>CM055121.1:576608542-577243542 GCA_029206835.1 Rana muscosa
AGCGTGTCCCACGGCCACGTGCTGATGAGGATGCACCGTGTCCACGACCAGCACTGTTGCCTCTAGACACAGAGCCTGCTTGCCCTCTTTTATTGGCTTGTGACTGTCTGCCTCTCATTGTTTGCCTTCCAGACTAATGGCCTGCAGTGAGATGTAGCTGCACAAAGGTGGGTTTTATATATATATATATATATATAGATCTATAGTGATTATACTGCAGCTAGCACAATCAACTGCCTGTTGTGGTATTAGTATGAGAAAAGCAGCAATTGTCTTCAGTTAGTTTTAGGTTCATACTGTGCAGAGGACACAGTACACTAACTGAAAATACAGCAGCTCCCTGCCTGTGGTATTGGTATGAGAACACCACCAATTGTATTCAGGTACCTTTAGGTGAACGCTGTGCAAAGGACACAGTACACTAAATGAAATCAATGCAGCTCCCTGCCTGTGGTTTTAGTATGAGAACAACACTAATCAGTGGCAGTGCATCCATAGAGGGCGCCGGAGCGATTCATTGCATGAATCTGTGTATTGTCACCGCTGCCGCCCTGCCCACTATACATATGGCCGGCCTCCTGGTGAGCGCCGGCCATATGAATTAGAGCGGCGGCCGGCGGTGGGTGTAACTTGGAAGTGCCTATCAGAGCCAGCGGCTCTGATAGGCTTTCCGAATACAGCTATCACGCTGTATTCGGCTTCCAAAAACTCCTCCCAGGTACGCACGGGGGTGCGTTCCTGGGAGAAGACTGTGTGGAGGTTTCAGCCAATCAGGTTCACCGGATCTGGTTACCGGTAACCTGATTGGCTGAAGCGACATCGAGGGTGGGAGAACACATCGAGGATGGCGCGGACCGAGGAAGGTAAGTGCAGGGCTGGGGGGGGGGGACGACAGGCTGCATTTGGGGGACAAACTGGCTGAATATGGGGCACAAACTGGCTGAATATGGGGGACAAACTGGCTGAATATGGGGCACAAACTGGCTGCATTTGGGGGGAACTGGCTGTATATGTGGGACAACTGGCTGAATATGGGGGGAACTGGCTGAATATGGGGGACAAACTGGCTGAATATGGGGGGAACTGGCTGAATATGGGGGACAAACTGGCTGAATATGAGGGACAAACTGGCTGAATATGAGGGACAAACTGGCTGTATATGGGGGACAAACTGGCTGAATATGGGGGACAAACTGGCTGAATATGGGGGACAAACTGGCTGAATATGGGGGGAACTGGCTGAATATGGGAGACAAACTGGCTGAATATGGGGGGAACTGGCTGTATATGGGGGACAAACTGGCTGAATATGGGGGGAACTGGCTGTATATGGGGGACACGCTGGCTGCATTTGTGGGGAACTGGCTGTATATGGGGGACAAACTGGCTGCATTTGGGGGGAACTGGCTGTATATGGGGGACAAACTGGCTGCATTTGGGGGGAACTGGCTGTATATGGGGGACACGCTGGCTGCATTTGGCTGGAACTGGCTGTATATGGGGGACAAACTGGCTGCATTTGGGGGGAACTGGCTGTATATAGGGGACAAACTGGCTGCATTTGGGGGGAACTGGCTGTATATGGGGGACAAACTGACTGCATTTGGGGGCAACTGGCTATATATATGGGGACACACTGGCTGTACATGGGGGCACACTGGTTGTGTGTATATATATATATATATATATATATATATATATATATATATATATGGGGGCACACTGGCTGTATATGGGGGCACACTGGCTGTATATATGGGGGCACACTGGTTATATATATATATATATATATGGGGGCACACTGGCTGTATATATGGGGGCACACTGGCTGTATATATGGGGGCACACTGGTTATATATATATGGGGGCACACTGGCTGTACAGGTCCTTCTCAAAAAATTAGCATATTGTGATAAAGTTCATTATTTTCTGTAATGTACTGATAAACATTAGACTTTCATATATTTTAGATTCATTACACACAACTGAAGTAGTTCAAGCCTTTTCTTGTTTTAATATTGATGATTTTGGCATACAGCTCATGAAAACCCAAAAATCCTATCTCAAAAAATTAGCATATCATGAAAAGGTTCTCTAAACGAGCTATTAACCTAATCATCTGAATCAACTAATTAACTCTAAACACCTGCAAAAGATTCCTGAGGCTTTTAAAAACTCCCAGCCTGGTTCATTACTCAAAACCGCAATCATGGGTAAGACTGCCGACCTGACTGCTGTCTAGAAGGCCATCATTGACACCCTCAAGCAAGAGGGTAAGACACAGAAAGAAATTTCTGAACGAATAGGCTGTTCCCAGAGTGCTGTATCAAGGCACCTCAGTGGGAAGTCTGTGGGAAGGAAAAAGTGTGGCAGAAAACGCTGCACAACGAGAAGAGGTGACCGGACCCTGAAGAAGATTGTGGAGAAGGACCGATTCCAGACCTTGGAGGACCTGCGGAAGCAGTGGACTGAGTCTGGAGTAGAAACATCCAGAGCCACCGTGAACAGGCGTGTGCAGGAAATGGGCTACAGGTGCCGCATTCCCCAGGTCAAGCCACTTTTGAACCAGAAACAGCGGCAGAAGCGCCTGACCTGGGCTACAGAGAAGCAGCACTGGACTGTTGCTCAGTGGTCCAAAGTACATTCGGAAATCAAGGTGCCAGAGTCTGGAGGAAGACTGGGGAGAGGGAAATGCCAAAATGCCTGAAGTCCAGTGTCAAGTACCCACAGTCAGTGATGGTCTGGGGTGCCATGTCAGCTGCTGGTGTTGGTCCACTGTGTTTTATCAAGGGCAGGGTCAATGCAGCTAGCTATCAGGAGATTTTGGAGCACTTCATGCTTCCATCTGCTGAAAAGCTTTATGGAGATGAAGATTTCATTTTTCAGCACGACCTGGCACCTGCTCACAGTGCCAAAACCACTGGTAAATGGTTTACTGACCATGGTATTACTGTGCTCAATTGGCCTGCCAACTCTCCTGACCTGAACCCCATAGAGAATCTGTGGGATATTGGGAAGAGAAAGTTGAGAGACGCAAGAGCCAACACTCTGGATGAGCTTAAGGCCGCTATCGAAGCATCCTGGGCCTCCATAACACCTCAGCAGTGCCACAGGCTGGTTGCCTCCATGCCACGCCGCATTGAAGCAGTCATTTCTGCAAAAGGATTCCCGACCAAGTATTGAGTGCATAACTGAACATAATTATTTGAAGGTTGACTTTTTTTGTATTAAAAACACTTTTCTTTTATTGGTCGGATGAAATATGCTAATTTTTTGAGATAGGATTTTGGGGTTTTCATGAGCTGTATGCCAAAATCATCAATATTAAAACAAGAAAAGGCTTGAACTACTTCAGTTGTGTGTAATGAATCTAAAATATATGAAAGTCTAATGTTTATCAGTACATTACAGAAAATAATGAACTTTATCACAATATGCTAATTTTTTGAGAAGGACCTGTATATGGAAACAAACTGGCTGTATTTGAGGGGGCAAACTGGTGGCGTTTGGGCACAGTGGCTGCGTTTTAATGGGCACAGTGGCGGCAATTGATTTTTTTTTTTTTCAGTTTGTTTGCGCCCCCCCCCAAAAATTTTGAGCACCAGCCGCCACTGCCACTAATTGTATTGAGGTACCTTTAGGTGAATGTTGTTCAAAGGACAGAAGTACACAAAATTAAATTAATGCAGCTCCCTGCCTGTGGTATTGGTATGAGAACACCACCAATTGTATTCAGGTATACGCTGTACACTAAGTGAAACACTGCAGCTAGCACAATCACCTGCCTGCCTGTTAGTATAGCGAATAACAGGAACTGATCTAGCAAAACTGAAAACGGTGTGTAAATATACAGGTGAAACTAAAAAAAATTTAATATTGTGCAAAAGTTCATTTATTTCACTAATGCAACTTAAAAGGTAAAACGAATATATGAGATAGACTCGTTACATACAAAGCAAGATAGTTCAAGCCGTGATTTGTCATAATTGTGATGATTATGGCTTACAGCTAGTGATGAGCCGAACACCCCCGGGTTCGGTTCGCACCAGAACCCGCGAACGGACCGAAAGTTCGTACGAACATTAGAACCCTATTAAATACAATGGATGCGAACGTTCGAATTCTAAAGTGCTAATTATAACAACTATTATGCATGTTATTGTCCTAAAAAGGGTTTGGGAACCCGGGTTCTGCACCAGGGGACATGTATCAATGCAAAAAGAAGTTTTAAAAACGGTCGTTTTTCGGGAGCAGTCATTTTAATGATGCATAAA
Organism: Rana muscosa; assembly: GCA_029206835.1. Classification (NCBI taxonomy): domain Eukaryota; kingdom Metazoa; phylum Chordata; class Amphibia; order Anura; family Ranidae; genus Rana; species Rana muscosa. Next base: position 576,612,817 of record CM055121.1, read on the forward strand.
GTGAAAAAAAAAAAGTCAAATATTCCTTTAAATATCGTACCTGGGGGGTGTCTAAAGTATGCCTGTGAAGTGCCACGTGTTTCCCGTGTTTAGAACTGTCCCTGCACAAAATGACACTTCTAAAGGAAAAAAAAGCCATTTAAAACTGCTTGCGGCTTTAATGTAATGTCTGGTCCCGGTAATATGGATGAAAATCTTTAAGAAAAATGGCATAGCTACCCCATGACCCCCCCCCCCCCCTACCCCAGCCCATTACCAGCCCCTTTGGGTCTTGTATGGATATTAAGGGGAACCCCGCACATAAAATAAAAAAGGCCCTATATACTCTGAACAGCCGTATACAGGCGGTGCATACAAGACAGGGACTGTAGGTTTGTTCTTATGTAGAATCTGTTTGTAATTTTGAACAGGTACATTGTTGAAGTGTAGCTCCAGCCCAAAAATCTATTTTTAAACTTTTTGGAAAACATAGGTAAGGGTTATCACCCCTGTAACATTTGTTTTGCTGTCTGTGCCCCTGTTCAGAACATTTCACCTCACTTTCCGTCCCAATGACAACTGTTTTTGAAATGTGGTGTTTTTCTTGAAACAAGGATTGCTGATAAAGCATCAGTACAGAGGAGACACCTTTCTCCCATATTTATTCTTACAGGAGAGAATTTTCCTTCCTAGTGGTAGATTTCCTCTCACTTCCTGTTGTCTTCTTGCGTTTGCAAGTAGGAGTCGTTTGTAAGTTGGATGTTTGAAAGTAGGGACCTGCCGTATATACTCTGCAGAAATAGGCCCCTTAGTTGTTGGTGTTGGCACAACACTGTAAGCACTCAGTTACTCTTGGTTGGTGCTGGAACGCCCTGCTGTCAACTATTATATCAGGAATTTTAATTACATATAATTGTTGAACAGTGGTAGTAAAAATTGGGCCTTTGATGGTGGTGCTGGTGCCACAACACTGTAAGCCCTGACAGTTACTCTTGGTGGGTGCAGCAATGGGCCCTGCTGTGAATTATTAGATCAAGAATTGTAATTGCATGCCCCTGTTGAACAGGGGCTGAAAAATTGGGCCTTTCGTGGTGGTGGTGGTGGTGGTGGTGTTGCCACAACACTGTAAGCCCTCAGAGTTACTCTTGGTGGGTGCAGGAATGGGCCCTGCTGTGAATTATTAGATCAAGAATTGTAATTACATGCCCCTTTTGAACAGGGGCTGAAAAATTGGGCCTTTCGTGGTGGTGGTGGTGGTGGTGGCGTTGCCACAACACTGTAAGCCCTCAGAGTTACTCTTGGTGGGTGCAGCAATGGGCCCTGCTGTGAATTATTAGATCAAGAATTGTAATTGCATGCCCCTGTTGAACAGGGGCTGAAAAATTGGGCCTTAGGCACTGGTGGCACAACACTACAACCCCTCACAGATACGTTACTTGGAGCACAGCAATGAGCCCTGTTGCAAAGTATTGCTTCAAAAATTGTAATGACACGCCCCTGTTAAACAGGGGCTGAAAAATTGGGCCTTAGGCACTGGTGCCACAACACTCCAACCCCTCACAGATACTGTACTTGGAGCACAGCAATGAGCCCTATGGCAAATTATTGCTAAAAAAATTGTAATTACACGCCCCTGTAAAACAGGGGCTGAAAAATTGGGCCTTAGCCACTGGTGGCGGCACCCATAAACAAAAATGATCTTCCAAGCTATCATCATCAATCGTATCATTGAGGATTCGGAGGAGGAGGATAGCCAGTCAACATAACAGCACAGGCACTCAGCATCAGCATCAGTCTTGAAGGGATGTGACATGTTAAAATCAATTAGTCTGTTATATCAGCATCAGGTGTGTGGTAGCTGGTGGTGATCCAAGACTGGTTCATCTTGATGAAAGTCAGTCGATCAACCGAGTCGGTGGACAGGCGCACCCTGTGATCCGTGACAAATCCTCCAGCAGCACTGAATGTGCGTTCCGAAAGAACGCTGGATGCAGGACAGGCCAGTAGCTCAATTGCATACTGTGCAAGCTCTGGCCAGTGATCCATCCTCAAGACCCAGTAAGCCAGAGGATTTTCGGTGGGGAAGGTGTCCAAGTCTGACCTTGCCCCTAGATATTCCTGCACCATGTTTATCAGACGCTGGCGATGGTTGCTGGAACCGATCATACTTTGGGGCTGCGGACTAAAGAATTGTCTGAACGCATCGGTCAGACGGCCACCTTCCCCACCGCTCCTTCTTTGACTGGCCGAAGCCTCAGCAACTCGTTGTCCAGGACCAGGAGTTTGTAACCTCCCAGTCTCTGGGAACGCGTTGCACAGACCTTTCTGCAAGGCCTCCCGGAGTTGTCTCATCCTCTGCTCCCTCTGCGAAGGTAACATAAGGTCCGCAACCTTACCCTTGTACCGTGGATCAAGGAGAGTGGCCAGCCAGTAATGGTCCCTCTCCTTGATCCGAAGAATACGAGGATCCTTCCGCAGACTTTGCAGGATCAGGGAGGCCATGCAGCGTAGGTTTGCTGAGGCATTCGCTCCGGAGTCCTCTGGGTCACTAAGGACGACATGATCCGCAGCCACCTCCTCCCAGCCACGTACAAGTCCACTGGTTTCTTGGGACTGTAAATCATCCCTAAAAGACTGCTGCTGATGATGCTGAGTGCCAGCCTCCACCTCCATGCTGACACAATCCTCCTCCTCCTCCTCCTCCTCCTCCTCTTCCTCTTCCTGTGCGATGGGTGGGACAGAAGGAACACTGTCTGGGTAAAGGGGGCCTTGAGAGGCAAGGAAGTCCTCCTCTTCCTGCCTCTGTTCTGCCTCAAGTGCCCTGTCCATTATTCCACGCAGCGTGTGCTCCAACAGGTGGACAAGAGGTACAGTGTCACTGATGCATGCACTGTCACTGCTCACCATCCTCGTGGCCTCCTCAAATGGTGCCAGGACAGTGCATGCATCCCTGATCATGCCCCACTGGCGTGGAGAAAAAAAACCAAGCTCCCCTGACCCTGTCCTGGTGCCGTAGTCGCACAGGTACTCATTGATGGCCCTCTGCTGCGTGTGCAGCCGCTGCAGCATGGCCAACGTTGAGTTCCACCTGGTGGGCATGTCACATATAAGGCGGTTCTTGGGCAGGTTCAACTCCTTTTGCAGCTCAGCCAGGCGAGCACTGGCATTATAAGATCTGCGGAAATGCACACAGACTTTCCTGGCCTGCCTCAGGACATCCTGTAAGCCCGGGTACCTGCCCAAGAACCGCTGCACCACCAGGTTAAGGACGTGAGCCACACAGGGCACATGGGTCAGTTGTCCCTGTCGGAGGGCGGAGAGGAGGTTGGTGCCATTGTCGCAAACCACCATTCCTGGCTTAAGCTGGCGTGGCGTCAACCACCTCTCGGCCTGGCCCTGCAGAGCAGACAGGACCTCTGCCCCAGTGTGGCTTCTGTCCCCCAAACACACCAGCGCAAGCACGGCATGGCATCTTTTTGCCTGCGTACTTGCGTAGCCCCGTGAACGGCTACGGAGCACCGCTGGTTCATAGGACAAACCACAGGAAGAGGCCATGGAGGAAGAAGAAGAGGAGGGGGTGAAGGAGAGAGGTGTGTCACAACCAGTAGTAGCATTTTGGAGGCGTGGCGGTGGAACAACCTCCAACACTACTGCACCTTGTCCTGCATCCTTCCCAGCTGCCAAAAGAGTGACCCAATGGGCCGTGAAAGAAAGGTAACGTCCCTGTCCATGCCTGCTGGACCATGAGTCAGCGGTAATATGCACCTTACCGCTGACCGCCCTGTCCAGCGAGGCCAAGACATTGCCTTCCACATGCCGGTAGAGAGCCGGAATAGCCTTCCGTGAGAAAAAGTGGCGTTTGGGAACCTGCCACTGAGGAACCGCACATTGCACAAACTCACGGAAGGGGGCCGAGTCTACCAACTGAAAAGGCAGCAGTTGAAGCGCTAGCAATTTAGCCAAGCTAGCATTCAACCGCTGGGCATGTGGATGGCTGGGAGTGAACTTCTTTCGACGGTCCAGCAGCTGGGGCAGGGAAATTTGCCTGCTAGAATCGGACGTCGGTGTACTGCTAGCAGAGTGGCTGCAAGTACTTGGCTGTGACACACCTAATTCTACACCTTCATTCCTCTCAGTGCATGTTTCAGAGAGGACTGAAGTTATAGTGGGGTTGGAGATCCCAGCTGATGCGGTGCAAGGAGAGGTCCGCTTTGTTCTTTGGTGTGGGTCTTTGAGGTAGGCTTGCCAACGAGCTGCATGGCAGGTCAACATATGTCTGGTCAGGCATGTGGTACCCAAGCGGCTGATGTTTTGGCCACGCGATATACGCTTGAGACATATGTTGCAAACAGCAGCTGTGCGATCTGATGCACTAGCCTCAAAAAAGGCCCACACCAAGGAACTTTTTGAATGACGGGCAGAGGCTGCGCCCTGCACAGGCGGAGCTCTGCGGTGTGATTCCGTCGGTGTACTGCCCTTACGCTGGCCACCAAAGGGCATCCTGCCTCGTTGGAGATGTGCCTCCTCCTCATCCTCCTCCTCCTCCTCTCTCCTATTAGGCACCCACGTGGAGTCAGTGACCTCATCATCCCCTCCCTCCTCATCACTGGAGCCAATCTGGCAGTATGCTGCAGCTGCTGGAACATGACTGCCAGATTGGTGTCCTTCTTGAGCATCCCCTCTGTCTGCTCTCACGCTACTGCCTTCCTGTAGCTGGGTTTCATCATCAGACCCTTCAAAACGCTGGGCATCCTCCTGGAGCATGTACCCAACACTGTGCTCAAACAGTTCGGGGGACTCCTCAGGAGGAGGACATGATGGGTCTAGGGAAGGAGTGACTGATGATGAGTCTGACATTGATACCAGGGAAGAGGACGCTTTGGCAGCTGCTTTGCCAGTACCCTGAGCCTGGGTGAGAGAGGATGAGGAGGAGGAGGAGGGCTTGGTCATCCACTCTACCAAGTCTTCGGCATGATGTGGCTCAACATGTCCAGCTGCCGAAAAGAAGGACAAGCGTGTCCCATGGCCATGTGCTGATGACAATGCACCGCGTCCACGACCAGCACTGTTGCCCCCAGACACAGAGCCTGCTTGCCCTCTTTTATTGCCTCCTGACTGTCTGCCTCTCCTTGTTTGCCTTCCAGACATTCTAATAGATGGCCTGCAGGGAGATGGGAAAAAAGCAATAAGGGCTACCTTCAGGTGTCCTTCTCTGTCCCTTTACTTAAGGATTTCTAAATATGGTTCAGGATGATTGCTTTTGCACAGAATAGCACAACGACAATTTCCCTGACTGTCCAAAAAACAAGGATTTCAAAGATGGTTGATGAGGAATGCTTTGGCACACTATAGCACAAGGAGAATTCCCCTCACTTTCCTTCTTTGTCCCTAGAAACAAGGACTGGCACAGTGAAAGAAACTGACACTCTCCCTACCTACAGTTTTCTGTCCCTAGAAAAAATGTTTTTTTAAAGCACACTATAGCACAAGGAGAAATCCCCTCACTTTCCTTCTTTGTCCCTAGAAACAAGGACTGGCACAGTGAAAGAAACTGACACTCTCCCTACCTACAGTTTTCTGTCCCTAGAAAAAATGTTTTTTTAAAGCACACTATAGCACAAGGAGAAATCCCCTCACTTTCCTTCTTTGTCCCTAGAAACAAGGACTGACACAGTGAAAGAAACTGACACTCTCCCTACCTACAGTTTTCTGTCCCTAGAAAAAATGTTTTTTTAAAGCACACTATAGCACAAGGAGAATTCCCCTCACTTTCCTTCTTTGTCCCTAGAAACAAGGACTGGCACAGTGAAAGAAACTGACACTCTCCCTACCTACAGTTTTCTGTCCCTAGAAAAAATGTTTTTTTAAAGCACACTATAGCACAAGGAGAATTCCCCTCACTTTCCTTCTTTGTCCCTAGAAACAAGGACTGGCACAGTGAAAGAAACTGACACTCTCCCTACCTACAGTTTTCTGTCCCTAGAAAAAATGTTTTTTTAAAGCACACTATAGCACAAGGAGAATTCCCCTCACTTTCCTTCTTTGTCCCTAGAAACAAGGACTGGCACAGTGAAAGAAACTGACACTCTCCCTACCTACAGTTTTCTGTCCCTAGAAAAAATGTTTTTTTAAAGCACACTATAGCACAAGGAGAAATCCCCTCACTTTCCTTCTTTGTCCCTAGAAACAAGGACTGGCACAGTGAAAGAAACTGACACTCTCCCTACCTACAGTTTTCTGTCCCTAGAAAAAATGTTTTTTTAAAGCACACTATAGCACAAGGAGAATTCCCCTCACTTTCCTTCTTTGTCCCTAGAAACAAGGACTGGCACAGTGAAAGAAACTGACACTCTCCCTACCTACAGTTTTCTGTCCCTAGAAAAAATGCTTTTTTTAAAGCACACTATAGCACAAGGAGAAATCCCCTCACTTTCCTTCTTTGTCCCTAGAAACAAGGACTGGCACAGTGAAAGAAACTGACACTCTCCCTACCTACAGTTTTCTGTCCCTAGAAAAAATGTTTTTTTAAAGCACACTATAGCACAAGGAGAAATCCCCTCACTTTCCTTCTTTGTCCCTAGAAACAAGGACTGGCACAGTGAAAGAAACTGACACTCTCCCTACCTACAGTTTTCTGTCCCTAGAAAAAATGTTTTTTTAAAGCACACTATAGCACAAGGAGAATTCCCCTCACTTTCCTTCTTTGTCCCTAGAAACAAGGACTGGCACAGTGAAAGAAACTGACACTCTCCCTACCTACAGTTTTCTGTCCCTAGAAAAAATGTTTTTTTAAAGCACACTATAGCACAAGGAGAAATCCCCTCACTTTCCTTCTTTGTCCCTAGAAACAAGGACTGGCACAGTGAAAGAAACTGACACTCTCCCTACCTACAGTTTTCTGTCCCTAGAAAAAATATTTTTTTAAAGCACACTATAGCACAAGGAGAATTCCCCTCACTTTCCTTCTTTGTCCCTAGAAACAAGGACTGGCACAGTGAAAGAAACTGACACTCTCCCTACCTACAGTTTTCTGTCCCTAGAAAAAATGTTTTTTTAAAGCACACTATAGCACAAGGAGAAATCCCCTCACTTTCCTTCTTTGTCCCTAGAAACAAGGACTCGCACAGTAAAACACACTGACACTCTCCCTACCTATCCTTCTCTTTCCCTAAACTAAAGGAATCCAGGTTAAGCAAGAAAGAAATAAATGTCACTGTCCCTGCCTATGCTTGTCTTTCCCTGCTCCGGAACACACTACACTAGGCCGCCGTGCTGGCGGCCTTTTATAGTGTGGGGCGTGTACTAAACACCCTCAGCAATAATTGGCCACAGGCATCCTGCCTGTGGCCAATCATTGCTCTCCTCGCTGCCGGCGCTGTGATTGGCCAAGCATGCGGGGTCACAGTGCATGCTTGGCCAATCACAGCGCCTGGATGACACTGCGATGGCGTAGTGCATTGTGGGCCGTTCGCGTCACTCGAATTTGGCGCGAACGGCCCAAATCGTTCGATCTTCGTCGAACGATCGAACAGCCGATGTTCGAGTCGAACGTATGTTCGACTCGAACACGAAGCTCATCCCTACTTACAGCTCATGAAAACCCCAAATCCACAATCTTAGAAAATTAGAATATTACATGCAATCAATAAAACAAGGATTGTACATAGAACAATATCGGACCTCTGAAAAGTATAAGCATGCATATGTACTCAGTACTTGGTTTGGGCCCCTTTTGCACCAATTACTGCCTCAATGGGACGTGGCATGGAAGCTATCAGCCTGTGGCACTGCTGAGTTGTTATGGAAGACCAGGATGCTTTAATAGCGGCCTTCAGCTCTTCTGCTTTGTTCGGTCTCATGTCTCTCATCTTTCTCTTGGCAATGCCCCATAGATTCTCTATGGGGTTCAGGTCAGGCGAGTTTGCTGGCCAATCAAGCACAGTAATTCCACGATTATTGAACCAGGTTTTGGTGCTTTTGGCAGTGTGGGCAGGTGCCAAGTCCTACTGGAAAATGAAGTCAGCCTCCCCCATAGAGTTCGTCTGCGGAAGGAAGCATGAAGTGCTCCAAAATCTCCTGGTAGACGGCTGCGTTGACCCTGGACTTTAATGAAGCACAGTGGACCAACACCAGCAGATGACATGGCTCCCCAAATCAACACAGACTGTGGAAACTTCACACTGGACTTCAAGCATCTTGCAGTGTGTGCCTCTCCATTCTTCCTCCATACTCTGGGTCCTTGGTTTCCAAATGAGATGCAAAATTTTCTCTCATAAGAAAAGAGGACTTTGGACCACTGAGCAACAGACCAGGTCTGTTTTTCTTTAATAATGGGGTGTGTATACTGCGCTATCTGTATAACAATAATGAATATTTATCTGTGCTGCAACAAAAAGTGTGAGACACACACAACAATGCAAATAATAAAAAATATGCTGCGCAAAGATAAAACGTGATAGTGACAATGAATGCTAAAATGAACAGAACTTCCAATAATCTCTGTAGGTTTGATCCCACATCTAAAAGGAAAAAAGGTTAGGTCCAAAGTAATGTCCACAATATACTTCTCCTGTAGGGCTATCTAAAAAATTACTGGTGTGGATAGCATAGAAAGTCTTATAATACAAATAATATTAAATATGTATGATAAAAACGCATGTCCAATCTTCTAAACATGCATCCGTGACATCAAAACTGGAACACCACAGAACAGTGCTGATTGGGAATAGTGAAGAATCCACCACCTCTATTTAAACTGGCCGCTTACCGAAAGTACTGATCCCTGTATGAGATCAGTGCACGCATGCGGCTGTTATCCCTGCCAAGGGCTCTTTAAATCAGCTCTCCTGGTTCCTCTGATGTTTAAATAGGTGAACTCCCGGTGTCCCAACGGACCATGATAAGACAGAAAAGACATTTCATAGCGTAATTCAGTATAGGACTTTTTATTCAAATAATAAAAAAAAGCACTTACAATGTACATCAGGTATATAAGTGGGTGGTATGTTACAAAGCCGGCCGGCTCTCACTTCCCGTTGCTTCCAGGACTTGTGCGATAGTAAAATGTGATGACGTCAGCAAGCCGCTCCTCCCTACGTCGTTTCGACCAAGGTGTCGTCATCCAGGGGCATGCCCTGTTTTTCTTTAGCCCAGGTAAGACACTTCTGACGTTGTTTGTTGTTCAGGAGTGACTTGACAAGCAGAATATGACATTTGAAGCCCATGTCCAGGATCCGTCTGTGTGTGGTGGCTCTTGATGCACTGACTTGATGCACTGAAATGGCCATTTCCTGACAATTCTCTCCAGGCTGCGGTCATCCCTGCTGCTTGTGCACCTTTTTTCTTCCACACTTTTCCCTTCCACATAACTTTCTATTAATGTGCTTTGATACAGCACTTTGGGAACGTCCAACTTCTTTTGCAATTACCTTTTTGAGGCTTTCCCTCCTTTATGGAGGGTGTCAATGATGGTTTTCTGCACAACTGTCAGGTCAGCAGACTTTCCCATGATTGTGATTCCTACTGAACCAGACTGAGAGACCATTTAAAGGCACAGGAACCCTTTGCAGGTGTTATGGCTTAATTAGCTGATTAGAGTGGGAAATTTTGAGCCTAGTATATTGCACCTTTTCACAATATTAAAATTTTCTGAGATTGTGGATTTGGGGTTTTCATGAGCTGTAAGCCATAATCCTCACAATTATGACAAATCACGGCTTGAACTATCTTGCTTTTCATATAATGAGTCTATCTCATATATTAGTTTCACCTTTTAAGTTGCATTAGTGAAATAAATGAACTTTTGCGCAATATTCAAATTTTTTGAGTTTCACCTGTTTATACAACACCTAGGATGCATATATTTCTTGTTCATACATCACGGGACACAGAGCAGCATAGTCATTACTATGTGGGTTATATAGAATTACCTTCAGGTGCTGGCACTGGCAACTTCCAAAACAGGAAGTACCCTCCCCTATATAAGCCCCTCCCATCCGGGAGTACCTCAGTTTTTTGCCAGTGTCTAAGGTGTTGGCCAAGGTTAACATGTATTCATCTGGGCTTGTGTACAGGTTCTCTGGGCCTTAGCAAGCTATTCCGGATCCGACCAAAAAAGCTTCATAGCTAAACGGTCGGTACCCGGGCCTTGCAGAGAAGAGCAAGGTTTTGCCTGTAATGCCTCTCTTAGGAGGGCTGGACCCTGGGATTCAGAGCTCTGGTCATACCCAAAACCAAGAGGCTATCTGTGCAGGGTGCTATACAGGTCCAGGGGAGTGGAATCCTTGGGAACCCGGTCCCTGAAGGTCTAGTACAATGCCTGCCGTGAGAGGTGAAGTTTGGGCTTCTGTGGACCAAACAAAGTCCTGCGGCGGGGAAAAGGTAAGTGGGGGCCCCTCAGGAACTTGGTTCTATTGAGGGGACCCCCAAGCCTAATATGTCTTTCTGCCTGTTACCTAAAGGGTATTCCCGCTAATAGCTGTATATGCCTAAGAAATCCTAGAAATGTTTTTTCATAATGGAAGTTTTAAAAAAACTGTAAACCTGGAAATGTTTTTTCATAAAGGAGGTTTTAAAAAAAAAAAAAAAAAAAGACAAAAGTGCGGTACCTGTGTTTGTCCACTAGAGGCCGCTGTGGAACGTCTTTTTTCTTGGGACTATTCCTTCCATGGTAAAAGTCCAGGCAGATGAGTGAGCTCTCTATCAGGGAAGCTGCATTCCTCTGTCATGCTGCCAAGTAGTTTCCTTCCATCCCCGAGTCCTGGTGAAACAGGGACCCTGGCTCCTCTCCCTACATGGCGCCAAGAGCGCACACGTGCACGCGCGCGCACACATGCTTTCCTTTTATAAGGTTTAACTTCAAAAAAGGGGGCGGAGCCTGGCGGATGATGCGCTCTGTGCGCCCAGCGCTTCTGCGCATGTGCGGGCGTCCCAGCAAGATAAAAGGACTCAGTCCACGCTGCTTGCTATGGACACAGAGCATGAAAAGGAGCTGGTAGCATGGCATAGGGGCTTACAGCGGGCGGTTGATACAGGCATCCCCAGAAAGACGCATTAGTAGACACCCACTGATGTACATAGCAGCAAATTGCATTAGACTATTTCAGTAAGGGGTGTATTGCGGCTGGAATACCTCAGCTTTGAACTAAGGAATATGCCGCCTAAAAAACTCCGAGATATACCTCTCAGGAAGTGTAGGGGGTCTCCATCGGGCTCTGAGGATCTGGAGCAGTCATCTGCACCCTCCTCCCCTGAGAAATCAGAGGTTAATACCCATAAGGAACCCCCGGGAGTGCCAGGTACTGCGGCTGTCCTCAGTCCACCTGCTCCTGCATATATAACAGAGGAGGTTTTTTCCTCAACTCTGGAGGGATTGGAGCAGAGATTGGCTGCATTGATCGCTTCTTCTCTACAGGAAAGAAAGCGCGCCAGATCTCCATCACCTCCATTAGAGTGCCTGTTGGCAGAGCAACAGTCCCAGGAAGGGACCGACCTACCTGAAGGGGATCAGGAGGAGGTTAGCTCTGTTTTTGAGGAATCGACAGTAGATGAACCATTTTCAGCATCACAGACTGAAAGATTGTGGGTCCAGACCCTAACTGATATGGTTCGATCTGCATTTAAAATGCCTCTTGTTGAACCATCAACTACTGCTGTCTCCTCATTGGGGTCGCTAAAAGCTCCCCAGGTTAATTGCTCCTTTCCAATACATCCATTATTGGAAGGACTTATATACCAGGACTGGGAACATCCTGATAAACTATTTGTTCCGCCTAAAAGGTTTCCGGTGATCTATCCCATGGAGGAAAAGTTCACCCAGAGATGGAATGTTCCTACGGTGGATGCAGCCATCTCTTCTGTGAACAAATCACTGACATGTCCAGTAGATAATGTTCAAATGTTCAAAGATCCAGTGGATAAAAAATTGGAATCTTTATTAAAATCTGCTTTTTCCACAGCAGGGGCTGTTACACAGCCAGCAGTGGCAGCTATTGGGGTCTGCCAAGCTTTAAAGGATCAAATGAAAATGGTCCTGAGGGATTTGCCAGACCAGCAGGCCCAGGCTCTGGCTGATCTGCCTAGAGCATTATGCTTTGCGGTTGACGCCATCAAGGATTCTATCCATCAGGCCTCCCGCCTCACGCTGTCTTTGGTACATATGCGTAGGCTTCTGTGGCTCAAAAACTGGTCTGCTGAAGCTCCCTGTAAGAAGCTCTTAGTTAGCTTCCCATTTCATGGGGAACGCCTTTTTGGCGAAGACCTGGATAAGTATATCCAGAAGATTTCCAGTGGTAAAAGTACTCTCTTACCGAGTAAAAAGAGGTCTAGGGGTCCATCTTTTAAGAGGACTACCTCTCCTATCCCTGCGTCGTCTGCTACTAAGCAGTTCCGACGGCCTCCTCGGTCAAACTCAGGAGGTAAAAATCAAGGACAGCCACAGGGTAATAAAAAGCCCTGGATCCGAAGAGGTACTAAACCAGCCTCCAAGTCAAGCCTATGAAGGGCTGCCCCCACTCAAACGGGTGGGGGGAAGACTTCAGTTGTTCGCAGAGACCTGGCGGGAGACGATCAAAGACAGATGGGTGCTCTCCGCAGTAACTCTGGGATACAAGTTGGAGTAAAAAGAGTCTCCTCCGTCCCATTTTATGTGGTCAGGCATGCCAAGAGACCCTCTGAAAAGAGGGTCTCTCCTATTGGCGTTAGAACAACTATTGCTCCAAGGAGTAATTATGGAGGTTCCTATGGAAGAGTGGGGGTTGGGTTTCTACTCAAACCTTTTCACAGTCCCGAAGCCAAACGGGGACATAAGACCCATATTGGACCTAAAGAGTCTAAACAAATTTCTAAACGTCCGGTCTTTCCGGATGGAGTCGATCCGATCGGTCACCGCTGCCCTACAAGGGGAGGAATGGTTAGCCTCGATCGACATCAAAGATGCTTACTTGCATGTTCCCATCTTTCCAGGTCATCAAAAATTCCTACGCTTTGCAGTAGAAGGGCGCCATTTTCAGTTCAGAGCCTTACCATTCGGTCTGGCCACAGCACCACGAGTGTTCACAAAAATTCTGGCCCCACTGTTGGCCGATCTAAGAACACGGGGTGTAACGATAATGGCATACCTAGACGACCTGTTGTTGATGGACCACTCAGTTGCCAAGCTAGAAGTGGTAATTGGCGATACAATCAAGTATCTAGAGTCTCACGGTTGGGTCATCAACCTGGACAAGTCAGCCCTACAGCCAGTGAAAAACCTGGTATATCTAGGGCTACGGCTGGATTCAGACCAGAGGAAGATTTTCTTACCTCTAGACAAGGTATCCTCTTTGAGGGCCTTGGTCCGTCTGCTTTGTGCAAAAAGACAGCCGTCCATACGCCTGTGCATGAGGCTGCTAGGAAAGATGGTAGCATCATTCGAAGCTGTGCCATACGCCCAATTCCACTCAAGGAATTTACAAAGGGCCATATTGTCAGCCTGGAACGGAAAAGTTCAGGCTCTAGACTTCCCGATGGCTTTGTCCCCTTCCGTTCGGAAGAGTCTCTGCTGGTGGTTGATCCCCCAGAATCTCCAGAAGGGAAAACCCTTCAGCCCGATATCTTGGAAGGTGGTCACTACAGATGCCAGCCTTATAGGCTGGGGGGCAGTACTGGAGCAATGGTCTCTCCAGGGCAGATGGTCAAATGTAGTAAAAACCCTGCCCATCAATCTCTTAGAGATACGAGCAGCCCGGTACGCCCTAGTAGCCTGGACATCCAGACTCCAAGGGTCCCCTGTCAGAATTCAATCAGACAATGCCACAGCAGTGGCATATATCAATCATCAGGGAGGCACCAGGAGTCGTGCAGCCCAGAGGGAAGTAAGTCACATCCTGGAATGGGCAGAAAAGCATGTCCCATGTATATCAGCTGTCTACATCCCAGGGGTGGAGAATTGGAAGGCGGACTTTCTGAGTCGCCAACAGTTATGCCCAGGGGAATGGTCCCTTCATCCCGAGGTCTTCCGAGCAATATGTCAGCGGTGGGGAACACCGGATGTAGATCTGCTAGCATCCAGATTCAATGCAAAGGTGGACAGATTTGTCTCCCGGACAAGGGATCCCCTCGCTTGCGGCTCGGATGCTCTTCAGACAGATGCAGTTCAGACTGATATATGCATTCCCTCCGCTACAATTGTTGCCTCGACTCCTTCGCAGAGTCAGGTTGGAGAAGAAGCCGGTGATCCTGGTGGCTCCAGCGTGGCCCCGAAGGGCCTGGTACGCGGAGATCATCAAAATGTCTGTGGGGAGTCCTTGGACCCTTCCACGTCGTCCGGACCTGCTTTCGCAAGGACCGATATACCACCCTTTCTTACTAACTCTAAGTTTAACAGCCTGGCTATTGAATCCCACATCCTAAAGAAGAGAGGTCTCTCTAACTCTGTGGTATCAACTATAATCAATGCCAGGAAGCCTGTATCCAGGCAGATCTACTATAGAGTTTGGAAGGCGTACATCACTTGGTGCGAGGCCAGAAAATGGCATCCACGTAAGTACGTTATAGGCAGAATTCTGGACTTCCTGCAGTGGGCTGTAGACAGGAAGTTTGCCTTAAGTACTATCAAGGGCCAGGTTTCGGCCTTGTCAATACTATTTCAAAGGCCCCTGGCTATGCATTCACTTGTCAAATCCTTTATGCAAGGTGTGACTCGTATTATTCCACCGATTAAGGCTCCCATATGCCCATGGGATCTAAATTTGGTTCTGTCGGTTCTGCAGAAGCAGCCATTTGAACCTTTGCGGCACATTTCCTTGGTTCTACTCACCAGGAAATTGATATTTTTAGTAGCCATATGCTCGGCTAGAAGAGTGTCGGAATTAGCCGCCATGTCCTGTAAAGAGCCATATCTGGTTATCCATAAAGACAGAGTAGTATTACGTCCTCACCCAGCCTTTCTTCCTAAGGTGGTATCGAGGTTTCACTTGAACCAGGATGTGGTTCTTCCTTCTTTTTTCCCCAAACCAAGCTCGGTAGAGGAAAAGTTATTGCATTCTTTGGATGTAGTAAGAGCAGTTAAAGCTTATCTAAAAGCCACTGCTCAGATTCGTAGAACGGATTCTTTGTTTGTTCTACCGGAAGGCCCCAGAAAGGGTCAGGCAGCATCAAAATCTACTTTAGCCAAGTGGATTCGACAGGTCATAATACAAGCCTATGGCTTGAGAAGTAGACCGCCTCCGTTCAAAGTTAGGGCGCGCTCCACGAGAGCAGTTGGAACTTCATGGGCAGTGCATCACCAGGCCTCCCTGGCGCAAATTTGTAAGGCCGCAACATGGTCTTCAGTACACACGTTTACTAGGTTCTACCAGGTGGACGTTAGAAGTCAGGAGGATGTCGCCTTTGGGCGCAGTGTGTTGCAGGCCGCAAAAGATCCTCATGCCTGATGGCGCCCAGCTTATGTATGGTGTATCCCCCCCCTCATGTGGCATTGCTTTGGGACGTCCCACATAGTAATGACTATGCTGCTCTGTGTCCCGTGATGTATGAACAAGAAAGTAGGATTTTTAAAACAGCTTACCTGTAAAATCCTTTTCTTGGAGTACATCACGGGACACAGAGCTCCCACCCCTCTTTTGGGGACACGTATTGCTTTGCTACAAAACTGAGGTACTCCCGGATGGGAGGGGCTTATATAGGGGAGGGTACTTCCTGTTTTGGAAGTTGCCAGTGCCAGCACCTGAAGGTAATTCTATATAACCCACATAGTAATGACTATGCTGCTCTGTGTCCCGTGATGTACTCCAAGAAAAGGATTTTACAGGTAAGCTGTTTTAAAAATCCTACTATCCTCTACACACTGTAACTGCAGCTAACTGACTCGCCTGCCTGCTCTATCTAACTCAAAATGATTCTCTCTCTCTCTCTCTCTCTCTCACCTCTCTCTCTCTCATCTCTCTCTCTCTCATCTCTCTCTCTCTCTCTCTCATCTCTCTCTCACCTCTCTCTCTCTCACCTCTCTCTCTCACCTCTCTCTCTCTCACCTCTCTCTCTCTCACCTCTCTCTCTCTCACCTCTCTCTCTCTCACCTCTCTCTCTCACTTCTCTCTCTCTCTCTCTCACCTCTCTCTCTCTCTCACCTCTCTCTCTCTCTCACCTCTCTCTCTCTCTCACCTCTCTCTCTCTCTCACCTCTCTCTCTCACCTCTCACCTCTCTCTCTCTCACCTCTCTCTCACCTCTCTCTCTCACCTCTCTCACCCCTCTCTCTCTCTCACCCCTCTCTCTCTCTCACCTCTCTCTCTCTCACCTCTCTCTCTCTCTCTCTCACCTCTCTCTCTCTCTCACCTCTCTTTAACCACCGCAACACAATACACAAGGCCACCACGGAGGCGGCCTTATATAGTGTGGGGCGTGTACTAAACCCTCAGAGACATAATTGGCCAAAGCCACCCTGGCTTTGGCCAATTATGGCTCTCCGTTTTTTGCGTGCTGTGATTGGCCAAAGCATGCAGGTCATAGTGCATGCTTGGCCAATCATCAGCCAGCAATGCACTGCGACGCCGCAGTGAATTATGGGTCGTGACGCGCCACTCGAATTTGGTGCGAACGGCCCATAATTTTCGAAATTCGGCAAACAGCCGAAACAGGCGAGGTTCGAGTCGAACATGGGTTCGACTCAAACTCGAAGCTCATCCCTCATCAGGAGGGTGCTATGTACAGAGTGCAGATTCCCACCCCTAAATCCCCATCCTTGACTAGATAGTCCTCCCCTTCCAGTCCAAGTTCCCCCATCACCCCTCCATGTAAAAATTCTCTTCCCCTCCCAGCACAGCCCCCATCTCCCAGGGTGTGGGTCTTCCCCTTAGGTGACTTGTTGACACTGACTTGAGCAGTGTATCTTGCCTCATAGTGACAGTAGTCCTGTCCCCGGTTCTCAAGCGGCTCTCTCCTTCTGCCTCGGTCAGCTCTTGGACAGGCTGTTCAGTGCTTACCATCCCCAGTGGTCAGCACACAATGTGCAGATAGCATAGACACTTCCTGGTCCCAGGCAGCTCTCATCCTGCCCTTCTCACCATTCAGGAAATGGCATGTGTGCCTCACAGCTTCTCCCTCGGCCAATGAAAGTGGAGGGATGGGGACTGTGGAGAAGGCAGATTGGAAGACAAGAACTGGAGGACTGGAGCTCTGCAGTGGGACACAGGGCGAATGGAGCTGGACTCTGGGATTTTGTGGCAGCAGGTATGTTAATATGTCAGGGAGAGGAAATATATGTAAACTAAGAGAATGGACTTTAGGCGGCACATGGGTATATATTGTTATAAACTAAGGGTTTTATTTTAAACAACATGGTAAGAAAAAATATATAAACATTCAAACAGTAACAGTTTGTATTCAGATACAGGGTTAGGGCTAGTGCTTTAACAATGCTTCAAAATTGTATAACGTAGAAACATTCCATCTTAATGAAAATGCCAAACCAGCAGACCAAGGCTGATATAACGGTGAGCATATAGAAGCAAGTGGCAAGAGCCAAAGATCCGGTGTATCAGGTATAGTCTTGAGTTGCTCTACTAGTTTCGCGAATTAACGCTTCTTCGGGAGCATAGTAATCGATCGGGTGTGCTGCAAAATGCAGCATACACCTGGGAAGAGTTTTAATTGGCTGTTGGTCAGTAACGATCAACCAGCCAGGATATAGATCACAATGATCGACAGCTGGGTGTGCTGCTGGATAGAGGCTGCTGGTGTGCAGCGACGGGTAATGTCTTCCAGGACTATTGAGGCTGTAACTTAGATAGTATAATGGAAAAAAGGCTCAGATAGCTCAGATAGCACCAGTGTACGTACTGGTGCATAGAAAGAAGTTAGCCAGTACAGAGCAATTCCAGCAGTCAGCTCTGGACTGGCTAACTTCTTTCTAGGCACAGGTCTACAGCCTGGCCACTACTCCACTACTTTAAAGGCTCGATGGAGTTAGATACCCTCTGCCCATCTATGCACCAGTACGTACACTGGTGCTATCTGAGCCTCTTTTCATTATACTATCTAATCATTGTGATCTATATCCTGGCTGGTTGATCGTTACTGACCAACAGCCAATTAAAACTCTTCCCAGGTGTATGCTGCATTTTGCAGCACACCCGATCGACTACTATGCTCCCGAAGAAGCGTTAATTCGCGAAACTAGTAGAGCAACTCAAGACTATACCTGATACACCGGATCTTTGGCTCTTGCCACTTGCTTCTATATGCTCACTGTTATATCAGCCTTGGTCTGCTGGTTTGGCATTTTCATTAAGATGGAATGTTTCTACGTTATACAATTTTGAAGCATTGTTAAAGCACTAGCCCTAACCCTGTATCTGAATACAAACAAACTGTTACTGTTTGAATGTTTATATATTTTTTCTTACCATGTTGTTTAAAATAAAACCCTTAGTTTATAACAATATATACCCATGTGCCGCCTAAAGTCCATTCTCTTAGTTTACATATATTTCCTCTGTCATATCGGGACGTTGGCACATTTATACATGTGCATCCACAGCTGTCACCCTGTGAGAATGCACGCTCTAGCAATTTCTTCAAATATGTCAGGGAGGCCACATAGGCCCCCTGGAGCTGACCCCTGATGCTACACCCATGCTCCAACACCCCACACAATCTGTGGGGCAGAAGTCACTGGAACCAACTCTGGTCTCCACTC
Organism: Rana muscosa; assembly: GCA_029206835.1. NCBI lineage: Eukaryota > Metazoa > Chordata > Amphibia > Anura > Ranidae > Rana > Rana muscosa. The sequence goes on from CM055121.1 coordinate 576,631,470, forward strand.
TGGGACTCAGCTTTGATTCTCCGGGATGCTGAGACTTGCATCAAATCCCAAGATGGTTGGGAGGAATGGTAAGGGGGGAAAAAACTGTGAGCAGCCTTATAAAACCCTGCCCATCACTTGGGAGACACAGAGGAAGAGGATATGGCTTGCTGTGCCTTCTGAAAATGACAAAACCATGCTGGGAGGAACTAGAGCAGGTGGAAGATGTATTCTTCACACACTGTGGACCTGTTTTGTGGAAGGAGAAGCAGGAACTACATTTCCCTGGGTGCCTAGGGGTGCAAGCAGAGTAAGGAGGAGCAGAAAGAGAACTGAGAGCTGGGGTGCAAAGAGAATCACACATAGAGAATTGGAGGCACAGGTTGTGGTGTGTGCTACAGACTGAGGAAAGAGGCAGTAAAGGACCTCTGGCCACCAGGACCTGTGTGCAGAAGGATTGCTGTGATCTCTGAGTAAAGCTGCTTTGTTGTGCTCATCAAAGGTTGTGTCACTGCATTGTGCCTGCCATAGATTGAGCCACTAAAAGTACTCTGCAGTACTACTGCTAAGGACTCCAGGGTGGGAGAAGGCTACAATACTGGCTTGAGGGGGAAGCCCTGTGCATGCAGCGTGACCCCTCACCAGGCTTCAAGATGCATCAGGATCATTGGGAGTGGTGAAAGGTCCTTTGGCCACTGGTTTAATACTGACCCTGCTGATGTTGTTGCTGTTTAAAGAAGCTGCCAGTGGAGAGTCAGCCTTGCATCCTTTACTTGTCTCCCTTTTGTATTATGAATACTCTTGTGTGAGAGAGTGATTGCTACAGCGACAGATAAAGGACACAGCACTGACTAACTGTAGTTAGACCAACTAGCCAGTGGTTTAGGTAGTGTTTTCTTTAACTCTCAGTCAGGTCACCTAGATAGTTTACTGTTCTTTATAACAGATTGTGTATTGCCCCTCATATCATAATTGTGTGCTGATTGAGATGTTCTATTAAAGTGTTATTACAGGCAGAGTTTTTTAAATAAAATAACAAATATGTTATACTTACCTGCTCTGTGCAGTGGCTTTGCACAGAGCAGCCAGGATCCTCCTCTTCTCAGGGTCCTCGTCCGGCACTCCAGGCCCCTCTCTCCTGCCAAGTGCCCCCATAGCAAGCAGATTGCTAGGGGAGCATGCCTTGGCCCTGCCCCATCCCGCCTTGCCCCTGCTCTCTCTTCATTGGCTCACTTGCTGTTATTGCCAGTGGCTCCCACTGCTGTTTGAGCCAGTGAGGAAAAAGAGACCCAGGAGAGCTCTCATGCACTTTGCTGGATTGAGATGGAGCTCAGGTAAGTATTAGGAGGGGCTGGGGGCACTGCTGCACACAGAAGGTGTGAATGCATGAAGGTAAATGAGCCTTTACAACCACTTTTAGGTTGTATTATCATTCTTGGTTGCTCCACTTTTTTTTTTTTTCCCTGCAGGGTTTTTACCTGTTCATTAAAGCCTTTAGTGAGGTGCTTCTTTCAGAGTCATGGGCACTGAGAACAGGACCCTGATGAAACGGCAGCCCCTTTCAGGGGTTAACGCTACATAAACTGCAACACATAGTAGCCTAGCTGCTAAGTACAGCAAGAGCTGAACACAAGCTTGTGGAACCACAGGTGCCAGCCGACCTACAGCAGTAAAAGGTGCTCACCAATAAACAGTGCAAATCAATAAATACAACTGCAATTACATGCAAACACAGCATCAAATGCAGTTAAGCTGGCTCATGTGCACTGCACTCTCAATGGACGGTGTGCCATCATTAGAGAGAGCCGTGCCATGGTTGTGATCTCGGCTCCGCCAGTCAAATGGCAGCTTTCCGCAATTTCGGAAGGTTGACCGGGTGAAGATGGAAGCCTTGTCAGTGATGACAGTGTGCCACTGGAGGGCTTTGTTTTTAGCTAAAGTATACGCACCCCACTCCAGATGACTGGCTTTAATCGCCAAGAAACGCGTTGAGTCCATGCTCAGGGATGCCAAGCTCAAGCCTATCCAACTATGCATTTTATTAAGTATCCTGGATTTATATATTTGGATAATCATGTTCACTGCACCTGTATGTCCATGTACTGTGATTGCTTTTTTAATCATGTCCTTGACTATGAACTATTAATTATGCTAAATGTGATTATTATTATCTGTATTATGCCTCTGACTGCATGATCTTTGTATTACTTTTGATACAATATATTTTGATATTCATATATATGCCTTTTATTTTCATTCTTTTGGGTCGATTATTTAGCAACATCTCATGGTTACTGTGATTTCCCTTTTGGGATTGTGATACTATTTTTGATATCCCAGATCAACTTTCTACACCCATCCATGCCTCATCTAAAGTCCCACCAGCCCTCTTCTTCTTTCCACATGGTAAGGCACTGCTGTATGTTCTGGTGTGCTGTGTTAGGGGAAATAGGTCAAGCCCAGTTTTTGGTGCACAGGGATGCACTAGTAGCTCATTCAATATGAACAAACTTGTGGGCAGGGCCTAATCAGCATACCCGAGAATTAAGCAAATATACATGGATACTTACATAGTTACATGGTAGATGAGGATGAAAAAAGACACAAGTCCATCAAGTCCAACCTATGTGTGTGATTATGTCAGTATTACATTGTATATTCGTGTATCTTGTGGTCATTCAGCTGCTTATCTAATAGTTTTTTGAAACTATTGATGCCCCCCACTGAGACCAGGGAATTTCACATCCTTGCCGCTCTTACAGTAAAGAACCCTCTACGTAGTTTAAGGTTAAAAACAAAAAATGCAGCGCTAAACAAAAGTGAAAATAGAAAACACCCAATGTGATAAAAAATAATGTCCAATTAAGTGACAAAATTCATGTGAATGGTGAAAAAGTCTCTAATAAATAAAGCGATTCTTGAACAGTTGTGTATGAAATCTGCAATCTTGGAAAAGAAGTGTAGATAACCACCACCAATATGTGGAAGGCTTACCGGAACAAATGAACCCAAACAAACATACGTTTGAAGGGTCACATCAGGCTTTTAGATGTATGTCTCCTCCTGCGCTGATCCTATGCAGGTAAATCCTCAGGACAATGCTCTCAGCAATAGTAATAGAGGTGAATGGAAAAAATGGCTCAAATGGTGGTAAACCAGGATGCCGATCAGATAAATATATGGGAGAAAAGAGAAGGGCACATGGCATAATATCGTCTAAAAATCAAACTTTAATGTAGGCAAATACACTTACATCAAGATGGTTTAAACAAACGCTTGTACAACAGTGGCAGCAGTGGAATCTCCCGACGCGTTTCGCAAAAAGGATTGCATCATCTGCGGTGAATATCCACTGCTGCTTCCACAACATTTATAGAAAATATGACCCCAAGGAGAAAAACCTCACCTGCACTGAAGCCCATATCAGGGGAAGATGTCCTCCAAGGGAGTTACTGAAGGCCCATCCGTCACCGGGTTGACGCTACACCGGGTCTTCGGATGGGTGACCCCCCCCCAGCCTCCTCACCTCAGATGCGGGTCCCCTCGCAAGGGGCGCCCTGGAGCAACTTCACCCTTGCGGGACCCAGTCGGAGTCACCGGGTCCCAGGCCTCCTTAATAGTACCTGACCCCAGGCTGAAGGTGCCCGGGATGGACTCCATCTTCGTTCCGACCAGGCCTTGGGCGCCTAGGCCGGAACCTTGAACCGCCCGCACCCAGGCCTAAGGTGCCTGGGTGCGTGAAGGGGTGACCCCCTCCCACAAGAACAACAGACAGGCGACGACGACCTCGTGGCGCGGGCGTCTCCCCCTTTTATATCCTCCCATCGACACCACGGCGGGTTCCCCGCCCCAGCCGTACCATCGCCAGGAAGGAACCAAAAAAAGGGTAACACTGTGATAGCGATTCTACCTCGAGCCAGCAGGCACACTGACACCCACTGGTCAAAGAGAATATTACACCACCCAATCCTCCACGAATAAGAAAAGGGGTCTAATCCCTGACATAATTACACACCTGGGTCTCTCTACCCCCAGGTGTATCCCACTAACTTTGAAGACCCAGCTACACATATATATATATATATATATATATATATATATATATATAAAAATCTTATATACTATGCTAAATTATGCCTTACATTCAATGTTATTTTCTTTATATACAAGTGTATATACATGACACATAATTTTAAATTTTTATTGATTGGATCCCTCTCAAATTAAATTTACCCAGCTGCCCCTGTAATGCCGCATCAAAAAGATCCTCAACATACCACTAGGTAAGGGCTGCAACAATCAGGTAAGTTATTTGTCATGGATATGCAGTAGTGTTTGTCTGTCAGCTTACCTTCCTTCCCATGTGTTCATCTTAGAGGCCTGAGCCCTTTCACCTGGCTTCCTTTATAATCTCCTCCCAGCCAGACTCCACCCCAGGCCCTATCACAGAACACTATATTAACCTGTGCACTGCAAGCCTGCTTTGCTGATCAACGTGTTTGTTAGGCATTGTGTGTTTGGGTTCCTGCCTGCCGCGTGCTACGTCTGTCTCTCTGTTACATATTTGGCTTGTCCCTGACTATCCCTGTCTGCTCGTGACCCTTGACCTTCGGCTCGTTCTTTCGTTATCCTTGTCTGCTTGTGGCCCCTGACCTTCAGCTTGTTATTCGGTTCTCTCATATCTTGTGCTGCTGCTTCCCCTCTTTTCCCCTTATCCTACGGGGCGTGAGCTAGGAAACTCCAGGGGCCGCGACCTGGTCCCAGCCTGCAGCATAACATCCTCACCACTAGAGGCCCTGGAGAAGACCTGCTGGGTCTTAGACTCCGCGCCCTGGGGAATCTTGGCTCTAGCTTCCGTTAGGATCCCGGTTGTGCTCCTCTGGTCCCGCTTTCCACAACCACCCAGTTTCCTATCCGCAGCAGTCAGCCATAGGGTTCACTACCTTGCGGTGCACTCCTGTCCCCCTACGGTGTGCATCTGTCACCTGGCCACAGGTGACCTTGACACCAGGGCGCCCGCGATGTCGCCACCCGAAGCCGATCTGTCCCAAAACAAGAAAATACTTCCCTCATCTGACCAAGAAGAGGTCAGCCTTCCCGCTAATGGATGAGATTAAAGGAGTGGTTATGGAAGAGTGGAAGAAAGTAGATAAAAGACCCATCGCTTACAATCACTTTCTCAAACTATACCCACTAGCGGAAACGGATGCCCAGCTCTTTGATGTCATCCCATCTGTACATGCATCGATCATGAGATTGGCCAGGAATACAACACTGCCTTTAGAGGATGCAGTCTCATTTAGGGATGTCCTGGACCGCAGAATAGATTCCGATCTGAAGAAAGTGTATCAAGCATCGGGGGGAGCCTGCAGACCGGCAGTGGCTCTATCTTCCATTTCCAGGGCCACCAGAGTGTGGTCGGATAATATTGAGACGGCCCTCAGACGTGGCCTAAGCACGGATGAGATCGTTAAAGCGCTAGATGAACTTAAGCTAGCCTCTGATTTTATGGCAGAAGCGGCCATCGACGTCCTAAGATGTTCCTCCAGGGCTATACTTTATTCTATCACAGCCAGGAGAGCATTATGGCTAAAACTGTGGTCAGCGGATCCATCGTCAAAACAATCCTGGTGTCGCATCCCGTATGATGGGAAGACAATGTTTTGGGGATAAAATGGATACAGCAATAACCAGAGTTACAGGTGGGAAAAGTGGCCTTATTCCCCAAGACAGGAACAGGAGGAGAAAATTTGCTCCTCGGCTAGCTATTCCGCAAAGAACAAGGGATTCCAGGACATACCGTCCGGGAAAGGAGTACAGAAGAGGCTGGAAGGGCTCACAAGCCTCCTTCCTCAAATTGGGAAAACCCAAAGCCTCTACCCCGGCGATCGAGAGCCAGAAGTCCTTTTGACTCCTCCCCCACCCAAACCGGTCCAGTCGGAGCAAGACTCAAGTCCTTCGCGCGGGTTTGGGTGGAAAATTGTACAGACCAATGGGCAGTCTCCACGGTCCTCCAGGGCCATTTTTGGAAATTCAAAACCCGCCCTCCATCCTTCTCCTTCCAGCCAACCCAAATACCAGCCTCCAGAGAGAAAAAGGAAGTTCTCTTTCAATACATTCAGATAATTCTTTGCCAACGGGCAGTACTGCCAGTGCCAGAGTCGGAGAAACACTCATGCCGCGTACACACGCTCATTTTTCCCGTCGGGAAAAATATAATTTTTTCCCGTCGGGAAAAATTAATTTTTTTTCTTTTGGATGAGAAAAACGACCGTGTGTGGGCTTTTTATCATTTTTACAGACGGGAAAAACGGCATTAATCATGACGAGAAAAATTAGAACATGCTCTAATTTTTCTCGTCGTGATTCCCGTCACTTTTTTCCGCGGCAGTTTTCCCATAGGGAAACACTGCCGGGGAGCCTACACACAGTCGTTTTTTTCGACCAAGAAAAAAAAATTAATTTAAAACGGCCGTGTGTAGGGGAACAAGCTGTTCCTCGTTTTTCCCGTCGATTTTCTCGACGGTGTTTTCACCGTCAAAAAAATTGATCGTGTGTACACGGCAATAGGGTTCTATTCCCCAGTCTTTTTAGTCCCCAAAAAATCAGGGGGCTGGAGGCCGGTATTGGACCTAAAAAAATTGAACAGGTAGAACATTTCAAAATGGAATCACTAAACAGTCATTTTGTCAGTACAGCCAGGAGATTGGATGGTATCTATAGATCTCCAAGATGCATACCTTCACATCCCCATCCACCATCATTTCCAGCATCTTCTTCGGTTCAAGATAGGCAGTCTGCACTTTCAGTTTCAATGCCTTCCCTTTGGAATCTCATCAGCGCACAGAACCTTTACCAAGGTTCTGGTGGCCATCCTAGCTCCCCTCCGGGAGAAGGGGATACGAGTCCTGCACTACTTGGACAATATTCTGATCTTATCTCAGCACAGAGAGTCTCTGGAAACACACTTACAGCTGGTCCTGAACACCTTGGCCCAATTCGGTTAGCTTATCAACCACTCAAAAAGTAAATTGACCCCTACAAAAAAGATGACGTATCTAGGAGCCTTATTCGACACCCCAAAAAAATCTGTGTCGCTCCCACCAGAGAAGATCCCTGTATTAATACAGAAGGTGAAACAAGCATTGGGGAGCCGTGCCATGCCAGCTTCAGACTGTCTGAGCCTCATATGATCCCTCTCGTCATGTATACCAATGGTGAAGTGGGCCAGGTTTCATCTGCGAGGTTTCCAACAAGGTTTTCTGGCACAGTGGAGGAAGAAACATCTCAGAACAAATGATAATTGTCACTCTTACAATGAAAACCCGCCTCTGGTGGTGGACAAGACCACCAAACCTTCTAGCTTTCCGCTCTCTCGGCCCCATCTCATGGACCATCCTCACGTCAGACGCGAGGCAGCTGGGATGGGAGGCACACTACCAAAACCAGTTAGCGCAGGGGAGATGGCGTTTCAATGCAGAAGGAATGATATCCAATATCCTAGAGCTAAGAGCAGCATGGATGGCAATCCTACATCTAGCCCCTCTTCTCAGGGGCAAGGCCATACTACTCCAAATGGACAACAGGGCGGCAGTAGCCTATGTCCAAAACCAAGGAGGAACACACAGCAGGTCACTAGCCAGCGAAGTGGCCCCAATCGTATCATGGGCACAGAAGAATTTGCTAGACCTTTTGGGCTACCTACATTCCAGCCCCCGAGAATCAACTAGCCGATCGTCTCTCAAGATCTTTCACGTCCAACAACGATTGGTCACTAGACCCGCGGGTTTTCAACTGGATATGCCAACAGTGGGGGACTCCCCAGGTAGATCTCTTCGCTTCCCTGCTCAACGCGAAAACGCCTCTCTTCTTCACGAGGTCTCCATCTCCGATGTCAGCAGGGGTGGATGCCCTAGTCCAACCATGGGATATGCATTCCCTCCGATTCCCCTGATACTGAGGTTTCTCCAGCGTCTGACTTTAGAGAAGGTCACTATCCTAACGATTGTTCCATACTGGCCAAGGAGACCATGGTTTCCGCTCCTAGTCAAGATGGCCCTTTGCAGCCCATTACCTCTTCCACACACACGAGCAGCCTGCTATCCCAAGGCGACTTCCTCCACCCGCATCCAGAGATTCTAGACTTGAGGGCCTGGAAGTTGAGCGGAAAAGGTTGGGCGACTTAGGGTGCTCTTGTGACGTTGTTCAAACATTACTACAATCGAGAAAAGCGTCTACCAATGCCACCTACTACCGAATATGGGGAAAGTTTACGAATCTGGCAGAGGCTAGCCATTTCAATCCTCTGGATCCTGGAGTTCAGAATATCCTGCTCTTCTTACAAACTGGTCTGGACCTAGGCTTAGGACTTGGCACGCTAAAAGTCCAAATTTCAGCCTTATCAGCTCTAACAGACACACGCTGGGCACTAAACCCCCTGGTAGATCGTTTTCTGAAGGCAGTTTAAAGATTACATCCTCCCAGGAAAACACTATATCCTAAATGGGACCTGACAGTGGTTCTTAATGTCTTAGCAAGCTCTCCCTTTGCACCCACGGAAGAGTGTTCCTTAGAAGATATCACCGGGAAAACAGCCTTCCTGATCGCCATCACCTCAGGTCGAAGAGTATCAGAAATTCAAGCCATAGGGGCAGAGGAGCCCTACGTCACCTTTTTTCCCGGACAGGGTAGTCCTACAGCCGATTCATCAGTTTGTCCCTAAAGTGCCTTCGGTCTACCATTCCAACCAGGAATGGGTCCTTGCAGCCTTCGCAGAAAACCCAACCTCCTCAAAATTACATGAATTGGATGTAGCCAAGTCTCTGAGGCGCTATTTAGAACTGACACAACAGTTCAGAAAGGATCAACGTCTCTTCGTTATTCCCAAAGGCGCAAAAAGAGGAATGGCGGCCTCCAAGACGACATTGGCCAGCTGGATCGTGAAACTAATCCAAAGAGCATATCGGGCTAGTGGTCTGCCAGTCCCAAATGCGGTGAATGCACACTCAACGTGGGGAGTTGCCTCATCTTGGGCAGCTCTGGCTAGGGTCTCACCTGAGACAATTTGTAAAGCGGCTAGTTGGTCATCCTTCAACACCTTTATGTCGCACTATAGCCTAGATCCGGCGGTCCTTACCTCCCGAGATTTTGGGAAAAGGACTTTCGAACTATCCGTTCTATAAACTCATTAAAATTATTATTGCAGTACCCTCCCTGTAAGCGAGTTAATTACCATTGGTATGCTGCCATGGAGGCACCAGGAAAACAGAAAATTGAATACTCACCTTTCCGTAATTTTCCTTTCCTGGTGCCTACCCATGGCAGCATACACCCTCCCTTCTATAATCCTTAGGGTTCTGAAGACTAGTTACAAGAATACCTGAGGGGGGGAGTAACTCTTTCTTTTATAGAGTTGCGTGGTCCTGTGGGTTGATCAGGGGCGGAGCCATCAACCATTGGTATGCTGCCATGGGTAGGCACCAGGAAAGGAAAATTACGGAAAGGTGAGTATTGAATTTTCCGTTTTTATTTACTTTTGAATACAGTGATGAGGGGGATAGAACCCTTGCCAGGATTTATTGCTGCTTCAGGGTCTATTTATAAAAAAATCATTGAGCGGATGACACAAACATTTATCCAGTCCTCACAAATTCTGAATGTATTTTGCTTTACACATTGATTTCCTAAGACCATTAGCTCCATTTAGTGGCCAAATGCGGTATTTTTACTAAAATACCTTAATCAGAAAAAAAGCATGTTATAGCCACTAGATGGAGGTGACAGTCATAGGAAATCAACCCATGTGAATGCTTGTGTCATTCGTCTAACATTTTTTTTATTTTTATGAATAGATCCCTTTAAATTTATGATTTAGTAGTTGTCTAACTATTGTCACATCCTGTCTCGAATTGCTGTTGAAATTGGTTCCAATGGGTTACCACCCAATACACAGTCCTGTTGTCATTTTTACTGTTTATACGATAAGCCTGAGAATGCATTAAAGCAAATTTGATCTGCAGAAGATACTGGGGCCTTCTTTGAGTGATCTGTTAGTTGCTATGGTGAATTTCTCCAGTGAATGCAAAGCTGCAGGACGACCCCAAATCTTGTCTTTCAGGTCAGTTTCAGAACATTTTTTTTTTTTCTCTGGTTATAACATAGACATAACAAACATTTCTTGCATTTGTTACAGAATAAAAAAAAAAAAAAATCCAAAATGCATCTATTAAAAATACCATATCTCATGCAACATAATGTTTTCCTCTTTAATCAGGCTTTGTAAAGCTGTTGTTTACAGTCTTTTTTATTGCTAATATAGTATCTGCAGTGATTAAGAAAGTTTATATCTCTGCCTGCTAAAATGATCTAAATAATCACGTTTGCAGATTAGTTGTTTAATTTAGCCGGTAGAGTTAACCAGGGCTTGTGCGGCTGTACACCAAATGACATTTCAACTGATTAAAATAACTTGGCTTGGCCGGTAAGTAATGTTATGTCATTGCTCAGGAATAGTAATTTATGTCTTCCAATGGTAAATGCTGAATGCTGTCATCCTAGCTTGGAAATAATCATATTAATCATCCCGACTGCAAGTTTTCGTGATAAAAAAATAGGGCCGGACTTCATGCCATTTGATTGAGAAAAAAATATAATTCAGTTATATGTAATGAAAACATATTGCATAATATAGCTTATTTGGAAATCTATTTATTAATAAAGATAACTAATTGTCTGTTATTAACAGTTCATTTACTGTAAGTGAGCCGGTTCACACAGGGGCAACAAGACTTTGTGCGCGACTTTGCGAAGCAACTTAGACACGACTTGAGCGTGAACCACAGCGCGACTTGGAGCGACTTGAAGTCACCTCCAGGATAGGCTTCTTTGCCAGTACCTGCCCGCGAGAATGTGTTTCCAGCGCGATCCCATTGCGCTGGTTCTCGGCGACAGGGTACTGTACACCTCGCGCTCGCTGTCCCCTGTGTTTGGTATGAATCATGAGGGGGAACTCCACGACAAATTTTAAATAAAAAACCGGCATGGGTTCCCCTCCAAGAGCATACCAGGCCCTTAGGTCTGGTATGGATTTCAAGGGGAACCCCCTACGCCAAAAAAACGGCGTGGGGTCCCCCCAAAATCCATACCAGACCCTTATCCAAGCACGCAGCCCAGCCGGTCAGGAAAGGGAGTGGGGACGAGCGAGCGCCCCCCCCCTCCTGAACCGTAGCAGGCCACATGCCCTCCACATGGGGGGTGGGTGCTTTGGGGCAGGGGGGAGCCCTGCAGCCCCACCACCCCAAAGCACCTTGCCCCCATGTTTATGAGGACAAGGGCCTCTTCCCGACAACCCTTGCCGTTGGTTGTCGGGGTCTGTGGGCGGGGGGCTTATCGGAATCTGAGCCCCTTTTAATAAGGGGGCCCCAGATCCTGGCCCCCCACCCTATGTGAATGAGTATGGGGTACATCGTACCCCTACCCATTCACCTGGGGAAAAAGTGTCAATAAAAAAACGCACTAGACAGCTTTTTAAAGTAATTTATTAGGCAGGGGGTCTTCTACCGACTTCAGGGGTCTTCTTCCGACTCCTCCGCTCTCTCTGGCCTCTTCTCCCGCTCTCCGGTCCTTTCTGCCTTCTGCCAGGCTCCTCTGCTATCTTCTGCCAGCTCTTTTTCTAGTGGTGGCACGGTCTTCATCGTCTTTTTCCCTCTTCTCTCCTTTCGATGTTGACTCGACGCTCTCTGCCGCTGTAATGCCATGTGCGCGGTGCGCAAAGATTTATATAGGCATGGGGCGTGGTCACCGTGTGACCCCCGCCTCTTATGACGTTACAGTCCCATCATGCTCCGGGTGGTGACGACATAAGGGGCGGGGTCACATGGTGACATCACCCGGGAACCACGCCTATATAAGTCGATGGGCACAGCGCACACAGCATTTTAGCGGCAGAGAGCGTAGAGTCAACATCGGGAGGAGAGAAGAGGGAAAAAGAAGACGGCGGTGAAGACCGGACCACCGCTAGCAAAAGAGCTGGCAGAAGATAGCGGAGGAGCCCGGCAGAAGGCAGAAAGCACCGGAGAGCGGGAGAAGAGGCCGGAGAGCAGAGAAGTCAGAAGAAGACCCTCGAAGTCGGTAAAAGCTGCCTAATAAACTACTTTAAAAAGCTGTCTAGTGTGTTTTTTTTTTTATTGACACTTTTCCCCCAGGTGAATGAGTAGGGGTATGATGTACCCCATACTCATTCACATATATATGGGGGCCCCCTTATTAAAAGGGGCTCCCAGATTCCAATAAGCCCCCCGCCCGCAGACCCCCGACAACCAACGGCCAGGGTTGTCGAGAAGAGGCCCTTGTTCTCATCAACATGGGGACAAGGTGCTTTGTGGTGGGGGGGCTGCAGGGTGCCCCCCTGCCCCCAAGCAACCACCCCCCATATTGAGGGCATGCGGCCTGGTACGGTTCAGGAGGGGAGGGTGCTCGCTCATGTAGGGGGTTCCCCTTGAAATCCATACCAGACCTAAGGGCCTGGTATGCTCTTGGAGGGGAACCCATGCCGTTTTTTTATTTAAAATTTGGCGTTGAGTTCCCCCTCCATGATTCATACCAAATACCAGCTCTGTGGGAGGGAGGGGTTTGCCTTAGAACTGGTTCACACAGGGCCGACTTCCTGTAAAGTTGCCTCACTATGAAGGCAACTTCCATGGAAATCAATGGGTACAAGTTGCCTAGAAGTTGGATTGAAGTAGTACAGGAACCTTTTCTGAAGTCGGAGCGACTTCAGTAGTGTACATTAAGACGGCCCCCATTCACTTCACTTCACTGTAATTTGACATGTTGCGCGACTTGGGGCAACTTCAAGTCGGATCCCAAGTCGCCCCTGTGTGAACCGGCTCTTAGTATAAAAGTCTGGCTTTTGCTACCCTTTGCCTTATTTTGCATAGCAAATCTTGGAGTTGTGTCAGCCATCATATTTTCCAAATGGAAAATACTATTCTTCTCCAAAATGTGGCAATGACATAGATATAGTATATGTTACTGAATGGAATCAGGCTATACAAAGTAGAAAAGAAAACACCCTTAAAACGGAGTTCTGCCGAAATTATTTTTTTTTAAAGTCAGCAGCTACAAATACGGCAGCTGCTGACTTTTTTAATAATCGGACACTTACCTGTCCCAGAGTCCAGCAAAGCAGGGGAACGAAGCCTCACTCTTCTCCCCCTCCTCTTCACGGCGCCAGCATTGTCACTGTGGGTGCCCGGCTGTGGCTTCACAACCAGGCACACACTGCGCATTCGTGAGCCGCGCTGCGCACCGTAACTGGCCGGGCAATCATCTGGGACATGTGACGTGTCCCAGATGATTGCCAAGAGGGAGGGGGGAGAGGAACTTCTTTCTGGTGCCGCAGAGCCTCGGGAGGAAGTGGGAGCTGGAACCCTCTTAAAAGAGGGTTTCCGCCCCCCCCCCAAAAAAAATGACATGCCAAATGTGTCATGTCAGGGGGTCACCTTCCTTTAAAGTGGAAGTTCCAGGAACTCCACTTTAAAGAGGAACTGCAGTCTGCTCACATAATTTGTAATAAATACATCTTTGCCATTCTAAAGCTTCCCTCCAACCACTTTGTATATTATTTTATATATACTGTGATTCTGTACTTGCCAAATATGCTGCAGAACCTCCCTACACTGAGTCTGGCTGCAACCATTTTAACTGTGGGCAGCTGAAGCTGCTGCCTGTTCACTTCCTGGATTTACGCAGACACACCTCCAGCTCTCATTAGCCCTCTTTTGACTCATCCCCCTCCCTTACTGGCAAACTCAATAGAGTTAGAGAGAGAGCTGCTGTGCATGATGTCATAAGTCTAGGCTAATGACCAGACAAGAAACAGGAAGTGGGCCGTATAAGGAATTTACTGGCAGAAAAAAAAATACTATTCAAAGTTAAAACAACAAGGGCAGAAGATTTAATAGATGGAAAGTTTTAAAAATTATTGAAGGTCCGCTTTAAAGCTGAATTTCAGCCATGCATTTTATAGGATATTTAGATTCTGTAGGAATATGAAGGCACAGGATATATTCTGTAGGAATATGAAGGCACAGGATATATTCTGTAGGAATATGAAGGCACAGGATATATTCTGTAGGAATATGAAGGCATAGGAGATATTCTGTAGGAATATGAAGGCACAGGATATACTCTGCATGGATAGGAAAGCACAGGTCTAGAATATGATCTAGGAGATGTGGGACTCTGAAATATATATATATATATATATATATATATATATATATATATATATATATATAATGTAGCGGGGTCCTTAAATTTAGTTGGGGTACACCTGGGTGGTAGTATGACCCAGATGTGTAATTGTGAGAGGTTTTGGACCCCTTTGTGTTCGTGGAGGATTGGGTGGTGTATTATTCTCCTTGGCCTGTGGGTGGCAGTGTACCCGCAGGCTCAAGGTAGAATGACTACCACAGTGCTACCCTTTTTGTCCCTTTCCGGAGACGGTACGGCAAGGGCGGGGAACCGGCTGTGGTGTTGAAGGGAGGGGATAAAAGGGGGAGACGCCCTCACCACGAGGTCTTCGAGGATCTTCTCTTCACGCACCCAGGCACCTTAGGCCTGGGTGCGGGCGGTTCGGAGTTCTGGCCCAGGCGCCCTAGACTTGGCCGGAATGGAGTTGGAGTCCATCCCAGGCACCTTCAGCCTGGGGTGAGGTACTAGATCGTAGGCCTGGGGCCCAGTAACTTCGACTGGGTCCCGCAAGGGTGAAGTGATCCAAGGGTCCCCGAGGTGGACGGGACCCGCATCTGAGGTGAGGAGGCTGGGGAGGTCACCCGTCCGGAGATTCCGGAGCAGCATCAACCCGGTGACGGATGGGCCGTCGGTAACTCCCTCAGAGGGACATCTTCCCCTGATAGGGGCCACAGCGCAGCGAAGGTACTCCTCAATACGTTCTCTTGAGTTGCTGGTAGAGACTCATAAGTTCCATGTTCTGTGCTAATCAAGGCTACGATAACCACTGGTGAAACCACAGTGGTTTAGACTGAAATTAGGATAGTGCCTCGACCTGCTCATCCCACCGTATCAGGCTGTTAAGAAAATGTTCCAACCAGTTGGCTACAGAAGTACTGTTTATTGTGGAGCTTACAATAAAACAAGAGTTGGACTGTGATCGGTGTGTGGACTCTGGTTAATGGGAGCAAAGGAGGGTACCAGCATAGCAGGACTGAGTTTCATAACCAAGAGACATTGGCCCGAGGAAGATACTGATACTGGCCTTCACCTCATCCACAGCCATGGGGAGGACATGGGCCGTAGCGCATCTCACCCTGTTGTGTGACATACCCCTGGAAAAAGGAGACGGGGTGAGGCCGCTATATATATATATATATATAATATATATATACTCTGATTGGATTCGTTGTCATCTGTGCAAGTATTGAACTTTGTTCTGTATTGGAAGTCAATAAAGTGCACTCTCTGGAGAACTTGGGTGATGCTGCGGAACATAACTTATATCATCATTACTAATAACTAAACATCAATTATCAACTGGAAACCACTATACTACTTCACTACATTGGACTTTGGACCAATGTAAATATGCATGTTCCATACCTGTGTTGATCTCTGTGGAAAAAATCACTGTAGTATAGACATGTGTGGTTCGTTTCGTTACGAATCTGAATTTCCGAATTAGAATAGTACCGAATTAAAACGAATACAAAATAATGAAATTCTAATTTGGACGAAATTCAAATTTGAATACTTTTCTAATACTTTTTGAATTCTAATCGTTTTCCAATTTCCAAAGAGACTAAAATAGAATAGAAAATAAAGAAATAGAAGACAGTGGTGACAGTAGCTGTGTTCACAACAGTGATTTCCAGCTTCCACAGTGATCCAACAGGTATGGTGCACATACATACTTATGTAGCGGTGCCCCAGTGGGGTCGCTGCGTGTTTCAGCTCCACACATCACCCTGCTCGATCAGACATCCATTATAGGCACACTTTCCCCAGTCAATGAACAGTCTCTTGCTTGTTTTTGCTGTTTTTTTTATTAGGGGATTAAACTTGGATGGGGAAAAGGGACATGGGATGCCCAAATGATGAATCTTGGTACAAATAAACGTAGTTGAATCTAAATTGACAGTCTCTATTACTTCACATCTCCTCCAACACACTACTTGAGATCACTTGTTTTCCTTTTACTGTCCAATTCTACATTTCTGTCACCATTAGCACATGGCTAGGCCTCACTTTGAATAAGTCCTAATGTCGCATACACACGGCCGTTTTTAATGTCATTGAAAAAAATTAAGCTTTTCTCGACGTGATTCTTCTCAAGCCTGCCTTGCCTTCACACTATCGTGAAAAAGAAATGCTCGAGCAAAGCGCGGTGACGTACAACACGTACGACGGCACTATAAAGGGGAAGTTCTATTCGGATGGCACCACCCTTTAGGCTGCTTTTGCTGATCTTGTGTTAGTAAAGTTTAGTGAGAGACGATTTGCGCTTTTCTGCCTCGTGCTTTTCAGTCCGTTACAGCGCGACAAATGCGCTATCTTCATTACGAATGCTAGTTTTACCAGACTGAGCGCTCCCGTCTCATAACTTGCTTCTGAGCATGCGCGTTTTTTTCCCGTCATTAAAGCGTACACACGGCTGTTTTTCACGATGAGAAAAAACGACGACGTGAAAAACAACGAGAAAAAATAGAGCATGTTCTAATTTTTTAATGCCCATTTTTCTCGTCGAAAAAAAATGCTCTGGAGCCTACCCACGATCGTTTCTAATGACCAATTTAAAAAATGCAATTTTTCTCGTCATGAAAAACGATCGTGTGTACGCGGCATTACACTTTCCTAGTAGCCATTTGCAGGCGGGGGTCTGCAGTCCCCTCTGTGGTAGCAACAATTTTAGATGAAAAGAATAGTCTTGCTAACTGATACTTGGTGGACTACTGATCCCAGCAAGTCCTGTGCAAATCCTGCCAACCCTCCTGGCTACAGCGGCTCAACTTCAACAATACCACAGTCTCACCCTCTGGCTCCACATCCAATCCTGGCATGTCTCTCCCTGAGCTTCTCACTGTGCTCTTCACTCACCGATCCCCAGAATGGATCCCTCCTGAATGACTTTCCTGGCTGTGCTCTCCTCTGTCTTTCTTCTGTTCCAGGACACCTTTCAATGACCGTATAGAGAGAGGCTCCCTCCTAGCTCCCAAGCTCCAGGCCCGAGGTCACCCCCCCCAGAAAGGGGGTCCCACAGCCTAACATGCCACCATTCAGTTCTTCCATCCGACAACTCACCCCCTGCAGGCTGACCATGGGTATATATAGGAGGCCTGCCCTCTGCCAATCCTAGCTGGGGATTGGCCAGGGCTCCCAAATACACCCCATGTCAACCCTCTGCTCTGCCTCTTTTCCAAAACCTTCTCACTGGAAACAGAGGAGGCGCTCGAGAGCTGAGGCACATGTCAGTCACCTGATGTACACTAAAACCACTCCCCTGCACCCAGATCAAAAACAGCTAGGCCTGACTAAATTTACCTGCACTGGCAGTACATACAAACACACTACTCTAGCACTTACCTACCTAAGGTAGAGGGTGCTACACTTATAATAATCCAATGTAACTGTGCTATAAAATACATAGCTAGACTTCAGCTTTAAAGTGGAAATACATGGTCACAGTCACCAAATCAAATGCAGTTATGCAGACAAGTGAAAAGAATGGACCGACACCAGTGCTGTCTCTTCGCATAGCTGACTTTGTGGGGGGGGGCGACAAAAAAGTTGCCCCCTCCGCACGAAAAAGCCCCCCCCCTTCCCCCCGACCTGTCCTCTTGAGTACCCTTTTCCACTAGCTTTGCTTTAACAATTTATATATATATATATATATATATATATATATATATATAGTGCAGCGCTTTTCAATATATTGTCAACTCAGTTCTTATAAATCAAACCAGTCACCAAAACATATACCAACATGTATACAAAAAAATAAAATAATAATAATAATAAAAAAAAATCTCTCGTCAATCCAGTGTCCTTTTGAGACATCAAATATATATAAGACACACTAAAAGCCTCTGAATAATCCTGTGACTTGTTGCTAATCCACCCAACGTGCCAGTAAAAATTGCTTGTGGCCACCACCACCAGTTGTGCTTTCACCTGTACACATTGACCTTACATACTCCGCAGGATGAAATAAGGCTTTTATCCTTCTCCAAGGACTTATTCACACTTCATGGGCCCCAGGACATCTATCTTCTGCAAAAAGAACAATCACCTCTGAAAATTTGGAACACTTCTTTAAGAGCACTCTCCAGTCTTATCCACCTGCTCAGCAACATGTATAATGAAAAGAAAAACTATATAGCCCTTTATACTTCATTCAATTTATTCTTTCATTCCCAGTACAATTATCACACTCACATTTTTAAGACGCTTAGCCACACCAAGCATATATGCACATAGCACAAAATAAACACATGTAAAACTCCAAGCTGCAGTTCTCCTGTATAGCAATGTATTAATGCTCCCGTGTGTTGTGACATCATCCAACCCCAATTATGTGTTTCGTCTCAGGGGCACGTGACATTCTCAGGGGGATATATACTGTATATAGGTTAACTATAGCCCACTGCTGAATACAGAAATCACAAAAATACAAAAAGGAATTTAGCAAATATACTACATCCCTATACTACTATTTCTACCAATTACCATGTTATGGACATGAACAAAGTCAAACATGTTTTAAGTGATAACAATTGCGGCCTCAATAGATACAGTAAAGAAGTGAATGTAGTCATGCAGGGGACAGGATGAGTGTTCTTCACAGAACTACCAGGTGAAAATAAAGGGAAGAAAAAAAGAAAAACAATGCAGTCACCTGATCTAAGGACTAGTATACTGCAATATATTACATTTTTGTTGTTGGGTTTTGATATGCTTGGAAATTAATGTATATTGAGTAGTAAATTAGTAAGCTGCAGGAAGGGGTGGGAAGCAAGCAACTGGAGATGCATATGTAGCGGGTATGTACTTTCCCGGATGTAATTTGAACTTGGCAGACACATCAGTGATGTGTAATTCCCTGCGGCCCAGTGAGTGGCGCTGTCGCCCTGGGTTGGGGTTGAATCATTGCTGTGTGCCGGGCCTCCTTTTTGTCCTCTCTCTGCAGCAGTATGGTGGGGCGGGGAACCCGCCGTGCTTGCTGGGAGAGGGTATAAAGGGGCCGGCCATCTTTGTCACGGGGTCGGAGTCCCAGGCACCTTCAGCCTGCGGGCGGTGGTTCGTGTCGGTCCTCTGGGCGGCCTAGGCCTAGAGGACAGTCGGAGGTCGTGTTCCATCTCAGGCACCTTTGGCCTGGGGTGAGGTACTCGGATGGAGGTCTGGAGCTCAGTGCCCAACACTGAGTTTCGCGAGGGAAGGAGATCCTAGGGAACCCCGGGAGTGGATACCCGAATCCGGAAGGTGTAATGGACCGGGGGGAGCTCCTCACTTGAAGACCCGGTGCAACATATTGCCGGTGACGGGTGAGTCTCTCGTCGGAGACCGCCTGGAGGGAAATCTCCCCTCGCTCGGAGACCACAGCCCACTTTCAGGAAGGAAAGTGGAGAACGCATTGTGTCTGGGCCTATTCGCATCCACACCTCCTTTCCTGTTCTATTCCTCAAGGGAGTTCAACTGATTGTGTTCATTCGCATGAGAATAAAGGAGTGTTGGACTTTAATGGTGTGGGGCTCATTTCCTGACAGACATTGTTCAAGGTAACTCTGGGATGGCGGATCCAGGTGCACAGCACTGACCCGAAGGTAAAACAAGAACGTTGCTTATACTGCACTGACACATGTGGTGGAGGCCAGGCGTGGTGTCCCCGCTCCCTCTCCTCTAAGATACCCCTAGACAAGAGAAAGATGAGCTGAAGACAAGAGTGGAGTGAGGGGGGCGCTACACATACATATCCTCTAGACCAGCCTTTTAACACAGAAGAACCCTTCAAACAACTTTACGGTCTCAGGTAACCCCTGCTAATAATTACTATTTCCACAGCTTACCATACAGCAGGGGCGGATCCAGAGTCTTTTCTCGGGAGGGGCACTGCCAAAAAATATGTTTTTTTTATGTGAAATTTATCGGGGAAATGGCTGGTGTCGGCGCTTCAATCATCCCGGCACCATGGTTGTTATGGTGTCAGGATGATTGAAGCGCATTATTTCTATTATTACATTGTAATATAAAATTAAATAGTTCAATGCAGAATCAGTGGGAGCCCTGAGCGTGTCACTTGCCACACGTTGCGGATTGTCACTTGCCACGTCACCTGCCACATCTTGTGGATTGTCACTTGCCACACCTTGTGGATTGTCACTTGCCACACCTTGTGGATTGTCACTTGCCACATCACCTGCCACACCTTGCGGATTGTCACTAGCCACACCTTGCGGATTGTCACTTGCCACGTCACCTGCCACACCTTGCTGATTGTCATTTGCCTGCCACCAGATGCAGATTGTCATTTGCCACGTCACCTGACGCAATTTGCGGATTGTCATTTGCCACGTCGCCTGCCACACCTTGCGGATTGTCACTAACTTGCCTGCTAAGGTGTAGTTTTGGTTGTCTCTTGCTGTGTCCCAGAGTCAGGAAGCAGAGAGATAATGTAATCTCTCTGCTGCCTGCACAGTGAGGGCGGAAGTCACTGCAGGAATGCAGGGCAGGCACGGGCGGTGAGAGATGATCTCATCTCTCTGCTCCCCCGCTCCCGGCTAGCTGATTGGCCAGCTGCCACACTGAGTCTGCTCTCTCACTCTCACCTGCGCTGCCAACACACTGAGCAGCACTGTCTGCCCACGAACCGCGCCGCCCGCCCATAAACCGAACCACAAGCGGAGCCGCCCGCTTTCTTACCCGTCTGTGGAGCCGCACGCTATCGCACCTGCCCGCAGAGTGACCCGACGTGACTCACTGACGTCGCTCGTTGCTAGACGCCAAGCGGCCCAGGCGTTAGCAACGAGTGCAGGGAAGAGGCTCCACCCACCTCTTCCTCCGCTCCTGGTATCGTGTCAGTGCACCGCGTAACTACATTAGACGAGTCTCTCTCTCTCAGCGCCACTGATCGGCTGATGTGAGAAACTGAGAGAGAGACTCAGAGAAGCAGCGGCAGCCGCAGAACAAGTACTGTATATACTCGAGTATAAGCCGACCCGAATATAAGCCGAGGCACCTAATTTTACCCCAAAAAACTGTGAAAACGTATTGACTCGAGTATAAGCCTAGGGTGTCCATCTGAATGCCTCACTGTGCCTCACTTTGCCTCACTGTGCTCATGACTAGACTGATGTTTAACATGGGAGTCTATGGAAGGAGTGCCCAGCTTTGAAAAATCGGTTCTCCCAGGCCGTAGGTCTCCCAGATACCAAACTGTGCACACTTCTAGAGGAGACATGGGGCTATATGTGTGCCAAGTTTGGGGTCCAGGGGACCTATGGCCGGCCGGTACCGGGTCCGCAAATTTACTGGAGAAATGACCGTTTAACATTGGAGTCTATGGAAGGAGTGCCCGGCTTTGAAAAATCGGTTCTCCCAGGCCGTAGGTCTCCCAGATACCAAACTTTGCACACTTGTAGAGTCCAGGGGACCTAAGGCTGGCCGATACCGGGTCCCCAAAGTTAGGGAGATCAGGCGCAAAAAATAATAATAGCGCAAGCGAGTGTGACAGATGGTCTCGGGGGGGGGGACAATTGCCCTGTTGCCCCCCCCCCGGATCCACCCCTGCCATACAGTACTGTTATGGTCAGTGGGAAGAAGGCTTCTTACATTTGTGGTCAGTGGGAAGATTCTCCCTCCTTACAGACAGCTAAAAAAGATCATTGGTGTCAGTGGGAACTTTTTTGAGAGTCAAACATTGCTCAATGCTCAGGGAATCCTTGGCAACCTCTAGAGGAACCCCATGATTCAATGGGAAACCTTTGTTAAAGGCTGCTCTAGAGTCACTGGGAACCACAGTTAGACATCATGCTGCCCTAGACATACAAATTTTGTGTAATGATGCGCTTCGTTTCACTGCCAGGGTGTACTTTGGGAGGCAGTGTGCTCTCTAATTTATAGACAGAACTACTTTTTAAATGTTCAGACTGCTAAATAAGAGAAAGGAGAAATGGTATGGTTCCTGAACTATAAAGAGCCTTAGGCCTGCTATCAATGTTGTCTGCTGCTTTTTGCCCCTACAGCCAGGGCCGCCATCAGGGGGGTACAGGCAGTACTCATGTAAGGGGCCCCAGCGCCCCAAGGGGCCCGGCTGGCCCAGGCCCGCTCCTCCTTCAGCAACACTTGAAATGAAACCATGCGCCGGCCAGACCCACATGGCGCCCACTATAGAGAAGGAGAGAGAAGCCTCGCTATAGAAAAGTAGAAGGGATCTTGGTAGTCTAAGCCACCGCAGTCTTTCACTAGCAGCAACCCCTTTCCCTTCCACCAGTAAAGCGGGCTCTTTTCCTCAGCTCAGTCTGCCCAGTGAACACAAGCAGCACTGTCACATGGGAGAGAGGCGAGCTACGGTCTCTCATTGTGTCTCCCCCGCTCACCCCCTCCTTTCTCCTGTCAGCAGTGGAGAAGAGAGAGCGACTCTCACCTGGTTTAGCTTTTTGCCCGGTCTGTTTCTTTCCCCCTTGGCCACAGCGAAGCCAAACAGAAGAGACTAGGGTCTAAGGAAGCATCATGGGACATGTTGTCCCAGAAGATTGACTGCCCCGTTGCTGTGCATAGGCAGCAGACTTCAGCCCCCAGCATGCACTCTGATGGGGGAGAGAGAGAGTCTGGAACCCAGGAAGAAGCTGAGGGAGTGATTGCTGCAGGACACAGGAAAAAGAGAGGACTGTTCTGGGGAAAGCCAGAGAGGGATCCATGCTGTACCCGTGCCATCAGAGAGGGAGCCACGCTGTACCATTGCCATCAGAGAGGGAGCCACGCTGTACCATTGCCATCAGAGAGGGAGCCACGCTGTACCATTGGTAAATGGAAGGATATTACCGGGCTGCCAAGTGAAATAGGAAAGAAGTAACTGCTAGCACAAACAAATTGATATTGTATATGGAAATGGTGGATAAAATGTGCAGCGCTGATTGGGTGAATGAATATATAAAACAATGATGTAAAAATCAGTGAAAATAAATTGAATGATATTAGTGAGTATGTCTCAACAAATAAAGCTAAAGTGACACTGATCTCATAACAAATCAAGGATGATGGAAAAAATCGCATCAAAAATTGCATCAAAAAGAAATCAATGAATCAAGACATTGAACACACTCCCCGCTATGCAGAAGTTTATAAACACAAGTCTCATGTGAAGATAAATAAAAAAAGTCTCAAACACTGTAATAGAATGTTTCCAAAGTGCAATGTAGTGCAAGTACAAAATAGGTGAGATAAGTGAACATCAATCCTGGCATCACAAGGGTAAAAACACCGGATGGGAAGGCTGCGATCCCGCCACCAAGGGATAGGAGTCGGTACTCTTACCGTAAGGTCCGTGTTTATCCGATCCCCTCAAAGGGGAGAGCAGAGATCTGACAGGGCGGTCCCTGCACAGTGTGCGGGGACCGCCCTGTTATCCGCCGGCTCAGCGGGGATCAACGGAGCGATCCCCGCTGAGCAAGCGGAGGTTCACGGGGCGGATCATTACTGATCCGTCCCGTGTGAAAGGGGCCTTAGGCATTAGCACACAAGTGCAATTATGGTAAATGCAGCCATACAGGAGTATCAGTTATTCCTCTGTCTTGGTTTATTTGTGTGATGTGGAATCCCACTGACCAACAGTAATGCTCTGTACACACGATCGTTTTTTCCGATGAAAAAAGTCCGATGGACTTTTTTCATCGGTAAAACCGATCGTGTATGGGCCCCATCTGACTTTTTTCCATCGGTGTAAAAAAATAGAACAGGTTTTAAATTTTTCCGATGAAAAAAAAAGATATGAAATTCCGATCGTCTGTGGGGAACTCCATCGGAGAAAAATCCGCACATGCTCAGAATCAAGTCGACGCATGCTCGGAAGCATTGAACTTCATTTTTCTCAGCTTGTCATAGTGTTTTACGTAGTGTTTTGGACGGTCGGAATTTAGTCTGACAGTGAGTATGCAAGACTGATGGAAGTCAGCTTCATCGTAATTCCAACGGAAAATTCCATCGGATTTTATGCCATCGGAAATCCGACCGTGTGTACAAGGCATCAGTGTGCAGAACAAAATAATGACCAGTTTAGGTAATGTTAGATCTTATCTGCCAGTAATTGCATACCTACCATCTTTTTTTTACCTGACAATCTAAAAGGAGATTGTTGCTGCTGATATAGCTGTAATATAGCCTATTATAGATTTAATAAGGAAGCTAATTTATTTTGTCAAGCAGTATTTGGTTATACACTACCCAATAATAGATTATTAAAATGTCAGTAGCCTACAGTTCAGCAGTATGAAAATGTGCACCTTTATTTTATGTTATTTATTTATAACCCTTTCCCTTTTTAATACTAAACATTCACCAGATGATGGTGCTAGATTTCAGTTTAGCACCATATCATTTTTGCTTGTTATGCTGTAGGTATAGAAAAGCAAATAAACTTTTAATGATGTACATCTGTTATTTTGAAATTATTTTTGAACAGAAGAATAAAGCAATTTAAAGTGTGAAGAATATGTAGGTAGAATTTAAAGACGTTTTGTATAAAACACAAACTCCCCCAAATTGATCATAGATTTTGAGATTCCAAAGACAATCAAAAGGAAAATATCATCCTATACTATGCCCGTTCATAGAAAGGTGCACATATGTAACTGAAAGATTCTCCTAAGAACAGATCTGAGAAAAATAAAATTACATATAATAAGAGTTGTGGTATGCTCCTTGTTATAGTGTGCTCAGGGCCACGCCATCAGGAATTTTGGGGCCCCTTACACAGCTTCAGGCAGAGCAGAGGAGAAGCGGGGGCAGCCGTGATTTGAGATGCGGGGGGGTTCCACAAATTGAGAAGCGGGGGGGGGGGGTGCTGCCACAGCGAAAAGGGGGGGTTGCCATCCCTCTGGGCCCCTTACAATAAAAAAAATTATAAAAATTTTTTTTTATATAAAAAAAATACATAAAAAAGGGGGGTTACCATCCGAGGACCTCTGGGCCCCCTACAAAAGATTTTTTTTTTTTTTTATAAAAAATAAATAAATACAAATATTTTTATAAAAACAAAAAAAAGGGGGGTTGCCATCCGAAGGCCTGGGGACCTCTGGGCCCCTTACAAAAAAACCCAAAAAATAATAATAATTTATTTTTATAAAAAATACATAAAAAAGGGGGGTTACCATCCGGGGCCCTGGGGACCTCCGGGCCCCTTACAGGTGTACTGTCTGTACCCCCCTGATGGCGGCCCTGAGTGTGCTTATTGTGAAAATATTTTTACATGGAAGAGCAACTTGATTGGCCACATTTTAGGGCTAGCTCACACCACAATCCCTGTGTTCAGTGTGCATTTCTACATACGTATGTTTGTAACACTTTTTTTTCCCCATAAAATAAAATTTTAGTGCTGCTGATCTCCTTCAGCATATTTCAGCCACTTCCTGTCTACATGTATACGCTCTAGGGTAGGCTGCAAATCATTTCTCAGTGCTGATAGTAACAGAGGTGGACTATGCCTGTTCAATGTGTAGCTACACAGCCACTTGTAGTCTCCATCAGGGGCAGGGAGGGTGACTGACAACACAGAAGAACAAATAGGAGACAGTCGTTACCCTGTAACAGGATGTGCCTGAACAGACACCCTCATGGGAGGATTACCAGGTAGGCGTTTAATAAAAGCAGAATGTTAAAGGAAATCTATAGCCACAGCATTCACTTTAATTTAACCAGTTGCCGACTGCGTAACGTAGATATACGTCGGCAGAATGGCACAGGCAGGCAGAGCAACGTACAGGTACGTTGCTTTGAATCTGCCGCGTGCCCGCTGCGAGCTCCGTGACTGTGCCCGTGGGACCCGCGGACTCGAAGTCCGCCGGTGTCCAGCGATCGTGTCACGGAGTGGCAGAACGGGGAGATGCCTTTGAAAACAAGTCATCTCCCTGTTCAGCCTAGTGACAGCAGAGTGATCTACTGCTCCCAGTGATCAGGAGCAGGGATCACTGTCATGTCACTGGTAGCCCAGCCCCCTCACAGTTAGAATCACTCCCTACGACACACTTAACCCCTTCCTCGCCCACTAGTGGTTAACCCCTTCTCTGCCAGTGTCATTTACACAGTAATCAGTGCATTTTTATAGCACTGATCGCTGTATAAATGACAATGGTCCCAAAATAGTGTCAAAAGTGTTGGATGTGTCCGCCGCAATATCGCAATCGCGATAAAAATCGCAGATCGCCGCCATTACTAGTAAAAAAAACATTTATAATAAAAATGGCATAAAACTATCCCTTATTTTGTAGACGCTATAACTTTTGCGCAAACGAATCAATATACGCTTATTGCGTTTTTTTTTTTTTACCAAAAATATGTAGAAGAATACGTATCGGCCTAAACTGAGGAAAAAAACAACTTTTTATAGATTTTTTGGGGATATTTTTTATAGCAAAAAGTAAAAAATATTGCTTTTTTTTTCCAAATTGTCGCTCTTTTTTTGTTTATAGCGCAAAAATTTAAAACCGCTGAGGTGATCAAATACCACCAAAAGAAAGCTTTATTTGGGTGCAACGTCGCACGACCACGCAATTGTCAAAGCGGCACAAAGCCGAATCGCAAAAAATGGCCCGGTCATTGGGCAGCCAATTCTTCCGGGGCTTAAGTAGTTAATAACATCAGCATATTATAACAATATAAACTATGGTGTATAGTCATTTTTGACAATCCAATATAAGCTTAGTTGAAAAATCTCCATTCATGTTGTGAGTGCTGCTTCTCTGATGGCCATCTCTTTCCACAATCCCCTTACATTTACCTTCAATGTCTGATGCCGCGTACACACGATCGATTTTCTCGACGGTGAAAACACAGTCGAGAAAATCGACGGAAAAAACGAGGAACGGCTTGTTCCCCTACACACGGCCGTTTTTCCCGACATTTTTTCTCTTGGTCGAGAAAAACGACCGTGTGTAGGCTCCCCGGCAGTGTTTCTCTATGGGAAAACTGCCGCGGAAAAAAATGCCGTGAATAACGATGAGAAAAATTAGAGCATGTTCTAATTTTTCTCGTCGTGATTAATGCCGTTTTTCTCGTCTGGAAAAATGATCAAAAGTCCACACACGGTTGTTTTTCTCGTCAAAAAGAAAAAATGTAATTTTTCCCGACGAGAAAAATGGTCGTGTGTACGCGGCATAAGGACTACATATCCCATGGTACCTTGCTGCCTGCAAACTGTGATTCCTGTACTAACCTCGCCTCCAGAAACTCCTCCTCTCAGTATAAAAGACCCTGCATGTCTCATTAAAGAGAACCTGTCACCTAAAAATCATCACATTGGGGACTTTTTGGACTAAAATTTGTTTAGTTTCGGTTCGTTTCTTTTCGGTCCTGTTGATTCGTAATCGTTCGTAATTTTGCTAGACAGGATTTTTCGTGTTCAAACGAATTCGTATTTTCGCAAGCGACATTTTTAGTTGAATCTGAATGATTCGTATTAATGTAAGGCTTATTTTTAGTTGATTTATAATTCATACTTTCGGTAGAGTACATTGTTTTTCGTTGATTCTGGACACAACTCCTACTTTCGTAACTTTTTTTGGGTTTGTTGATTCGTAATTTTCCGTGTCTCTCTCACAACGACGCTGCCTATTATGCCTAATGTGCTTCGAATGGATTTGTACTTTTCTAAATACATAGCGGTTATTTGTAACGATTCAAAATCTCGTATTTTACTTTCGTTTTTTACATGCGGCTATAGCCTCGGCCCCTGTGCACCATTTTGAGAGGGAGTTCAGCACGGTGAGGGAGAAGCAGAGAGCAGAGTGTTATTGTGCTTCGAATGGATTCGTACATTCGTAACTTTTTTCATAACGAATTATGCCGAAGACATTCGGGCATTCGCTATTTGCGATATAATTTATTTTGGATTCGGTTTTATTCCTAATTGCTTTGTTCGGAAATTTGATTGCTTCCGAATGTCCGAAAGTTGCTAAATTCGGACGAATTTCGATTCGTTACGAAACGAATTGCACAAGCCTATAAACTACCACTATTTTGTTCACTAGGGTGTCTGCTTTCAGAAAATATATAATTTTTGGGGGCTTTATGTGATATTCAGGACTAAACTCCTTTTTTAAACGTGTGCAAAAAAAAACCAAAAACGGCTCTGACAGTAAAAAGGTAAATACGATTTTAGTAATTGGGTTAGAACTGCTTGAAGAAAATACAAACACTGCACACATTTTATGGTGGGTTTTTAAGGCCAGGTTCACACTGGTGCGACATTGGGAGCTCATGTCGCATGACGTGTGAAAATCAAGGTTTCCCTATGGGTGCCGTCTTAACTGGTCCGACACATGTCGGTCCAACTTTGAAGATGCTCCCTGTACTACTTTGGTCCGATTTTGATCCTACTTCAGCCCATTGACTATCATTGAAGTCAGATCAAAGTCGGAATGCCGTCTTGCATGATCCGACTTTGGCATGCGACTTGTGCTCTGCTGATCTTGAGGGGGAACTCTACGCCAAATTTTAAATAAAAAAACGGCATGGGTTCCCCCTGCAAGAGCATACCAGGTCCTTCGGTCTGGTATGGATTTTAAGGGGAACCTCCTACGCCAAAAAAATGGCGTGGGGTCCCCCAAAAGCCATACCAGACCCTTATCCGAGCACGCAGCCTGGGCGGTCAGGAAAGGGGGTGGGGACGAGCGAGCGCCCCCTTCCTGAACCGTACCAAGCCGCATGCCCTCAAAATGGGGGGTGGGTGCTTGGGGCAGGGGGGTGCACTGCGGCCCCCCCACCCCAAAAGGACCTTGTCCCCATGTTGATGAGGACAAGGGCCTCTTCCCGACAACCCTGGCCGTTGGTTGTTGGGGATTGTGGGCGGGGGGCTTATCGAAATCTGGGAGCCCCCTTTAATAAGGGGGCCCCCAGATCCCGGCCCCCCACCCTATGTAAATGAGTATGGGGTACATCGTACCCATACCCATTCACCTGGGGGAAAAAGTGTCAATAAAAAAAAACACACTAGACAGGTTTTTAAAGTAATTTATTAGGCAGCTCCGGGGGTCTTCTTCCGACTTCGGGGGTCTTCTTCCGACTTCGGGGGTCTCTTCCGATTTCACCGCTCTCTCCGGCCTCTTCTCCCGCTCTCAGGTGCCTTCTGCCAGGCTCCTCCGCTATCTTCTACCAGCTCTTTTGCTAGCGTTGGCCTGGTCTTCTCCGTCGTCTTCTTCCCTCTTCTCTTCTTGCGATGTTGACACGACGCTCTCTCCCGCTGTAATGCCGTGTGCGCGGTGTGCAACGACTTATATAGGCATGGGGCGTGGTCACCAGGTGATGTCAACTGGTGACCCCACCCCTTATGACATCACAGTCCCGGGG
Source organism: Rana muscosa (assembly GCA_029206835.1). Taxonomy (NCBI): domain Eukaryota; kingdom Metazoa; phylum Chordata; class Amphibia; order Anura; family Ranidae; genus Rana; species Rana muscosa. Next base: position 576,661,020 of record CM055121.1, read on the forward strand.
CATGATGGGACTGTGATGTCATAAGGGGGTGGGGTCACCGGGTGACATCACCCGGTGACCACGCCCCATGCCTATATAAGTCGTTGCGCACACGGCATTACAGCGGGAGAGAGCGTAGTGTCAACATCGCAAGAAGATGTTGACACAAAGGGCCTGGTATGCTCTTGCAGGGGGAACCCATGCAGGTTTTTTATTTAAAATTTTGGCGTGGAGTTCCCCCTCAAGATTCATACCAAACACAGTGCCTGGTATTGGCGGGGATCCAAGTCGGATCCCCGTTCATTGAAAGTTGGATGTATGTCGGCTTCAAGTCGCAGGGCAAAGTCGGATCCAAAGTAGGACGAGTGTCGTGTTGCACTAGTGTGAACCCAGCCTAAATAACAGTAACAGTGATTGTGCTTTTGTGACTGGAGAACACAGTGTTCCCGTCCATTGACAATTTCGGATGGGAGCAAAGCACCCTATTTTTTCACAAACACTCTCTATAAGAGACGATCGGTAACTCTGTTTGGGGGGAGTTCAGACCCCCCTGATATCCTCCTTATCTACGCCCCTGCAGTCGGCCCTTTGCTTTCAATGCCTGTTCTTTTTGGGTGGCTGAGCAGGCCTATATTAAGATAGGGGCCTGGAGCTGCAGCTCCAATAGCTCTGCTTTAAACTGGCCCTGCATGCGTTGCTCATAGGCACAGGCCCATTGTGCCCAGTGGTAAATCTGGCACTGTTTATATGTGTGAGTGTTTACAGGGGCAACTTCTTCCCCCTGGAAACCAAGTAATGTTTTTCAATTTCTGCATGCTGCAGATGTGATTGGGGATTATTGTTTTATGAGGACCCTTAGATCCCACAATGAAGGATAGATGGCGGATGTGCTGCTGGTCCACCACATAAACATGGCCAGTGAATTTGTGGATTGGAATTTACTAGCCACATAGTTGGTAAGCTGCATATCAACCTGTATAACCAGCATATTTGCCTGGATGACCCTTTTGTCTAAAGAAGAAAGAGGCGTAATGTAAGTCATAAAATGCCATGAGGCTGAAGATCATTACAACCGAGGTTGTCAGTCTGCACACATATTTAAATAGACAGCAAAAGAAGGCACATTTATTCTGGCTCCAGCCTACAGGACCTGCATGGTGAATTTGCAGGTAATTAACTAACTCCTACTCACCACACGTCATGCAATTTATTCTGATCTGAGATACATGTGCTTGACAGTGATTTACTGTGTGATATTTTATAATTGGTGCATTTGATTTCTGCTCTGTTATGCCAACCAAATTCACAATTTAAAGTAGAACTTTAGTCAGAAAATGAAGGCCAGCTAGATCACTTCAGCTAGTCCTTTTGCAGGTCTAGCTAGGTCTCACCCTGCTCTGCACATGTTCGGTTGCTCTATTTTTAGGCACTGGCAAATTTGTAGAGGACGATCTGCTGACAGCCTTAAGCCTCCAGGGCCGGTGCTACCACTAGGCAAACTAGGCAGCCGCCTCGGGCGCACTGCTGCCTAGGGGCGCCCGGCCACTGTTTTCCCTCCGTTTCTGCATGCTTTGCACCATGTAATTAACTCAGGCAGCTGCCCCGTCCGACCGGTAGTGTAATAAGAGGTGCAGTGCAGCACTGGAGCCAGCGCTAGAGGAAGCAGAGCCGATGCTTCCTGTATAACATCGCCTCCTGTCACATGGGAAGGGCAAAGGGGGTAGAGTCAGGGGTAAAGCCAATGGGGGGGGGCAAAATTAGGTTTCGCCTAGGGTGTCAAAAATCCTTGCACCAGCCCTGTAAGCCTCGTACACACAATCAGATTATCGGACAAATTTTCGTCCGTTTTTTTGTTGCATGCTAGTCTCATGTTGAAATTGAAGAGGTTATTCTCCATACAAAAATTCTCGTAAGAAAGAATTCAACTTCAGAAGTGATGTAATGTGTTGAATAGTTTTGTATGTATTCTTTTGTAGCGCCCCCCCAATATTTTGGGGCGCTATGTGTAAATTTAGGGGCAGTCTGAGCCAGTAGTTGGGCTCAGACCAAGTTATGATTCAATTCTGCTCTGTTCTGGGTGTGATACTGCCTGGCAGTAGTGTTCTCCTTTGCCTGTAGGTGGCACTGTCACCACCGGCATGGGTTGAGCTACGGGGGTATCACAGCACCTTGGGTGTCCTCTCTCGTAGCCGTGCAGTGGGCGTGGTCTACCCGCTGTGCATGCTGGGAGAGGGTACAAAAGGGGCAGACGCCATTTGGCGCAAGGCGGTTTCCAGGGGGACCCGAAGGCGTTCAGGGGGGGACCTCTGGTTCAGTGAGTGTGCCTCGTGGCCCGCATGGCACGAGGTGCGCGAGTGTGTTTGGGCCCAGCTCCGCTGACAAGGGCCTACGCTTCAGAGAAGGATTCCAGGCTGGAAAAGTGGTCCAGGGGAAGATCAGTCCCGGCGGAGATTAGCGACGGTACTGCTGTCGCGGGGAGAAGCCTGGAGGCTGCCTAAAGGGGGATCCATTGTCTCTGATCTTTGTGCTCCATCCCGGCTGCTGGGACTGCTCTCATAGGGACTATACGGGTGAGCAATACCCACTCAGGCTTGAGTGGCGACGAGTGTATATACTGAACTTGCTGTACTTGTGTGCCTGAACCTTCCCCTACTTTCTTTCAACTTCCTGCTCTCTTTCTTCAAGTGGTTGTAAACCCTGCTGTGCTTTTTTTTTTTTTTTTTATACTACCCTCAAAACAAAGACATAATGAGCTAGTATGCATAGCATACTAGCTCATTATGAATCACTTACCTGAGATCGAAGCCCCCGCAGCGGTGCTCGGACACCTCCGTCGCCACCGCCATCTTGCTCCCCTCTGCCTTCCGTGTATCGCCGCTCCGGTGCTGTGATTGGCCCCGGAGCGGCGATGACGTCACACGCATGCGCGCTCAGGCCGGCTAAGTCCATTAAGAAATCCGGCTACTAAGCCGGCCCGCTAGTGCGCATGCGCGTGACGTCAGCGGCGCCGGTTTAAAATGCAAATATCTCCTTAACCGTGTAAGTTAAGGAGATATTTCATGCACCTACAGGTAAGCCTTAATCTAGGCTTACCTGTAGGTGTTTGTTTACAAAGTGGGTTTACAACCACTTTCAAGTTGACTCAAAGAGAAAAAGAATAAAGCCTTGCTGATTAGGTTTTACTCATGTGTGGACATTGGCCTTATTCCTGGAGATTTTTGTTTGCCTAGACAACGGAGCCAAAGGATCCACTCTGGAGAGGTAATTGCTGCAGACCCAAAACAAAACCAGCCGGTCCCTTAAATGTGACTAAAAGTGCTACACTTTCATTTCTGAGCATGCATAGTCCTGCTCTTACGGTTTTTTTTCGGACGAAAACCGTACTAATTAAACAAAAAATCGGACGTTGTGTTCACGTACGATTAAAATTTTATAGTCTGCACATCCAGCTTTTGTCGTATGAAAATACGGAATCGGCTGTCGAAGCAGCTTTAGGCCCCTTTCACATGGTCTGACCCAATCGGACCCTTCATTCACCTCTAATGTGTGGCAGATGTAAATGGACTTGTGTCTGTTTACAAACGCCTACCTCCAATCCGATACACTAAAAAAAAAAAGACTTGAGTGGGCTCTATAGAGTAGAGTTGGCTTAAGTGGCCCCCGCTCTTCAAAAGGTTGGGCACCCCTGCTCTACAAAATACTGTATATTATATGCTTCTCACCAAAGTGTTCATTGTCTCAACAGTTGCTAGTTGCTATGTGGTCCCTGACTATTTTAATGAAGTTTTTCTGTAAGGTAGGCTCAGACAAAGCAATCAAAGCATGTTTTATACAAGGAAGCATGGGTTTGTTTAACCACGCCCCTTAAGTCCTTCCCACTGTCAAGTTTGGCCACACCCACATTTTGCCATGGCGTGCAGGTCCCCCTTCTCTAAAGTGTTCCTCATTCTGAAGTTCAAAAGTTAGGAGGTATGGTTGTGACACCAGCCATTTGATGGTTGACAGTTTGGTTGAGGAAACATGCAAATGTGACAGTTGCATTCCTGGAATGTGGGGATTGCTAACTGTTTTCTGAAACCATTAAATTGAAGAGTTTAATTCCGCCTTATGATTTACTGCTGTTCAGGGACTCTGGGCGTTAGCAAAATGGCAGCCTCCAGCAAGAAGAAATAGGAGCAATGCTGGAGGCAATTTACAGCACACACTTTTTTTGATAGCATAATTATTCATGTGGAATGTATGTTTCTAGCTAAAGGAAAGTTCTGCTCTTAGTTTATCGCTTTCTGATAAGTGCTTCTAATATTAAGACCCCATTTTGCCATTCACTGAAAATGTTGCCCCTCTCGTGAAAAGAAAAAAAAATCTGCAGACTCCCATGCTTACATGTAATGGATCCATGCCTGCTTACAGGCATACCCCACTTTACGGACACTTACTTTACATTCACTCACGAGTATGGACATGTCCGCGAGTGTACGTAAAGTGCCTCGCAAGTGCGGACATTACCGACATTCTCCGCGCCACGCAGCCGCAGTATGGCCTGGAAGAGGCGGAGCTAACACCCATAAGAGGGAAGAGGCAATGTTCCCGCCAGCCCAGAGTTGCAGGCAAGCCCAAAGGTGCCCGTCAGCCAGCCCAGCGTTACCCGCCAGCCTGCCGGCCCAGAGGTGCCCCCCAGCCAGCCCTTGCGACAACAATCAGATGGGGGTAAGCTTACAATTTTTCTTTTAATATTGTGTTTATTTTAGTTATCAATGCATTATTCATATCAGTTATGCCTGTAAATGACTATTGCAATGCTCTGGTCCCATTGTGTACTTAAAAGTGGGGTATGCCTGTACTTATCTAATTCATTTACATAGTGGTAGCACTTTCCACAGTGCTTTACAGAGGACATTAAACTGTTCATTTCAGTTCCATTCTAGAGGAACTTTTACTTTATTGTTCCCGCCAGGTCCACATGGGCGAGAGGCAATTCGTGGTGTGTGGAAGAATGCCATGCAGGAAGGCTGCATTTACACTGAGGCGCTTTGCAGGTGCTTTTGCGCTAAAAATGGCGCCTGCAAAGCGCCCTGAAAGAGCTGCTCCTTTATCTCCAGTATAAAAGCCTGAGGGCTTTCACACTGGAGCTTTGCGCTGGCAGGACGGTAAAAAAAGTCCTGCCAGCCGCATCTTTGAGGTGCTGTAGGAGCGGTGAATATACCGCTCCTAAAGCGCCCCTGCCCATTGAAATCAATGGGCAGCGCCTCCGAACTGCAAGCAAAGCGCCGCTGCAGTGGCGTTTTGTGGGCGGTTGTAACCCTTTTTCGGCCACTAGCGGGGGTTAAAAGCACCCTGCTAGCGGCCGAAAATTGCTGCAAAAACTACGGTAAAGCCCCGGTAAAAATAGCGGCACTTTACCGCCAACACCCACGATGCCTCAGTGTGAAAGTAGCCGAAAATACAAATTCCATGCAGATGGAAGGAAAGCTGCCGGTGGAGCCCCGCCTCCCCCCAAAAAATGATCACGGGCCGCCACTGCTGACAACACATGAATATTTGTGACAATATGTGCATGCACAATACACAGATGATACCTTAAACAGGCAATCATTGCAATACATAGTTGCTAACAAAAACTTTTACAGATGAGTAATAGTGAACTATTTGCTTACATTATTTATAATAGAAAACAATGTATTTGGAAGCGGTATCTGTTTGCTACAGGTGCCATCTGCTCATAAGAAGATTACTATTTTTGTGTTGCATTTTAATGTATGTAGACTGTAATATTCTGTACAAGCTGATTTTTAGTAAAACAAAAAATGAAATGCAATATACAAGCAGAAGGAAACCGGCTGCTGCACATATTTGTGGAAATGATTACAATGGTCTCATTCGAGAACTATTAAATCAACATAAAATCAATGAGCATATGGCCCTTTAAAGTCAGATGATTATCCTTGTCCTAATGACAAAGCTCCTCTTTCTGGGCAAGTTGAAGCCTTCTTATACTTCTATTCTCTACCATGATTTAATGAGCCACGTGATAATTGATGGTAATTCTGCAATTTATTAAGCATTTTTTTTTTTTTTTTGAATATTCATGCTTTACAATCGTAAAGAGAAAAGATGGCATTATAATGATTAAATATAAATATAGGCCTTCCCAGTCAGTAGGGAAATATCACATGCTTGTGACACATTTTCAGCTGATGGGCTAAAGTTAATGAAGCAGAAAATAGACTAAAATATCCAGCTAATCAGTCATCACTACACATTCTGAATCATTTTCTTTTTCCATATGTTTGAAATCTTAGCACGCTTGAGTAGGAATGGTTAGTCTAGTATAATAATGATGACTCACTTTTATACCCTCCTATTACCACTTTAGTGCCTCCTTCATTGCGGCAGAGTAGTAAAGTTTTTTTTTTTGGCAGTTTTCTGCTTGTGACTGAACCACTTTCCCAGAGGGGTATAGGAATGTAGTATTTTTCTAAATTCCTTTTTTACATTTTTGCGATTCTGCAGAAAGCAGTGGGCTGAAGTCCACCTGTCTTTGTATGCCTATTACCATAAGTGTGTGCAGCCTATTGCATTAGGGTGTGCACCCCAAAGCTCCAACACATATGTGTTTGACATATTTACTGGCCTCTTTCCCACTCTCCATCCTGAAACAATGGGGGGAAGGAGGAGCAACGAAGCACATGGGGGATCCAGACAACAAAAGGAAGAGAAACAGTGAAAGAAAGGGTGGCATATATTAGCACCGATCCCCTATATTTAACTCCTGTGGCAGCTGAATATTGACTAAAGGGAGAGGAGGAGAAGCCTAGCTTCAGCTGCTGCAGGAGGAAAATACAGATCGGTTACACTAAATTCCACTTCCGCGACCTCTCCTATCCAGGTTCTTAGGGTCAGCAAGGAAGGATTGCGGTTTACCTATCACCTGCCCACCATTGACACCATTGACAGGTTGCCAACCCCAGGATTAGGGTGTGCCTAGGCACACCCCTTGTGCACGCCTATGCCTGTTACATGTTTATCAGGCAGGACGCGTACTTTCCCAGCCACTTGCTGTTTGAGTTTGCTCCAGCAAGATGTACTAGGGAGGTGTCAATCTGTGTTATGGGTTTTTAGGCTTGCTGAGAATGTGGTCAGAGGTGGAATCCAGACCTCAGCGCCCTTTTGACACTGAGCAGGCCACACAGTATTGGCAGACTTGTTTAACCAACCGAGGGGTTCTGATGTTTCTTTGATGTTTCCCTGGGACTGGGCCACAGCCTTAACCTATAGGCCTTCCTCCAATCCTTCTTCATTCACACCTTAGTGAGGCCTGTACTTTCTCTGCCACTTGCTGTTTGAGCTTGTTTCCACAGGGTGTGCTGGAGAGGTGGTGTTTAGGTGTGAGTGTTTAGGCTGGCTGAAAAAGTATTCAATATTTGAGACACTTTCCAGCACATATGTATTTGCAGATGATGCTAAGCTGAGCGGGGCAATAACTTCTCCGCAGGACGACGAATCCTTGCAAAAGATCCGAACAAAATAATGGGGTGGGCAACTACATGGCAAATGAGGTTTAATGTAGAAAAATTTAAAATAATGCATTTGGTTGGCAAAAATATGAATGCAATCTACTCACTAGGGGGTGAATCTCTGGGGGAATCTAGGATGGAAAAGGACCTGGGGTCCTAGTAGATGACAGGCTCAGCAATGGCATGCAATGCCAAGCTGCTGCTAACAAAGCAAAGAGAATATTGTCATGCATTAAAAAGGGGATCAACTCCAGGGATAAAGCGATATTTCTCTCGCTCTACAAGACTCTGGTCCGGCCGCACCTAGAGTATGCTGTCCAGTTCTGGGCACCAGTCCTCAGGAAGGATGTATTTAGAAATGGAGCGAGCACAGAGAAGGGCAACAAAGCTAATAAAGGGACTGGAGGATATTAGTTATGAGGAAAGGTTGCGAGCACTGAACTTGTTCTCTCTGGAGAAAAGACGCTTGAGAGGGGATATGATTTCAATTTACAAATACCGTACTGGTGACCCCACAATAGGGATAAAACTTTTTAGTGGAAGGGAGTTTAACAAGACACGTGGCCACTAATTAAAATTGGAAGAAAAGAGGTTTAACCTTAAACTGCATAGAGGGTTCTTTACTGTAAGAGCAGCAAGGATGTGGAATTCCCTTCCACAGGCGGTGGTCTCAGCGGGGAGCATCGATGGTTTAAAAAAACTATTAGATAAGCACCTGAACGACCGCAACATACAGGGATATACAATGTAATACTGACATATAATCACTCACATAGGTTGGACTTGATGGACTTGTGTCTTTTTTTAACCTCGCCTACTATGTAACTATGTAACCTAGTCTTTCCTCCTGAACATCTGCCCAGTGCAGATGCTGCTGTGAGAAGTTTCTTTCTCTCTTTTGACCTAGGGATTGGAGTGTTGCAGGAATTTCCCTTTCCGGTAGCAAACCCTAAGTGCCGGTTCACACAGGGGCGACTTGTCAGGCGATTTAGCCACCTGACAAGTCACGCTCCATTCTGTACTTTGGAACCATTCTAATAGAAGGGACTCATATCGCTCCAACTTAAAAAACGTTCCTGTACAACTTTGGGATGACTTCAGGGCGACTTGCATTGACTTCTATACAGAAGTCATTTTGCAAGCCGCGCTGAAGTGGTGTGCAGATCGTCTTGCAAAGTAGCGCTGCAAGTCGGGCTGCCTCTGTATGAACCGGCACTCAGGATGCTGGTTGCAAGTAATGTCCTGTTCTGGCATAGAGGAAACAAGCAGCAATTATCCCCCACAAGAGAGGTGGTGAATAACCAGTTCAAGTCGAACGTGTACACAGAAACTTTTACATGTTGCCCTGCCTTGAAACATAAAGATTGAGTTACCACTTGAACCTAAATTGTCAAGGAATGTACTTTATGTACTTTCAGGCCTGAAAATTACTTGTCTCCCTCTGACCTCTGTCTGTAATAAATATCAGACATACAGGGATTGATTTACTAAAGGCAAATAGACTGCACTTTACACAGTGCAGTTGCACTCTGCAAGTGCAGTTGCGCCGAAGCTTAGTAAATGAGTTGAAGCTCTGCTGACTTATATCATCCAATCATGTGCAAGAAAAAAAGCAGTTTTTTTTAACCACTTAAGGACCGCTCACTGTATATATACGTTATTTTTTTTAAAGATGGATATCTCGGTAACGGCAGCAGCTGCTGCCACAACCGAGATATCCATCTCTTCAGTGAGCGGTTCTGTTTACAATAATGGTGGTCTCTGCGGTGGATTCGCCGCAAAATCACCGTTATCGGCGGCGGGAGAGGGGCCCCCCTCCCGCCGCTCTCCCGCGCCCTCCGCCGCTTACCGGAGCCGTCAGTAGCGGCGGAGGCGATCAGGTCCTTCTCCCTCTGTGGTATAGATAAGAGTGATGGGAAGATGGCCCCCACTTGTCTCCATACCATAGCAGGGCGGCGCTGACGTCAAAACGTCAGCTCCGCCCATACGTCTTGAAGGGACATTTTTTTGTCATTTTTTCAAATGACATCATTTTTTTTTTTTTATTGCATTTTAGTGTAAAAATGAGATCTGAGGTCTTTTTGACCCCAGATCTTATAGTTAAGAGGACCTGTCATGCTTTTTTCTATTACATTCCTTGTAATAGGAATAAAAGTGATCCATTTTTTTTTTAAAACAGTGTAAAAATAAATAGAATCAAGTAAAATAAATAAGAAAACCCCCAAATTTTTTTTTAAAGCGTCCCGTCCCGACGAGCTCGCGCGCAGAAGCAAACGCATACGTGAGTAGCGCCCGCATATGAAAACGGTGTTCAAACCACACATGTGAGGTATCCCCGCAATCGTTAGAGCGAGAGCAATAATTCTAGCCCTATACCTCCTCTGTAACTCAAAAGATGCAACCTGTAAAAAAATTTAAACGTCGCCTATGGAGATTTTTAAGGGTAAAAGTTTGACGCCATTCCACGAGCGGGCGCAATTTTAAAGTGTGACATGTTGGGTATCAATTTACTCGGCATAACATTATCTTTCACAATATAAAAAAAAAATGGGCTAACTTTACTGTTGTCTTATTTTTTTATTAAAAAAAGTGAATTTTTTCCAAAAAAAGTGCGCTTGTAAGACCTCTTGCGCAAATACGATGTGACAAAAAGTATTGAAATTACCGCTAATCTATTCTCTAGGATGTTTGAAAAAAAAATACATAATGTTTGGGGGTTCTAAGTAATTTTCTAGCAAAAAAAACTTTTAAACTTGTAAACACCAAATCTGAAAAACAGGCAAGGTCCTTAAGTGGTTAAAAAACATTTCCTTGCATGTGATTGGGTATTCTTTGCAAAGTGAAGCTTTACCTCATTTACTAAGCTTTGGAGCAACTGTATTTGCGTTTAGTAAATCAACCCCACAGTGTCACTTTACCTATAAAATACATCTTCTTTATTTACACAATTTCTCTATCAAAATTCAAAGCAATTAAAACACAATATTAGCTATGTACCCCAAAAATATGTCAAACTCTATCGACCATTAAGGTATCTCCATATTGGCACATAAGTGGATTATTTATGGCGCTATACATTTTGGGGAGATTTGACTGCCTGAGTTGCCGCATACCTCTGATGACACTCTGGGCACTGTTGTAAGATATATGGCGCTTTGGCTTCCAATTTCTTTGGCATATGGCTCTTGATCATTAGCTTTTAATGTATGGGCCACTACCCTATGTATATAGGAATGCCTTTTGAGCAGAGTTTGGCTTTTTAGCATTTTTTGCATTTTTTTTTTCTACATGATACAAACTAATTGGGGTTTGAATTTTTGTCCTTTGTAGGGCTCCATCAGGGTGTCATACTTAAAATCATGTGCAACTTATTTGTTTTAGGTAAATTTTAATTATTTGTCTGAACAGACACATTAAGTGACATAAGAGGAGAATAACTATACACTATATTACCAAAAATATTGGGACGCCTGCCTTTGCAAGCACATGAACTTTAATGGCAACCTAGTCTTAAGCCTCGTACACACGCTTAGATTTTCATACGACAGAATACAATGTCAGAAGTGACGTAACGTGTTGAATAGTTTTGTATGTATTCTTTCTTTTGTTTCTGAGCATGCGTAGTCTTGCTCTTACCATTTTTTTTTAACTTACGAAAACCGTACTAATGAAATGAAAATCGGACCCTGAGTTCACATCCGCCAAAAATGTTATAGTCTGCACATCCAGCTTTTGTCTGACGAAAAAGCGAAATCGGCTGTTGAAAGCACGGTACTAACGACTCAAAAATCAGCAGACAGCTCCTCGTATGAATTTTTCCATCCGATTTTTGTATCATGTGTACGGGTCTTTAGTCTGTAGGGTTCAATATTGAGTTGGCCCACTCTTTGCAGCTATAACGGCTTCAACTGTTCTGGGAAGGCTGTCCACAAGGTTTGGGAGTGTGTCTATGGGAATGTTTGACCATTCTTCCAGGAGCACATTTGTGAGGTCAGACACTGATGTGGATGATCTAGAAAAGGGTGATTTTATAGCACTTGGCGCCCAATAGGGAAAGTCTGGGTGGATGGGTAACGAAAATGATGCAGGGGTATATCTGGGCATAATATGCCTAAAAACAATTAAAATCACTTAAAATCAATTAAAGTCCCAGAGGAGTCTCTAAAAAACAAAGTCCATGCACTGTAGATACTGGCAGCCAGCTGTTAGAGTTGAAGGAGACTCTGTAAACCGTGAGAGAGGAAAGGAGAGAGCAGTGCCAATCTAAGTGCAGCATAGAGTAAAAACAAGTTTAATGTGTAGTAATCAACTCACAATAATATGGGCATATAGTACACAAGGTTTATGTGGGGCTCTTCCGTCCATGCAGGCAGGCACAGGTGATCGCTAGTTCCGGCTGCTCTGGTGGCATCCGAGGCTCCAGGGCTGGAGAGGATCATCTGGGCGGGTGGTGAGACATCATCCGTGCATCGGCTGTGACGGGCAGAGAGCGTGGCTGAGCTTGCCTTCGGAGCATGCGTGCTCCTTTATCAGGTATCAGGCAGATGCCTGATGAAGTACGCATGCTTCGAACGCTAAGCTATTTTATTTGTGACTCCTTATGCTGTATGTACTGTCTTCCGTTCAATAAAGACATCAAATTGGAGTGCGGCTATCCAGACTTTTTTCATTTGCTCATATCTTGCATACAGAGCCAGCACCTGCCTAGTGCAGGGAAGGTGAAATTATTGGACTGTTACCTGGGACGGTATTTTACCTTCAACTGATTTCCAGCATGTGGGGGTGTTTGTTTAGTGCTGCAAGTATTGGATAAGGTAAAAATGTGTTACTTCCCTTAGACAGTTGTCACCAGAACAAATGCTTCCATTTGAAGACCTCCCCTCTATTTCTGGCTCAGTGACACCTCAACATTTTTTAATATTCGATGAACTGTACACAGAGGGATATTGTACTGCATATAAATATTATTTTGTGTGCATGCACAGAAGTTCTAAAACTAGCACACCAGATTCCTTATGTTAATCCTAGGAATAGACATTGCATTGCCCTCACCACTTTGGCTCTGACGAAGAGGGTCCTCCCTCGTAACGCGTAAGCCGGTTTGCGAAGCCATCTGGTCCCCCGCACTATCTGGTCCAGGTTGAAGGTGTCTAGAGGCCATGGTCCACTTGCCAAAGTACCGATAAGCCTTTTTTTATCACGTTTGTGAGTATGACTATTGCTGTTATAGCTTTTTTAATAAAAATTTATATTTGGCAATCATGGACAAGGTCGGTTGGGCCCTCCTTTTCTCTTTATATGTTTCATATGACAGCATAGCAGGGTTTCTTGAGATGTTGTTTAGCATTTTATTAAAAAGCCAGTTACATATGTTTTTTTATTTTTATTTGTAGCAGGTATGTGCTTCCCTATTTTTGAATCTGGTGGGGAAACTGTGATGTATGGTTCCCTGGGGCCCACCAGGTGGCGCTGTCACTTTGGGCCCGGGGTTAAGCCATCGTTGCGGTGGCGTACCTCTTTTTGGCCTCTCTCAGCGGTTGTATGGTGGGGCGGGGAACCCGCCGTGCTTGCTGGGAGGGGGTATAAAGGGGGCGGCCATTTTTGGTGGCGGGAGTCGAGTCCCGGGCACCTTCAGCCTGAGGGCGGTGGTTCGTGTCGGTCCCCTAGGCGGCCTAGGCCTAGAGGATGTTCGGAGGTCGTGTTCCATCCCAGGCACCTTTAGCCTGGGGTGAGGTACTCGGATGGAGGTCTGGAGCTCAGTGCCCACCACTGAGTTCCGCGAGGGAAGGAGATCCTAGGGAACCCCGGGAGTGGGTACCCAAATCCGGAAGGCGTAATGGACCGGTGGGAGATACCTGCTTGAAGACCTGGTGCAGCATATTGCCAGTGAAAGGTGGGCCTCTCATAGGAGACCGCCTGGAAGGAAATTCCCCCTCGCTCGGAGACCACAACCCACTTTCAGCAAGGAAAGTGGAGAGTTCATTGTGTCTGGGCCTACTCGCGTCCACACCTCCTTGTCTGTTCTGTTCTCTAAGGGAGTCCAACTGATTGTGTTCATTTTTGCATTGAGAAGAATAAAGGAGTGTTGGACTTTAATGGTGTGGGGCTCGTTTTCTGGCAGACATTGTTTAAGGAAACTCTCTTTGGAGGTTCCAGGTGCAGAACACCGACCCAAAGGTAAAATAAGAACTTTGCTTCCACCACACAAACATCTGCGGTGAAGGCTTGGCATGGTGACCCCGCTCTCTCTCCTCTAAGGTACCCCTAAACAAGAGAAAGACGAGCTGATAAGAGAGAGGAGAGAGAGGAGGCCGCTACATATTTTTTTACGTATTTTAAAGACAAATATTGATTTGCTGTAGTATACATTGTCAGAACAAGAAGCACAAAAGTGATATTTGAATGTTCAACTCACACAGCAAAATTAGACTACACTGTATCCATTGAATATCATGTGCAAAAAGCTAAATAGGTTCAGGGTTCCTGTCTGGTGTGTGCATCGTGATCTGCAAGCAAGCATATTTTTTTCTTAAAAAAGCCATCATAACATAGGAGAATTCATCAAAGGGCTGATTTTTGTAACATTTATGGACACAGCCAAAAACTGCACAGGCACCAGTATTTATAGAATTGTCACCCCTGAACTGGCAACTCACTCCAGAAAGGGGACATTAACTCTGGATAATGCCTGAACCCAAATGGGGCTGTCATTTGGAGAGAAAAGTAGATTAAGACATTGTCAAGAGGAGTACTGTGATCTTTGTGAAAGGTAATAAATAACTGTCAGTGCTACACATTACTTAGCATGCATGTACGGAACTTGAAAGATATCTGATGCTAACTCCACTATACATAAATCTGTCATGAGAAAAATATGAAGGGTGACATTGATCTCCTCCTACTGAAAAGGCATAGTTATCTGGCTCTTATGCTGACATGCTGGCTTCAACACTTCCAAAAAATCAGGAAAGTCAGAAAAAAACAAAAAGCCCTTATTTGCATACAAGAAAGTCGGCATGAAAGCCAGGCAGCTGACATTTTATGGAGGAAATGTCAGCAAGGCAGCATTTCTTGACACAATCATTTTTAAAGAGTTTTAAAAAAAATATACAGCCTCGTTTCTCTGTTTTCAGTTGAGCAGTGGCCTAAAAATTCCTAAACCTCTCTGAAAACATGCTGTAATAGTTGGATGTTAGGAAATGACATGGAAAACATTTCCCAATATGCTTATGTTTGTGAATGTAAACTGAAGTAACCTGAAGGAATGTCTCTTATCTGAAGAATAGCAGAATAGCAAAAGTGGATCAGCGACCACAATTTCCCAATTTTGTATTCTAGCTGGGTTCTCTGTGGGTCATTTATGGATTGCCTGTGCTGATGTAGGGATACATATAGTTATGTTTGCTTGGAAGCCAGCTGTGAAAACCTTAGGCTCCTTTTGGAGCTTGAAAATTTGCTTTATTTTACAATTATCAGGAGCTTGAGGGGGAAGAATGCATATGCATAAACAGGAGTGGCATGGTGTCTTATATACATGTCAGATCTTAGCTGGGAAGCAGACTGTTGCCAGGAGTTGGAGCAGGGTGGTCCTGAGAAAAGACTAACAACTACTCCAAAACTAGGCACTTGGACGGGTGGGTTGGCGATAGAACAGCTGCATAGACTAGGAAACACAAGACGCAGTGGCAGCTAGGTTATTTTAAAAATGCAGAGGTGGTGAATGGGAAAACACAGAAATTGTTAAGAAAAGGTCAAAAAAAGCACAAAAAAAGGATTGACCGAGAGCAGGAGAGTGCGCACATAGGCAGCGGGCAAACACAGTGACTGGAGAGAGACAGAAGACAGCACTCAAGCCAGAGCTAAGCAGATGCCAAGTTAAGGACTAAAGAAATGGCATCGTTTTTTTGCACGACTGCAGCCATTATTCCTGGAGTTTTCAATAAAGCACTGTTCATCTGCCCATCACTCCCTTACACATACAGCCAATTGTCATTCAACACAGACTTGGCTTATTAATGTAGGGCAAAAAGATGCACAGTGAGGCTGCAGAGCTCAGGCAAAGACCTGTTTGGAAAAGCGGACAGACCCTCCTTTCTGTGCAAGCGTTCTCTGAATGCTTGTATAGTTTTTTTTTAATAATATATATATATATATATAATATTTAATCATTTTTAATGACCACATAGCTGGATTAAATGGTGCTTTTAAATATTTCTGAAGTTCATCCTTAAAACAAGAGGAAACATTTTTCTTAGGCCATGTTCACACTTTCTTGCATTAGCTCATGGACAACAGCAGGGCTGCTGTTAGAAATCACGGGGTCCGTACAGCCTACCTGGCAGCCCCCCCCCCCAATTTATCAAGACCATATTTTCACAAAAAATACACTAAAATCATGATTAGTGGACACAAACATAACAGAGAACCTGGGTGAATTAGCCCTTTTTTATTTGTTTTTTTACATAAAAAAAAAACATATTCACAGTGACAAGGGGGCACACAGGGGGTGGGGGGGGGGGGAACCAGAAGCAGGCAGAACAGGGAGGGGAATCAGTGTCGGGGAAGCAATTTACAGGAATGATGCCCTGTGTCTGTGTCTCTCCCTGCAGCAGCTGAAACCCAGCAGGAGGGGGAGAAACTGACTTTCAGCTGCTGCAGAGAGCTGCACAGGGCATCCTTCTGTAACTGCCCCTCCGCCAAACCACACTAATTTCCCCTGCTGTTTGGGCCCCCCTGTGTGCCCAGGCCCCCTACAGGAGGACTGGTGGTCCCCCCCCGCTATCAGCGGCCCTGGACAACAGTAACTAAGTGGCCATTAGTGTGAAGATGCATGACTGCTAGTGTAGAGGGCAGCATGCTGATACTTTTAGTTCTACTGACTTAGAAAAGACACAAGTAGCACTCTATTGCAGACCACACATGAGTCAGAGGTAGCTGGACAAGTGATCTGCAGCCAGTTGAGTCAAAGCCTAATGCCGCGTACACACGATCGGAAATTCAGACAAGAAAACCGTGGATTTTTTTCCGATGGAATGTTGGCTCAAACTTGTGTTGCATACACACGGTCACACATAATTCCGACCGTCAAGAACGCGGTGACATACAACACTACAACGAGCCGAGAAGAATGAAGTTCAATGATTCCGAGCATGCGTCAAATTGATTCAGAGCATGCGTGTTTTGCATTGCATACAGACGATCGGAATTTCCGACAAGAACTTTTCTTGTCGGAAAAATTGAGAACCAGCTCTCAAATTTTTGCTGTCGGAAATTCCGACAGAAAAAAGGAAGATGGAGCCTATACACGGTTGGAATTTCTGACCAAAAGCTCACATCAAACTTTTCTTGTCGGAATTTCCGATTGTGGGTACGCAGCATTTCAGTATGTAGCATTCTGCAAAAGACCCAGCTACTGTAGAGAACCCCTCTTTAATTGCTACCAGGGCACTCCAGTTCTAGTGGCGGGAGGCCTCTATCCCTCCAGCTGTTTGCCTGTGATACCAGAGCTTCAAAATGAGGAATGTTGTTTATGAGGATAATTGCAAGTAGCTATGTTCAGTGAAATAGTTCAGAAGTAGTGATTCTTAGCTTGACTTTTATTATAGAGACTTTTACAGAGACTATGCTATACACTCACAGCCACAAGTTACCATGTTTACAGAGACATTACTGTGTAGAGTCCATGTTTGTGCAGCTTTAGTTTTTCTGCAGAATATACCTGTTTGTTTGTTTTTTTTTGCTATACTGAACCTGTTTCGCATTACACCTTTTTAGTAAACTACAAGTTACAGGTACAGTTATTGTGCCATTAAATTTGAATGGCAGTGCATTGCATCAAAGAATTTACTATGCAATGCCAAACAACAATGTACTTTTTACACTGCAGTGCAATGTGCTGTCAAAAATGGTGCATTTTACTACAACATCATGGTGTGAGTGGGCCCTAAATGAAGACCTTAACTGGCGTATATGAGTGAAAAGTGATGATATGAGTGATGATATGACCATAGTGTATTCAATTCCCCATCTCTGTGCCTATGTTACCAAAAAATTTCATATTTCCGAAATGTGTCTGTGTATTTGTATGAAAAATTATCCTGTTCTCTTTGCATTGCTTCCTGGTGATACTACCATTCCCCTTGTGTTCCTATTTCAAACTGACCACACCAGGCATGGAAATGCATCCATCCCAACATGGTCAGTTTTCTTCTTTGTATTCTAGTATTACATTGGCACATGCAAATACAGGGGGATATCTCCTAAACTGTTCAGGTTTAGGAGATATCCAGGGTAGCTACAGGAAAGCCTTATGCCGCGTACACACGATCATTATTCACGGCGGTTTAAAAACCGCCGTGAATAATGACATTTTAAACGAGGGAACAGCTTGTTCCCCACACACGGTCATTTTTCTCGTCATTTTTTAAAATGACGAGAAAAACGATCGTCTATGGGCTCCGCGGCAGTGTTTCCCTATGGGAAACACTGCCGCGGAAGAAATGTCAGGAAAAACGACGAGAAAAATTAGAACATGTTCTAATTTTTCTCATCGTGATTAATGCCGTTTTTCCCTTCGGGAAAAATGGCAAAAAGCTCACAGACGATCGTTTTTCTCGTCCAAAGGAAAAAATGTAATTTTTCCCGACGGGAAAAATGATCGTGTGTACGCGGCATTATTATAGGCTTACCTGTAGCAAAAAGTGTGTTGTAAGGTATAACTATCATTTTCAGTTCTAGGTCAACAGTGGCAGGCTACTCATCTATTCATGACCGGTTTCCTTTAGAGCTTGTTAATTTTAAACTAGTCACCATATTTGCAAATGTTCCTAAAATAGAGGAAAAAAAAAGAAATAAAAAAGAACATTACTGATTCTAAAACAGCAGACTGTTCATTTGTGTCTGTATTTTTTCTGCAATTATGCTCTGGGAATTGTGTTGACAGTTTGATCTCAGCTGATTAGTACCAGCAACATTAAACAATGTGAAGTTAATCATGTGACACCTAAGGTAGGCATTTTTCTTCTGTAATAAGACAGCAAGTGATTTCTATGTTGCCTTGCGATTGATAACACAGTGAGGGGTCCATTGAAACAAAATGCCAAAAGAGTTATCTCTGAGGCCTCGTACACACGACCGATTTTCTCGTCGTAAAAAACACGTCGTTTTTTTCGACGAGATTCTTGTTAAGCTTGTCGATTTTCTCGTCAAGCTTTCTATGCGTACACACTGTCATTTTCCAATTTCCTCGTGGTTCTCTGCGCTCACGTCCAGCACGTACGACGGCACTATAAAGGGGAAGATCTTTTTTCTTGGCGCCACCCCTTGGGCTGCTTTTGCTGATCTCGTGTTACCGCGTGTGAAGTAAAAGTTTGGGAAGAGACGATTCGCGCTTTTCAGTCTTCGTACTTTTCAGATCGTTTTCTGCCGTTCAGTTTGTGCTTGTGGGTTTGTATCTTGACTTTCAGGGCGTCTAGGCAGGTCGTATCTGTTTTACAGTGCGTTCTTGCCTGTTCGTTTCTGAATTTCAGTTCGTTATTCATAGGCCTTGCTGTTCTAAAGTGCGTTCTGTTCTGTACGTTCTGATTAGACGACCGTTTCCTAGCCATGTCGCCTGGACGTTCTCGTCGTCGAGTTCGTGCTGTGCGTGCGCTTGGTGTTGGTCTGCTTGTTTTGGACCAAGACCAGTCCATGAATGGTGTGAGGAGGAGTTCATGGACCAAGAATTGGTTGCTCCAGCGGGACCAATTCTGCCACATGCCTCTGCTGCGGGAGATCGTCGAGAATAATCCTGAGGACTACAGGAATTTTCTGAGGATGTCTGACCCCGTTTTTCAGGAACTGTTGGCTTTGGTGTCCCCCTATATTACCAGGAAGGACACCGTTATGCGGGAAGCCATCAGTGCTGAGCAGAGGCTCATCGCCACGTTGCGTTACCTGGCGACAGGGAGAAGTCTTCAGGACTTGAAGTTCACCACAGGCATCTCCCCCCAGGCTCTGGGCCTCATAATCCCAGACACCTGTTCTGCTATTATACAAGTCCTGCAGGAGGACTATATTAGGGTAAGTTTTCTCCCTTAACATCACATTTTATGTATTACATGTATGCTAATGTATTGTATTTCTTTCATCCTTCCCTAATTACCATGATTGTAATATGCTGAGAATGTCCCCTTTGTCCCCATGCATGTTGGAAGCTTTAGATTGCCCCTTTTTTATCCTCCCTAAATATTTCCCCTCACTAACTTTTCCAGCAGGGGCGCCTGTTGCTCCAAATGTTGGGGGGTTCCAACCCCAATTTCGGAAATAAACTTCCTCCTTTTTTGCTCTGTTGCCTAATAAACGCCCCCAGTTGTCCCCTCCAATGCAGCCATTTAGTCCCCTCTAATGCAGCCAGTTCCCCCCAGCCCTGCACTTACCTTCTTGTGGTCAGCGCCATCCTTCTTCTGTCCTTGATGTCTTCTCCTTCCCTTCATGTTGCATCAGCCAATCATGTTACCATTAAACAGACTTGGTGAACATGATTGGCAGAGCAGCCTGTCAGTGTTTACACAAGGAATGCCCCCCTCCTTGCGTCCCCGATTTTTCTTTGAGGAAGCCAATTACATCCCTCAGGTTGTAATTTGCAAGACTATTTTAATACCTGTTTCTGCTCTGCAATTTTAACCCCCTAAATGCCGCAATTATTCATATGTCGGTCGCTTTACAAGAGGCCATCCACCTGAATAGTGTGCGGCATAGACAATACATAGGTTCATGCAACGCATGAACCTATGTATTGTTCTGAGTGATGGGCACAGGAGAGAGGGGACAGTGCTCCAGCGCCCACTCTGGACGCACCGCCACTGCAATGCTATCCTGTGGCCAAACACATCTCCCCCCCCCCAAAATAATTTAGTAATGGCCCATCAGAGGGGGTGATGAATATGATAAATGAGCCTTCCATTATACTTTTTTTACACACCTTAATAAACGTATAATTAGATTGATGTTGGTCTCTAATTTTTTGGGATAGAATTTCCTTGTAATGTATGCCTTTGTTTTTCTAATATTATTTCATCTTGTTTCACTCCACAGCTTCCTTCCACGCCACAGGAATGGCAGACTGTGGCATCGGAGTTTGCCACGCGGTGGGACTTCCCCAACTGCGGTGGTGCCATAGACGGGAAGCACGTCCGCATCGTGCCGCCACCCCGTTCTGGATCCTACTACTACAATTACAAGGGGTTTCATAGCATTGTGCTGATGGCGGTGGTGTCAGCACGGTATGAATTCCTCTATGTTGATGTAGGGAAGAATGGCCGGATGTCCGATGGGGGATCCTTCATCCAGACGGAGTTTGCCCTCCGTCTCCAGAGTGACGACCTTGCATTGCCACCGGATGCAGGGAATATTGAAGGACTCCCCTTTGTTTTCTTGGCTGATGAAGCCTTCGGACTCGGACGGCATCTTATGAGGCCATTTCCACAGAGGACCCTGACCCCAGAGAAGAGTGTGTTCAATTACCGGCTGGCCAGGGCCCGAAGAGTCGTTGAAAATGCCTTTGGCATAATGGCCAGCCGGTTCCGCCTTTTTATGACTTCCATCCACTTGGCGGACTACAAAATAAACTATGTAGTGTTATGCTGCTGTGTGCTACACAACTTTCTGAGCCAAAAATCTAATTCCTATATGGCCTCAGTTTTGCCAGAGGCTGGACTTTCCCCTGCAAATCCCCTTCCGGGCCTGGAATCTGCCCGTCTTGGCTTTCCCCCCCAAAATGCCCGTGTGGTTCGGGACAAATACATGGAGTATTTCACGGGTAGGGGGGCAATTCCTATGCCAGCCTATGTCTAAGTATCCCAATAAAAATCTTGTTTAAACCTTTAATTATTTGTTCTTTCCTGTCTCCTAGTTTGTCTTTGTGCATTTGTAGTGGCAAGTGTATTTTACTTTAGTAAATAACAACCAATTTCACTATGTTACCTTACAAAATAACCAAATAAGCTTAGAGAGTATTATAAAAAGAAGCTACACGTTGTTTGTGGTCAAATATTTTACTCTCTGCACATTTTTTTTGTTTTACTTTGGGGTTGGCCTGGCCACAACCCGGCAAATTTTGGCTTATGAAAATACAAAAATACCACTTGCATTTCTAAAATGACAACATTGGATACCTCTGAGCAATCTGAGACATTCAGTTACACAAACTATGTCTCTATGTGCCCGTCCTAATATGGGGTCCTGCCACCCCTTGCCCAGCCAAAAATTCAAAATGCACACATTTTTACTTTTTTGCAAATAGGAAGTTTACAATCCTGATCCCTATTGTCAACATGTGCTATCTGCCATCAGGGGTGATCAATGGACGTGTTTTGGGGGTGCATCCCCTTCCTCAGTTCACCGACTTTTGAGACGAGGTAGGGGTTGCACCCACAAAAGACGTACATGGATATCCCCTGATGGCAGATAGCACATGTTCACACACTGTGTGCATATTCAATTTTTGGCTGCTTTGTTACTCAAAAAATTAGAAAAAATATAAAAACAAACATGTAAAAACAAATGTGTTTGGATGGCTTATTGAATTCTCCCCAAAACATCGAGAATGTCTTTAAATGTTTGTTCCATCACATGGATTCTTTGTTTAATTAGGTCCAGTTCCGTGCTACATTCCATCACTTGCTGGATGAGGCGGAGGGCACTGTCAGCAGAGAACCGTGTGCTATCCTTCACAACATTTCCATCCCCTAAAAACCATTAAAAAAAATTAATAAAACTCTGCAGGCCTACCTCGCTTACCTTAAGCTGTGGTGTCAGATACTGACCTGTTGTGGTGACCAGATCCACAACGTCATCCACCTCTCCTTCCTGCACTTCTCCTTCCTCCACCTCAACTTCCTGCACATCTTTCGGTTGTGGATCTTTGGGAGTTTGGTGTGCTTGGAAGTTGTGGGGTGCATGTGCTCCCTGGAGTGTCCTCCTCCCAGTCTTCTCTCCCCTATGAGAATAAAACCAAAGGTCTATTTATCACACTGTAAAAATCTCATTGTTAAACTAAAAACAGGCTAAATTGTTTGGAAGTGGGGTACAAGTGTGTGTTTGTGCGGAATTTAAAGAAAAATGCATTATTTATGACCCCAAATATGTTTAGTATTCACATTTGGATGTAATTTTTTGGACATGGAGGCACCACAAAAATTCTCTGATGCACCTGTGTGGGACACCCAAAAAAGGCGGGTCTGGTGGCCCACACTATAGTGCTCCAAAGTACAGATGTGGAAGCAGCTGCTGAGTGTCCTCTCCTTTACACTGATTAAAGTTTGCATTTCATTCTCCTTACAAACACATCATCTAGACTTAAAAATTAGCCACAATACTTGATCAAAAATGGCAGATGTCTAATTACTTTTGTGGCTCTTAAATAAGCCAAAACCGCGGATAGTGGCCGAACGAAGTGTCGGTAACGTAACGAACGATTACTGTGCCCAACCTAGTTCAAAATATTACATTTTGGAAGGGAGTCCAATATGATAAAAAAAAAAAAAATGTCAGTTTCTAAAAAGATTAATAGCAGAAAGGTCGTCATTTTACTTACTTTTAGCGAGCATCCTCTTTATGATCCTCAACTGGTCTGGCTCCCTCAGTTTGAGGTCTGACCACCTCTTTCTGAGCTGCTCATTTGAGCGTTTCACCCCGAACTTCGCCCTCAGACTCTTCACAACTTTAGTGAGGATTTTGGCCTTCCTTCTATTTGGTTTGCTATACGGCCCATGCTTGGCATCATAATCAGCCTTGACCAAGATGTCCACCATCTCCGCCATCTCCGCCAAAGACATATTCGATGCCTTGAATCTCCTCCTTGATCGTGACGTGTCCTCGGTCTCCGGGCTTGTCTCCTCGCTAGTTGCGGAATTATCAGACACCTGCTGTAACTCCGCCATATCTGTCTGCGCGCCGAAAGAGAAGGGGCGGGGAAAAGATGTTAGTTAGAACGTCATGGGCGGGCGACGTGTGCGGAGCGACGTGTTCGAATTTGGACGCATGCGTGGTGTGTATATAGCAAACACACATGTGACTATAGTACGTTCGGTGTGCGGAGAGAGGAGTTCAAGTGACGGACGTGCGAACGAAGGTATGTGATTTTGTGAGACTTGTAAAAATTGTTGGCCTATACTGTCTTGAGATTGGTGGAGGATATATATGGTGACTAGGATGTGAAGGAGGTTAGACTGTTTGCCTCACATTATTTAAATATAATTTATTTTACTTGCAGATACAATATGAATGTCTTTATTAGCGACAAAGCGTTCCTGGCGGAATTTATTGACCGGGTAAGGGAGCTGCCGGCTCTGTGGAAGACCAAAAACCCCATCCATAAAAAAAAGGGGTGAGAAAAGCAGCGCTGGAGAAGCTGCTCCCATTTGTGCATACCAAGGTGCCCACAGCCACAGCAAAACAAGTGGACACTAAAATTGGGAGCTTGAGAGGTACCTACAGGACTGAACGCTCTAAGGTGCTGGCTTCTCAGAGGTCAGGAGCAGCAGCAGATGATGTTTATGTCCCGATTTTGTGGTACTACAGCAGGGTGTCCTTCCTGGATGACCACATTGAGCCAAGGCCATCACTCTCCACTCTTCCCCCCAGACTTCCCTGCAGCCAACCTGAGCCTTCTCTGGAGCAAGAGGAGGCAGCCATCCTGGATGATCCTGATTTGTCCATCTGGAGCCAGGTATAGTATTAACTGAAAATGTAGTGGGATAAAATTAATGTTTCCCAAATATGTCAGGATGAGAAACATACATTATTTTGTATTCCACAAGTGAAATCATGATCTGTAGACATTATTCTGCACTTAATTGTGTGGTAAATAGTCAAGCTGATGTAGTGGTAAATTTAAAGCAAGGATTTATGAATTTACATTCTAATTGCTTCCATCAGGATTACAAAGTTTGATGCAAAGATTAAATTATGTTCCTTTTTCATACACAGGATGAAATCAGCCAGGAGGAGGGTCTGGAAACTGTCAGGCAGGAGGTGGCAGGGCCCAGTGGCAGCCAGGAGGTGGCAGGGCCCAGTGGCAGCCAGGAGGTGGCAGGGCCCAGTGGCAGACAGGAGGTGGCAGGGCCCAGTGGCAGACAGGAGGTGGCAGGGCCCAGTGGCAGACAGGAGGTGGCAGGGCAAAGGAGAAGCACCAGATCCCAGGTGCCTCCCATCCGGCTTCACAAAAGAGGCAGGAGGGACAGGACCACCAGTGAGGCAGCAATGGCCCTTATTAAAGAGGCCCATGCCACCCTCAAGGAGCCCACATCCCCTGAAGAGGCCATTGCCGGCCTAGTGGAGGCTAAGTTCAAGGTGATGAGCATGGAGCAACGCCTCCTATGCGAGCCCCTGCTCATCACCTTGCTCAACAAGGGGGTGATGGAGCAAATTACCCCCAATACCGCCATATGTGAGGTGGCCCAACTGACCCAACCTCAACCTCCACCTCCACCTTCCTCTTCTGCCCCACCCCCTTCTGCTACACCTCCACCTTCTGCCCCACCCCCTTCTGCTACACCTCCACCTTCTGCCCCACCCCCTTCTGCTACACCTCCACCTTCTGCCCCACCCCCTTCTGCTACACCTCCACCTTCTGCCCCACCCTCTTCTGCTACACCTCCACCTTCTGCCCCACCCCCTTCTGCTACACCTCCACCTTCTGCCCCACCCTCTTCTGCTACACCTCCACCTTCTGCCCCACCCTCTTCTGCTACACCTCCACCTTCTGCCCCACCCCCTTCTGCTACACCTCCACCTTCTTCTTCTGCCCCACCCCCTTCTGCTACACCTCCACCTCCTCCTCCTGACAGGAGTACCCCTCCAGTGGGCCAGCCTCCAGCCAAACGAAGAAGGAAGGCTGCAGGAAAGGCTGCAGGAAAGGCTGCAGGAAAGGCTGCAGGAAAGGCTTCAGGAAAGGCTGCAGGGAAGGTTGCCAGGAAGAAGAGGAAGTGATGGCCTTGCTTCATTGTGGTCGGACAGAAGGCAGCCTGTTGTAGTACCACACACTTGGGACATATATCTCACCTGCTGCTGTTCCTGACCTCTGGGAGGCCAGCATCAGATTGTGTTCTGAAATGTGGGCCTTCTCAAGCTCCCAATTTTAGTGTCCACACAGGGTTGCTGTGTGCTCTGGGGTCCCTGGGATGCACAAATGGCAGCAGCTTCTCCAGCGCTGCCTTCTCTTTATTTAATTTATAAACATGAATAAATGTGTTTTTTGTTTAAGTTCATACTTGACTATGTGTATTTTTAAATAAAAAAAAACAAGCTTTGGAGTAAGCAGATACATTTGACTGACAATAAAAGGCACAGATATCACCCCCCCCCCCAAAAAGAATAACTAAATCTGATTAGCTCAAAAACATGGTGTGAAATTTTAAAAATATAGATTCGAAAATTAAATGGGAGATCGCTATCAAAACATTGAGAAATTATAATTAACATCATTTTGAAAAATCTAACCATTTAAATTATTCCTAAAAACTTGCACGATATAATACACATAAATCTTATAAAGAGCAGCATGAAAAAGGTTAAAAATAAGGCAGAACTCTGTGTGAATATCAGCAGCAAAAGAAGGTCACTCGTTTTGATTAATGTAACATTCTAACGAAGAATTCAATGCAGAACATTTAAACGATGAAATATTTATGAGCGTGACGAATGTGCTCTCTCCATTATGAAGGCTTGTTTTACCAGAAGATGCGCTCCCGTCTCATAGTTGCTTGTGAGCATGCGCGCTTTTGGAAGAGTCGTAAAAGCATACACACAAACCATTTTCTCGTCACAAAACAGGCCGACGAGAAACACGACGAGGAAATCTGGAATCCTGACGAGAAAATAGAGAGCAGGTTCTCTATTTTCTCGTCGAGATTCTCGTCAAGTTTCTCGTCGTAAAACCATACACACGAACGTTTTTCTAGACAAAAAAACTCTTGCGGCACTTTTCTTGACTGTTTTGGACGAGAAAATCGGTCGTGTGTATGAGGCCTGACACACAATGACTAGAAGCTTCCAGGATTTATAGCATTTGCCAAAATTTTAGCTATATAATTAAAAGGGTGTTTGAAAAGCAAAAGGCATGGACACAGATTCACGCCTATTTAGTAAGGCACAATGCGCAAAGCAGAGTTGGTTTTTAACAAAATGGAGTCCTGCACACATTCAAAGTGGGCTCCCTAATCTGTAATGCTATACACATACTACAGCTCCATTATGTAAGTAAACACAGTGCTAAGTTACCAATACCACAATAAGTGGCTTGAATCAGAATTAGTTGCATGTTACCAGAAGCGAAACAGTGTTATACTACAAAAGCCAGTGTTGCAACTCAATATTATAGATGGCAGAGTTTGAGGTTTCAGGTACACTCTGTGAACACAGATGACTAGGTAGCCAATGACCCTTGCCCAGTTTACCCACAAAAAAATGCAAAGTGCACGGAAGTTCTTGCTTGATCCCCATCAAGGACACTGTCACAATAGTGTTTCAGTGTTGCCTCTATACGGGGCTTTTTTTCAGCTGGAACACAGTTGAACCCAGTTCTGGCACCTGCAGCATTAGGGGTCTATTGTTGCTGATGAGGTCTCTTGTTGCTGGTGGGGGACCCATTGTTTCTGGGGGTGGGTCTTATATTGCTGGGGGTCAGTTGTTGCTGGGAGAGATCTACTGTTGAAGGAGGGGGTCTATTGATGCTGGCTGTGAGAGATCTGTTGTTGCTGGGGGGGGGAACTTTGTTGCAGGTGGTCCATTGTTTTTTGGGGATCTATTGTTGCTGGCGGGGGGGGGGCTCTATTGTTACTGGCTGCAGGGGATCTATTTTACTACTTTTCTTGTTATCATTACCAAATTCCATACAAACTACTTAGCACTACAAAATGATACAAGGTTCTGTATTCCCCAAAATAGCAGTACTGGGAGGTGGGTAGGGGGTGAAACCAAGAAATGGTTCTCGGAGGTAGGTAGAGGCGGAGAAAAGTGGTGACTTAGAAAGGGGGAGTGCCAGCACCTATGCTCTAAGAAAAAAAGTCCTGGCTCCATATTGTGTTAGTTTCTTTGATGGTGCTCCTTCATTCTCCCACAATTCATAACTGTCAGGGCTGGGCTCCTGCTACTTAACGAGCAGCTCTTTCCTTTCAGTGCTTAGAAGCTGCTCAGCTGTCAGTTAATTACCAGCCACTCGTTGTTACCACAGTGACTCACCTAGGCACTATTTACCTGCTTCATTAGTCCAGCCTACAGCCAGACCCTTTTTGCTATTTAATCAGCTTAGTGCATTTTTTTCCTTGCCCTTGTGTGGTCTATGATCTCTAAGTGCATTCCTTCCTGTGCATGACTTGGTCTGGCTGACTTCCCTTCCGATTCCTATTTCTGATTTTTGCTCCTGACTACGTTGACTTCTGGTTTTCTGACCCCGGCTTGTCTGATTACCCGCTCTGGCACTTAAAACCTGGCTTCAGTTTTTTACTACATTCCTGGACTGTGTTATTTTAACTGCACTTTCTGTCTCGGTCTGGTTTATGGTTCCTGACAATAACATAGATAGGATAAAAAAAGATCTGACATGTAGGTATTCATGCATAGTACCTTTTTAAACTATATTTCTGGAAGTCACTATTTTCTCGACTACATATGAAGTAAAATGCAGGTGATGAGACTATATACGTCCCAGATTTTCTGCAAACGCAAGGTATGAATCGCAGATGGGGAAAACTGCTAGATCTCCTCCTAAGCACATATCACAAATCATTAAAATGCCACAAAGATCTGTCACATAATCTACCAGTATCAATGTCTCTAGTGAAATCAGCACCCTAGCACACACAGCTCACTCCTCAGATACCATGCCATCCGTGAAATCTATTCTCCTGCACACAGCTCTCTCTGTGGTGACCAAGTCTCCAATGAGATCTTTTCTCTAGCACACAGTTTGTAGGTGGGGTGCAGCTTGGTGCAAAGGCAATAATTCACACAGACAAGTGCAAATGAAACATGTATTGAAGTAATGCAGCAATGGTTCACAACAAACTGGGGAGCAGGCTGCCCAACCGGGTTAACTCATGGTTTCCAACTGACAGAGAGACAGAGCGGGTAGCAACGGGGCTGACAGCATCTGTTTAGAGGGGCAGAATGTAGCCTGGCCATCTCTTGTCCAACCGGGAAGATATCCAGAAGAGTAGCAACCCTACACTTTTTCTCTCCTTATCCGGAACCTTTACCTATCACTAATGCTGTCCCTAACAGGCAGAGTACCTTTCTCTGTACTACCCACTCACGTGACATAGACTCTTCCACACCAATCGGACCGCTGCCCCAGTGACTCAGGAAACTATTGAGGAACCCTGTTCCCCATGCACCTGCCTACAAGTTCATTCTCTAGTATCCATGTCATCAGTTGGATCTACACCCTCGACATGCCACCAGTAATGTATATGCTCCAACACACTGAACTCACCCTCCAGTAGCCACATCACTAGTCAGATCTGCATTTCAGTACAAACAGCCTACTCTTTGGTATATAAGCCAACCGTGAAATCTGCATACCAAAATATACAGTTTAACGTGCCGTGCAGTATCTCAGCCTAACTACCTGCCCAGTGTCCAATTCACTAATAAGATCTGGCATGTAACAGCTCACACTCCATTATCCACATCAGTGACATTTGCACTCTAATGCCGAGTACACACGATCGGAATTTCTGACAACAAATGTTCGATGGGAGCTTGTTGTCGGAAATTCCGACCGTGTGTAGGCTCCAGCGGACGTTTGCTGTCGGAATTTCCAACAACAAATGATTGAGAGCTGGTTCTCAATTTTTCCGACAACAAAAGTTGTGGTCGGAAATGCCGATCGTGTGTATCCAATTCCGACGCACAAAAATCCTACGTATGCTCGGAATTAATTTGACGCATGCTCGGAATCATTGAACTTAATTTTTCTCGGCTCGTTGTAGTGTTGTACGTCACCACGTTCTTGACATTCGGAATTTCCAACAACATTTGTGTGACTGACCGTGTGTATGCAAGGCAAGTTTGAGCAAACATCCGTCGGAAAAAAATCCACGGTTTTGTTGGCGGAATGTCCAATCGTGTGTACGCGGCATTACACTCAGATTCCACACCACTAGTTTGCATGATCGTATACATCCACATATATCTAGCGACCTCACCCCTTTCCTCCCATCTAATTGGCTCACTCATGAGAGGAAAAGGCGCAATGTGCCACCATGCCTGTACTAGGGTCACCACATTTCCAAACTGCCATTCAGGGACACCCCCCCCCCACACCCGCCTAAAAAAAGATGTTTTTTGAAAAAAAAATGGCAAATTTTTGGGGGAAAAAAAGCAAACAATGGTAACCAGTTTAGACAGGTGGTATGCAATGTGCACCTGCTTTAACTAAGCCACTTAGTGACAACGGCGTACTTTGTACATCACTTACTCTGGCAAGTTCACAGCATCAAAGTTATGCTTGAGAGAACGGAGGGGGACAGCAGAACGGAGGGGGACAGCAGAACGGAGCGGGACACGGAGGGGGACAGCAGAACGGAGCGGGACACGGAGGGGGACAGCAGAATGGAGGGGGACACGGAGGAAGAACGGAGGGGGACACGGAGGGGGACACGGAGGAAGAACGGAGGGGGATAGCAGAATGGAGGGGGACACGGAGGAAGAACGGAGGGGGATAGCAGCAGAACAGAGGGGGACACGGAGGAAGAATGGAGGGGGACAGCAGCAGCAGAACAGAGGGGGACACGAAGGAAGAATGGAGGGGGACAGCAGAACAGAGGGGGACACGGAGGAAGAACAGAGGGGGATAGCAGAACGGAGGGGGACACTGAGGAAGAATGGAGGGGGATGGCAGAACGGAGGGGGACACGAAGGAAGAATGGAGGGGGACAGCAGAACAGAGGGGGACACGGAAGAAAACTGGAGGGGGACAGCAGCAGAATGGAGGGGGACACAGCAGAATGGAGGGGGACACAGAGGAAAACTGGAGGGGGAAAGCAGCAGAATGGAGGGGGACGGAGGGGGACAGCAGTAGAACGGAGGGGGACAAAGTGAGAGTGTAACAGATAGTACAGTACACTAACCTGTCCTGGAAGTTTGTCAGTGTCTGGCAGACTGGCACTGACTGCAGGCGGCCGCGGCAAACTTGTGGACCTTGTGGGCGGGAGGAGCCTGGAGGAGGACTCGGACGGACGACGAGGCTCACGCTGGCTGGCTGCACAGGACAGAGAGTGGCTCAGACTGTCACAGTCTGAGTGGTCACTGGCGTCACTGACTGGAGCTGGAGGAGGACTCGGACCGACCGGACGACGAGGCTCAGGCTGGCTGGCTGTGCACAGGTGAGTGGCTCTGTCTGAGTCACGGTCACTCACTCTGTGCTGGCTCTGGCGGCTGCGGAGGGAGGCGCGCGCGCTGGTCTCATACTCAGCGTAGTGTGCTCCGGGCGGGTTCACTCACTGCCCATACTGACTGAGTGACAGGCCTCAGCTCAGCTGACGTCACTGGTTGCTAGATGCGGAGCGGCCCCTAGCCTAGCAACCAGACTGGCAGTGGCAGCCTGAGCCTGAGCCTATATCATCAGTGTGCTGTGCTGTGAGATAAAATAAGGTGGTGGCAGCCGACAGGCGGAGCGGTTTGGTGTGGTCTGTTCAGTCAGTGTGGTCACTGTTTTTTTTTCATTCCGGGACGTCTGTATTGTCCCGGAATGAGCTGCCTGGGACACGGGACTAAAATCTCTAGAAAGGGACGATCCCGGGCAATCCGGGACACGTGGGCACCCTAGCCTGTACCCTCTGGTTTTCAGAGGTTAAACACACTTGTTTCACCTACGGGTCTTGCAGCAAAGTTCTCCTCAAAGTTGGTTTCTGTCCTCAGTGTGCAAGGACAGAGTCTCTATAGCCCAAGTAACTCCAAGGTCCACACAAGTATATCACTCCAACGTAGAGCTTTATTTTCTTTGCATGAAGAGAGAAAGGCATTAAAAGGATAGACAGCATTCAGGCACTTCTGGCTTCGTCGCCACTCGGTCCCGAGTGGGTATAGCTCACCCGGATAGCCACCTATGGTGCTAGCAGCTGGCGTGCAGCTCGAACAGTCAATCTAGATCCCTAATAGATGCGTCTAGGTGATCCCCTGCCACAGGATCTATAATGTCCCAAACCTCCTGATGGTCCAGATTGTTAGGCCCCTGGGTTCCGGATGGATGACATCCCTTCAGAGAGTTACTGGGCCCCTTCCTTCACTGTGATCTCTCACCAGTCCTTCGGAACGGTCCTCCCCCAGCCTCCTCATCCAGAAACTGGTCTCCTCGCAAGGCAGCACCCTGAGATTCTTCCTTCCGAAGCGGGCTGCAGCTAAAGGTGCTGGGCCCAGGGCTGAAGTTGCAGTCCCAGGACTAAAGGTGCCTGGGACTGGGGCGTTTGTGGCCCCATGGCCTGGAAGGCCACACACTCGACTCCTGAACCCGCAGGTTCCCTCAGGTACAGGTCCCCGGATCACTCTCTTGGATCTCCTCCTGAACAATGGCGTCCGCCCCTTTTTGTATCCTCTCCCAGCATGCACAGCATGCCGACCCCGCCCACCGCACGGCTGCCGAGAGAGGACACCAAATCACCATTCCAACACCTGTGGTTCAACCCCGAGTACAAATGACAGCGCCACTCATACTGCTTAGGGGAACTGCAAGCCAGGTGAAGCAGCAGCAAGGCAGAGTCCTGTAATTGAAAAACTTACACTAAGTGAAAACTAGGGAAAGAAAATGAATGCAGCTATCGCATCTAATGCCGCGTACACACGATCGGAAATTCCGACAAGAAAACCGTGGATTTTTTTCCGACGGAATGTTGGCTCGAACTCGTGTTGCATACACACGGTCACACAAAATTCCGACCGTCAAGAACGCGGTGACGTACAACACCACAACCAGCCGAGAAAAATGAAGTTCAATGATTCCGAGCATGCATCAAATTTATTCAGAGCATGCGTGTTTTTTTTCGCATCGGAATTGCGTACAGACGATCGGAATTTCTGACAAGAACTTTTCTTGTCAGAAAAATTGAGAACCAGCTCAAATTCCGACAGAAAAAGTCAGATGGAACCTACACACGGTCGGAATTTCCGAACCAAAAGCTCACATCGAACTTTTCTTGTCGGAATTTCCGATCGTGTGTATGCGGCATAAGAGTAGGTAAGCTGCAGTATAATAAATGTTTGCTTTTGAGTTTAATACCTCTTTAAGGCTTAGATGACCTTTTGTAAAAAAAAAATAAAAAAAAAAAAAAAAATGCAGCGACAATGTTTTTAGGATCACTGTATTTACTACATCTTGAAATGAAGTCTGCCGAACATTGCATCTATGATCAATGCATTTGTGAGTGCAATGCACAGGCTCTTTCATTGCTTTCCTCTAAATTCAGGTCTGTACAGAGGACAACCTACCAATATGAAGCTAGCTGCTAGAGGCTGAACTCTAGAGAGGTGTCACATGGTGAAGAGGTATCACTTGAGTGCTCTGCAAAGTTCTTCTTTCCCGGTGGTGGAAGGGACACGTAGGAGGTCACTGTGAGTGATCCCAGACCTGGATGCACTGAATGCAAATATTCCTAATATACTTTTGGCAGAAGCACCTCGCAATTCAGGTAAGGGGGTGGGGGGGGTGGTATGGCTTTTGGGGATGGTGTACACAACCATGCTTCATGTTACACCCTAAAAATAGTTGTAACATAAAACATGACCTAAAATGTCAACCTAGCTTTTAAAGCTGAAGGTGCACACAGGGCTTTAGCCTTTTGTTAACAAGCAAGTTAATCCTTTTTTGACAAAAGCTTGAGTTTGAATAAATGTATTGTAAATCAAGGCGCTGTCAACACAGAGTTATATCTCCTACTAAAAAGCAATTAAATTGGCTGCATCCCTAAACCAGAGCTCCAGTCATCCAGTCAACACTAAAGAATGTGGATATAGTGACCCCCACCTTATTCTGTCAAGGATTCTGCTCCATAATGGTCATGGTTCTCGCTATGCAACTACAAGAAAAGCAAGAAAGGTCTGAACATGATATTTTTCTAGAATTATTAAAGCAGAAGTATAGGAATAATAAAAAAAAAGAACAAACATACATACTCCCCTCAATGCTGCCGCTGCCCCATGTCAGGTCTGATGCCGCGTATACACGACCGTTTTTAATGTCATTGAAAAAAAAAGTATTTCTCGATGTGATTTTTCAAGTTTCCTCTCAAGCCTGCCTTGCCTACACACTATCGTGGTAAAAAATATTTGAGTAAAGCGCAGTGACGTACAACACGTACGACGGCACTATAAAGGGGAAGTTCCATTCGGATGGCGCCACCCTTCATGTTAGTAAAGTTTGTTGAGCGACGATTCGCGCTTTTCAGCCTCGTGCTTTTCAGTCCGTTACAGTGTGATGAATGTGCTATCTCCATGGGATAGCAGACAGCAGGATTGACATAAATAAATAATAGACACTACTAATTTTATTTTTGGAAAAAATTGTATGGCTGCGGCCTTTATTATTGGCTTTAAAACTTAAATAAACAACAAGTTAGACTTTAATGACAAACACGTAAGTAACAGCTCAGCCACTACGGCTCAAGCTGTATCATAAAAAGGGGAAATCCCCAAAACAAATGATCACTTTGTCTAACTTATAACATTAAAGTCCCCCTTTACAGGTGACACTAGCCACATAATAAAATCAACGGCCTGCGACAAAGGGAGGGCGGGAGGGAACTCCACCGCTGCTGCTACTGAGGCGATTTGAGCTTTTAGAGCTCTGAATCCCTCTTTTTATTTACCTTTTAATCAAAACAAACCCCTTAGCTGCCCAGATACAGCGGTCACCTGACCATCCTGCGAAGCCAAGGACCAATTTTACCTCTTCCCACATTTTTTAATGTTGCCCAATAATCTTCTAATAATACCTAAAACTGCCCAGCTACAACTACTCACTCTGAAACTTTCCCTCTTTTTTCCGTTACTGGGGAAAATAAGAACTCCGCTGTCGCAATCCCATGAGGCAAGGGGGGCCTAGATGTCTTTTCCCCCTTTCCTTACATGGGATAGCAGACAGCAGGATTGACATAAATAAATAATAGACACTACTAATTTTATTTTTGGAAAAAATTGTATGGCCGCGGCCTTTATTATTGGCTTTAAAACTTAAATAAACAACAAGTTAGACTTTAATGACAAACACGTAAGTAACAGCTCAGCCACTACGGCTCAAGCTGTATCATAAAAAGGGGAAATCCCCAAAAGACAGGTGAAACACCTGTCAATGCCCCCCCAAAACGGCGGCCTCCTCAGCGCAGGTACTGAGCCCCGCGTTGAGAATGTCCAGACCTATCTCCGTCAAGTGCACTCCGTCCCGCCTATAAAGCCCCGGAAGACCGCCTTCCAATTCCGTGTGCCGGAATGAAAAACTGCCTAAAAAACCTAAAAACTTCTGGACCGAATGATTAACCCGTTTCCTCACCTTCTTCAAAGGGCGTAATGTGTCTGAGCGGAACCACTGCAATCTAGGAATAATTTCCGAAAAAATAATAGCCGTCCCAGGGGATGACAAGTGAAACCTCGATAAGTCGGCCCTTATCTGAAAGACCAAATCAAGGGTCTTAATCTTCCCAATGTCATTCCCCCCCAAGGTGCAATATTAAAATGTCTGGAGGCGGCCACTGTAAATATAATATGCTCAATTCTGTAAACAAATTTGACCATCTCATTCCCCTTTTACCGTGCCAAAAAACTGAGAAAATGTCCTGGACTAGACCCAAATTCCATGAGTAAACTCGTTCCTCAGCTCTCTTGCAGGCCCAGAACACGAAGGAGTGGCCGACAATCCATACTATTTTCTTTGGACCTGCAAGCATTTAAATAAAAGAGTTAGGACGAACATATAGCAAAAAAATATCCAATCTCCACCTCCCCAATTTCTTGATACGTTCCTGACTTAGACCCAACCTAGCTGCTTCCGTGGCTGCCCCTATCCTAAAGGAATGTGACGTTAAACGAACATCGTCTAGACCCAAAATATGCTTACACTTCTTAAATACCTGCAGGAATTGAAATTTGCTCAAAGGAGAGCCATCACTGTGAACAAAAAATTGACCACCCACACCCGGCCTCTGCCTAACGTAGTCCCCTAGCAAGGTTACTGGGAAAATCATAGGGTTGTTACAACCGTGCAATAACAAACAGGAACCCTTCCCCAACTGATCAGTTTTGGAACGCCTCACATGAATATGTACTGAGGTTCCACTCACTATGATATCCCCCCATTACAGACCTCCTTTTTGCAACTTGGCGGGGGGAAGCATTTCCGCAATCCTTAAAGCAGCAAAAAATGCAGTAGAAAAAACAGATTTAAATAACGCAACTTCAAACTCAGACCAGCAAACCTTATGTGCAACCTCGCAAAGCCTGATCAGCACCGCCGTAGATATGGGCTTCCGAGAATCCGCTGTGAGATGCAATTTTCTGTAGCCTTTTAAGGCTTGACGAACCACAAAAAAACTAAAAAGTGAGGGAAGATTATGTAATTTCATAAAAAATGATATACCGGACAGTATTTTATTGACATGCGACCAAGAAAATTCCTTCCTGAAAAGGTTATTTAAAAACAGCAGCGCCAAACCTTCCGAGACAAATGTATCCACTATGCCTTGCTCCCTTAAGAACAAGGACCACGACCACCAAGCTGATTGGTATCCCGCCATTGTGGAGGGGCAATGGAACGCTGCACATTGAACAAAACGGTTCTCAAATCAGTGTCCACAGAAACTTCGGGCAAGGCAACCCCTCCCAATCCGCGCTTGGCAACAGGGAAAAGAATAGCCCCATCTGAAAACGAGACAAAGCATCCGCCAAATCATTGTTTCTGCCAGGAACAAATTGTGCCTTTATCCAAATGTTCAAGCTCAAACACTGGAAAATCAAGCGTCTCAGCAGAACAATGACCGGCGGAGACCTGGAAGACAAGCAATTTACAGAAAACAACATACCTTTACTATCAGTGCGAACTAGGAGCCGCCTGTTTCTAAAATGAGATCCCCACAGCTCAATGGCCACCAAGATTGGGAACAACTCTATCAAAATACTATTCTTCAAATAACCTTTGCGCCTCCAGCCCGGGTCCCAAGGCTCCGCACACCAATGGTTCTTCCAAAAAGCTGCAAAACCCTGGGACCCTGCAGAATCCGTCTGCAGACACAACTGCTCGTCTGAGACAAATTCCTACTGCCAAACCGCCCTCCCATTAAAATGTTCCAAAAACCTCAACCAGACCAACAAATCCTCTCGAATATCGTGTGACACACGGACATGAGCTGAGGGGGATTTGAGGCTGGCAATAGCGATATAAAGCCTCCGGGAAAAAATTCTCCCCACAGGCATTATCCGTGTGGCAAATGCCAACTGACCTAACAGAGACTGTACTTCTTTAAGGGTAACTTTTTTCTTCCTGATCAACAAAATGATACAGACAGTAAGCCTGTAATTTTTGTCCCTAGGTAACCTGAATTCCATATTGATCAAATCAATAGTAATACCCAGGAAATCTAACGAAACTGACGGAAAAACCTTCTTTTCCTTTGCAAGGGGAACCCCGAACGCCTCACAGACTGAAAAAAATGTCAGCAATAAATTCTGACATGCAGAGGAGTTGGGGGGGGGCTATGAAAAGGAAATCATCCAAGTAGTGAATCAAAGAGGACACCCCTGCAACCTTAGTAACCACCCATTCCAAAAAAGAGGCGAAAGCTTTGAAATAAAAACAGGACAAGGAACAGCCCATAGGCAGGCACTTGTCAAAATAAAAATTGCCCTGAAAAAAGAAACCCAATGAATTAAAAGCTGCAGGATCTATAGGCAGGAATCTAAAAGCTGCCTTCACATCTGCCTTTGCCAGCAACGCTCCCTGCCCCGATTCCCTCAGCAGTACCATCGCATCTTCAAAAGAGGCAAAAGACAGACGAATACTGCTCCTGAATTTGATCATTTAAAGAATTCCCGACAGGGAAGGATAAATGATGAATGAGCCTATAAGAGTTTGGCTCCTTTTTGGGCACAATACCCAGCGGGGAGACCATAAAATTTGAAAATGGCGGGCCTGAGAACGGGCCCGCGACCCTACCCAAACTAATTTCTGCCAAAAAAAAATCTAAAACGATCGATTCCAAACCAAAGGTGGACTTTAGATTGGAATGAATCTGACAACCCAAACCGTGAAAACTTGGTAAGGAAAAACCAGACAGAAAACCGTCAAACAGGAGCTGTGCTGTCAGTGTGTCTGGGTATTCCCTGAGCCAAGGAGCCATGACGCGGAGCCTCACCGGGGACACCGCCTTTAGAAAAGGGTTCCCTACCTGTCGACTGGTTTGAAGAGGAGAGTTTCTTAAAACATTTGGCAATGGGGTGTGTACCTGCACAAAATGCGCATTCGTGCCTGTACTTACAGGAATTGGGCCACCTACACTGGCTCTCGTTGAAATTAAAACAGACCCCTTTTTTGAAAGAGGAATGGGCTGACGAGGACTGGGTAACGGCCTGTCTGTTAAAAGCGGGCCTTTGCGGAAGAAAACGATTCAGCCAGAGGCCTATATCCTTTAGAACCCCACTGTAAAGACGAGTGCACCGCCATGTTTTTTGGCGAAACGACTCGTCATAAACGAACCAAGCCATACCCCCAAAATTCTTGTAAGCTTCCAGGATGATCTCTATGTGCTGAAAAAGCCCCGGGCTTTTCTCCGGGAATTTTTCACAGGTCACACTGGCAAAAATCAGGAAAGACTGCAACCAATTAATAAAAGTCCTATGAACAGGGCGCCTTCTATCCTCCTCTGCTTTATCATCTCTCCCACCGGTCCTCTGAACGGAGTCTTTGGATGAAGGGAGCAAGGATAATAAATCCAAAAATTCCCCTCTCCAAATCCTCTCCCTAGTGCTGATTGACAGGTGGAAACCTAGAGGAGACAATGTACATGGCAGGGCTTCTTTCCTACAAATTTACGGCACTGTGGCTGTAACAGTAGGGAAAGCATCAGTCATTGATGTAGACATTTGTGAAACATTCAGAGAAAGTTCCTGCGAGCTAGCAGAAACTCCACTAGATGGCGCCCACACCGAAGCTACACCCCCCTCAGAGACAGAGGAAGCTGAAGCCAACTGGGCAGCGTCAGTTAACACAGGGACAGAGGAACTTGAGCTAGTCCTGACAGCATTCAGTTCCCTAACTGTCCTGACTAATACAGATGATAACAAATCCAATAACTGAGGAGCAAACTCACCAGCGCCAGGTACATCGGATGTGGCACCTGCCTGTTGATCCCCAGCTGTGACCGGGATATGTGGGACTGGATTCCTCCGAGCGACCTGAGGGGACCCTGCTGACCCCCCGCGCCCCTTGTGAATTCGGCGGCGCTCTCTTTGGTGGGCTCTGTCTTCTGCTGCTGGGTTCACCTGCTCCGCTTCCAGCCGCACGCCAGGGTGTGCCCCTTGTGGTTTGGGAAGGTACCGGGCATGGTGGTGAGGGGGAGTAGCTCCGCTTCCTGCTGCACCGCCTCTTCCCCAGCCTCCTCGTCGGCTAGGAAGTGACACGCCGAGATGACCTCCGACCTGGCAGTTCTCCAGCAGGCAAATCGATCTCCGCCTCCAGGCTAGCCACAGCACTCCTCACCTCTCCTTCCTCCAGAGCCTCGGAAACTCCGCAGATGCCCGCCGGATCCCCTGTCAAGTCTGCGCTGGAGCCGGTTGCGATGTCACCCGCAGAGGAGGTGGAAGCGGCGATCCCGGAACCTACTGAAGCTGGAACCACTGGAGCGACTTGACCCGCAGACACAGGTAGGTCAAGGCAATGCCTGATCCAATCTTCCCCAGCTTCTTCGCCAGCTCTCTCGATAAGGCGCCTCAGGAGGGACATCTTCTGCCACACGAATATCTCTGTGCCTGGAACACCACCGCTACCACTACTGAGGCGATTTGAGCTTTTAGAGCTCTGAATCCCTCTTTTTATTTACCTTTTAATCAAAACAAACCCCTTAGCTGCCCAGATACAGCGGTCACCTGACCATCCTGCGCAGCCAAGGACCAATTGTACCTCTTCCCACATTTTTTAATGTTGCCCAATAATCTTCTAATAATACCTAAAACTGCCCAGCTACAACTACTCACTCTGAAACTTTCCCTCCTTTTTTCCGTTACTGGGGAAAAGAAGAACTCCGCTGTCGCAATCCCATGAGGCAAGGGGGGCCTAGATGTCTTTCCCCCTTTCCTTACATTACGAACGCTAGTTTTACCAGAACGAGCGCTCCCGTCTCATACTTGAGTCTGAACATGCGCATTTTTTTTCACGTCGTTAAAGCCCCCACACGGCAGTTTTTCATGACGAGAAAAACGACGATGTAAAAAACGACATGAAAAATTAGAGCATGTTCCAATTTTTTCATGGCCATTTTTCACGTCGTGAAAAATGCTCTGAAGCCCACACACGATAATTTTTAATGACCATTTAAAAAAATGGCATTTTTCTCTTTCTGAGAACTGGGTGATCACATGACCGCTGTTTGCTTAGCTGTTCGCTTAGCTCTCGTTCTTCTCGGAGAGGAGAGCAGTAACTGTCATGCCGCGTACACGCGACCGTTTTTAATGTCATTGAAAAAATGAAGTTCTTCTCAAGCCTGCCTTGCCTACACACGATCATGAAAAAAAAGCTTGAGAAAAGCACAGTGACGTACAAAACGTACGACGGCACTATAAAGGGGAAGGTCCATTTGGATGGCGCCACCCTTTGGGCTGCTTTTACTGATCCTCGTTTTAGTAAAGTTTGGTGAGAGACGATTCATGCTTTTCAGCCTCGTGCTCTTCAGTCCGTTACAGCGTGACGAATGTGCTATCTCCATTTTGAACGCTAGTTTTACCAGAATGAGGGCTCCCGTCTCATAACTTGCTTCTGAGCATGCACATTTTTTTCACGTCGTTAAAGCCTACACACGGACGTTTTTCATGACGAGAAAAACGACGATGTAAAAAACGACATGAAAAATTAGAGCATGTTCCAATTTTTAATGGCCATTTTTCACGTCGCAAAAATTGCTCTGGAGCCCACACACAATGGTTTTTAATGACCAAATTAAAAAATTGCATTTTTCTCATCATGAAAAACGGTTGTGTGTACGCGGCATCAGTCACCGTTCTTTGCTCTGCCCCTCCAGCACTCATTGCTGTGCACTGAGAGTCAGAACCAGCTGTCAATCAGGCATTTGGGTGGATCCTGACAATATGGTTGGGATCCTTCCAGAACGTGGAGCAGCTCTGTGCTGTCAGCTGTCAGGGGGCTTTAGCCCACTGCAGGCTGATTCGGCATCACAGGAGAGCAAAACTAAGTGTGGCCTGTGGCCAAAAAGCTTTTGAATTACATTTCAGGGTAAAGTAAAACATACCTTTTTTAAGGCTCAATTTTTTTGTTTTTCTGGGTTTTTTTGTAAGTTTTTTTTGCAGCTTTTCACTTTTTTAAAGCATTTTAGAAGCGTATTACAAGCATTTAAACAGCTTCAGGCGTTTTTGTTTAGCCAATATAAAGCACAGGGGGAGGAGAGGGAGAGGAAATTAGGGCTAGAGAGCTGCTATTTGAGCAGAAAACGTGTGTGAAACGCTTGTAAAACACTCAAAAACAGAGTTTCTATTGAAGTCTATGGAGCCGAAAATGCTTGTAATCTGCCAAGAAGAAGCTCATGTACTTTTTGGAGCTTCAGGCATTTTGCTTCAGGCAACAGAACGCTCAGAAGTGAACAGGGGACATTGAAATTGGGATTTGGCTTGTTCAGCATTTTAAAGCTACAAGCTTCAAGCAGAAAATCGCTCAGGTGTGAACAGGGACTTAAATTTGACATTGGTGTAAAAAGATATCTCTGAAAATGTGGGTTAGCTACACTTGTACAATTTGGCTTTCAAATGATCTTGATAATTTGTTAGATATGCTATAAATATGCACTTTACTATTGAATGAATATGCAGGTTTGTGAAGGGCACCCTGCTGACAACCCTAGCACTTGCCAGCAGAAAACAATAGCGATCTGCCACAAAAATCCATCTTCGCTGATTGAATCTCCCTCTGAGAAGGCTCAAGCAGGGGAATGTCTGCCAGAATCAGGTAGGGCCTACAGACATACTGTATAGAAGTTACTAACCGTTACTAACAGTTGTATCAGGCAAATATCCCTTGTATATGCATGCATGCATTTACGTGCATACAGCTGAAATCTGTCCTACCATTATCAGCGGTCACTGTTTGATGCGTAGCGAATCTAGCGATAACTAATAATTTGACTTCATTTAATTATAATGACAAATAATTGAAATCGGGTTGCATTGATTGATTTTATTATTTGTAAAGCGCCAAATACAGTTCAAGAACTGCGCCTAAGCGCT
The DNA here is from genome assembly GCA_029206835.1 of Rana muscosa. Lineage (NCBI taxonomy): Eukaryota > Metazoa > Chordata > Amphibia > Anura > Ranidae > Rana > Rana muscosa. The sequence continues at coordinate 576,702,980 of CM055121.1, forward strand.
AGATAGACCAAATACATATACTGACCTTAAAAAATTTGCATAACAAATAACACATGCAGGATAAATTAATAATAAATAACAACAGAGGGAAAAATAAAAAGTAAAAGAAGCAGAGTAAGGCCCCATGCACACGAGACGCCGGTGCAAACTCTGCTGAACACACGTTTTTAAAGGCTAAAACCGGCGTTTAAAAATGCCCGTTTAATGCCGCGATTTTAGCTGCGTTTTACCGCGTTTTGCGTGTATAGGCGTTTAGTTAAGAAACATCATAAGACCCTCCCTAAGCTCAAAAAACAGTATTATTTAACCATTTCAGCCATTTTGGGAGACCAGCAGCTGAGAGAGCAGCAGTGTACTTATATTTAGCGTATCACTTGCCACATCATCTGCCACAAGCTGTGGATTGTCCACTTGCCACGTCACCTGATACGTTACCTGGCCACAAGTTGTGGATTGTCCACTTGCCGCGTCACCTGGCCACGTCACCTGCCACAAGTTGGGCATTATCCACTTGCCACATCACCTGCCACATCACCTGCCACGTCACCTGCCACAATTTGTGGATTGTCCACCTGCCACGTCACCTGCCACGTCACCTGGCCACATCACCTGGCCACCTAACCTGGCCACAAGTTGTGGATTGTTCACTAGCCACGTCATCTACCACATCACCTGGCCACGTCACATGCCACAATTTGTGGATTGTCCACCTGCCACGTCACCTGGCCACGTCACCTGCCACAAGTTGTGGATTGTCCACTTGCCACATCACCTGCCATGTCACCTGGCCACGTCACCTGCCACAATTTGTGGATTGTCCACCTGCCACGTCACCTGCCACGTCACCTGGCCACATCACCCGGCCACGTTACCTGCCACAATTTGTGGATTGTCCACCTGCCACGTCACCTGGCCACATCAGCTGGCCACGTCACCTGCCACAATTTGTGTATTGTCCACTTGCCACGTCACCTAGGCACGTCACCTGCCACAAGTTGTGGATTGTCCACTTGCCACGTCACCTGGCCACGTCACCTGCCACAAGTTGTGTATTGTCCACTTGCCACGTCACCTGCCAAGTCAACTGCCACATCACCTGGCCACGTCACCTGCCACGTCACCTGCCACAAGTTGTGAATTGTCCACTTGCCACGTCACCTGCCACGTCACCTGGCCACGTCACCTGCCACAATTTGTGGATTGTCCACCTGCCACGTCACCTGCCACGTCACCTGGACATGTCACCTGCCACAAGTTGTGTATTATCCACTTGCCACGTCACCTGGCCACGTCACCTGCCATGTCACCTGGCCACATCACCTGGCCACGTCACCTGCCATAATTTGTGAATTGTCCACTTGCCACGTCACCTGCCATGTCACCTGGCCACGTCACCTGCCACAATTTGTGGATTGTCCACCTGCCACATCACCTGCCACATCACCTGCCACAAGTTGTGTATTGTCCACTTGCCACGTCACCTGCCAAGTCACCTGCCACGTCACCTGGCAACGTCACCTGCCACAATTTGTGGATTGTCCACCTGCTACGTCACCTGGCCACATCACCTGGCCACATCACCTGCCACAATTTGCGGATTGTCCACCTGCCACGTCACCTGGCCACGTCACCTGCCACAAGTTGTGTATTGTCCACTTGCCACGTCACCTGCCACAATTTGTGGATTGTCCACCTGCCACATCACCTGGCCACATCACCTGCCATAATTTGTGTATTGTCCACCTGCCACGTCACCTTCCACGTCACCTGGCCACGTTACCTGCCACAATTTGTGGATTGTCCACCTGCCACGTCACCTGGCCACATCACGTGGCCACGTCACCTGCCACAAGCTGTGGATTGTCCACTTGCCATGTCACCTGCCACATCACCTGGCCACGTCACATGCCACAATTTGTGGATTGTCCACCTGCCACGTCACCTGGCCACGTCACCTGCCACAAGTTGTGGATTGTCACCTGCCACGTCACCTGCCACAATTTGTGGATTTCCACCTGCCACGTCACCTGGCAACATCACCTGCCACAAGTTATGGATTGTCCACTTGCCACGTTACCTGTCACAAGTTGTGGATTGTCCACTTGCCACGTCACCTGCCACAAGTTGTGGATTGTCTACAATGCAATGCAAGCAATTACAGTTTTTTTTAATATTTTTTTAATGGTTTTTCATCATTTGCCATCATTTTTTGAGATTTCTAATGTAAAAAAATAGGTCACTTTTAAAAACGCTTATAAACACAAACGCGGCAAAATGCCAGTACCGCGTTTAGCTGCGTTTAGCGTTTGAAACGTGGAAAACTTTTGCGTCTGAACCCATTTTTTTGCTGGGAAAACGAGGTTAAACGCAACTGCTTGTAAACGCCAAAAAACGATAGTGTGTGCATGGACACATAGGATAACATTGAATGGGTTCAGGTGCAGTTGAAAAAAGCGCCCAACTGCCTCTGAACGTGCGTTTAACAGCAAATAACAGCATCTCGTATGCATGGGGCCTAACAGTCCACATTTATGTAAGCAGCAACAAGTCAGGGCAAGCTGATCGGCTGGTTAGTAGTAAGGTAGCAGACGTCCCTTATCCATGATGTGTGTACGTTTCTGTAAACCTACACTTTGAAGCATCTACACTTGTTTGTAGTCAGGTCAGTAATAAAGACTGCATGCACTCATATAAATAATGTAAGTCACATTTAAAATAGATGCAACTCAAAAAAAAAAATGTTAAGATTACAGTCACTGTGTGGAAAACATGGTGAGAATTCACACTAACTATATTGCAAAACATAACATGTGCATTTCTTTACATTCTAGGATGGCAGGCAGTGTGGGTTGTAAAGGGGAAAAAGATGGCAAATGTCCCCTGGGCCATGTTTGACTAATGAAAGCCAGCACTAAGAGGTTGAGAGGTTTTATTCCAGTGTTGCAAAAGAGCAGAAGGTGACTCCATAGTAGCATGACTGATGTTACTGGTCTTAAATGTGGACAAAGTCCTGACCTCCCTGCCGGAAGATAAAGTTGGTAGACCACCAAGGCAACTTTCCTCTGTTTTCCCCTAATTATTATAAATGAAGCTGCTGCTGCAATCACATAAGATGTTAAACTATGGACCTGAAAAAGCCAACCCTCTAGTGATGCCTGAGGATAAAGTCATATCTCTTAATATTTCATGCAGTGTTGTCATTTAAATGCTTATGAACGATGTGCTTTTCTGAAATCCTCACCAAAGATGCGACAAGGATTTTTATTTATTTTTAAATACATAAAGAAGTGTATGTGGACATACTTAAGGTGGTACACATGATCAGAAAATTAATCAGAAAATCAATCAGAAAATCATATGATAATCTGATCGTTCGTACACAGCTTTCGTCCGAAATTATCCGAAGGGACAAACATGAAAAATGTTCTTGTACGATACCAGATTGTACGATTTTCATTTAATCAGTACTTTTTGTCCGAACATACAATACAAATACAATACAACACATTACATCACTTCCGAATTTTTATTCTGTCATACGAGAATTTTGGTACTTTAGTAACTTATTCCCTTTAAATACTGTAGGGATGCTAGCATGCAATAACAAAAAATTACGCTCATTCGTCCAATAATCTCATTGTGTTTACCATGCTTTACATGTTCCATCTTCACCCAGTTTTCCTTCTGGGTTTGTTCTCTTTGGCCGTTTGAATGGCTGGGCTGCAATGACGTCACTCCCATGCATGCACACAGGAGTCATGATCGTGGCACAGTGCTCTAAATTGACAGCACATCCCATGTGCTGTCAATGCAGAACGCAGTGCACTTGCCCCGATGATGCCACTGGCTGCTTCAACTGTGATCGGTACACGTTTAGGAGATATTCACTGTACCTACAGGTAAGCCTTATTATAGGCTTGCCTGTAGGTACAAGTGAAAAAGCAGATTTTACTACCGCTTTAAACTGTTTTTTTGGGGAAATATTTGAGAAAAAAGTTTCCACCAGTAGGATATGTATGAGGGGGTTCTGATAAGTATTGAGCCTTACCCTTACCTTTAGGGTGGAACTCCGCTTTAATACCCCTGAACCCGGAAGGAAAAAGGGGTGAAGAAGCCCTGAGATTAGATCAATTTAGCCCCCTGAGTATCTATTATGCTTAAAAATTGAGCTAGGAAGCTGTAAATTGCAGGGTGTATTGGTCAATTTGTCTAAATTAAATGGTGCAAAAATAAACTACCTATAATTTTAACTTACCCTTTTTTTTCAGGTCCAAAGTGAACATGGCAGCACCTCCAGAAAAATTCAATGTTGAGCATAGGACCATAATCAAGTTCCTGTTCCTCCAAGGGAAAGGTGCGGGGCAGATCCATGATAAAATGTCACAAACTTTGGTTGACAGTGGCCCTTCATATGCAACAGTTAAACATTGGGTTGTCAATTTTAAAACTAGCCATTTTGGTGTTGAAAGTGAGGTACCCAGTGGAAGGCCTGTTTCTGTCTCTGTGCCTGCAAATGTGAAAGCCATCCATGACATTATTATAGAGGACCGCCGAATATCAGCCAGAAGTATTGCTACATATCTGGGAATATCATGTGAGAGAGTTGGTGCCATTATCCACAGCGACTTGGAAATGAGAAAGCTTGCAGCAAAGTGGATCCCAAAACTTTTGACAACCGAACAAAAGAGGAAACGTGGAGTCATTGGTGGCTGTTTTGGAACATTTTGCAAGGAATTAGTCAAATTTCCTGTACAAACTGGTAACTAGTGATGGGACCTGCTGTTATGATCCTGAGACAAAGGAACAGTCTAAAAAATGGAGGCACAGTGGTTCCTCCAGGCCAAAGAAGTTCCATGTGCAAAGGGTTCAACCATCAATGCAACATATTACTGTGCTTTATTGACAAAGTTGAGGCAAAATATCAAGGAAAAATGTTGAGGAAAGCCCTCCAAAGGTGTCATCCTGTTGCATGACAACGCCTCATCACACACTGCAGGTGAAACAATGGCAAAACAAGACCTCTTTAGGCTTATAATAAGTGATGCCCCCTCCACCCTATTCGCCCGACCTAGTGCCTTCTGGCTATCCTCTGTTCCCCAATCTCAAAAAATACCTAAAGCGACAACAATTTGACAGTGGTTCGGAGGCAACTAATGCTACAAATGAGTGGTTACTAGACATGTGCACAACATAAAAATTTGTTTAGTTTGGTTTAGTTTCTGTTGATTCGTAACGATTCGTAATTTCATAAGCGGTGGGTTATCGTATTCTGACTCTTTCGCATTTCCGTAAGGGTTATTTTTCCGTTGATTCATTTTTCCGTTAGTCTAATTTTCGTTGATTCCAAATTCGTATTTTTTGTTATTTTATGTTCGGCCGCATTCGTATTTTCGTAAGTACTATATTTTTGTTGATTTGCAATGATTCGTATTTCTTTCTCGTACATCACGGGACACAGAGCGACATAGTCATTACTATGTGGGTTATATAGATACCTTCAGGTGCTGGCACTGGCAACTTCCAAAACCGGAAGTACCCCCCCCTATATAAGCCCCTCCCATCCGGGAGTACCTCTGTTTTTTTTGCCAGTGTCTAAGGTGTTGGCCAAGAAGTAACATGTGTTTTTCACTGAGCTTGCGTACAGGTTCTTTTGGGCCTCAGTAAGCTATTCCGGATCCGACCAAAAAAGCTTCATAGCTAAACGGTCGGTACCCGGGCCTTGCAAGAGAAGAGCAAGGTTTTGCCTGTAATGCCTCTCTTAGGAGGGCTGGACCCTGGGATCCAGAGCTCTGGTCATACCCACGACCAAGATGTTTTCTGTGCAGGGTGCTATACAGGTCCAGGGGAGTGGAATCCTTGGGAACCCGGTCCCTGAAGGTTTAATTACAATGCCTGCCGTGATAGGTGAAGTTTGGGCTTCTGTGGACCAAACAGAGTCCTGCGGCGAGGAAAAGGTAAGTGGGGGCCCTCGGGAACTTGGTTCTATTGGGGGACCCCCAAGCCTATTTTGTCTTTCTGCCTGTTACCTAAGGTATTCCCGCTAATATTCTGTGTATGCCTGTTACTACTGAGAAAATGTAAAAATTTTAATAGTAGGCAAGAAAAAAAAAAAATGTAAGACCGCGGTACCTGTGTTAAACACTAGAGGCCGCTATGTTCTTTTTCTTGTAATGTGGATTTTTTTCTTCCGAAGTCGAATCCAGGCAGTTGGTAAGTTCTCTGCTGGGAAGCTGTCTCCTCTGCCCTGTTGCTGCGCTCATCCATCCCCGGGCCCTGCGGCAGGGACCCTGGCTCCCATCTAGCTCCTTATTTTTTCAAAAAAGGCGCCGAAGGCGCACGTGCCCACGCGCGTGCGCGAGCACGCGCCTCTCTATATAGAGGCGATCTGGAAAAAGGGGCGGAGCGGGTGGATGACGCTCGGTGTGCGCCGCGGCGCTACTGCGCATGTGCGGGCGTCCAGCATGTTTAAAGGCACAATCACAGCTGGCTATTGAAGTGCACAGACAGAGCTAGCAACAGTAAAAAGGCACACAGAGGCGGTTGATGCAGGCATCCCCTAGAAAGGCACTTTAGTAGACACCAACTGTTATATAGCAGCAATAGGGATGAGCTTCGTGTTCGAGTCGAACATACGTTCGACTCGAACATCGGCTGTTCGATCGTTCGACGAAGATCGAACGATTTGGGCCGTTCGCGCCAAATTCGAGTGACGCGAACGGCCCACAATGCACTACGCCATCGCAGTGTCATCCAGGCGCTGTGATTGGCCAAGCATGCACTGTGACCCCGCATGCTTGGCCAATCACAGCGCCGGCAGCGAGGAGAGCAATGATTGGCCACAGGCAGGATGCCTGTGGCCAATTATTGCTGAGGGTGTTTAGTACACGCCCCACACTATAAAAGGCCGCCAGCACGGCGGCCTAGTGTAGTGTGTTCCGGAGCAGGGATAGAGCAGCATAGGCAGGGACAGTGACTGTTATTTCTTTCTTGCTTAACCTGGATTCCTTTAGTTTAGGGAAAGAGAAGGATAGGTAGGGAGAGTGTCAGTGTGTTTTGTGCTTGTGCTATAGTGTGCTTAAAAAAAACATTTATTCTAGGGACAGAAAACTGTAGGTAGGGACAGTGTCAGTTTCTTTCACTCTGCAAGTCCTTGTTTCCAGGGACCTGGAAGGACAGTGAGTGAATTGTCCTTGTGCTATATTGTGCTTAAAAAAACATTTATTCTAGGGACAGAAAACTGTAGGTAGGGAGAGTGTCAGTTTCTTTCACTCTGCAAGTCCTTGTTTCCAGGGACCTGTAAGGACAGTGAGTGAATTGTCCTTGTGCTATATTGTGATTAAAAAAAACATTTTTTCTAGGGACAGAAAACTGTAGGTAGGGAGAGTGTTTTTTTTCTTTCACTCTGCAAGTCCTTGTTTCCAGGGACCTGGAAGGACAGTGAGTGAATTGTCCTTGTGCTATATTGTGATTAAAAAAAACATTTTTTCTAGGGACAGAAAACTGTAGGTAGGGAGAGTGTTTTTTTTCTTTCACTCTGCAAGTCCTTGTTTCCAGGGACCTGGAAGGACAGTGAGTGAATTGTCCTTGTGCTATATTGTGCTTAAAAAAAACATTTTTTCTAGGGACAGAAAACTGTAGGTAGGGAGAGTGTTTGTTTTTTTTCTTTCACTCTGCAAGTCCTTGTTTCCAGGGACCTCTAAGGACAGTGAGTGAATTGTCCTTGTGCTATATTGTGCTTAATAAAAACATTTATTCTAGGGACAGAAAACTGTAGGTAGGGAGAGTGTCAGTTTATTTCACTCTGCAAGTCCTTGTTTCCAGGGACCTGGAAGGACAGTGAGTGAATTGTCCTTGTGCTATATTGTGATTAAAAAAAACATTTTTTCTAGGGACAGAAAACTGTAGGTAGGGAGAGTGTTTTTTTTCTTTCACTCTGCAAGTCCTTGTTTCCAGGGACCTGTAAGGACAGTGAGTGAATTGTCCTTGTGCTATATTGTGATTAAAAAAAACATTTTTTCTAGGGACAGAAAACTGTAGGTAGGGAGAGTGTTTTTTTTCTTTCACTCTGCAAGTCCTTGTTTCCAGGGACCTGTAAGGACAGTGAGTGAATTGTCCTTGTGCTATATTGTGCTTAAAAAAAACATTTATTCTAGGGACAGAAAACTGTAGGTAGGGAGAGTGTCAGTTTATTTCACTCTGCAAGTCCTTGTTTCCAGGGACCTGTAAGGACAGTGAGTGAATTGTCCTTGTGCTATATTGTGATTAAAAAAAAACATTTTTTCTAGGGACAGAAAACTGTAGGTAGGGAGAGTGTTTTTTTTCTTTCACTCTGCAAGTCCTTGTTTCCAGGGACCTGGAAGGACAGTGAGTGAATTCTCCTTGTGCTATATTGTGCTTAAAAAAAACATTTATTCTAGGGACAGAAAACTGTAGGTAGGGAGAGTGTCAGTTTATTTCACTCTGCAAGTCCTTGTTTCCAGGGACCTGTAAGGACAGTGAGTGAATTGTCCTTGTGCTATATTGTGATTAAAAAAAACATTTTTTCTAGGGACAGAAAACTGTAGGTAGGGAGAGTGTTTTTTTTCTTTCACTCTGCAAGTCCTTGTTTCCAGGGACCTGTAAGGACAGTGAGTGAATTGTCCTTGTGCTATATTGTGCTTAAAAAAAACATTTATTCTAGGGACAGAAAACTGTAGGTAGGGAGAGTGTCAGTTTATTTCACTCTGCAAGTCCTTGTTTCCAGGGACCTGTAAGGACAGTGAGTGAATTGTCCTTGTGCTATATTGTGATTAAAAAAAAACATTTTTTCTAGGGACAGAAAACTGTAGGTAGGGAGAGTGTTTTTTTTCTTTCACTCTGCAAGTCCTTGTTTCCAGGGACCTGGAAGGACAGTGAGTGAATTCTCCTTGTGCTATATTGTGCTTAAAAAAAACATTTATTCTAGGGACAGAAAACTGTAGGTAGGGAGAGTGTCAGTTTATTTCACTCTGCAAGTCCTTGTTTCCAGGGACCTGTAAGGACAGTGAGTGAATTGTCCTTGTGCTATATTGTGATTAAAAAAAACATTTTTTCTAGGGACAGAAAACTGTAGGTAGGGAGAGTGTTTTTTTTCTTTCACTCTGCAAGTCCTTGTTTCCAGGGACCTGTAAGGACAGTGAGTGAATTGTCCTTGTGCTATATTGTGCTTAAAAAAACATTTATTCTAGGGACAGAAAACTGTAGGTAGGGAGAGTGTCAGTTTATTTCACTCTGCAAGTCCTTGTTTCCAGGGACCTGTAAGGACAGTGAGTGAATTGTCCTTGTGCTATATTGTGATTAAAAAAAACATTTTTTCTAGGGACAGAAAACTGTAGGTAGGGAGAGTGTTTTTTTTCTTTCACTCTGCAAGTCCTTGTTTCCAGGGACCTGTAAGGACAGTGAGTGAATTGTCCTTGTGCTATATTGTGCTTAAAAAAACATTTATTCTAGGGACAGAAAACTGTAGGTAGGGAGAGTGTCAGTTTATTTCACTCTGCAAGTCCTTGTTTCCAGGGACCTGTAAGGACAGTGAGTGAATTGTCCTTGTGCTATATTGTGATTAAAAAAAACATTTTTTCTAGGGACAGAAAACTGTAGGTAGGGAGAGTGTTTTTTTTCTTTCACTCTGCAAGTCCTTGTTTCCAGGGACCTGTAAGGACAGTGAGTGAATTGTCCTTGTGCTATATTGTGCTTAAAAAAAACATTTATTCTAGGGACAGAAAACTGTAGGTAGGGAGAGTGTTTTTTTTCTTTCACTCTGCAAGTCCTTGTTTCCAGGGACCTGTAAGGACAGTGAGTGAATTGTCCTTGTGCTATATTGTGATTAAAAAAAACATTTTTTCTAGGGACAGAAAACTGTAGGTAGGGAGAGTGTTTTTTTTCTTTCACTCTGCAAGTCCTTGTTTCCAGGGACCTGTAAGGACAGTGAGTGAATTGTCCTTGTGCTATATTGTGCTTAATAAAAACATTTATTCTAGGGACAGAAAACTGTAGGTAGGGAGAGTGTCAGTTTATTTCACTCTGCAAGTCCTTGTTTCCAGGGACCTGTAAGGACAGTGAGTGAATTGTCCTTGTGCTATATTGTGATTAAAAAAAAACATTTTTTCTAGGGACAGAAAACTGTAGGTAGGGAGAGTGTTTTTTTTCTTTCACTCTGCAAGTCCTTGTTTCCAGGGACCTGGAAGGACAGTGAGTGAATTCTCCTTGTGCTATATTGTGCTTAAAAAAAACATTTATTCTAGGGACAGAAAACTGTAGGTAGGGAGAGTGTCAGTTTATTTCACTCTGCAAGTCCTTGTTTCCAGGGACCTGTAAGGACAGTGAGTGAATTGTCCTTGTGCTATATTGTGATTAAAAAAAACATTTTTTCTAGGGACAGAAAACTGTAGGTAGGGAGAGTGTTTTTTTTCTTTCACTCTGCAAGTCCTTGTTTCCAGGGACCTGTAAGGACAGTGAGTGAATTGTCCTTGTGCTATATTGTGCTTAAAAAAAACATTTATTCTAGGGACAGAAAACTGTAGGTAGGGAGAGTGTCAGTTTATTTCACTCTGCAAGTCCTTGTTTCCAGGGACCTGTAAGGACAGTGAGTGAATTGTCCTTGTGCTATATTGTGATTAAAAAAAACATTTTTTCTAGGGACAGAAAACTGTAGGTAGGGAGAGTGTTTTTTTTCTTTCACTCTGCAAGTCCTTGTTTCCAGGGACCTGTAAGGACAGTGAGTGAATTGTCCTTGTGCTATATTGTGCTTAAAAAAACATTTATTCTAGGGACAGAAAACTGTAGGTAGGGAGAGTGTCAGTTTATTTCACTCTGCAAGTCCTTGTTTCCAGGGACCTGTAAGGACAGTGAGTGAATTGTCCTTGTGCTATATTGTGATTAAAAAAAAACATTTTTTCTAGGGACAGAAAACTGTAGGTAGGGAGAGTGTTTTTTTTCTTTCACTCTGCAAGTCCTTGTTTCCAGGGACCTGGAAGGACAGTGAGTGAATTCTCCTTGTGCTATATTGTGCTTAAAAAAAACATTTATTCTAGGGACAGAAAACTGTAGGTAGGGAGAGTGTCAGTTTATTTCACTCTGCAAGTCCTTGTTTCCAGGGACCTGTAAGGACAGTGAGTGAATTGTCCTTGTGCTATATTGTGATTAAAAAAAACATTTTTTCTAGGGACAGAAAACTGTAGGTAGGGAGAGTGTTTTTTTTCTTTCACTCTGCAAGTCCTTGTTTCCAGGGACCTGTAAGGACAGTGAGTGAATTGTCCTTGTGCTATATTGTGCTTAAAAAAAACATTTATTCTAGGGACAGAAAACTGTAGGTAGGGAGAGTGTCAGTTTATTTCACTCTGCAAGTCCTTGTTTCCAGGGACCTGTAAGGACAGTGAGTGAATTGTCCTTGTGCTATATTGTGATTAAAAAAAAACATTTTTTCTAGGGACAGAAAACTGTAGGTAGGGAGAGTGTTTTTTTTCTTTCACTCTGCAAGTCCTTGTTTCCAGGGACCTGGAAGGACAGTGAGTGAATTCTCCTTGTGCTATATTGTGCTTAAAAAAAACATTTATTCTAGGGACAGAAAACTGTAGGTAGGGAGAGTGTCAGTTTATTTCACTCTGCAAGTCCTTGTTTCCAGGGACCTGTAAGGACAGTGAGTGAATTGTCCTTGTGCTATATTGTGATTAAAAAAAACATTTTTTCTAGGGACAGAAAACTGTAGGTAGGGAGAGTGTTTTTTTTCTTTCACTCTGCAAGTCCTTGTTTCCAGGGACCTGTAAGGACAGTGAGTGAATTGTCCTTGTGCTATATTGTGCTTAAAAAAACATTTATTCTAGGGACAGAAAACTGTAGGTAGGGAGAGTGTCAGTTTATTTCACTCTGCAAGTCCTTGTTTCCAGGGACCTGTAAGGACAGTGAGTGAATTGTCCTTGTGCTATATTGTGATTAAAAAAAACATTTTTTCTAGGGACAGAAAACTGTAGGTAGGGAGAGTGTTTTTTTTCTTTCACTCTGCAAGTCCTTGTTTCCAGGGACCTGTAAGGACAGTGAGTGAATTGTCCTTGTGCTATATTGTGCTTAAAAAAACATTTATTCTAGGGACAGAAAACTGTAGGTAGGGAGAGTGTCAGTTTATTTCACTCTGCAAGTCCTTGTTTCCAGGGACCTGTAAGGACAGTGAGTGAATTGTCCTTGTGCTATATTGTGATTAAAAAAAACATTTTTTCTAGGGACAGAAAACTGTAGGTAGGGAGAGTGTTTTTTTTCTTTCACTCTGCAAGTCCTTGTTTCCAGGGACCTGTAAGGACAGTGAGTGAATTGTCCTTGTGCTATATTGTGCTTAAAAAAAACATTTATTCTAGGGACAGAAAACTGTAGGTAGGGAGAGTGTTTTTTTTCTTTCACTCTGCAAGTCCTTGTTTCCAGGGACCTGTAAGGACAGTGAGTGAATTGTCCTTGTGCTATATTGTGATTAAAAAAAACATTTTTTCTAGGGACAGAAAACTGTAGGTAGGGAGAGTGTTTTTTTTCTTTCACTCTGCAAGTCCTTGTTTCCAGGGACCTGTAAGGACAGTGAGTGAATTGTCCTTGTGCTATATTGTGCTTAATAAAAACATTTATTCTAGGGACAGAAAACTGTAGGTAGGGAGAGTGTCAGTTTATTTCACTCTGCAAGTCCTTGTTTCCAGGGACCTGTAAGGACAGTGAGTGAATTGTCCTTGTGCTATATTGTGATTAAAAAAAAACATTTTTTCTAGGGACAGAAAACTGTAGGTAGGGAGAGTGTTTTTTTTCTTTCACTCTGCAAGTCCTTGTTTCCAGGGACCTGGAAGGACAGTGAGTGAATTCTCCTTGTGCTATATTGTGCTTAAAAAAAACATTTATTCTAGGGACAGAAAACTGTAGGTAGGGAGAGTGTCAGTTTATTTCACTCTGCAAGTCCTTGTTTCCAGGGACCTGTAAGGACAGTGAGTGAATTGTCCTTGTGCTATATTGTGATTAAAAAAAACATTTTTTCTAGGGACAGAAAACTGTAGGTAGGGAGAGTGTTTTTTTTCTTTCACTCTGCAAGTCCTTGTTTCCAGGGACCTGTAAGGACAGTGAGTGAATTGTCCTTGTGCTATATTGTGCTTAAAAAAAACATTTATTCTAGGGACAGAAAACTGTAGGTAGGGAGAGTGTCAGTTTATTTCACTCTGCAAGTCCTTGTTTCCAGGGACCTGTAAGGACAGTGAGTGAATTGTCCTTGTGCTATATTGTGATTAAAAAAAACATTTTTTCTAGGGACAGAAAACTGTAGGTAGGGAGAGTGTTTTTTTTCTTTCACTCTGCAAGTCCTTGTTTCCAGGGACCTGTAAGGACAGTGAGTGAATTGTCCTTGTGCTATATTGTGCTTAAAAAAACATTTATTCTAGGGACAGAAAACTGTAGGTAGGGAGAGTGTCAGTTTATTTCACTCTGCAAGTCCTTGTTTCCAGGGACCTGTAAGGACAGTGAGTGAATTGTCCTTGTGCTATATTGTGATTAAAAAAAACATTTTTTCTAGGGACAGAAAACTGTAGGTAGGGAGAGTGTTTTTTTTCTTTCACTCTGCAAGTCCTTGTTTCCAGGGACCTGTAAGGACAGTGAGTGAATTGTTCTTGTGCTATATTGTGATTAAAAAAAACATTTTTTCTAGGGACAGAAAACTGTAGGTAGGGAGAGTGTTTTTTTTCTTTCACTCTGCAAGTCCTTGTTTCCAGGGACCTGTAAGGACAGTGAGTGAATTGTCCTTGTGCTATATTGTGCTTAAAAAAAACATTTATTCTAGGGACAGAAAACTGTAGGTAGGGAGAGTGTCAGTTTATTTCACTCTGCAAGTCCTTGTTTCCAGGGACCTGTAAGGACAGTGAGTGAATTGTCCTTGTGCTATATTGTGATTAAAAAAAACATTTTTTCTAGGGACAGAAAACTGTAGGTAGGGAGAGTGTTTTTTTTCTTTCACTCTGCAAGTCCTTGTTTCCAGGGACCTGTAAGGACAGTGAGTGAATTGTTCTTGTGCTATATTGTGCTTAAAAAAAACATTTATTCTAGGGACAGAAAACTGTAGGTAGGGAGAGTGTTTTTTTTCTTTCACTCTGCAAGTCCTTGTTTCCAGGGACCTGTAAGGACAGTGAGTGAATTGTCCTTGTGCTATATTGTGCTTAAAAAAAACATTTATTCTAGGGACAGAAATCTGTAGGTAGGGAGAGTGTCAGTTTATTTCACTCTGCAAGTCCTTGTTTCCAGGGACCTGTAAGGACAGTGAGTGAATTGTCCTTGTGCTATATTGTGATTAAAAAAAACATTTTTTCTAGGGACAGAAAACTGTAGGTAGGGAGAGTGTTTTTTTTCTTTCACTCTGCAAGTCCTTGTTTCCAGGGACCTGTAAGGACAGTGAGTGAATTGTTCTTGTGCTATATTGTGCTTAAAAAAAACATTTATTCTAGGGACAGAAAACTGTAGGTAGGGAGAGTGTTTTTTTTCTTTCACTCTGCAAGTCCTTGTTTCCAGGGACCTGTAAGGACAGTGAGTGAATTGTCCTTGTGCTATATTGTGCTTAAAAAAAACATTTATTCTAGGGACAGAAAACTGTAGGTAGGGAGAGTGTCAGTTTCTTTCACTGTGAAAGTCCTTGTTTCAAGGGACAGAGAAGGACACCTGAAGGTAGCCCTTATTGCTTTTTTCCCATCTCCCTGCAGGCCATCTATTAGAATGTCTGGAAGGCAAACAAGGAGAGGCAGACAGTCAGGAGGCAATAAAAGAGGGCAAGCAGGCTCTGTGTCTGGGGGCAACAGTGCTGGTCGTGGACGCGGTGCATTGTCATCAGCACATGGCCATGGGACACGCTTGTCCTTCTTTTCGGCAGCTGGACATGTTGAGCCACATCATGCCGAAGACTTGGTAGAGTGGATGACCAAGCCCTCCTCCTCCTCCTCATCCTCTCTCACCCAGGCTCAGGGTACTGGAAAAGCAGCTGCCAAAGCGTCGTCTTCCCTGGTATCAATGTCAGACAAATCATCAGTCACTCCTTCCCTAGACCCACCATGTCCTCCTCCTGAGGAGTCCCCCGAACTGTTTCAGCACAGTGTTGGGTACATGCTCCAGGAGGATGCCCAGCGTTTCGAAGGGTCTGATGATGAAACCCAGCTAGAGGAAGGCAGTAGCGTGAGAGCAGACAGAGGGGATGCTCAAGAAGGACACCAATCTGGCAGTCATGTTCCAGCAGCTGCAGCATACTGCCAGATTGGCTCCAGTGATGAGGAGGGAGGGGATGATGAGGTCACTGACTCCACGTGGGTGCCTAATAGGAGAGAGGAGGAGGAGGAGGATGAGGAGGAGGCACATCTCCAACGAGGCAGGATGCCCTTTGGTGGCCAGCGTAAGGGCAGTACACCGACGGAATCACACCGCAGAGCTCCGCCTGTGCAGGGCGCTGCCTCTGCCCGTCATTCAAAAAGTTCTTTGGTGTGGGCCTTTTTTGAGGCTAGTGCATCAGATCGCACAGCTGCTGTTTGCAACATATGTCTCAAGCGTATATCGCGTGGCCAAAACATCAGCCGCTTGGGTACCACATGCCTGACCAGACATATGTTGACCTGCCATGCAGCTCGTTGGCAAGCCTACCTCAAAGACCCACACCAAAGAACAAAGCGGACCTCTCCTTGCACCGCATCAGCTGGGATCTCCAACCCCACTATAACTTCAGTCCTCTCTGAAACATGCACTGAGAGGAATGAAGGTGTAGAATTAGGTGTGTCACAGCCAAGTACTTGCGCCCACTCTGCTAGCAGTACACCGACGTCCGATTCTAGCAGGCAAATTTCCCTGCCCCAGCTGCTGGACCGTCGAAAGAAGTTCACTCCCAGCCATCCACATGCCCAGCGGTTGAATGCTAGCTTGGCTAAATTGCTAGCGCTTCAACTGCTGCCTTTTCAGTTGGTAGACTCGGCCCCCTTCCGTGAGTTTGTGCAATGTGCGGTTCCTCAGTGGCAGGTTCCCAAACGCCACTTTTTCTCACGGAAGGCTATTCCGGCTCTCTACCGGCATGTGGAAGGCAATGTCTTGGCCTCGCTGGACAGGGCGGTCAGCGGTAAGGTGCATATTACCGCTGACTCATGGTCCAGCAGGCATGGACAGGGACGTTACCTTTCTTTCACGGCCCATTGGGTCACTCTTTTGGCAGCTGGGAAGGATTCAGGACAAGGTGCAGTAGTGTTGGAGGTTGTCCCACCGCCACGCCTCCAAAATGCTACTACTGGTTGTGACACACCTCTCTCCTCCACCCCCTCCTCTTCTTCTTCCTCCATGGCCTCTTCCTGTGGTTTGTCCTATGAACCAGCGGTGCTCCGTAGCCGTTCACGGGGCTACGCAAGTACGCAGGCAAAAAGATGCCATGCCGTGCTTGCGCTGGTGTGTTTGGGGGACAGAAGCCACACTGGGGCAGAGGTCCTGTCTGCTCTGCAGGGCCAGGCCGAGAGGTGGTTGACGCCACGCCAGCTTAAGCCAGGAATGGTGGTTTGCGACAATGGCACCAACCTCCTCTCCGCCCTCCGACAGGGACAACTGACCCATGTGCCCTGTGTGGCTCACGTCCTTAACCTGGTGGTGCAGCGGTTCTTGGGCAGGTACCCGGGCTTACAGGATGTCCTGAGGCAGGCCAGGAAAGTCTGTGTGCATTTCCGCAGATCTTATAATGCCAGTGCTCGCCTGGCTGAGCTGCAAAAGGAGTTGAACCTGCCCAAGAACCGCCTTATATGTGACATGCCCACCAGGTGGAACTCAACGTTGGCCATGCTGCAGCGGCTGCACACGCAGCAGAGGGCCATCAATGAGTACCTGTGCGACTACGGCACCAGGACAGGGTCAGGGGAGCTTGGTTTTTTTTCTCCACGCCAGTGGGGCATGATCAGGGATGCATGCACTGTCCTGGCACCATTTGAGGAGGCCACGAGGATGGTGAGCAGTGACAGTGCATGCATCAGTGACACTGTACCTCTTGTCCACCTGTTGGAGCACACGCTGCGTGGAATAATGGACAGGGCACTTGAGGCAGAACAGAGGCAGGAAGAGGAGGACTTCCTTGCCTCTCAAGGCCCCCTTTACCCAGACAGTGTTCCTTCTGTCCCACCCATCGCACAGGAAGAGGAGGAGGAGGAGGAGGAGGAGGATTGTGTCAGCATGGAGGTGGAGGCTGGCACTCAGCATCATCAGCAGCAGTCTTTTAGGGATGATTTACAGTCCCAAGAAACCAGTGGACTTGTACGTGGCTGGGAGGAGGTGGCTGCGGATCATGTCGTCCTTAGTGACCCAGAGGACTCCGGAGCGAATGCCTCAGCAAACCTACGCTGCATGGCCTCCCTGATCCTGCAAAGTCTGCGGAAGGATCCTCGTATTCTTCGGATCAAGGAGAGGGACCATTACTGGCTGGCCACTCTCCTTGATCCACGGTACAAGGGTAAGGTTGCGGACCTTATGTTACCGTCGCAGAGGGAGCAGAGGATGAGACAACTCCGGGAGGCCTTGCAGAAAGGTCTGTGCAACGCGTTCCCAGAGACTGGGAGGTTGCAAACTCCTGGTCCTGGACAACGAGTTGCTGAGGCTTCGGCCAGTCAAAGAAGGAGCGGTGGGGAAGGTGGCCGTCTGACCGATGCGTTCAGACAATTCTTTAGTCCGCAGCCCCAAAGTATGATCGGTTCCAGCAACCATCGCCAGCGTCTGATAAACATGGTGCAGGAATATCTAGGGGCAAGGTCAGACTTGGACACCTTCCCCACCGAAAATCCTCTGGCTTACTGGGTCTTGAGGATGGATCACTGGCCAGAGCTTGCACAGTATGCAATTGAGCTACTGGCCTGTCCTGCATCCAGCGTTCTTTCGGAACGCACATTCAGTGCTGCTGGAGGATTTGTCACGGATCACAGGGTGCGCCTGTCCACCGACTCGGTTGATCGACTGACTTTCATCAAGATGAACCAGTCTTGGATCACCACCAGCTACCACACACCTGATGCTGATATAACAGACTAATTGATTTTAACATGTCACATCCCTTCAAGACTGATGCTGATGCTGAGTGCCTGTGCTGTTATGTTGACTGGCTATCCTCCTCCTCCGAGTCCTCAATGATACGATTGATGATGATAGCTTGTAAGATCATTTTTGTTTATGGGTGCCGCCACCAGTGCCTAACGCCCAATTTTTCAGCCCCTGTTTAACAGGGGCGTGTAATTACAATTTTTGAAGCAATACTTTGCAACAGGGCTCATTGCTGTGCTCCAAGTACAGTATCTGTGAGGAGTTGCAGTGTTGTGCCACCAGTGCCTAAGGCCCAATTTTTCAGCCCCTGTTTAACAGGGGCGTGTCATTACAATTTTTGAAGCAATACTTTGCAACAGGGCTCATTGCTGTGCTCCAAGTACAGTATCTGTGAGGAGTTGCAGTGTTGTGCCACCAGTGCCTAAGGCCCAATTTTTCAGCCCCTGTTTAACAGGGGCGTGTCATTACAATTTTTGAAGCAATACTTTGCAACAGGGCTCATTGCTGTGCTCCAAGTACAGTATCTGTGAGGGGTTGCAGTGTTGTGCCACCAGTGCCTAAGGCCCAATTTTTCAGCCCCTGTTCAACAGGGGCATGTAATTACAATTCTTGATCTAATAATTCACAGCAGGGCCCATTGCTGCACCCACCAAGAGTAACTGTCAGGGCTTACAGTGTTGTGGCACCAGCACCACCATCAAAGGCCCAATTTTTACTACCACTGTTCAACAATTATATGTAATTAAAATTCCTGATATAATAGTTGACAGCAGGGCGTTCCAGCACCAACCAAGAGTAACTGTGAGTGCTTACAGTGTTGTGCCAACACCAACAACTAAGGGGCCTATTTCTGCAGAGTATATACGGCAGGTCCCTACTTTCAAACATCCAACTTACAAACGACTCCTACTTGCAAACGCAAGAAGACAACAGGAAGTGAGAGGAAATCTACCACTAGGAAGGAAAATTCTCTCCTGTAAGAATAAATATGGGAGAAAGGTGTCTCCTCTGTACTGATGCTTTATCAGCAATCCTTGTTTCAAGAAAAACACCACATTTCAAAAACAGTTGTCATTGGGACGGAAAGTGAGGTGAAATGTTCTGAACAGGGGCACAGACAGCAAAACAAATGTTACAGGGGTGATAACCCTTACCTATGTTTTCCAAAAAGTTTAAAAATAGATTTTTGGTCTGGAGCTACACTTCAACAATGTACCTGTTCAAAATTACAAACAGATTCTACATAAGAACAAACCTACAGT
Source organism: Rana muscosa (assembly GCA_029206835.1). Taxonomy (NCBI): domain Eukaryota; kingdom Metazoa; phylum Chordata; class Amphibia; order Anura; family Ranidae; genus Rana; species Rana muscosa. The sequence continues at coordinate 576,722,299 of CM055121.1, forward strand.
CCCTGTCTTGTATGCACCGCCTGTATAGGGCTGTTCAGAGTATATAGGGCCTTTTTTATTTTATGTGCGGGGTTCCCCTTAATATCCATACAAGACCCAAAGGGGCTGGTAATGGGCTGGGGTAGGGGGGGGGGTCATGGGGTAGCTATGCCATTTTTCTTAAAGAATTTCATCCATATTACCGGGACCAGACATTACATTAAAGCCGCAAGCAGTTTTAAATGGCTTTTTTTTCCTTTAGAAGTGTCATTTTGTGCAGGGACAGTTCTAAACACGGGAAACACGTGGCACTTCACAGGCATACTTTAGACACCCCCCAGGTACGATATTTAAAGGAATATTTGACTTTTTTTTTTTCACTTTATGCATCATTAAAATGACTGCTCCCGAAAAACGACCGTTTTTAAAACTTCTTTTTGCATTGATACATGTCCCCTGGTGCAGAACCCGGGTTCCCAAACCCTTTTTAGGACAATAACATGCATAATAGTTGTTATAATTAGCACTTTAGAATTCGAACGTTCGCATCCATTGTATTTAATAGGGTTCTAATGTTCGTTCGAACTTTCGGTCCGTTCGCGGGTTCTGGTGCGAACCGAACCCGGGGGTGTTCGGCTCATCACTAAGCAGCAATTGTGCTAGACTATTCTCAGTAAAAGTGGTGTATTACGGCTGGAATACCTCAGCTTTGGGCTTAGGAATATGCCGTCCAGAAGCTCCGGAACTAAATCTTCCAGGAAGCGAAGGGGGTCTCCATCGGGCTCAGAGGATCTTGGGCATGCTTCTGCTGCACCAGTCTCCCCTGAAAATTCAGAGGTTAGTGACCGTAGAGACCCCGCAGGAGTACCTGGTACTGTGGCTGTCCTCAGTTCACCTGCTCCTGTGTATGTAACAGAAGAGGTTTTTTCCTCAGCTCTGGGAGGATTAGAAGAGAGATTGTCAACATTAATCGCTGCCTCCCTGTCACAGGGAAAGCACGCCCGATCTCCGTCTCCTCCTTCAGAGTACCTGTCAGCGGAGCAACAGTCCCATACAGGGATCGACCTGCCTGAAGGGGATCAGGAGGAGGTTGATTCTGTTATAGAGGAATCAACAGTGGAGGAACCTTTCTCAGCATCTCAAGCTGAAAGATTATGGGTTCAGTCTTTGACTAACATGGTCCGATCAGCATTTAAGATGCACCTTGCGGAACCATCAACCACTACTGTCTCCTCGCTGGGGTCGCTAAAAGCTCCCCAGACTGTCTGTTCCTTTCCACTTCACCCTTTATTGGAAGGGCTCATGTACCAGGATTGGGAACATCCTGATAAAATATTTACTCCCCCCAAGAGATTTCCGGTGGTCTATCCCATGGAGGATAAGTTCATCAAAAAATGGAGGGTCCCTACAGTGGACGCAGCCATCTCTTGTGGGAATAAATCACTGACATGTCCAGTGGATAATGTCCAAATGTTCAAGGACCCAATAGATAAAAAATTGGAGTCCTTATTAAAATCTGCTTTTTCTACAGCAGGCTTGGTGACACAACCAGCAGTGGCAGCTATTGGGGTCTGCCAAGCAGTGAAGGATCAGTTGAAACAGGTCTTAAGGGACTTGCCAGATCAGCAGGCCCTTGCCCTAGCTGATCTACCTAGAGCCTTATGCTTTGCAATTGATGCCATAAAGGATTCAATCCATCAGGCCTCCCGCCTTACGCTGTCTGTAGTACATATGCGCAGGCTTCTATGGCTCAAAAACTGGTCTGCTGAAGCTCCCTGTAAAAAATTGCTGGTTAGCTTCCCATTTCATGGTGAACGCTTATTCGGGGAAGACCTGGACAAATATATCCAGAAAATTTCCAACGGTAAAAGTACACTCTTGCCGGTTAAAAACAGAGTTAGAGGTCCCTCTTTTAAGAGGCCTGTTTCTCCAGTCCCTGGGGCATCGGCTGTGAAACAGTTCCGACGGCCTCCTCGGTCAAATCCCGGGGGTAAAAATCAGGGACAATCGCAGGGTAATAAGAAACCCTGGGTCAGGAGAGGTACAAAACCTCCCCCAAAGTCAAATGCATGAAGGGTTGCCCCCACTCAATCGGGTGGGGGGAAGACTCCAGTTGTTCGCAGAGACCTGGCGGGACACGATCAGAGACAGATGGGTGCTCTCCGCAGTAAGTCTGGGATACAGATTGGAGTTAAAAGACTCTCCTCCTTCCCATTTTATGAGGTCAAACGTGCCAAGGGATCCCCGGAAGAGAGAGTCCCTCCTGTTGGCACTAGAACAACTATTGCTCCAAGGAGTAATTATGGAGGTTCCCCTGGAAGAATGGGGGTTCGGGTTTTACTCAAACCTCTTTACAGTCCCGAAGCCAAACGGGGACGTGAGGCCCATATTAAATCTAAAAGGGCTAAACAAATTCCTGCATATCAGGACTTTCCGGATGGAGTCGATCCGATCGGTGGCCACTGCCCTACAAGGGGAGGAATGGTTAGCCTCGATCGACATCAAAGATGCTTATTTGCACATTCCCATCTTTCCAGTCCACCAAAAATTTCTACGCTTTGCAGTAGAAGGGCGCCATTTTCAGTTCAGAGCCTTACCCTTCGGTCTGGCCACAGCACCACGAGTGTTCACAAAAATTCTGGCCCCATTATTGGCCAATCTAAGAACACAAGGTGTAACGATAATGGCATATCTAGACGACTTGTTGCTGATAGACCACTCAGTGAAAAAACTAGAAGTGGTCGTTCACAAGACAATCAAGTATCTGGAATCTCACGGTTGGATTATCAACCGAGACAAGTCAGCCCTAAAACCAGTCAAAAGTCTGGAATACTTGGGGCTAAGGCTGGATTCAGGCCAGAGAAAAATATTCTTGCCTCGAAAAAAGGTGTTGTCTTTGAGAGATTTGATCCACTTAGTGGGTACAAAAAGACAGCCGTCCATACGCCTGTGCATGAGGCTGCTGGGAAAAATGGTGGCATCATTCGAAGCAGTACCCTACGGTCAATTCCATTCAAGGAATTTGCAAAGGGCCATACTGTCAGCCTGGAACAAGAAAGTTCAGGCCCTAGACTTACCAATGTCCTTGTCCCCTTCCGTTCGCAAGAGCCTCCGTTGGTGGTTGGTTCTCCAGAATCTGGAAAAAGGGAAATCCTTCAGTCCGATTTCTTGGAAGGTGGTCACTACAGATGCCAGCCTTATAGGCTGGGGAGCAGTACTGGAGCAATGGTCTCTCCAGGGCAGATGGTCGGATGCAGAAAAGGCCCTGCCCATCAATCTCTTAGAGATACGAGCAGCCCGGTATGCCCTAGTAGCATGGACATCCAAACTCCAAGGGTCCCCTGTCAGAATTCAATCAGACAATGCCACAGCAGTGGCATATATCAATCATCAGGGTGGCACCAGGAGTCGTGCAGCCCAGAGGGAAGTAAATTACATCCTGAAATGGGCAGAAAGATATGTCCCAGCCATATCCGCGGTATTCATTCCAGGAGTGGAGAATTGGAAGGCGGACTTTCTAAGTCGCCAGCAATTATGCCCAGGGGAATGGTCCCTTCACCCCGAGGTTTTCTGGACAATATGTCAGCGGTGGGGAACACCGGATGTAGATCTTCTAGCATCCAGATTCAACGCAAAGGTGGACAGGTTTGTCTCTCGGACAAGGGATCCCCTAGCTTGCGGCTCGGATGCCCTAGTGTTCCCTTGGGATCAGTTCAAGCTGATATATGCGTTCCCACCGCCACAATTGTTACTTCGATTACTCCGCAGAATCAGGGTAGAAAAGAAACCAGTGATTCTGGTGGCGCCAGCGTGGCCCTGAAGAGCATGGTACGCGGAGATTGTAAAAATGTCAGTGGGGAGTCCTTGGACTCTCCCACATCGTCCGGACCTGCTTTCGCAAGGACCGATATACCACCCTTCCTTACCAGCCCTAGGTTTGACGGCCTGGCTATTGAAGCCCACATTCTAAAAAAGAGAGGGCTCTCTAATCCTGTGGTATCTACCATGATCAATGCCAGGAAGCCGGTATCCAGGCAGATCTACTATAGAATCTGGAAGGCGTACATCGCGTGGTGTGAGGCCAAGAAATGGCATCCACGTAAGTACGTAATAGGTAGGATTCTGGACTTCCTACAGTGGGCTGTAGATAGGAAGCTTGCCTTGAGTACTATCAAGGGTCAGATTTCGGCCTTGTCAATATTTTTTCAAAGGCCCTTGGCTTTGCATTCATTAGTCAAAGCTTTTATACAAGGAGTGATGCATATTAGTCCTCCGGTTAATATTCCCATATGTCCATGGGACTTAAACCTGGTTCTGTCGGTTCTACAGAAGCAACCATTTGAACCATTACAGCACATTTCCTTGGTTCTTCTCACCAGGAAATTGATTTTTCTAGTAGCCATTTGTTCGGCTAAAAGAGTGTCGGAATTAGCTGCTATGTCCTGTAAAGAGCCATATCTGGTTATCCATAAGGACAGAGTAGTGTTACGTCCTCATCCAGCCTTTCTTCCTAAGGTGGTATCGAGGTTTCATTTGAACCAAGATGTGGTTCTTCCTTCTTTTTTCCCCAAACCAAGCTCGGTAGAGGAAAAGTTATTACATTCTTTGGATGTAGTAAGAGCAGTTAAAGCTTATCTAAAAGCCACTGCTCAGATTCGCAGAACGGATACTTTGTTTATTCTGCCGGAAGGCCCCAGAAAGGGTCAGGCAGCGTCAAAATCTACTTTAGCCAAGTGGATTCGTCAGGTCATAATGCAAGCCTATGGCTTGAGAAGGAGACCGCCTCCGTTCAAAGTTAGGGCGCACTCCACGAGAGCAGTTGGAACTTCATGGGCAGTGCATCACCAGGCCTCCCTGGCTCAAATCTGTAAGGCCGCAACATGGTCTTCAGTACACACGTTTACTAGGTTCTACCAGGTGGACGTTAGAAGTCAGGAGGATGTCGCCTTTGGGCGCAGTGTGTTGCAGGCCGCAAAAGATCCTCATGTCTGATAGCACTCAGCTTATGTATGGTGTATCCCCCCCCTCATTTGGCATTGCTTTGGGACGTCCCACATAGTAATGACTATGTCGCTCTGTGTCCCGTGATGTACGAGAAAGAAAATAGGATTTTTATAACAGCTTACGTGTAAAATCCTTTTCTTGGAGTACATCACGGGACACAGAGCTCCCACCCCTCTTTTGGGGACACTTATTGCTTTGCTACAAAACTGAGGTACTCCCGGATGGGAGGGGCTTATATAGGGGAGGGTACTTCCGGTTTTGGAAGTTGCCAGTGCCAGCACCTGAAGGTATCTATATAACCCACATAGTAATGACTATGTCGCTCTGTGTCCCGTGATGTACTCCAAGAAAAGGATTTTACAGGTAAGCTGTTATAAAAATCCTATTTTCCGTGTCTAATTTCCGTTGATTAGAAAGTTGTACTTTTGTAGATTTAATTACATTCGTACTTTCGTTAGAATACATTTTCCGTTTATTCGAAACACTACTTGATGTAATTTTGTAATTCGTACTTTCATGAGATTGACTGGCTCATTTATTCGTACTTTCGTAACATTGTTTTCGTAGATTCGTAATCGGGGCATAATTCGTAATATAGAAATTAGAATCTAGACCAAAGTATGCTTAAGAAACAAAGAATTTCTCTCTCACAAGTCACAACTTAACTCACAAATCCACCAAAACAGTGCCACCTACCCAACCACAACCTATCTGGACTCTGGATGGAATGCACTGCAGTCTAAGACAGAAAAACACACAAGGGAATAAGAAACCAGCTCGTTGGGGGAAGGGACAACCTCTTCAGGGGAAGGGAGAAGCTTATTGGCCAACGTCCAGAAATATTTCGGAACTAACGAATTCGTTGTTTTGATTTCCGTAATTTTTTTGATTTTCGTTATTTTGAACCTTTGTTCGGTATAGCTGTTTCTGTTTTTGTTTTTTCACTCTTTCGTATTTTCGCTGTTTCTAATTTAATAATTTCGTTTTCCATATTCGTACTTTTCGATAATTCGTTGTTCGTTGGTAATTTTAGTAAACCGTTTGTTCATTCGTATGTTTATGAATTAACGAATATAACGAATTTTGACGAATAACGAATTCGTAACTAAACGAATTGCACATGTCTAGTGGTTACACCAGCAGTCGGAAGAATTTTATTTGCAGGGACTTAAGAAGTTGCAGGACAGATGTCACAAGTGCAATGACTTCCTGGGGGAATATGTAGAATAGTGTGGCAGTTGCAGCTTCCTAGCTCATTTTTTTCTGGGTAAGGCTCAATACTTAACAGCTGGTCGGCAAGTGGTTAAGTATTGCATGCTTAACCACTTGCCGACCAGCAGCCGCTGCAATTATACCGCGGCAGGTTGGCTCGGCTGTGCGAATCAGCGTAGGTGTATGTCGTACACGGCAATCTGTGCATGCGCGCCAATTGGCCAGCAGGGGAGCTAATTAGCTGCCCGGGGTCAGAGACAGAACAGGGATCTGCCAAAATAAACAGGTCAGATCTCCATTCTGTCAGGGTAAGACACAGAGATCCTGTTCTTCTGATATGCAGGAAGACGGATCTGTGTGTTGTCCCAGGCAGCCCATCCCCCATACAGTTAGTAAACACACCCAGGGAACACATTAAACCCTTTGATCGCCGCTGATGTTAACCCCTTCCCTGCCAGTGCCATAGTACAATGCCAGTGCATATTTTTAGCACTGATCAATGTAATAATGTCACTGGTTCCCAAAAAAGTTGCAAAAAGGATGATTAGGTGTCCAATCTGTTGCAGTCCCACTAAAATACGCAGATCACTGCCATTACTAGTAAAAAAAAAAAAAAAATTAAAATGCCATAAATCTATTCCCTATTTTGTAGACACTATAACTTTTGCGCAAGCCAATCAATATTCGCTTATTGGGTTTTAGTTTACCAAAAATATGTAGCAGAATACATATTGGCCTAAATTGATGAAGAAATGTGATTTTAAATATTTTTTTATTGGGTATGTTTTATAGCAGAAAATAAAAAATATTGTTTTTTTTCAAAATTGTCGGTCTTTTTTTGTTTATAGCGCAAAAAATAAAATCCGCAGAGGTGATCAAATACCCCCAAAAGAAAGCTTTATTTGTGGGAAAAAATACATCAATTTTATTTGGGTACAACGTTGCACGACCGCGCAATTGTCAGCTAAAATAATGCAGTGCCGTATCGGAAAACATGGCTTGGTCATTAAGGGGTAAATCCTTCCGGGCTGAAGTGGTTAAACAGAATTTTTTTTTTTTTTTTTTTTATCTTTAATCAAGGCAGGGAATGGTTATTACATTTGTCAGGTTTTCTTTAATGTCTGCTGCACCATTTTGGAGATTCCATTAATTCATTGTTTCAGTGACAACATTTTTACTGACACAGGAAATGTGAACAATCTTCAATGGGGGCAGTGATGTATTTAGGATTTGTGCTGCCCTAGGCCTGACTAAACCCATGCACCCCTAACTTAAATATGACCCACCCCTTCTTATCAAGGTCACACCCCTTTCAGTTTAAGACCTGCCCTGTCATCTGTAAACCAAACCCGTTAATTTTTTAGGCTCCACCTTTTCGTCTTAGAGCCTCACCTCTTCCTCTCTCTACCTTAAAAGTGGGTACCAAGTGTAGCCTCATCACTGCCCTTCAATGCAGCCTCATCGGTGCCCATCAATGCAGCCTCACCGGTGACCATCAATGCAGCCTCACCGTTGCCCATCAGCGCAGCATTACTGGTGCCCATCAATGCAGCCTCACCGGTGCCCATCAGAGCAGTCTCGCCAGTACCCATCAGCACAGCCTTACCAGTGCCCATCAGTGCAGCTTCCCCAGTGCCCATCAATGCAGCCTCATCAGTGCAGCTTATTAGTGGCCATCAGAGCGGCCTCATCAGTGCCCATCACTGTAGCATATCAGTGCTGCCTTATCAGTTCAGCTTAAGAGTGCCGCCTAATCAGTGGCAATCAGTGCAGCCTCAACCTCTTTAATGAGTTAGCATTGATTATAGCATGCATGGAGCACTTTGCACATGCTGAAATCAATACAAACTCATTAAACAGTCCACATTCAGTGAAAGTTCATGTACTGCAAAGTTTGCAGTACATGAACTTTCACTGAAGGTGGGCTGTTTAATGAGTTTGTAGCATGGATCACTTTATTGCAATATCATGATCTGTATATTCATTTAAATATTGAGCACAGATTGGCTGCTTGGTACACGCAGATTTAAAGAGTAATAGTATTTTACTCAATTTTACCTGCTGTCCTGGCTAGGGGGTTCCCCTCGTGCTTCTCTCTCTCTCTCTCTCCTCTTGTCATCAGACAGACCCCGCCCCGGTCTGGGGAGACTAACGATGCAGTGAAAGCCGCATGGAGGAGGGTAGAAGGTGGAGCTTTAGGTTCCGCTTCAGCCTGTTCAATTACATGTTGCCAGTCACATGGAGGCGCCCCACGCTAAGCACACCGTCACACAATAGTACTTACAAGTACCTCTACAGCAAGCCGGCCACCGGATGCTGCATTTATGGGGGAGAAGGCCGCGGTAGCCGGGATTCAGGAACGGTGGGTGAGGGGGGCTTTTTCGCCCCACCTGTTCCCCACCCCGCAAAGTGCCGCCCTAGGCCTGGGCCTTGTCGGCCTAGGCCTAAATACAGCACTGAATGGGGGTACAGAGAATTTAAAATCAGCTCAAGGACTCAAGGTTAGGTCCTAGCAGAGGTTCTTCTTACCCTTCCCAAACCTATCCAAACTTTAAAAGAGATGCTTTGGCAAGAAATAGATGCTTAATAAGTACTTATTTTGTTATCAAAGCATTCTGTAAATGGAACAGGATCCAAGGGAGAGATGATCACCAGTCAGGAGTGAGACATTCATTTTTTAACTGTCTGTATTTTAAAGATGAAGCACTTTTTTTAAACCAAAGAAATACCAATTTTGCTACTGTAAATCATTACTAGGATATATGACATAGATAGCATTAGCAATTATTAAATATGTCAGCAGATGCAGTTAATACTTTGGCGCGGCTGATTTCTTCATAAACTGGAGCATTTTATAGGAAAGCCAATTAATATTGTCCATTTAGTTCTCTGCTGCTGAATTATGCCACCGTATTGCAAAAATCCAGAGATTTGGGCTAACAGATTAGTGAAAAATAAGGTTCAATCACATATGAGTTCATATAGCACATTTTTAGCATTTGTTGAATAATTCACAGGGTGCACCAGACCAGAAAGCTGTGCAAATTGAATGCTGTGTCAAATAGACACATTTTAAAGAAAAAGTTTAAACTGATTAAAGGAATCGATGGCCACAGCATACACTTTAATTTTTATAACATCAGTATATAATAATTGAAAAATGTGTTATTTTTTGCAATCCAATATAAGCTTACTTGAAAAAACTCTTGAGTGCTGCCTGTCTGCTGGCCATCCCTTTGAACAACTTCCTGGACTCCCTGCGTGCTTTGCAGCTTCTCTTCTGCTGTATACTTTAAATTTCTGAGGACTACATATCCCACGGTACCTTGCTGCCGGCAAACAGCGATTCCTGTACTAACTCCACCTTCTAAAATTCTTCCTCTGTAGTTCAGAAGGCAGGCTCTGTGAAATGTGTGACACATCAGTGCCTAGGGATTTGAATGTGTCACATAATTCAAGGAAGTAAATGTGTGGGAATCTTCACAAAGTAAGTTTACAAACCTCAGGATTATAGTGGGAGTAGACTAGAAATAACTACAGTACAATATGGAAATGAACATTTGATTTTGCACCACCCCTGCTGCATATTGACAGGAGAGAAGATAGTGGACTAATCAGAGTGTGTGACCAGATAGTGAGCTGCAATACCGCTGGGACTGGTGAGCTGCTGCTAGAGAGACAGAGCCTGACTGACCATACAGCCATCTAGTAGCCTTATTGCTGCTTGCAGGCTTGACTGGGACTATTCTCATGTACACCAGTGGTACAACTGGGCCCTTACACTAGCTGGCTGAAGAGTTAGGACTAAGGACTGCCCCTTACAGCTGCTACACAGACTTATTGCCTATGCTTAGGGGTACCTATCAGGGGACATTGCATTATATCCTAGCCATTCTCCTAGAGTGCACTGTAAACTAGTTTATAGTACTAATATTTACATTGCAGATAGGACATACTGTATATTTATTTACTACTTATTGCTGACTTGGCTGATTCATGAGTTAATTCCAGTCTAGTGGTACAGAACTCTATTCTATGTTACTTTGGTATAGTGATTACACTCTCTAGCAGACTGTTTGAACCTATATATATTCTATTCTATACAGTATGTTTATTTATGCTTAACCTACCATTTACTTGAACCCATACCAATACATTCAGTTTATTACCACTAAACGGTCTTTTGTCTATTTACTGATACAAATTCACAGTTGAGTTAAAGATATTCACACTTGTGATCCTACAAATGCATTTTCACTCAGCCAGGAGTGCCAGAGGGGCTGAGTTTCTTTCAGAATTCAGGGACCAAAACAGAGAACCCATATTACCAAGTGACTTGTTTTGGGGGGTCGTGTTACACACAGAAAATGAAAGCAGACTAGTGAGAATACCTCTAAGTGGGTTTAAAACAGAAAAGAACTATGGCAGCTTAATTTTCTAAAGGACAGATACGTTTTCCCCACAAAATACCCAGCCCACCCACTCGAGCCCCCTAACCTAACTGACCCAGAATAAACAAGATGCTTACTTACCTGGCCATGGCAGTGGCGGCTTCTCACAGTGTTCACGACCGAGCCCTGAAATCTTCTGTGGTGCTGCCCATGCTTTTGCAGTAACTTCCCAATGACTTGCCTGGGCCATACTCCTAGCTTCTCTAAATACACAGATTACATACCTATAAGGGAGATATTTTACCTGCCAAATGATTTGTATTTCTTTGTATTTAGTCCTGAGAATTACACAGCCCTTTCACACAGCACAGGTAGGCAGATAATACCACGTTCTCAGTATTACAGTTAAGGAATACATTGGTGTTATTTTCCCACACTCAGCCTGCTGATTAAAAAGTCAAGGAACTAAAGCAGGTTAATAAGGTCTGCTCTCTACTTCTATCAGTATATTCCTTGTCAGCAGGGACGCTGTTAGAAGTCATGGGGCCCCATACAGCGTACCTGACAGGGCCCCTGGTCCCGCCCTCAACCCCACCCCTTGCTCCTACCCTGACCCCATGCTGTCACGAAATCTGGGGGAATGGTGGAAGGAGCTGAAACATGTAACATGTTCCAAAATGTGAACCTTTAATAACCATTATTATTCTAAACTTTTTGTACTATCATAAAGAAGCAGAGATGTCTTATTTTAAAACTTTTTTGACAACACTGAATTAGCTGGGATGAGCTCAGGCGTGTTCGGACCATAGTCTGAACCCACCTTGGCTATACCACCAGGAAGCTTTACAGCACCCCACCAATCATAACTGGATCTGAATGGGAGAGATGTCAGTGTTTTGACATCTGTGCCCATTCAGTTTGTGTCCTGATACTCCACAGACTTGTGTCCATTTACATCAGGCTACCTCTGATCTGTCACATTTAGGTCTGGAAAAATAGAAAAGGATGTTCTTTTCCATTTATTTTTTTTAACCTGAATGCCCACAAGTTAATTCATATCTGGACTCCTGTAGACCTACATGGAGCTTTCAATCAGGTCCACATCAGTGGCGGCTGGTGCTCAAATTTTTTTGGGGGGTGCAAACAAACTGAAAAATTCAGAAAAAAATCAATTGCTGCCACTGTGCCATCAAACACAGCTACTGTGCCCATCAATTGCCGCTACTGTGCCATCAAATGCCGCCACTGTGCCCACCAATTGCCGCCATTGTGCCATCAAATGTAGCCACTGTGCCCATCAATTGCCACCACTATGCCATCATACGCAGCTACTGTACCCACTGGTCCACAGGAAAAACTGAAAGGCGGACTTCATTGCTAAGGATGAGCTCCGGTGTGTTCGCAAGCCTCACGTGCAGAGACTGCCAGGAAGTCGGCACTGCTCTGCGATAATCACAGGCAGTGAAACATTTCCCGATCTCTGCAGCCGCACATCGGGAAATGTCTCACTGCCTGTAATTATCAAAGCTTAGGTAAAAAATTCTCAAAGGGGAGTGGTTTGGGGGTGGTAACAATGCAGCTTGGCTGTGTGTTTTTACTGTCCCTTCCCCCCATCACATGTGTAAAGTAGCATCTTATTGTGTGCTCATGGTCATTATCATTATCATGATCAGAGCACAGCAGGGGGTGTATGGCTCTGTCTGTGTAACATGCTGTTTGGTGCTGACTTTGTTATGGCTGTGCTGTGTTATAGTCTATAACACACAGTACAGCCATACAAGTCATCACCCAACAGCATGTTACACTGACAGAGCCATACAACACCTGCTGTGCTCTGATCATCATAATGAGAATGACCATGAGCACAAAATGGGGAGTCAGGGGACTGAGCCTCAGCCTGTGTGATGTGTCAGTGTGATGTGTGTGCAGGGGGATTGCTTGCCTGTGGACCAGCGTCGGGATTACTCTTTCATTCAGCCTCCTCAGTGATCAGTCTCTCTGCCTCAGGCTGCAGCACGGCACTTACTGAGGATAGGAGCTGCATTACAATTGTATCCATACGCCGAGGGAAGCATACAGTGATCACAAGGTACACTGATACCTTTTCTCCACCTGAAAATGGAGAAAAAGTCCTACTTCTTCTCTCACCTCCTGGGACCCTCTATTAACATGATGGGGCCCAGGAAGGTACTATATACATTGCCAATCAAGTAGGTGCAGGTTAATAAAGTTATTTAGCTAATTCGTTTTTTTTGGGCTAGAAATCTGCTCGGGCCCCGCCTGCTGGCCAGGGCCCAGTACAACAGGGCTGGTTGTACTGCCCTATCAGCGGCCCTGCTTGTCAGTATATTTGCACACTGCACATCCAATTGGCTCGGAGTCATGCCCCTTCCTCTCCCATGATAGCTGCCTCTTCACAAGGGTTTTCAGGAGGTGGATATATATTTAGATATTTACACTAGCTGCATTCAAAAATGAATTTAGTAATTTATTATTGAATACATTTTAGCGTTAATTTGTGCCTTTTATATCTGCCTGGAGTTCAGCTCCTTCTATACATAAAATACTGGAAGAATTTGTTTGACTAAAAAGGAAGCTAAATAATAATGCAAACCTAGGGAGTGTATCACAGCAAAGACCAATACAGTACCCCACACAAATAAACACTAACGGTAGTTATATGATCCCCTAAAGAGTGGGGTTCCTGCTGTCTATATATTTCTCTTTCAATGGTTTTTATTAGAAAGATTTTTTTATAGTTACAGAAAGTTATATATTGATCAATGTAATAAGTTTACATAAGGTGAAAATATTTGTAGAGCACTTTCATAGTCATCACCACTTATAACATCATGCTAATGATCGCTGATTTAGAGAGAATGTGCAGTCTGCAATATTCTCTCTGCTATTAAGAAGAAAAATCAAAAAAGAATGAAGGGGGAACTAGAAAGAGAGAGAAAATAAGAAAAAGGAAAGGGGGGGGGGGTGAGCAAGAATATTAAAAGCCAATATAGCATAAGCCAAAAGAGGGAGCCCTCATTGGGGTTAGATAGAGGGCAACAGAGACTTGGGGAAAGAAAGAGAAGGCTTTGGAGTTTCCCTACAATAGCTTTTAAAGGGAAGTATAAGGCCTCATAAAGGCGTTATAACAAGCTAGCTGTAAAGCTAGTACCGACGCATGGAAAAAAGCTGCTTTAAAAGCGCGATTTTTACAGCGTTTTGCATTAGCGTAAATGCACGTTTGGCCAAGCTAGCTTTTAGAAGCATTTCTCTGCCTCTATTCAAAATGAATGGTTCCCTATTGTAGCCCATTGATTTGAATAGAATTCGCACCAGGGGTCGGATCATGATGATCCGACTTGCGGTGTGACTTGTGTGCTGAGGATCCTGAAGGTGAACCCTCTAAAATGAAAAGAAAATGGCATGGGGTCCCCCCAAAATCCATACCAGACCCTTAACCGAGCACGCAGCCCGGCAGGTCAGAAAAGGGGGTGGACGAGCGAGCACCCCCCCTCCTGGACCATACCAGGCCACATGCCCTCAACATGGGGGTGGGTGCTTTGGGGAAGGCGGGCCCTGCTCACCCCCTGCCCTAAAGCACTTTGTCCCCATGTTGATGAGGACAAAGGCCTCTTCCCAACAACCCTGGCCGGTGGTTGTCAGGATCTGCGGGCGGGGGCTTATCTGAATCTGGAAGCCCCCTTTAAAAAAGGGGGCCCCCAGATCCCGGCCCCCACCCTATAAGAATGAGTATGGGGTACATTGTATCCCTACCCATCCAGCCAAAAAAGTGTCAAAAATAAACACAGTACACAGGTTTTTAAAGTATTTTATTAAGGCAGCTCCGGCATCTTTTGCGATTTCTTCTCCCTCCCCTGGCTCTTCTCCCTCCTCTGGCGATGTCTTCTTGTAATGCTGGGTCTGCCGTGTGCCATGATTTATATTGGCATGGGGCAGAGCAACCCGCTGCTGTCATCCGGAGGCCTCGACCCTTTGTGACGTCACTGCCCGGGGCATGATGGGGGCAGTTACGTCACAAGGGGGCATGGCCCCTGTGACATTTCCTTGTGTAGCACACGGACCTTTTTCCTGCCTGGCTCACTCGCAAGTTAAGGCACACCGTGCTATATGCCCGTACCCTCCTGTTTGAAGAGGTTAAGCAGTGTTCACAAATTTTGGGTCCTGCAGCGAGTTACCTTCCTCCACTGGTTCTCGTCCCCAGTGTATGGGGACAAGTCTCTATTTCCCCCCCCCCCCCCCCCCCCAAGAAGGCCAATGTCCAGAAACACTTTAACTCCAACAGAGAGTTTATTTTCTATTGCTGCGTAGTAGACAGGGAAAGATGATGAGAGAAAAATAGGTTTGAGGGATTAGGTCCAAGCACAACTAGTAACTTTGTCACCACTCGATCACGAATGGGTTTAGCTTACCAGGATAGTCCTCTCTCACAGTCCTAGCAGCCGGAGTGATGCTCGAACAGCTCTGCCACCCTATCCCCTCCAGGGACGGGTTCAGGAAATCCTTTGACCTCTGTAGAATTTGGAGAACAGAACAATGCCAATGGGCACTCTACAGGGCTAGCTTTGCGGAGTAAAGAATCCTTCCCTCTGACAGGTCACCAGGCCTCTCCCAAGACAGCGATCTTCCATCACTCATCTCCTTAATGGGACCGATCCTCCCCTGGCTTCCCTTCGGTCAGAGCGGGTACCCTCACATGGGCACCCTGGGACTCTTCTTTCAAGGGTAGGCCCTAGCTAAAGGTGCTAGGCCTACTAGTAGAGTTGCAGCCCCAGGCTAAAGGTGCCTGGGCCTGATCACACCCACACGTACCCCTGGCCATGAGGGCCACCGAAGGTGGGGTACGTGTCTCACTCCTGCTCCTACTCCTCTCCTCGACCCCCCTCTAAAATGGCGTCTGCCCCTTAAACACCCTCTCCCGGCATGCACAGCAGGTTAACCACTCCCACTGTACCGCCGCCGAGAGAGGACTCCCCAAGGCATAGCAATGTCACCCACGGTTCAACCCTGACCTGATATGGCAGCGCCACCTACAGGCCGCAGGGAACCATACACCAGGCAGCATTACATAGGCAGAAGCAAATACCTGACAATCAAAGCGGTCTGAGCCTGGCTACTAACTCAGACCAACCCCTAAATTTAGGCACATAGCACCCCTGAAAAGTAAAGGGGCGCTACACTTGTATCCAGTTGTTTCCTTTTATCCAGCCCTTGGGGCATTATTTCATCTACTGATACCCACAATTAAGCATACCCCCCCCTCCTCTAGCCCAAGTGAAGGAGCACAATTCCTTCTAATGACACCAATGAAGTTGCACACTTCCTCCCAATGACACCAACAATTGGGCCTAATAACACCAATGAAGTGGCACATTTCCTCCCACTGATACCAAAGATGGCGCATTGTTTTTTCCCACTGATGTTGGTACCTTTTTTACTTCTGATGGCCACAGCCCAGCTCCCCAAAAGCCTGAAGGACAGTAAACTGGCCCTTTGTTTAGAAAGTTTAGAGACCCCTACTCTATAACAACAGAGAGTCAAGCTCAGAATCACTACTTCAATAAAACAGTTC
Source organism: Rana muscosa (assembly GCA_029206835.1). Lineage (NCBI taxonomy): Eukaryota > Metazoa > Chordata > Amphibia > Anura > Ranidae > Rana > Rana muscosa. The sequence continues at coordinate 576,738,475 of CM055121.1, forward strand.
AGAACACTGCTATTTTCAATTATCCTTATAGAGAGCATCCCTCACAATAAAGTCCAGGGTTGCTCTGGTAACAAAGGTGAACAGCTGAAGGAATCCATGGACCAAGGATGAAGTACCACGGCATCAGAACTTGGGTACCCTGGTAGCAATCGGGGAGGTCCTCTCCACAGTAGCCAAATCTTTTGGAGAAAATGCGTACCATTAAGCTGTGGCCCAGCTGCCCGCATGCAAGTCCTGACAATGGATAGCTAGCTACCTCTGCTTCATCAGATGTGCCTCTCTGAGCTGCTGAGGGAGGTAGACTAAAGAATTTATTCTCCCTAAGCATGTTCAGAAATCCAGGAAGTTGTCGGAAATGGAGAAGAAGAGGCCTGCATCTGCTCCTGAACACGGTGAGTAAATGGGCACTCTTCTACAGTAATGATTATAGAATGAAGATCCTGTGGCATTATTATTTCCTATTTTGCTTCATCCATCGTCCAACAACTTTCAATTTCTAGATGCTATCTTTATTTTTGGGGCATATGTGCTGCTTCCAGATAGATCATTCAGTATTGTGTAAGACCTACATATACTTCAAATACTTTTAAAAATATATATAACCTGGCTGAGAAATATTTCTGTAAATATACATGTAGATAGGGACAGCCATAGTTGTACATTCAGGCTGTGCTTTCTGCACTGTGATTGTGCTCTTTCTGACAATGAGACTGATTTACCAAAAGGAGTTGAGAATCTTATCTCAATAAAGATGCACTCTATTCAATAATGAGCAGACACACTTAAAAAGAGGAATTTGCTTTCCATGTGATGGAATAAGTTAGGTAAAACTCTTTTATTTTGGTAAATCCGTCTCATTGTCTATCAGTTGGCTGACTCATTGAAAACAATGCACTCCTTATGACTCTGATATCTTATTTTAGGCTAACCATTTTTTAGTTTTGGATTAAGTCTAGTACACACTATTTTCCTTTGTTCAATCCAGCAGGGCTGAACGAAAAAAAAAAAACGGACAGCTCAGGAGTAACCACTGTACTAACTATGCAATGTTATTACAGCGATCTCCCCTGCTATGCTATTGTGTTCTGACAGGGGGATCCCCCCGCCAGAACACTCTGGTCAGCATGCTCAGCCATTGGCTGAGAGCGCTGACAGGGAGTCGGTCGGCAGACCTTTTTCGATCAAGCCCTATTGACAGAAGTTGGCCGAAGGGGAAAGGAGATTTTTAGTCATAAAAAAATTCTAGCAAAAAGGGAAGGGAGATCATTAGTCATAAAAAGACTAGAAGAAAGAGGAAGGAGATTTTTAGTCGTAAGAAGAGACTAGCAGAAAGAGGGAGGAGATTTTTAGTTGTAAGAAAAGACTAGCAGAAAGGGAAAGGAGATTTGTAGTCATAAGAAAGGACTAGCAGAAAGGGAAAGGAATTTTTAAGTCACAGGAAAAGACTAGCAGAAAGGGAAAGAAGATGTTTAGTCATATAAAGTAAGGTGACCAGATTTTTAAAATGAAATCCGGGGACATATTTTTTTTTCTACTAGTTATGGTGGCAATCAGCGACTCTCTGCCCGTCGCCGCCCGCCTCACAGCCTTTTAAGTCTTACTCTCCGGGCCCCGGCTACTACTGGGTGGGGAGTGGAGAAAGATCACTCCACTAGGGAAGGCAAGGAGACAAGCAGGCAGGCGGCTGGCCGGGATTTGAGCCAAGGCAGAAGAACATGCGAGCGGAGCTAAATGGGTATGCGCCCGAGACTGAAGAAATATTCCCTCCGCTCTGACCAGAACATGATCATCAGAAAGGGACACAGATAATGGGAAAAAAATACACCCCCCTAAGCTAGTAGGTGCGGCAGAGCAGGGGGGGGGGTGTTATTCAGATTTTTTTTTATTTTTATTCTGCACTGACTCTTTGAAATTGCCACAGCCCTTGTTCAAATCCAATCCGGGGACAAAACGGGGGACAGACTTGGTCCGGGGACAGTGTCCTCAACCTGGGGACTGTCCCCTGAAACCAGGGATGTCTGGTCACCCTAATATAAAGGCAAGCAGAAAGGGGAAGAAGAAAGATTTTTAGTCATAAAGAATTCTAGCAAAAAGGGAAGGGAAATCATTATGCCGCGTACACACGACCATTTTTCTCTTCCGGGAAAAATTAAATTTTTTCTCTTTGACGAGAAAAACGACAGTGTGTGGGCTTTTGATCATTTTTCCCGATGAGAAAAACAGCATTATTCACGACGAGAAAAATTAGAACATGCTCTAATTTTTCTTGTCGTGATTCACGGCATTTTTTTCCGCGGCAGTTTTCCCATAGGGAAACACTGCCGGCGAGCCTACACACGGTCGTTTTTCTCAACCAAGAGAAAAAAATGTCGGGAAAACCAGCCGTGTGTAGGGGAACAAGCCGTTCCTCGTTTTTCCCGTCTATTTTCTCGACGGTGTTTTCACCGTCGAGAAAATCGATCATGTGTACGCGGCATTGGTCATAAAAAGACTAGCAGAAAGAGGAAGGAGATATTAGTCGTAAGAAAAGACTAGCAGAAAGGGAAAGGAGAATTTTAGTCACAAGAAAAGACTAGCAGAAAGGGGAAGGAGATTTTTAGTCACAAGAAAAGACTAGCAGAAAGGGGAAGGAGATTTGAAGTCATAAGTAAAGACTAGCAGAAAGGGGAAGGAGATTTGAAGTCATAAGTAAAGACTAGCAGAAAGGGGAAGGAGATTTGAAGTCATAAGTAAAGACTAGCAGAAAGGGAAAGGAGATTTTTAGTGCAAGAAAAGATTAGCAGAAAGAGAAAGGACATTTTTAGTCATGAGAAAAGATTCTTTAAAAGAGACTAGTAGAAAGGGAAGGGAAATATTTTGCCTTATGAAAGCTAGCAGAAAGGAAGAGGAGATTTATAGTGAAAATAATGTGCAGAAAGAGATAGGAGATTTTTTATAAAAAAAAAAAAAAAAAAAAAAAAACAAAGTAAAGAAAGCCAAAGCCCAAATTCTTAGTCAGAAAAAAAAGCTAGCAGAAAGGGAAAGGAGATTTTTGAAAGAAAAGACATAGAGAAACTCTTCTCCCAAAAATACTCTACCTCCCAGTAATTGTTTTAGACTCCAGTTCTTTAAGGTACACAATGCAAAGCAAAAAATAAACTATCCATTAAGTGTACACAGCACAGCAGCAAAGAAAGTGTCCCTGAAAATTCTAAGTATGTTATTTTCTGCCAAAGCTGAGAATGATGTAATAAGATACAAAGTGCTAATAATGTGGAAAGAGAGTGATAAGACACTCAGTTGACTGTGTTAAACCAAGCGGCAATGGGAAGGACAGCAGAAGAGTGGAATATTGACAATGCAAGCTTAGAGAATGTGGGAAGAATCAAGCAGGGAGCGACATTCTACTCTATTGAAAGCCTGCTGACATCTCATTCAGTGGTGAGAGGAAGCGCCCCCTGCCTCCTCACCTCATTCATTAAAAGCACCATACATAACTGACAGGGGGATTCAGATGCTCCTACTCCTCCAGCTGCAGCAAGCTGATCATCGGCACAAGAGGGAGAGATCCTGAACAAGCCTGACTATTCCTTAGATGATTCTCCTCTCCTGTGACTTTGTCTGACCTGTGTGAACATTGACCACTGAGTGACAGCTGGGCTTGGCTCACCTGCCCTCTACCTGCTGATCCTCTACTATACAACACCTGGATAAAGGATTCTTCCACAGCCTCTCAGTGCTGCATGTAAGTTTGTTTCATTTCAGTTTAAGGAACTGCATTTAGATCTTTCAGATTTTAATGAGCTTCTTTTTTTTTTTTTTTTTACCAGACCTGTAGTTTTAATAGCCACCAGCCAGTAATGTAGTTGTAAAAAAAAAACAATTGTAAGATGTTTAAAGAGGACTACGGAATTTTATTAATAGTTTTATGGCAATCTCTTTTTATAGATGATCTCTCAAATGCTTTAATTACTTTTTACAAGGAATTGCAATCACTGAATGGTTATAAGGGAATTAAAATAGGTCCCCTGTGGGCTGAAGTCACCGTCCTGAATATCTTCAGAGAAATAATGCAGCAGTTAGTGGTGGGAAGCTATTACCGTGAGTTGAATCCATTTGCTTCTGCAGAGAGGTGCTTTCTGACATATGCTGGGTGTGATACACTTCACTAATGAACATGGCCATTTACCTATCCTAACGCAGCTAATAAATGCCATTTTATGGCATACAGCATTTTTATTATTTCACTGGTTAATGTGCAGTGTTACAGCTCATCAAAGTCATGTCAGTTTTGGTAGTATCACCTGTTAACATCTTATGTCTCAAGGATGTTATCTTCAAATAAATGTCAAATGAGCTTCTGACTTAAATGCAATCAATAAGCCAAGCAAGGGAGTCTTACTCCTCTTGCTACGATGTGTGTGATGTAAGAATATCATTGCACGGTCGTTAAGATCCCTGGTTGTCACATCTGCACTTCTCCAATGGTTTTGACTACCAGTTACTGCCTGCAGACCTCTGGCCATCTCTGGTTGTTTCTTCAGGACACCAGTTGACAATGTAGTTTAACTGTAAATGGTTATGACCTGATAATGTGTGAAACTGAATGATCACCCGCCATGTCCTGCAGGGACCAGCAGACAATAGTTCTTTATAGAGATGAATGGAAGTCTGCAGACAGATGCTAAGGACCGTCAAAGTCATCGGAGAGTGTAGATGTCAGATTTACAGAATGTCATCCCTTGGTTACTGTCATCCATTAATTACCGTGTCAGTTGGTACCATGGTCACCCTGAAAGTATACATAGCCAATGGGTAATTTAAACACAGTGGGCGCTATTTACTAAAATCAGAGAGTGCAAAATCTTGTGCAGCTCTGTGTAGAAACCAATCAGCTTCTAAGTTTTATTGTCAAAGCTTAAAGTGATTGTAAAGTGTTTGTTTGTTTTCTATGAAAATAATAAACATGTTATACTTACCTGCCCTGTTGCAGTGGATTTGCAGCCCAGATCCTCCTCTTCTTGAGTCTCTTCTTCTGTGCTCCTGGCCCCTCCCTCCTGTTGAGTTCCCCCACAGCAAGCAGCTTACTATGGGGGCACCCGAGCTGAGCTGCAGCTCTGTGTGTCCATTCAGACACATAGCTGTGGTTCGGCCCTGCCCAATCTCTCTCCTGATTGGCTAACTGATTTTGACTGACAGCAACGGGAGAGCCAATGGCACAGCTGCTGTGTCTCAGACAATCAAGAGGGAGAGTCCCGGATGGCTGAGACATTCGTGGACATCACTGGACAAAGATGGGTCTCAGGCAGGTAATAGGGGAGCTGAGGGGGGTTGCTGCACACAGAAGGCTTTTTATCCTAATGCATAGAATGCGTTAAGATAAAAAAAACTTCTGACTTTACAACCACTTTAATTGAACAAGCTGAAGTTAGAAGCTGATTGGCTACCATGCACAGCTGCACCAGATTCTGAACGCAACAGTTTTAGTAAACCTCCCCCAGTGTATTGTCTTTTTAGTGTTTTTTTCTTAGGTAAACATGTAAAAAAAATTGTATAGCTAACTTTCCTTTTTTTCATAAATTTTTTTTATGCTGTTCGTGTTGCTACCTCAGATATTTATCCTCTCTGTTTATCATGGTGGCAGAAAAGTATAAGGAAATCCCCAAAAAAATAAGTTTTCACGATTTGTCCTGGTGGCCACTGTAACAGACACAGAAAGTGATGGGAAATCCAATTTTTTCCACTGAATAATAATTGAGGGCAAATCTTCCAATGGAGATGCATTTACCAATGAAAACTGTTATATATAGGATATTGATGCTATCCATCACTGTTTACTGGCAGTCTCTGACAAACAAGCATTTGTGCTGACGTCCCCCTGGCAGCAGTGGTATACTTGGTGGGGGGTGCAGGGCCACCAATTAGAAGTTTAATTTATACCAACCAGTTGAAAACCCTTGCGAGGACCCTAGAACCAAGTCCTGAAATAGCGACCACAGCTTTATGGTTAGACTTTTCCTTTGCGTCCTTAAAGTAGAACTTTCTACAGAAACTTTGGGGAAAGAGGGGGAGGGATACCCATGATTTCTAATTCCGGCTCTGCAGAAGTCTGCACTGGTTACCACCACTTAGTGGATGCCATGATGCAACCACTGGCAATATGCAGAGTGACAGCCATGTGCCTGGTGGTCCAGCACCCAGCTCCTAAAGAAGCCATAATTGTCAGCCTAAGGCCCCTTTCACACTTGTGCAAATTGTCCTGCGATTTGGGACTGCAAAGTTCCATGATAAGTCGTACTCCATGATTTTCAATGAGTACCATTTATATCTGTGCGACTTCAAATCACTGCGACTTCAAAGTAGTCCCTGCACTACTTTGATCCGACTTTGAGGCGACTTGAGGTCTCTAGACCTCCAACATTATACAGGCATTGCTTCAAGTCGTGCCAAAATCGTGTCAAAGTCACGGCAAAAAATTGCGGCAAAATCGTGCAACTTTCAGGTCGCACAAGTGTGAAAGAAGCCTAACAGTTGCACTATAGTATTCGTTATATACAAAAAATATTTGCGCTACTAACACATATAAGCAGCTACAATACCTGTGAAGAAAAGCAAATACAAACAATATACAAAAAATGTAGCGCTATGCGTAATGACTAAAAATGAACACAAAATATGACACCCATGTGCTATAGTGATGATCTGAGTGAATAAATCAAAAAAGTCTATATAAAGTGAATCCAAAATTTCATTGAATTGGAAGACATGTTGAAAAAGTCTCTGATAATAATTCAAGTAGGTAGAACCTTCCAAGATGAACTGGTGACTTCAAAGGACAAGTGACTGTAAAGTGACCACCACCACATAGAAAGGAGGCTTACCGGAATGAGTGGACCCGATAAACGTATGTCTATGGGGTCAACTCAGGCTTGGTATGTAGGTAACCGTGGATGCAGGATCCCAGCAGGTGTTTCACACATAGTATGTATCCAAGATCCAAGGTAGATTATTATCACAGAATCTCCAAGCCCAGTCAGAAGATTAAATAGCTCACAGCACCTTTAGCTGTATGCAGCAGGTCTCTGTGATGTGACTCCTCCTCCTGGCTGAATTTCAAAGTTCTGACTTCCTGCTTTCTTCCTTTGCCAGTCAAAGGAAATTCAGCCAGGAGGAGGAGTGACATCACAGAGACCTGCTGCATACAGCTAAAGGTGCTGTGAGCTATTTAATCTTCTGACTGGGCTTGGAGATTCTGTGATATTAATCTACCTTGGATCTTGGATACATATGTGTGAAACACCTGCTGGGATCCTGCATCCACGATTACCTACATACCAAGCCTGAGTTGACCCCATAGACATACGTTTATCGGGTCCACTCATTCCGGTAAGCCTCCTTTCTATGTGGTGGTGGTCACTTTACAGTCACTTGTCTTTTGAAGTCACCAGTTCATCTTGGAAGGTTCTACCTACTTGAATTATTATCAGAGACTTTTTCAACATGTCTTCCAATTCAATGGAATTTTGGATTCACTTTATATAGACTTTTTTGATTTATTCACTCAGATCATCACTATAGCACATGGGTGTCATATTTTGTGTTCATTTTTAGTCATTACGCATAGCGCTACATTTTTTGTATATTATTCACTATAGTATTAGTTGACTGGGAAAGAAAGCTTGAAGAGAGAGAGTTTTCATGTAAGTAAACATTAAACGCCACTGCTGGGAGGTTATTTTTATTGTTGTGGGCTACTGTACTTTGTTAATTGCGGTTTGCTTTATTTGACAAGCTTGTTATTTTATTTTAAAGCGAATTATATCAGAACAGAATCATTTTCCTTATTTGATCTACAAATTACAGCGCGTGTAGATTAGAATACAGACTTGTCTTCTTTCTGCTACAAAATAGTGTACAATGAGCAATGATTATTTGCAAAGTACAGTAATTTAAGGCAATCAATTACATTTTGGATAAATGCTGTGTATTTCTACACTTTGCTCTTTATCTCATTGCATTAACTGTTTTCTCAGCAGGGTGGAATAAGTTACATTCCACAGCATAGGACAAAATGAAGGAAGCACAGACAGGCTAGCCTGCACAGACCTATCCAGTTTTATCAGTTCTACACTGTTCTTTATAAAAAAACACCAGTGCATTGACACAGATAATATACACAAGTGTCTGCTGATTAAAGCAATTGTTTCTTGAAAGAAACAGGGAGGCTGCCATTGTGGCCACTAACACAAGTGCTGGGGGTTATTATTGCTGCCAATGAGACAAATGCTGGGGGTTACTATTACAGCCAATGACGCCCATGTTGGGGCCTATTTTACTCCCACACCACAAGCCATAAGCTGTGAAGCAACGCCCACTTTATTGGCAACATTGCAGGAGTCCACCATTTTTCTTTTTCATACCTACAAGGTGTCTCTCATAGCTATGCATGCATACCGTAATGCCTTTTATTTGAAATCTGTTTATTTGTTTCTATATACTTTCAATGAAGGCATGGTACAATTGGGGACGAGGATTTGTCAGTGTCGCTAAAAATCGAGGTGTGATTTTGTGGGTGGAGTGTGGCTACAAATTAGTGTGTGATTTTATAGGTTTTGTTACAAATGGGCATGGTCAGTAGGGAGATCCCAGATTTCATTTTGAAAATCGGGTAACAATAGTCTAAGGGGGATTTCCGATGCTACATTTGTCCCCCGCCAGCTCTAAGATTGAGAACTGAGTGACCAAAGAGCTGATTGCTCAGTTCTCAGTGTTCCGTGAGCAGAGAGCTGGTGATTGTCAGTCACCGGCTCTCTGCTCAGCCCTCAAGCGCTAACTGAAGTGCTCTGTGGAGGGGGCGTCAGGCTCTCGTGGCACGCTGGGAGGCTGAGCCAGCTGCCGGTCTAGGCTTCTGGGCAGATCCCGACCATGTGGCTTTAGCCTGCTGTCAGCTGAAAATGGGTCACATGAGTGCAAAACAAACTGCACTCCTGTGATTCCCGGAAGAAGTGTAGCCAAAAGAGCTTTGGCTATACTTCTCCTTTAAAGAGATGTAATCACATTTAGTATTTTGTCTCTGGGACAAGAAGTAAAGAAAAATTTCAAAGGGACACAGTCTATGAAAGTAAGCTAACAAGGGCCATCCTCTACTTTATCTAAAATTGGAGAAAAATCTTTTGACTATACCTAAACCTTATTGTAAGCCAAGTGTTTAATATATGATGATGTTTTACAGTGTATTCCTTGTTTTTGTGTATAATTAGTAATATATATGTGTTCATGATGGCAAGCTATTTATGCAGGCATTGCTTCTCAAAATGCATGTTGATTGGATTAATGGAGTTGAGTAGAGAATGTTCACTTTAGAAGTAAATATAATAAATCTTTGGTCACTTCAATCATCCCATAATGCGCAAGGCAAAAATCATGTTCTTTTATATTGCCCTGCACATAGCTTGGAATATAAAGTAAGCACACCTTAGTTTTACTTGAGGATATTCTCAACTGCTTTAGTAAATCAGTCAGTCGGCTCATTGCAAACAATAAATTTCCCACATGGCAAATATCTTTAAATATTTTAAAAGAGACAGAGTAATTGAACTCAGGGCTGGTGCTACCACTAGGCAAACTAGGCAACCACCTAGGGCACCCTGCTGCCTAGGGTGCCTGGCCACTGGTGTTCCTACTCTCTTCTCTCTGAAGCAAGCAACTAAGTCTCAGCATCAGCAGGCAGCCGCTACTCCATTCGCACATAGTGTCAGAGGCCCAGTGTCGGTAGAGGACTGTGTCTGTGTCCCGACTCCCGAATGAATGGAAGCAAGCAAACATTCATTGATGGGCACTGGTAGGCTGCATTGATGAGCGCTGGTGAGGCTAAATTTGTTGGGCGCTGGTGATGCTGCATTTGATGGGCACTGTTGAGCCTGCATTTGATGAGCGATTCATTAAAAAGGTGGGGTTTACATGGGCAAGGAAAAGGGGGTGGAGTCAGAGGTGGAGCCGGGGGGGGGGTGCCAAAATGAGGTTTCACCTAGGGTGTCAAAAATCCTTACACCAGCCCTAATTGAACTGAACAGCTGCAAGCTCCCACTAACAGGTATTCTAATGAAATTATTTGTAACTAATTTTAATCTAATTGTTTAATACAAATATATTGAACAGTAAGCTTGTAAAAGTCATAAAAACGATTATTTTATCGGAGACACTGCAATAATACAAAATTAGTTTAATCACAATTTCTTTTAAAGAGGACATGTGCTTAAAAACTGTATCCCCCCAATGCCTGCTGTTCAGTAATCTTCAGCATTATTTTAAAAGGACGTCTTAATTACAAAGTAATACTTGGCTTAACGTGTGGTCCAATGAAAGAAAAAAAAGGAAAAATAAATAAAATAATTTTTTTTTTGAAGATTACTGGGAGCTGGGGAACAGGGCTAGGTTGTATGAATTGTATTCTTTATCACATGGCTGGGTTCCACTTATTCCTTCTTTTTTTTTTTTTTTGTTAAAGATATGTTTATTGCGTTTAAAGACAAACATACATAAAAAAATTGTATTCAGAACAGTGCACAAGAGGGACTGTGCACTCAACAAACTGTAAACAATAAACTGTAGTCAATTATCGTCACACACGGCTCCTGTTATTGGTAACTACATGGTCACAAGGAATTATACAGATAACACAGAGTTTCGGGTCAGGTAGATATTAACCAAAATTTAACAGGGTGAACAGCACAACCAAAGAGTCATATTTATACTGGTGTTATGCCGCGTACACACGGCCGGACTTTCCAACGGGAAAACCTCAGTTGGAATTTCCGACGGAAAAATAGAGAACCTGCTCTCTATCTAAGTCCGTCGGAAATTCCGACAGAAAAAGTCCGATGGGGCATACACACGGTCGGAATATCCGACCAAAAGCTCCCATCGGACTTTTTCTGTCAGAAATTCCGACCGTGTGTACGTGGCATAAGAGTCAGAAGACTAGCTATGCATCTACCCCAGATTTTATGAAATGTTTTAGCTATTTTCCAAATCTCAAACCTAAGTTTATACAATGCTAAAGAGTCATTGATTAGTTTCAGCCATAGGGATCTTGTAGGGGGCTGCAATCCCTTCCATGACAGTAAAATGGATTTCTTAGCATAGAAATATAAGATGCGTAGTAATCTCTTAGCATGAGAGGGGATAGGCAGGTCACCAAAAAAACCCAGAAGACAGTTCTTGGGGTTTACAATGTTTGGCAGACCTAATGCAGAGGAAACAAAAGAACCTATAGCCTCTAAAACATTTAGCTGAGGGGACTAACCCCAATTGATATAGCTTAGCAGGAGTAAGGTGAGAGGTGGTGAAAGACCTTGAGTTGTATAATGCGGTCCCGAGATGATATGACCGGGGATTTATACGTGTCACTAAATTCAGACCAATCGGCCTCTGTAAATGGAATGTCCAGTGAGATCCACATCGTCTGAGCAACCCGGAATCTAGGGTTACTATCTGTGGTAAGGGCAGCATAATATTGATTGATTGATATTTAAATTTATATTGCACCAAATACTGTCTTAGAGGACTGCAACTAAGCGCGCTGTACCATAAATTCACCAATCAGCCTTGGGGAAAAAAACAATTTGAGAAAAAGGGAGCAGAAAAAAAAGGGAAGGCTCACGAGAGGAGCGAGAAAACAAAGTGGACATTAATTATTACTGATTTTGATGTCTCTACATCCGTAGTTAGGAAAAGCGTTTTTAAAAAGGTGGGTTTTTAATTGCCTTTTAAAAAGAGCTTGGGGAGCCGGAGATGGTCAGGGAGTTGGTTCCAAAGAGCCGCACCCATGGTCTGCATTCGTCGACCTCCCAAGGATTGATCCTATTTTGAAGCCCGGACTGCAATGCTCTAATTGGTGTGTAGTGGGGGGCCATTTCTGTGAGATAGTGGGCCCAAGCCCCAATATGCTATAAACATCAGAACTAAGATTTTGAATTGTACTCTGTGTACTATAGGTAACCAATGTAGCTGTGCCAGCACGGGGGTGATGTGATGTCTATATGGTGTACCCGTAATAGTGCGTGCTGCTTGATTCTGTATAATTTGGATTTTTTTAACCTACTTAAGGGGAAGGCCAAGGCAAAGTAAGTGTGATTTGATGTCGATATGAAAGTAGATGTCTGATCTTTCGAATAATTTGCAAATAAAATTAGGCATTTTTCATTCAGGTCATGATTTGCGGAATCCAGGTGAGCTTTGCGTCAAAAATAATTCCAAGGTTCTTGACTTGTTTTTTAGGTTCTGGGCAGGTACCTAGGTCAGATGGCCATCGGGATAGAATAGGAGAGGCTAAAGGTTCGCCCACTTGGAGTATTTCTGTTTTGGAGCCATTAAGGCTCAGCCAGTTTCTATTCATCCAGGAATGGATGGGAGTCATGAATTCAGTTAGGGTCTGGGCGTATCTGTCATTTTTGGAAGTGTTGACTAGGATTTGGATGTCATCTGCATATAGTTGGCCTTGTAGGCCATGTAACTGCAATATATCGGGTAGGGGGCACATATAACAGTTGAACAGGTATGAAGAGAGGGCAGAAATGTGGAAATAAGTTTGGTAGGGTCTGGGTGTTAACATTTTCACTAGTGGCAGCACTCTTATAGGATTGTCCAAAGAACCAAATTGCACACGGACAGCATGTCGTAGTTGATAGTAGTAAAACAGGTAGGTGCATGGTAAGTCAAAGTCTATGCATAATTGGTAAAAGGACTTAAAACCCTGTGCAGTGTACAAGTTGCATACATTTTTAATCCCCTTGGAGTACCATCGCTGTGGGTCAGGCAGGGAATATAATTCCTGCAGGTTAGGGTTGAACCACAAGGGATTGTTAGGGGATGACAACCATGAATCTTTGGAGATTCTCGTAACTAATGATTGAAATAATGAGAGGGAGGTGCATAGCATTGACATGCTTGGGCGAGCTGGAATTCAGCCCCAACAGATAACATTATGGAGGGTTTCTAAGGAGCAAACAATAGCCCCTTCCATAGTGGCACAAGCATTGGCAACAATCGGGTGTAGCCAGTCATGGATATGGACCAGTTGGGATGCCAGATAGTACATATAAAAGTTAGGAAACGTCAATCCCGCTAGGTGAGTTGGGAGCCTCGCCACCCTAGGAGGACGACCATTCCATAGGAATGCTGTGCATATCATATCTATACGCTTGAAAATAGATTTGGGGATTTTGCAGGGAGAATTGGCCATAATATAGAGAAGCTTGGGTAAATAGATAATTTTAATAACCTTGACCCTTCCCATGAGGTCTAAGGGAAGATCCATCCATTGCTTGGTCTGTGTTTGTAACTGAGACAACAGGGGACACAAATTGTTATTGAAGATATATGAAGATAAAGGTAATTAAACTATAACACCCTTTGGTTGAATCCCACCCTGGAGCATATCTATACATTGCCCGACCCCATGCCTGGACCAAATTCAATATAAAAACAGTGACCCAGATTATTTTGGACGAATCCCTGATTCCATTTTCGAAACTGATCTCCGATTTCAATGTTCCTCAGTTGTACTCCTTTCGTTTTTTTCAACTCTCCCTTCAGCTGTCAATTTCCTGGCTCTCCTCCACAACTAGTTCAATCCGCCCTAGAGAAGCTTCTTAGGTTGGACTGTGCAAAGAATGCTGCCTCCAAATTATATCTCCATCTAACAACGGTCTCCCTTCCAACACTAGAGAAACTAAGACTTAAATGGTCTAAGGACATTCCTGAACTTGACAATGACGATTGGGATGATATATGGGACTTTCCTTTCAACTCTCTTGTCTCCTTGAGAGACCGGCTGATTCAGTTCAAGATGGTTAACAGGGCATATCTTACTCCTCATATATTACATAAAATTAATCTGGACTCTGCCCCTGGCTATTGGCGATGTGGGGGGATTCCTGGAGACTTTACTCATATTTTTTGGACTTGTCCGGCAATAGTGGGGTACTGGGAATAGATATTAGCTTTTATATCCCAAATTACCTCTATTTCATTACAACCATCAATGGCAATATGTATGTTGGGTCTGATAGAGCAATATATTCCCACGGTAGCAGGACGTACTCTGGTGGGGCTGCTTTTGTTCTACGCTCGCAAAGCAATAGCTCTTAGTTGGAAAAAATCTACCCCCCCCATGATTGTCTATGTGGAAACGACTCATTAACAATAGCCTATCACTATATAAGGAGACCTATATTAATAGAGGTTGTCTTCTCAAATATGAGAAGGTTTGGTCCAAATGACTGATGGATTCTTCCACAGCCCCTGAAGCCTTTTAGAGGAAGATTATTTAGTCTTTTTTTTTTTTTTGTCCGTCAGTTATTTGGGCAAATATCCATGATAATTCGAAAATCTTATATTGGCGTATATACTATAGGACTATAGGACGCTCCCAAATTTGAAAATCGAGTTAACAGGAGTATTATCTAATGTTTTTTCTCTATAACTTGATATAATATCTATCATAAGAATTACATAAATACCATGAAAGACCAATGTATGTATGTGGGCTTTTTTTTTTTGTATTTTTGTTCTGTCTTTGTTTGCTTACTGTTTCTGTAATTGTAAATTTGTGTCTGTGTTTTGGAAAATGTAATAAAAACGTATATTAAAAAAAAAAAACTATAACACCCAGGTTTGTAAAGGAAGGTACAATTTTGTAATCTGGAGTCTGGGTGAACCACATGTATCGCAGCCTGATCTAAAGGAAAGAGATTAGTTTTGTCCCAGTTAACCCGGAAGCCAGAGTAGGCGCCAAAGGTGTTGATTTTAGACAAAAGAGTTTTCAAGGAGTCATGAGTGTCAGCCAGGTAAACTTGGGTGCCATCCTCTATAATGCTGATAGGGAGACATTTTATGAAAGGGGAACTATGTATATGTACAGCGAGGGGCTACATAGCTAAGGCGAATAGGAGGGGCGACGATGGGCACCCCTGCCTAGTGCCCCTAGTTATTGGGAAGACATCAGTAACATGAGATCTGACTCGTATACGGGCCAGCAGTGAAGTATAAAGGAGTCTTATCCATGCTATAATGTGAGGGCCAAATCCGTAAAGCTGTAACACGTGGAGCAAGTAAGGCCGTTCTACGCTATCGAAGGCCTTACACGTATCTAGGGATATTTTAGCACGACTGGGAGAACATTCATAAGGATACTGTAAACTATGGAACAACCTACGAATATTCATCCTTGTGGACCGACCGGGTATAAAGCCGCCCGGATCGCTCCTCACCAGTTTCGCAACCACAGTATTTAGACGGGTTGACCAGCGCTTTAGCTAGGATCTTAACATCCACCTTAATGAGAGAGATCGGGCGATAGGAGTCACATTTAAGAGGATCTTTTCCACTTTATTTCATTAACATCAAACCAAAGGGGATTTATCAGTTGGGTAGGCTGAGCCCTTAACCAAAACTGGCTTGCTTACGTTTTGTTTTATGAAAAGCTTTGAGAATAAAAGTGCTACCACTGCTTTTAGTAGCCAATCAGATTTCAGCTGTGACAGTTTTATTTTCCGTTTTTTTTTTTATAACTTAAATAGGAGCTGTTCCATTATTGAGTAGGCTGCTGTTTAAAGTCAAGCTGGTTCTATGCCCTTTATATAAATGTGGCATTCAAGATAATGAGGTACTGAGCATAATTACAAATTTAAACCTTGTAATTAGCATTACTTGTTGCAGAGTGATGTCTCTGGTGCCCTATTGACCTTTTCATTCGGTATCATTGAACTCACATTGTACCTTCCTGCCCTATGAGAAGAGAACTACCATGAATTTAATACTTTATGAAACTTTGAGAAAGCAAAAGAAGTCTTTAGTTTGAATGCAAATATGTGCAATTGTTCCCTATTTACATTTTTACATTTTCAAACTTGGCTAATAAGCCTTGTACCAATTCTTAATTGTAATGTTCTTACAGATGAAGCTGGGATGTATTAGCTGCAATGTGCACTCAAGTATAACAGTGTTGTAGCTACGCAAGAAATGTTAATCTCAGTTGGTAATATGATTGCACAATCAAACTCTGCAGCAATTGATTACTTTTTGCAAGACTGGTATGAATTCAAAAGGAACATGTCATTATAGAGGGGGCCTATGTGCAAGCTGTTATTCTTTGGCTTTGCTACCTTTTGAGCCACTAGCCCACCATATGCAGCCATTAAAGTCAGAACAAGTGACTTGCTTAGATGTATTAGTCTTGCGCACCATGACTGAGGAGGCATGAATGACACCTGGAACTTACAATGTAAAAAAAAAAGAAGGTAATGGGAGATCTCATATTTTTGTTTTCACAGATTTTCTTGGGACATAAGTAAAGAAGAAAATGGTAAAATATGTCCAACTGTCTAGTCATTTCACGGTTCATTTATTGGTCCCATTCAGGTATGTGGAGACAAATCATTGCAGATGCTTCTCAGTATGCAAATACATTGTGGCACTGCATATTCATACAGAATCCACCTCAAATCCCAGCAATACATTGGGGGTTATTTACTAAAGGCAAATCCACTTTGCACTAAAAGTGCAAACTACAAGTGCAAAGTGCACTTGAAATTGCACTGAAAGTGCACTTGGAAGTGCAGTCGCTGTAGATCCGAGGGGGACAATAAAAAACAGAATTTTAGCTTGCACATGATTGGCTGATAAAATCAGCAGAGCTTCCCCTCATTTCAGAACTACCCCTCAGATTTGTAGCGACTGCATTTCCAAGTGCACTTTCAGTGCAATTTCAAGTGCACTTTGCACTTGTAGTTTGCACTTGTAGTGCAAAGTGGATTTGCCTTTCGTAAATAACCCCCAATATATTTTGTGTGATTGCTAAAGGAGTTGTAAAGGCAGAAGGTTTTTTATCTTAATGCATGCTATGCTTTAAGATAAAAAATCTTCTGTGTGTAGCAGACACCCCAGGACCCTCCCCTAATTGCCTACCTGAGCCCCTTCTCTCTCCAGCGATGTCCATGATCCCCTCAGCCATCCAGGACACTCCTCCTGATTGGCTGAGACAGAGCAGAGGCGCCATTGTCTCCTGTGTCTGTCAATCAAAGTCAGTCAGCCAATCAAAGGGGGCAGGACCAGGTCGGGGCTCCATGTCTGAATGGATACACGGAGCTCTGACTTTGCTTGGGTGCCCCCTGTAGCAAGCTTCTGGCTGAGGGGAACTCAAAGGAGGTAGGGGCTAGGAGCAGCAAAGAGGGACCTGAGGAGAGGAGGATCTGGGCTGCTTTGTGCAAAACCTGCTGCATTTAGCAAACACTAGGTGTTTCTTCCACATCCCTATAAAGTGTCAAATTCCGGAGCCCTTATAATAAAGGTAAGTGATGAATGCCACAAAAAAGGTATTTTTCTAAACAGTTTGTAAATACGTGTGCTCCTGAATTTTCAAAATGTAGGATAAGTATATACTGTAGGATGTGCAGCAAGCTAATTCAGCAACTGGTATAGCAAAATAGCCAATACTTGTTGCTTCCTCAAAACAACAACACTATACTTGGTAAGACATACAGTATATATCACATGAAGCTTAAATCAGAACAATGCTACATACTATCATACAAAAGAAGAAAAAACTGTGCTTTAGTAACAAGTAAACAATCACCATATGCCGTTCTAAAGCGGGACTACAGTGCATTTGAGTACCACAAGCTAAAAACACAATTTAATTACATTTTAATATTCAAAGCAAACTCACCCATCCATCCATGTCTCCATGCTTTATTTTGCTGAGAAATCACTTTGAAAAAGACTTCCTAGCATTTCTGGCTGTAGCCATCTTGAGTAAGGGCAGATGATTCATGTAGCATTTACGTCCTTGAATCCATCTGCCCCCACCCTAGGCATAAAGGCAGGAGGGTATGCTAAGCTTAGAAAAACCCTACCCCCCTTCTGAATACTCCTGAGATGTATAACATCATTTGTCTTGGCCAGGAAGTAATTGACGGAATGTAAAAACAAAACAAAAAAACCCAGATAAGTGTAAGGCTGGCTGGAGGCTAGCCTGTATTTGTGGGAGGAGTCTGAGAGGGCTATTTAACCCTCCTCCTCTGTCAGGGTCGGTGTTGTCTGCGTTTCTGTGTTGTCATGGTGATCGCGTCACTTCCGTTACTTTCGTTGCTGAGCGGCTGGTTGGCTGCTGGAGTCTCGTGGCAGTTCCCCTCCCGGTGCTCACGCCGAGCATCGTCAAGGGGGTCTGCCTGCCCGCTTATCCCGGTCCGCACGCTGAGCTTCAGGGGGTGGGGGGGCCGCCGCCGCCTAGTTTCTCATGCCTGCTCCATTGCCAGCTTACCTCCCTGGTACTCACGTGGGGCTTCATGGAGGGGATGCCCGCATGCCTCCCGGTTCTTACGCCGGACATCATGTCGGGGGGGGGGGGCGCCCGTTCATCCAGCCATCCATCTCCTTCTCCTGGTCCCATGTAGGCATCAGAGAGAGGGGCCACCCGCCGTCCACATGTTGTCAGGTACGCTTCCGGCTCTTTCAATAGAGGGGCCGCACCGGCCGCCCGTTTCTTCTCATGCGCACGCCGAGCATCTTGGGGGGGCCACCAGCCCATCCACCCACTTCTCCTCCAGGCTTAGGCTGGAATCCGGGGGGGGGCGCATCCATCCACTTCTCCTGGGCTCATGTTGGTATCATGAGGGGGGGCATCCATCCCCTCCTCCCGGGCCCATGCTGGCAGCATGGGGGGGGGATCATTCACCTCACTGCTGCAGGGATCACACGCTGGCAGTATGAGGGGGGGGCTGTCCACCTGCATCTCCAGGGGTCACGCTGGCAGCATGGGGGGGCTGTCCACCTATTTCTTCTGGGGTCACACTGGCATATGAGGGGGGGCTGTCCATTCCTCCAGGGGTCAGGCTGACAGTTTGCCTTGCGAAACATGCAATTTGTCATAGCATTCAGTCTCTGCGTTTTCAGTCTCTGTGTTTTCAGTCTCTGCCTTTCTGTCATAGCGTTTTTCTGTCATGCCGTTTTCTGTCATGCCGTTTTCTGTCATAGCGTTTCTGCCCCGGCATTTCTGTCATAGCGTTTTCTGCCCCAGGATTTCTGTCAGCATTTTCTGCCCCAGGATTTCTGTCAGCATTTTCTGCCCCAGGAATTCTGTCAGCATTTTCTGCCCCAGGATTTCTGTCATAGTGTTTGTCTGTCATAGCGTTTTCTGCCCCAGGTTGTCTGTCATAGCGTTTTCTGCCCCAGGTTGTCTGTCATAGCGTTTCTGCCCCAGGATTCCTGTCATAGCATTTCTGCCCCAGCATTTCTTCTGTCATAGCGTTCTGCCCCAGCATTTCTGTCATAGCGTTCTGCCCCTGCATTTCTGTCATAGCGTTCTGCGCCTGCATTTCTTTCATAGTGTTCTGCCCCTGCATTTCTGTCATAGTGTTCTGCCCCTGCATTTCTGTCATAGCGTTCTGCCCCTGCATTTCTGTCATAGCGTTCTGCCCCAGCATTCTGTCATAGTGTCCTGCCCCAGCATTCTGTCATAGCGTTCTGCCCCAGCATTTCTGTGTCGGCGTTCAGTCTCTGCATTTCTGTCATAGCGTTTTCTGCCCCAGAATTTCTGTCATAGCGTCTCTGCCCCAGGGTTTCCATCATAGTGTCTCTGGCCCAGGATTTCTGTCATTGCGTTTCTGCCTCAGCGTTCAGTTTCAGCATTTCTGTCTTAGCGTTTCTGCCCCAGGATTTCTGTCATTTAATTTCTGCCTCAGCTTTCAGTCTCAGCATTTCTGTCATTGCATTTCTGCCAGCGTTTCAGTCTCAGCATTTCTGTCATTGCATTTCTGCCTCAGCGTTTCAGTATTTGTGTCATAGGGTTTCGCCCCAAGATTCTGTCGTAGCGTTTCTGCCTCAGCGTGCAGTCTTAGCATTTCTGTCATAACGTTTCAGCCTTAGCGCTTCTCAGAGGGGCGTTGTTGTTCAGTCACAGCACATGCTCCGGTAGCTGTTTTCATCTTCATTGGTTGCCATGTCTCATCGTATCTTCATTCATGTTTGTACCTGGGTTAGTTAGCTAGGGCTCACATCTCGGGATCTGTCACGTCTACAGATCCATACGGGCTGAGGTTTTGTTTGTTAACTGATTGTTGACCACAATCTTCTCGCCCGTATACCATACGTCACACATTTTTCATTACACCTATACGACTACCCACCACGGTCTGTGTGTACACTAGCCCTGAGTGTTCAGTTTAATTACCTGTCTCTGCGCTGCAGGTTACTCAGGCTCACTTACTACTTACACGAGGGTGGGGGGGAGGCTGTCATCAGGTTCATTTACGCGTGGTGGTCTTGACATTTCTGCTCATGTTCACATACTTGGGTAGGCACAGAGGGGTGTTGTTGTTCTCATGTTTGGTTGTCTGTCATTTCTCTAGTTTGTGTTCTCAGGTTGGGCTGTATTGGCATTCATACCGATATCAATCATGCTTGCACTTATTTCCATCAGTCCTGCCTGTTGTTAGGGCTAGTTGAGTGTTGCAGATGTTGTTTTGCCACTGGGCTCACCTTTGGGTCGGAAGCAGTCATCAATTTTCTCTCAGTTGACGTCCTGTTGCAAAGAGGCCCTGGTTACCACCCAGGGATTTATAGTCTCTCCCAGGGTGTGTGCTGAGCCACGGCCCCTTGATGGTCCTTAAGTGGTAGGTTTGGGCAAATGTCACCATGATTCTGGATTCTGGATTCCACTCTCGGCTCTGATCTCTTGTCTGGGATTTTGCCTGGAGAACTGCTCAGGGACGTCAGTTCAGTCATCTTTTCCGATCCCCAGCCTGTTCCAGGTAGGGGGGTTCAGTCACTTTGGGTATGACTGTATCATGTCATGGGACTTATTTCCCCTGGGATGGAGTCTGGCCCTCCTTCCTCGGTTCAGGATTCAGACTCGGTTGTCAGGTCACAGGCTGAAGCACGACTCGATTGAATCAGGTGGGACCAGTGTTCTGTGTCTGGTATAAAATAATTAATACTAAAGTGCTAATAGAGATAAATCTGTGCGAAACAAACAAAAGATAACCAAATGGTGGAAGCCGCAATCAGGCAAAAATAATCTGATTCCTTAGAGTGAATGAATGAATTAAATAAATGATGCGCTAGCACCAACCTATTTGAATGTGCGCAGTGGCTAATATGTATATACAAAACAATAACTCCATGCTAAATATTACATAAAAAAGATATTCAGTGAAAATAAATAATAAACTTATATAAAAAATTCACAGTGTTCATAGAGTGCGGTGCTGTAAACAAAGAGTAGCATAGAATCAATGTGGTTTGCATCAGTTTTCCTCACATTCTCATTATGCTTGACCCCAGGTAAACATACAAGCAACTGCTGGACAATACACAGTTCAGATCCTATTCAATCTGTTATGCTGGTTTGCAAATGAGATAGCTCCCAAGAAAAACTCCTTTCCTCACATGAATCTCCGGGTTTTCCTTGCACTCACATAACCTCAGGATATAAACAGCGCTTGTTCAGCTCAGTTTCCAATGTGATCCTCCTCAGACTGCTGTGAGCGTCACTAGGCTCCTTCCCCTACACGTTACGTCAACGGCACGTGACTTAGTCATGGGTCTGGCATGGTTACTCCATGTTTGACGATGCTTATTGCCATAGTGCATGGGCCTTAACCGCCTACTCACCCTCTCACTTCCCTATACCAAGTATGGGTAGGTTAGGAGTTGGGGGCATTTCACTGAGCTACTTCACTGGTGTCTGTTGGAAGTATTTTGATCTTCTCTGCCATCATTTGCAGGGGCTCCTCGGGCCAGCCCTTGCTCCCTTTCCCCCACGTACCCTCTCATTCACAAGAAGTTCATTCTCATGTCTGGGTGGTCTCGGGCATCAGGCTCAATCCAATCTTTCACGGGACGTTTAGTTGGGTTCTGGGTAGCTTGCAGGTTTTATAGGGGGGTTCCTTCTCATCACCATGGCAGGAGTTGGTGGGTTTCTCCTGTCATAGCGGATACTTACCGGATACCTACCGTTGCCATCCGGGCGCACGCTACTCCACTTGATGGATTGTTGCCTTCCCTTCTTCACCTAAATTTGTGTATTTTTGCCCTCTTTTCAGGCATACTGACCAGCCAGGTCAAGGCACATCTCAGGCCTTGCTTCTTAGGCGTATCGCATTTCCCACTTGAAGCCTCTGACTATAAGTGTAAGGCTGGCCGGAGGCTAGCCTGTATTTGTGGGAGGAGTCTGAGAGGGCTATTTAACCCTCCTCCTCTGTCAGGGCCGGTGTTGTCTGCGTTTCTGGGTTCCCACCCACCCATTTCCCCCAGCCTTCATACATACTCATAGTACTTTTTTCTTATTCTTACATTCAGGGTATGCCCTCTTTTCAGGCATACTGGCCAGCCAGGCCAAGGCACACCTCAGGCCTTGGTTCTTAGGAGTATCGCATTTCCCACTTGAAGACTCTGACTACAAATATGCTGTCATATCAATTTACTAGGGCAAGCAGCATAAGGATTCAAAATAGTCAATGCTGATTGAGAGAGTGAATTTCCACTTTAATAATGGGTTTACACCTGCAATATCAGACAAAATAGTAAATTACTAACAAAACACAATGCTGACAAAAAAGAAAACAAGCTACTTAGTTTATAACTTCAAGAAGCATGGTGAGCAGGCTCAGAACACATAGCTGTGTCTAACAAGATGCCCCAATTTTTCTGAAGGTATTAGTGGTGTTTTCCTTTGTCTTGCAGTTATTGATTTTTAGATTTTGCTTGTTGTGCCTCCTTTAACTAGCAGAAGCACCTCCCAGGTTTACTGGCTAGGCTTTTTGTGTCCATATCCTCTTGGTGTTGAGTGTATTTGTCTGTCTGTATCACCGTTATGTTTGACTTTGCTTGAGCTCATAACCCGAACACATTTTTTTAGGTGCTTTTCTATCCTTCTACCATCTTTAGATCCAGGAAATTACTTCAAATATGTTTAATGACAGGTAAACGTGTAGGAATCAGTAAAAAAATAAAAGTGAAAAGTATTTAAATTGCCTTATTTATCAGCGTATAACACGCACAGGCATATAACACGCACCCTAATTTTAGGAGGGAAGTTTAAGGAAAAAAACTTTCCACAGCCCCCTGCGTATAACACGCAGACACAGTTTACCCTCTATTTTCAGGGTAAAAAAGTGTGTGTTATACGCCAATAAATACAGTAGTTATTACAAGGGTATAGAAGGTGAAATTGTGGTGGTGAATAGTAGATTTATAACTTAACTAAAATAAGTAAACTAACTTTGTGAAATTCCAAATTGAATTTTAAAAACAGTAGATTGCAATTTCTAAGTGTGCAATTCTCCAACATATATCACATTTGATGGACTTTATATTGCCAATAATTGATCAATTTTTAAATCACTTTTAAAATGTTCTAATATTCTATGTAGTCAGAGCTGAATTTGCCATTGTACACAGCAGGCCTAGGAATATAGATAACATGGCCAAAGAGGTGGCTTTACCTGAATTGTTAATAGCCACTCTTTACTTACACATTGCCACGATATTCAAAGCCAAGTTAGGTAAAATGCCGAACTGTTCTCTATAAAAGAACCTAGTGTTGTAAATCTAGCCCTGTTTGTAGTAAAGCTTCAGCTATTTTAATTGTTATTGACACTTTTCATTCTTTTTGGAGTAGTATGAGGACAAGAGATGTGATCATTGGCAAACTATCATGTCTATCAATGTTGGTGCAGTTAATAGTGAAAGCGTTTGCCACTTAGATTACCCGTCAGCTAATGTTTAATGAAGGAATGGAAAAGGAAGCAAATAAAATCTTAGTAGAGGAATCAAAATAAATTATTTCACGAAGCACAGCAACTTTAATGATTAAATGAGGTTCAGGAACATATTTGCCAAAGTCTTTTACATTCTTTTAATTTTACACAATCAGTTATTCATGACTGTGATTATGGGGTCAAAGTCACCCATATAGATTAGAGTTGCCATACATAGGGAGACTTTTTTTTTTTACCAGGAAATATGGAAGCGAGAAATCTGACCATCCATTTTCCATTATGTGTGTGACTTTACACCTCAACTTAAATCACTAGCTATAATGATAGTTATTTTTACAAAGCAACCATAATTTTCGGCAATAAGAGTATGTGAGAGCAGAAGCTAGTGGTCACATGGCTAAACATAGGAGGGTCCAAGCTGAGACTGCCATTCACTATCACACAGCAGGCTTTGACTTGATGTGCGGCACCTGGGACACCTATCACTCTCTACCATTGCCTGGAGCATAGACGAGCTCCCTTCTCCGTCAGCATTTAAAACGGTGGGCACAGGATTTCATTCCTATACAGCCTGAGTGGCTCACACACATATCTTGGTTCACATGGCTAAACATGATTATGTTATTATAAGACATGCATAGTAAACAGAACCTAATTTATGGATACAGCACATATGGTCCAAGTAATGTTTCCTACTCCTTAGACATAAGAAAACGATTAGTTAATAACTGCAGGGAATTTGTAGTATGTTGGAGAATCTCTGCATTTTATAATAAGTAGTTCTGACCTTTAGAAAATGTTCGCTATCACTGAAGAGTTAAACCCTCTAAGGTCTGCAGACATTATTTGAATCTGTTGAATAACTTGTATATAAAATGCTATGTATGGCTGGAATTAGCCTTTATAGAGGAGGCGTCAGCCCTGCAGGAGCCCAATCTATTATTAAGTGGCCATTTAATCAATTAGCAGCTAGGACTGTATTTTACAATTTCTCTTAAATGGCTTTTTCTGTCTTTTCACTTGTCACATTCACTATTCACATCCATGCTGTAGACATCTGTAAAGAGTGTCAGTGCACAGAGTCCATCAACGAGCCTTGAGAGGAGCCAGAGTGACACACAAAATCACCCTGCAAAAATTAAATAATGTCCACTATTAAATTTGTAATGGAGTGCCCCTTTATTCGCCTTCTTCAGAGGCGGATGCAGGCTCCCGTAACTTCGTTCTCCACAATTCCCTGGACTCATAATAATGCCTGGACTCATGGACATACTAAGGAGGATATAAGTTCCAGCTCTTCCCACCATATGGTGCTCTGAAAGGCCCTGCCTGATGGGACAGCAGTGACTGGACATGTGAGCTGTAATAGGAATTGGGTCTTTCATTGCTATGTCTGGCACATGGACCGCCTGTGGCGAGCATCAGAGAAAGCAGCTTCTGCTTAAGCTCCAGTCACTATGATGGACTGTCACGTACATGGTGGTAGAGCCCGATCTGCAGAGGAAAGCCTTTCTTACACCTCTGACTCAAGAACCCCTGATAGAGCAGAAAGGAGGCTCGGGAGTGCAGAGAGGCACAAGGGCCTGGCAGGACCACTGGTGAAGGGGCTGGTAGGAACTTCCAGTGATACAGTGGAGAATCTCCAACAAGGAAGATAACCAGGAACAGCTGGAAGGCTGAAGACTGGAGCAGGCTGCAAGTAAAGCGCCACAGACTGGGAGATGGATACAGCAGTCAGCGAAGTAGTGTTCTGTAGGTAGGAACACAGGCAGGTACAGGCAGACCGGGTCATACACAGGTGGGCAGATCAGGAACAGATGCAGAAGCTTGAGCGAAGTCGGGGTTTAGGCCGGGTCGGTAACAGGCAGGCAGCGAAGTAACCAGAGGAGTAGACAGGAGAAAAATCAGAGACAAGCCGGGATCAGATAGCAGGAGTAGTCAGGAACAGGCCAAGAATAAACTGGAACAGGTTTTCAGGATAAGCAGATGGCAGGGGTCACAGGGAATGATGTAGACCAGACAGCATTGATCCTGGATATCTGTCTCGTTTAAATAGTCCATTTGGTGTCCAGAACTGTCACAACGTGCGTGCGGGATTACGTGTGCGCGCATGCGCACAACCATTCGCATCCGGGCTCTATTTTGCATGTCTGCACATGCGCTTGCACTGTGTGGCTTTCTTTATGGGAATGTGGAGAACAGGCATTCTTCTGCGGCTGCTATCTTGGTTGCTGGTTTGCCCTTCCTGACATGGACACTGTGCAAGCAAATTTCAGAGTACTGCTCTTCCAGTGGGGTTGCGTTGACTTCAGCTACTTGAACCTCCAGACCAAAGACCACTCCAGCCATACCCTTGTTTATCCTGACTAGGGAGCCCTTCCCCCGGCTACCTGAACTACCAGCTACAGCCAGTCTAGTGAGAGAGATGTTACAGAGAACCACAAGTAACTGCATTTGTATTAATTGCATTGCAATATTTATTGAAGTAGTGATTCTCAGCTAGACTCTCTGTTGTTATTGAGTTTTATAGAGACTATGGGGTTTATTTACTAAAGGCAAATCCACTTTGCACTACAAGTGCACTTGGAAGTGCAGTCGCTGTAGATCTGAGGGGGACATGCAAGGAAAATAAAAAACAGCATTTTTGCTTGTACATGATTGGATGATAAAATCAGCAGAGCTTTCCCTCATTTTAACCTTCCCCTTAGATCTACAGCGACTGCACTTCCAAGTGCACTGCAAGTGCACTTGTAGTGCAAACTGGATTTTGCTTTAGTAAATAAACCCCTATGCTATGCAGCCATGTTAACCTGATTGACTCACATAGACATTGGGGTTGATTTACTCAGAATCTGGTGCAGCTGTGCATGGTAGCCAATCAGCTTCTAACTTCAGCTTTTTCGATTAACCTTTGCCAATAAAAAAAAAAACTGGTTTCAATGCAGAGTTGCACTGGATTTTGCACTCTCCAGTTTTAGTAAATCAACCCCACTGCTGTGAAGAGTCCATATTTGTGCAGCTTTCATATTCAGACTCTCCAGTGTATACATAATTTTACAATTTTGAACCTGTTCTGCATTATTGCTTCTTTGTACCTGTTTAGTAAACTGAAAATTAATTTTCCTCTGTCTTATCATTCTTCAAAAAACCTACTCCATTTAAAGCGGTAGTAAAGCCTGCTTGGTGATTTTTACCCACAGGTAAGCCAAGGTAAATAGTTCATAATGTGCTAGTATGCGATGCATACTAGCATATTATGCAACTGCCTTACAGGTGTTTTTGTTTTGTTTTTATTTTTAACAGCCACGGCTTACTATCACTTTAAAGTACAAAAGTGTTTAATAACTGACTTTTTTCTATAGCACAAGTGTAATTGTAAACATTCATGACCGCTAATTGTGCACAACATAAAATGAGGATAAAAGTAAGGCAAGTTTGGTGTCTTGATATTGTGTGCCTCCAGCTCTTTGTGATTTGCTCTCCCTGCAGCTGGTTTGGAGCAACAGAGGCACAGAGATAATATTAAATCTCAATTCCAGCCAAAGACCTAATTAGAAACAGTTCAAATTAATAAATATGATCTATTTAACCTGAAAAAGTATTTCTGAACCTGTTCAGGCACTCTGCTTCACACATTCCTGCTTTAAATGCAAAACCACCCAGATGACACCAGTTTTAATTAGCTTCCTGTGTCACTTGTATAGGATTATAGATATGTATCAGCACATCTCCAAAATGTTTCCTGTTCTTCCCTCCTCACTCCACCTTACTTTCTAGATTTGTGTACGTAAAAACACATTGGACTTACGGCACTATGTCATGAAATAGAGCCTGTCTGATATCTGCCTAATGTAAAGATATCAAGTTCTGGCACTTATGCTAGCAGTGTTTTTAAAATACATTCAATTATCAATAATGAATACAGGACAAGGTACCGTATATTCTTTTATTTGTCTGAAGTTCCATTTTAACATAAAGACTGACGCCCACCTCCTCTCCGCTCATAAACGCTGCATTGTTATTATACTAGAGGCACTGGGCACATGGTCAAAGAGCTGCCTAGAGCACCACATTAAAAAAATTAAATAAAACAGGCCATTCTGGCCATTAATTAATGTTGTGCTGCTGAGAATTGCTTCTTTGGCTTAGTATGTGTAGCGGCCTCACCCCATCCTCTTTAGCTAGGGGTATGTCACGCGACAGAGTGAGGTGCGCTACGGCCCATGTCCTCCCCATAACTGTGGGTGAGGTGAAGGCCAATATCTGATGTTTCCTCGGGCCGGTGTGTCTTGGGCATGTACCGAGTCTGTTGTGCAGAAACCACCAAACCACCCTTTGCTCCCATTAACACAGTCCAACTGTTGGTTTTATTTCGTATCTCCACATACAGGCAATGCGATGGCAGGATACGGTGGGATGAGCAGGTCGAGGCACTATACTGATCTGGGTCCCTACACCCCCTGTGCTATGACCAAGGGTTGCAGGAGTCTTAATTTGAATACCTCCGCTGCGTTGCAGCCCCTATCAGGGGAAGATGTCCTCCAAGAGAGTTACCGGAGGCCCATCCGTCACCGGGTTGACGCTGCACCGGAATCTTCAGACGGGTGACCTCCCCAGCCTCCTCACCTCAGATGCGGGTCCCCTCGCAAGGGGCACCCTGGAATCACTTCACCCTTGCGGGACCCAGTCGGAGTCACTGGGTCCCAGGCCTCCTCAATAGTACCTCATCCCAGGCTGAAGGTGCCTGGGATGGAATCCCAGCTTCATTCCGGCCAGGCCTAGGGCGCCTAGGCCGGAACCTTGAACCGCCCGCACCCAGGCCGAAGGTGCCTGGGTGCGTGACGAGATGATCCCCGAAGACCTCGTGGCGAGGGCATCTCCCCTTTTATCTCTTCCCATCAACACCACGGCGGGTTCCCCGCCCCAGCCGTACCATCTCCAGGAAGGGACAAAAAGGGTAGCACTGTGGTGATGATTCTACCTGAAGCCTGTAGGTACTCCGCCACCCACAGGCAAAGGAGAATATTACATCCCCCAATCCTCCACGAATAACAAAAAGGGGTCTAAACCCTGACATAATTACACACCTGGGTCACACTACCCCCAGGTGTATCCCACTAAATCTGAAGACCCCGCTACACACTCCCCCCTGTGATTTGACGCTGGTTCCCAGCGTCAGGTGCACACCCATGTCTCCCAAGGAGTGGTGACATGGAGCAAGCCCCAGAGGCTGTCCCCAAATTTGTGAATACTAAGTGTGCCAAGACCTGCTCAAAAGGGAAAGGAAATAATATAAAACGATAAACTTTTGCATAAAACATCTATTCTGTACACATGTACAATCCCTCCCATCACTGTCTAAGAACCACCCCATACTCAGTAGTCTTGACCGATGAATCTCCTGCAGAAGGGAAACAAAAACAACATCCTAACAATCTGTGTTAACTTGGAATGAATAGGTCTGTCAGCCGAGAGACCCACTCACTCCAATAGGCAAAGTGATGCATGTGTAAAATTTTCAAACAGTCGTTGCACAACACTGCCACCTGTTGACAGCGCCGCGGTCATGACACTTGCCGAGATCTTCCTTCTTCCTGCTTTTCTACGCTAACTTTTACCCCCAGAGTCTCTGCCTTTGGCACATGAAGAAGAGGGAGAAAAACAACAGCTCCCGAGTCTCCAGTGAGTGAAAGAAAAGCCCAAATCAAAACAAAAGTAGGGCGCAGTTCTGAGCGTCTGGGAATGTTCCTTCCAGAAAGTTCAACAGCAAACAAAATAGGAGCTCACTTCTCCTACAAGTAAAACCTTGGATCCGGCAAAAACAGGGGCTTCAGGTGCTTGTCAAACACTTCCACCGAATATTCGACATCCTCTCCTTCTTTCCTGCAGATGAGCACCTTATCGGCATGAATATGGCGCCCCAGTCTCCAATCAGCTCTGCAGTCTCTAAACTTTTTAGATACAGGCGGCGAACACGACAGGTATCGCCGGGCATGAGGCACTTTGAGCTTTTCCCATACAAACTCGTCGTACCACCTTTGTCGCAAAACTTCGACTTCATACAATAAGTCCCGAGGCAAGTAGGGGTACTCCCACCCATATTCACGGCCGACTCTTTGGGAGAAAAGTCTCTGCAATCTGGCTAGAGGTGGCATCACATCTCGCTCGCCTTCTCCTGGCTGTACGATGGCCTCCGGGTGCCGAGGTACCTTCACCATCTCGAGTTGCTTTGCCTTTGGTGCCCCCAATGCAGCACGCTGCGTCCCCACTATCGGAGCGGGTGATGTGGTTGAAAGTGGAAGGTCGGTCGGAGGACTAGATTTCCTCGGGAACTCCGGGGCCTGCGCCCGGAGCGTACTGTCTTCTATGGACATGGGGGAATCCTGCGGTTTACACAGCACAGGTAGTGGGCGTCTGTCCCAGCCCTTCCGGTGAAACAGTTCGTCTATTTCTCCGTCATCACCACAGTCTGACAATGACTCTAGGTCGGATGTGTCATACATCTCGGCGGGAAGGTAGTCTCTAGTAGACGGAAGGCTACCCTCCCTTGCGGGCTCCACCGACTGTGGACTCCCGACACCTCCAACCAACACCACAGTCCCAGCCCCTAGCTCACCTGGACCTTCTGAAGAACTGGGATGTCCGGGACTCTCTTCTCTACCGGCGCCATCTAGGCCAGGCAAGCGGCGGGGTGAAGCTCGACCACGACCATAGGATGCCTGTACCAGGCCGACTTTCCTCTTCGGAGGTGGCAGCAGGGAATCTGTGGTGACCGAAGCAGTGTCCTCGGATTTCTCTCTTTCCGTCTCTGGTTGGGCAGTCACGTCGCCCTGGTCAGCGCGTACGGGGACTTCCGCAAAGGCCTGGATCTCTCCCTCCGGAGTGGCGGTTCCTGTGATGCAGTTGAGGCGAAGGGCCCGGGGCCTTACTGTGGATGATTCGACCTCAAAAAGAAACTCTTTGCACGCTTCACATCGCCCGAACGGCTTTAGTTGGACCACCAGTCCCGAGCATCCGGGACAGATCACACCGAGGGCCTCCGTGTCTCTGCATGAATACAGAGCCAACTGTCCTCGGGGCCTGAGCCTTATCCCTGTGTCTGTCAGGGGAGCAGCAAATGCAGTCATCTTTATAGGGTAAGATACCGGCATCCACGGAGAGCTTGAATTCATTCCGACCACTTGCTGCTCCTTCACGCGCTGACCACGCGCCGGAGTCTCCACGTGTATCTCCACACGTGGCCAGACTCCTCCAACGACTTGCACGTTTTCGGGGGCTTCCGCCAGCCTCAGCCCACAAATTGCGCAGTCATGGGGTGCCTCGTGGCGCATTGCATTAACAGTCCCCACATGTAGTACTTCACACGGCTGGACCTCTCCCTTTTTACGCTCCTCCGCGTGGGCCTTTCCCGACTTAGGGTCATGTCCACAACTCCGAGCAGGGATGCACTTTGGCCAATCACATGGCCGACCTGCTCGGAACTCCTCCGGGCAGCAAAGTTCAAACACAGACGTTCTCAGTTCCATCGTTGAGACACACACAATCCCGGACGAGCCCCCACGTGTAGCGGCCTCACCCCGTCCTCTTTAGCTAGGGGTATGTCACGCGACAGAGTGAGGTGCGCTACGGCCCATGTCCTCCCCATAACTGTGGGTGAGGTGAAGGCCAATATCTGATGTTTCCTCGGGCCGGTGTGTCTTGGGCATGTACCGAGTCTGTTGTGCAGAAACCACCAAACCACCCTTTGCTCCCATTAACAGAGTCCATACACCGATCACAGTCCAACTGTTGGCTTTATTTCGTATCTCCACATACAGGCAATGCGATGGCAGGATACGGTGGGATGAGCAGGTCGAGGCACTATACTGATCTGGGTCCCTTCACCCCCTGTGCTATGACCAAGGGTTGCAGGAGTCTTAATTCGAATACCTCCGCTGCGTTGCAGCCCCTATCAGGGGAAGATGTCCTCCAAGAGAGTTACCGGAGGCCCATCCGTCACCGGGTTGACGCTGCACCGGAATCTTCGGACGGGTGACCTCCCCAGCCTCCTCACCTCAGATGCGGGTCCCCTCGCAAGGGGCACCCTGGAATCACTTCACCCTTGCGGGACCCAGTCGGAGTCACTGGGTCCCAGGCCTCCTCAATAGTACCTCATCCCAGGCTGAAGGTGCCTGGGATGGAATCCCAGCTTCATTCCGGCCAGGCCTAGGGCGCCTAGGCCGGAACCTTGAACCGCCCGCACCCAGGCCGAAGGTGCCTGGGTGCGTGACGAGATGATCCCCGAAGACCTCGTGGCAAGGGCGTCTCCCCCTTTTATCTCCTCCCATCAACACCACGGCGGGTTCCCCGCCCCAGCCGTACCATCTCCAGGAAGGGACAAAAAGGGTAGCACTGTGGTGATGATTCTACCTGAAGCCTGTAGGTACTCCGCCACCCACAGGCAAAGGAGAATATTACATCCCCCAATCCTCCACGAATAACAAAAAGGGGTCTAAACCCTGACATAATTACACACCTGGGTCACACTACCCCCAGGTGTATCCCACTAAATCTGAAGACCCCGCTACATATGTAAATACAAATAGCAGTGTTAGAAGACAATGGGCCTGATTAACGAAAGCTTGAACTGAGGAGAAGCATACTGAATTGATGTAAAACTGGACCTCATTTAGTAAAGTTTGACGTGAGCTCAAGTGAACCTGCAAACATCCAGTCATGATTTTTCCATGCACATGATTGGATACTGAAGTGAATACAAGTGTAAATGCAGGTTCACCTCTGCTAACTTACCACTTTAGTAAGTGAGCAATTGCTTTGGTAAGTGTAGCACCCTCTAGTCTAGTATGCTAGAAATGTAAATAAGCTTTTTTTTTGTAGTGTAGATAAATTGTTTAGCTTGGCTGTTAGTCAAGCCTGGACTGAATCTGGGCCAGGGTGAGTGATCCAGGAAGTCTGGATGACTCACCAGGCAGCACCTCTGGCACCCCCCACTTGCTTGAACCTTGGAGAAGTTTCCAGAATAATAGGAGGGGGTTAGGAGGAGCTGCCTGGAGTATTAAGGAGGGCCCCAGCCAATCCTCAGCAAATGGGTTTGCAGGAGGTATGCCCCTCTTAACCTCCCTGGTGGTATGATTCTGTCTGATTTTAGGTGCTGAAAGCGGTACAATTATTTTGCATGGAAATTTGGCATTTTATATTGTAGGCCTGTAATTCTTAGTAATAACTCACTTAAATCTGTCCAAATAAGAGTCTAGTAGACATCCCGGGTATGATAACGTTTGAAACACAAAATCATAAATGATATTATAATAAATAACTATAAATAATTATAAGAAATAATAATATAAAAATATAAAAAATTATTCAATAATGTAATCAAATCAAAAACACAGAAATTTGCTCAGTTGCAGAATTGTCGCTGTCATTACTTTCAGTGTTTGATGATGAATTTCCCCACAAATCGCTGTCGCTCAATTCTGCAAGTGATTCTAATTTATTATCGCTGTTTTCTAGCTGGTTTAAAACCACTTTTGACATGAAGGGACACTTTTTGGTTGCTATGGACAATCTCCAAATTCCAGGCAGAAAAAACTGTATTTATAATATAAAAGTGCATGCAGGGCACTGGACAGACCACTAGGGACAAAGGGGATGTGTATTTTTTTATACAGTACTGTAATCTGTAAGATTACAGTGTACTGTATGTGTACTGTGTTTTTACTTTTTTGAATTTGGCGACGATCTCCGTCCCTATCTGCCGCAACGTCGCAGGGAACGAAGCTCTGTGTGTGAATCGAGTGAGGAGACAGCTCGCACACACAGCAGGGAGACATCACAGGATACAGGGGACAAGGTAACTTACTCTCCCTGTATCCTGCGATGCAGCCCGAGTCTGGCTCGGGGTTACCGCTTATGGTACTGAAATCCTTACCTCGAGCCAGACTCGGGAATACCGCCAGGGGGGTTAAATACTCAGGGTCAGGCCAGCAGGGGCAGTGTGGAGTTTGGGTGGAAGCTGGAGATAGTGTGCTAAGGAGGCTGGCCCTTGAGGGTACCCCCCTAGTCTGGGGGGGTTGACTTCGTGCCTGGGGCTTGGGGGCTGGAGGAATCTTCTCAAGACACATGGAGGAGTCCTGTCCAGAGGCATGGGAGGAAGAGTGAGGAAAGCAGGAGACAGCTAACACACCTAGGAGATCTCCAGGGAGAAGACAGCCGGTGGCTGGTGAGTGTGACAGTCTGGGAGGACTGTGGGAATGTAGCCAGGAGGGCTAGTGAAAGGGGCAGCTGCAGCCAGATGGGCTGGCAGTGCCAGCGCTGGACTTTTTCTCTACACACCAACGGGGCCTGCGTTCCCTTCCTGTAAAGGTCTTTTGCTTAATCTGGATGAGTGCCTTTCCAGATATACCAGTGTTCCAGCTGGGTCTAAGTTGTTTCTACACGCAAGTGATGTTCTGGAGGAAGAGCAGTATATACAGAGAGTGTATATAGTTTCCCTGAAGAGACTTTGTTCCATTCAAGTGGGCATCTCATAATACCCCTATCCCCATCCAAGTTTATTAACCCCTAATAAAAATTTGCTGGACTTTTTTCCTGACTCAAGTGAGCCTGTGGAAATTTGGCTATGCAGGGTGGGGGATCCCTATTCACCAGCGGCTCCTGCGTGGGAATCCCTACATAGGGGAACAGGCTCTATTCATTTAGACAAACAGAACATGTCCTAGATTCCTGGCGTTGCACATTTCCTTTTAAAGCCATTAGGTTGAATAAAGGGATTTTTATAACAGCTTACCTGTAAAATCCTTTTCTTGGAGTACATCACGGGACACAGAGCGACTTAGTCATTACTAATGGGTTATATAGTTTACCTTCAGGTGCTGACACTGGCAACTTCCAAACCGGAAGTACCCTCCCCTATATAAGCCCCTCCCATCCGGGAGCACCTCAGTTTTGTAGCAAAGCAATAAGTGTCCCAAAAAGAGGGGTGGGAGCTCTGTGTCCCGTGATGTACTCCAAGAAAAGGATTTTACAGGTAAGCTGTTATAAAAATCCCTTTTTCTTTTTCGTACATCACGGGACACAGAGCGACTTAGTCATTACTAATGGGACGTCCCAAAGCAATGCCAAATGAGGGGAGGGATACATAAGCTGGGCGCCATCAGGCATGAGGATCTTTTGCGGCCTGCAACACACTGCGCCCAAAGGCGACATCCTCCTGACTTCTAACGTCTACCTGGTAGAATCTAGTAAACGTGTGTACCGAAGACCATGTTGCGGCCTTACATACTTGAGCCAGGGAGGCCTGGTGATGCACTGCCCATGAAGTTCCAACTGCTCTTGTGGAGTGCACCCTAACTTTGAACGGAGGCGGTCTCTTTCTCAAGCCATAGGCTTGTATTATGACCTGTCGAATCCACTTGGCTAAAGTAGATTTTGATGCTGCCTGACCCTTTCTAGGGCCTTCCGGCAGAATAAACAAAGTATCCGTTCTGCGAATCTGAGCAGTGGCTTTTAGATAAGCTTTAACTGCTCTTACTACATCCAAAGAATGTAATAACTTTTCCTCTACCTAACTAGGTTTGGGGAAAAAAGAAGGAAGAACCACATCTTGGTTCAAATGAAACCTCGATACCACCTTGGGAAGAAAGGCTGGATGAGGACGTAATACTACTCTGTCCTTATGGACAACCAGATATGGCTCCTTACAGGACAAGGTGGCTAATTCCGATACTCTTTTAGCCGAACAAATGGCTACTAAGAAAATCAATTTCCTGGTGAGAAGAACCAAGGAAATGTGTTGCAATGGTTCAAACGGTTGTTTCTGTAGAACCGACAGAACCAGGTTTAAGTCCCATGGACATATGGGAATACTAACCGGAGGGCTAATACGCATCACTCCTTGTATGAAAGCTTTGACTAGTGAATGCGAAGCCAAGGGCCTTTGAAAAAATATTGACAAGGCCGAAATCTGACCCTTGATAGTACTCAAGTCCAGCTTCCTATCTACAGCCCACTGTAGGAAGTCCAAAATCCTACCTATCACGTACTTACGTGGATGCCATTTCTTGGCCTCACACCACGTAATGTACGCCTTCCAGATCCTATAATAGATCTGCCTGGATACCGGCTTCCTGGCATTGATCATGGTAGATACCACAGAATTAGAGAGCCCTCTCTTTTTCAGAATGTGGGCTTCAATAGCCAGGCCGTCAAACCTAGGGCTGGTAAGGAAGGGTGGTATATCGGTCCTTGCGACAGCAGGTCCGGACGATGTGGGAGGGTCCAAGGACTCCTCACTGACATTTTTACAATCTCCGCGTACCATGCCCTTCGGGGCCACGCTGGAGCCACCAGAATCACTGGTTTCTTTTCTACCCTGATTCTGCGGAGTAATCGCGGTAACAATTGTGGCGGTGGGAATGCATATATCAGCTTGAACTGATCCCAAGGGAACACTAGGGCATCCGAGCCGCAAGCTAGGGGATCCCTTGTGCGAGACACAAATCTGTCCACCTTTGCGTTGAATCTGGATGCTAGCAGATCTACATCCGGTGTTCCCCACCGCTGGCATATTGCCTGGAAAACCTCGGGGTGAAGAGACCATTCCCCCGGGCATAATTGTTGGCGACTTAAAAAGTCCGCTCTCCAATTTTCCACTCCTGGGATGAAAACCGCGGATATGGCTGGGACATATCTTTCTGCCCACTCCAGGATGCAATTTGCTTCCCTCTGGGCTGCACGACTCCTGGTGCCACCCTGGTGATTGATATATGCCACTGCTGTGGCATTGTCTGATTGAATTCTGACAGGGGACCCTTGGAGTTTGGATGTCCATGCTACTAGGGCATACCGGGCTGCTCGTATCTCTAAGAGATTGATGGGCAGGGCCTTTTCTGCTTCTGACCACTTGCCCTGGAGAGACCATTGCTCCAGTACTGCCCCCCAGCCTATGAGGCTGGCATCTGTAGTGACCACCTTCCAAGAAACCGGACTGAAGGGTTTCCCTTTTTCCAGATTCTGGGGCACCAACCACCAATGGAGGCTCTTGCGAACGGAAGGGGACAGGGACATTGGTAAGTCTAAAGCCTGAACTTTTTTGTTCCAGGCTGACAGTATGGCCCTTTGCAAATTCCTTGAATGGAATTGACCGTAGGGTACCGCTTCGAATGAAGCCACCATTTTTCCCAGCAGCCTCATGCACAGGCGTATGGATGGTTTTCTTTTTGTACCCACTAAGTGGGTCAAATCTTTTAAAGACGACACCTTCTCTGGAGGTAAGAAAATCTTTCTCTGATTTGAATCCAGCCTTAGCCCTAAGTATTCCAGACTTTTGACTGGTCTTAGAGCTGACTTGTCCCGGTTGATAATCCAACCGTGATATTCCAGATACTTGATTGTCTTGTGAATAGCTACTTCCAGCTTTTCCGCTGAGTGGTCTATTAGTAGCAGGTCGTCTAGATATGCCATTATCGTTACACCTTGTGTTCTTAGATTGGCCAATAGTGGGGCCAGAACCTTTGTGAACACTCGTGGTGCTGTGGCCAGACCGAAAGGTAAGGCTCTGAACTGAAAATGGCGCCCTTCTACTGCAAAGCGTAGAAATTTCTGGTGGGCCGGAAAGATGGGAATATGCAGATAAGCATCCCTTATGTCGATCGAGGCTAACCATTCCTGCCCTTGTAGGGCGGTGGCCACCGATCGGATCGACTCCATCCGAAAAGTCCTGATATTTAGGAACTTGTTTAGCCCTTTTAGATTTAATATGGGCCTCACGTCCCCATTTGGTTTGGGGACTGTGAAAAGGTTCGAGTAAAACCCGAATCCGCTTTCTTCCAGGGGAACCTTCATGATTACACCTTGGAGCAATAGTTGTTCTAGTGCCAGAAGGAGGGATCCTCTCTTCTGGGGATCTCTTGGCACGTTTGACCTCATAAATTGGGCAGGAGGAGTGCCTTTTAACTCCAGCTTGTATCCCAGACTTACTGCGGAGAGCACCCATCTGTCTCTGATGGTGTCCCGCCAGGTCTCTGTGAACAACTGAAGCCTTCCCCCCACCCGATTGAGTGGGGGCAACGCTTCATGACTTGGGGGGAGGTTTTGTACCTCTCTTGATCCAGGGCTTCTTGTTACCCTGTGATTGTCCCTGATTTCTGCCCCCTGAATTTGACCGTGGAGGCCGTCGGAACTGCTTCACAGCCGATGTGCCCGGGACTGGAGAAGTAGGCCTCTTAAAAGAAGGACTTCTACTCTTGTTCTTAACCGGTAAGTGTGAACTTTTACCGGCAGAAATTTTCTGGATATATTTGTCCAGATCTTCTCCAAATAAGCGTTCTCCATGAAATGGGAAGCTAACCAGCAGTTTCTTACAGGGAGCTTCAGCAGACCAGTTTTTGAGCCACAGAAGCCTACGCATATGTACTACAGACAGCGTAAAGCGGGAGGCCTGTTGGATTGTATCCTTTATGGCGTCCACCGCAAAACACAAGGCTCTAGGCAGGTCAGCTAGGGCAAGAGCCTGCTGATCTGGTAAGTCCCTTAAGACTTGTTTCAACTGATCTTTCACTGCTTGGCAGACTCCAATCGCTGCTACCGCAGGTTGTGTCACCATGCTTGCTGTAGAGAAAGCAGATTTTAGTAAAGACTCCAATTTTTTATCTATTGGGTCTTTGAACATTGGAACATTATCTACTGGACATGTCAGTGATTTGTTCACAGAAGAGATGGCTGCGTCCACTGTAGGGACCCTCCATTTTTTATGAACTTATCCTCCATGGGATAGATCACCAGAAATCTCTTGGGGGGAGCAAATATTTTATCAGGATGCTCCCAATCCTGGTAAATAAGCCCTTCTAATAAAGGGTGGATTGGGAAGGAACAGACAGCCTGGGGAGCTTTTAGCGACCCCAGCGAGGAAACCGTAGTGGTTGGTGGTTCCGCCAGAGGCATTTTAAATGCTGATCGGACCATGTTAGTCAGAGACTGAACCTATAATCTTTCAGCCTGAGATGCTGAGAAAGGTTCTTCCACTGTTGATTCCTCCATAACTGAATCAACCTCATCTTGATCCCCTTCAGGTAGGTCGATCTCTGTGTGGGGCTGTTCCTCCACTAACAGGCACTCTGAAGGAGGAGACGGAGATCGGACGCGCTTTCCCTGTGACAGGGAAGCAGCGATCAATGCTGTTAATCTCTCTTCCAATCCTCCCAGAGTTGAGGATAAAACCTCCTCTGTTATATATACAGGAGCAGGTGGACTGGGGACAGCCGCAGCACCAGGCACTCCTGCGGGGTTTCTACGGCTACTGAC
This sequence comes from Rana muscosa, assembly GCA_029206835.1. Classification (NCBI taxonomy): domain Eukaryota; kingdom Metazoa; phylum Chordata; class Amphibia; order Anura; family Ranidae; genus Rana; species Rana muscosa. The sequence continues at coordinate 576,777,537 of CM055121.1, forward strand.
CTCTGAATTCTCAGGGGAGATTGGTGCAGTACAAGCATGCCCAATATCCTCAGAGCCCGATGGAGACCCCTTTGGCTTCCTGGAAGACTTATTTCCGGAGCGTCTGGACGACATATCCTTTAAGCACAAAGCTGAGGTATTCCCGTCGTCATACACCAATTTTGCTGGTAATAGTCTAACACAGTTGCTGCTATATACCAGCTGGTGTCCACTAAAGTGCCTTTCTATGGGGATGCCTGCATCAACCGCCTCTGTGTGCCACTGTTTGTTGCTAGCTCTGTTTGCATCCAGCTGACACTTGTACTGTGTCTTTATACAAGCTGGGACGCCTGTACATGCGCAGAAGCGCCGTGGCGCGCATCGAGCGTCATCCACCCGCCCCGCCCCTTTTTTTTCATAGGAGGCGCGTGCCCGCGCCCGTGCGCCATTGGCGCCCTTTTCGAAAATCAAACAGGGACTAGGAGCCAGGGCCCTTTTTGCCGGAGGGCCTGTGCGGTGGATGAGCGCAGCAACAGGGCAGAGGAAGTGGATTCCCACAGAGAAACTTACCAACTGCCTGGATCTTTTGACTTGAGAAAACCAAAGATCCACATGACAAGAAAAATGGACCACAGCGGCCTCTAGTGGTTTAACACAGGTACCGCGGTCCTCTTTTTTTTTTTTTTCTTGACTACTATTAAAATTTTACATTTTCAGTAGTTACAGGCATACACAGATATTAGCGGGAATACCGTTAGGTAACAGACAGAAAGACAAATTAGGCTTGGGGGTCCCCCAATAGAACCAAGTTCCTGGGGGCCCCCACTTACCTGTTCCCCGCCGCAGGACTCTGTTTGGTCCACAGAAGCCCAAACTTCACCTATCATGGCAGGCATTGTAATTAAACCTTCAGGGACCGGGTTCCCAAGGATTCCACTCCCCTGGACCTGTATAGCACCCTGCACAGACAACATCTTGGTCGTGGGTATGACCAGAGCTCTGGATCCCAGGGTCCAGCCCTCCTAAGAGAGGCATTACAGGCAAAACCTTGCTCTTCTGCTGCAAGGCCCGGGTACCGACCGTTTAGCAATGAAGCTTTTTTGGTGGGATCCGGAACAGCTTACTAAGGCCCAAAAGAACCTGTACGCAAGCCCAGTGAAAACACATGTTACTCTTTGGCCAACACCTTAGACACTGGCAAAAAACTGAGGTGCTCCCGGATGGGAGGGGCTTATATAGGGGAGGGTACTTCCGGTTTGGAAGTTGCCAGTGCCAGCACCTGAAGGTAAACTATATAACCCATTAGTAATGACTAAGTCGCTCTGTGTCCCGTGATGTACGAAAAATACATTTTTTTTTGTCCGTGGCTATTGTCTGCTGCCTTCTACCATATATTATATGGAATCTGCATGGTAATGTAATGTCTTCATCACTGCACGGCTTCCCCACTCTGTGCAAGCACAACCAGGAGCATCAGGTTAGTGCTCATCCCACATTAGTAAGGAAGTTCATTCAAATGCTTCTGTGTTTGCAGCAAAATTATGAACAATTCTGATGCCAAACGATCCTCATTTTCCTCTGCTTTAATACCAAGACAGTGGCAGTTGGGTAAAAACAGTGTAGCACACAGATCCCTTCCTTGCTTACCTCCGCTAGCAGGTGGGACACACCATGCCACATGCCCAGTATCCTCCTTGTTGTAGAGGGTGAGCGGTGTTATCTGATTTGGGTCCTGCAGCGAGTTACCTCCTTCCGTTGGATTCTTCACCCTAGAGTGTAAGAAGAAGCCTATTCTCTCTCTTTACTTCAAGAAGGCCATTGTCCATACAGTAATGAAACCCAATAAAAGGTTTATTTTGGTTGCTTGAGACCTCGATAGAAAAGTTGGAGATAGAGAGAAATTAAGTAGGAGGCAGGTTCAGGCACGCGGCACTCAATTATCAATCATCGCCACTCAGGCCTGAGTGGGTTTTTGCTCACCCAGATAGTCCCTTTAAGAGCGGTCCTAGCAGCCGGTGTGGAGCACGAAACGTTTACTTGTAGTTTCCTAGGGATATGAACAGGAGATAATCTCTAAGTCCTGAACTTCCCAGCATAGTAACATTTAAGTCCTTAGGTGCCAATAGGGCACATTACTAGGCTTTTGGCGGATAGGAATCCTTCCCTCTGACAGGTAGCCAGGCCTCTCCCGAGACAGCAAATTTTTCACCAATCTCCTTGGGACCGATCCTCCCCTGGCTTCCACTCCTTCAGAGCGGGTCACCCCTCACTTGGGTACCCTGGGATTCCTCTTCGGGTGTAGGCCTCAGCTAAAGGTTCTGGGCCTACTTACAGCGATGCAGCCTCAGGCTAAAGGTGCCTGGGGCTGGTACACACACACGCACCCCTGGCATGCACAGCGGGTAGACCACGCCCACTGCACAGCTGCCGAGAGAGGACACCCAATGGTGCTGTAACGCTACCTGTGGTTCAACCTGGGACTGAGGTGACAGTGCCACCCACAGGCCACAGGGAACTGTACTGCCAGGCAGCATTACACCCAGGCAGAAGCAAATTTGTATATAATCAACAGGTCTGAGCTAAACTACCAGCTCAGACCACCCCTAAATTTCTGTACACAGCGCCCAGAATTGGGGTGGGCGCTACACACATCCCCTCCTAAATAAGACACTGTCCCAGTGGCTGGAATAAATCAAAGACCCCCTCAATCCTGAGTAGGTGTTGATTTATTTGCAAACTATATACACAAGAATTTGAAATGGTGCCTGAACCAAAAACTTTGGGAAAAGGGGAGGGGAAGAAGAAAAAGAAAGACATAGAGTAACATATAAATTGACATCCCATTCTCAATTTCACATTTCCTTAACGGGAATACAGAGCAATGCACACAAAACATATTACACATCCCACCCTCTCCTAAATAACTACCCCACCCCATTCTCCGGTGGAGTTGACAGCAGATCACACATCTGCAGAGGGAGAGAGAGATAGAAAAAAAAAAACACAACATGCATCATAATAAACATCCTATCTACCAACTGTACAAGGAAGTGAACCATCTCTTCGAAAATAAATGATTTCCTTCTTCAAGTAAAGTACGCTAAGCCTAGCATTACTTTGTTATATATTATATTTATATATATTTTTTCTGCAGACCGCTGTCACCTAGCGTTGGCACAAAATCAGCACATCCATAGTAGTTGCACATGGGACTGAATTACGGACTACTCATCTTGACCATGACGTCCCTTTTACTTTGACCCTGACTAGTCTACCCCAAAGTTCAACTCATAATAACCTGTCTCTTTTTTTTTTTTTATAAAGAGCAGAGGAGATAAGAAAAAAAACAGCTCTCCATTTTTTTCTTCGTGGAAGTAGACATCCCCTAGATAGCGGAGCAAAGTTACTTGAATCCAGGGCAGTTTGTCCGTGTAAAAACAGGATAAAGAAAGAAACAAAACAAATTCCTGTCTCAAAGATAGTAGTGGGGATCAGGGAAAATGAGAGTCTTCCACTGTTTGTCCAGGGTTTCAATAGAATACACAGTGTCCTCTCGCTCCTTGCTACAGATCACCACCCGATCAGCATGTATGTGCCGACCATAATTCTATTCCTTGCGGCAACCCTTGAAGCGATCAGCCATGGCGGCTGAATATGCAAAGTACCTGCGGATTTAGGCACTCCAAGGTAATCCCATATGGCATTGGAGTACCACCTCTCTCGATGGGCTTCTATTTCAAATAGCAGTCCTTTGGGCACATAAGGGTACTCCCAACCATACTCGTCAGCCACTCTCTTGTTGAGAAGCCGCTGTAACCGGGCAATATGTGGAATAGTTGCGCGGTCTCCTGCTCCTGGTAACACAGTGGCGTCTGGCGATCTTTTAACTAACACTGCATCAGGCTTTGGCCGAGGCGGCCGCAACGGCAAACGTCCGGTAGTGGTGGGCACAGGCGATGCAGGTGCGGGTGTGGGTACAACCTTCTCCTTCAAGGCAGGGGGTTTCACTCGAGGTGTAATTTCCCCAGAGTCCATCGGTGATCCCTCTCTAAGGTTGTGGGTCGGAGTCACCGGTATCCTGTCCCAAGCCTTCTTAATGAAGATCTCATCGATCTCACCATCTTCACCCAGTTCAGAGTGTGACTCGAAATCCGACGAGTCATATTCTTCAGCAGGCAAATAGTTTCTGGGAGACACAGACACACTGTCCCCAGACGGAAAAAGTTCCCGAGGGTCGGCTGTCCACACATCCCCAGTAGTATGGGATATGGGCTTCTTTCCCTTCCCCGGAAAACTTGTTGTCACAGTCCCCCCATTCTCCTTACCGTCCCCTGACGTGGATTTTCCGGAGATCCCTCCGCTTCGAAGATCCGGTTCAGGCAGGCACTGGGGCAGGCTTCTACCGCGGCCATGGGAGGCCTTAACATATCCCACTTTCCGTTTAGCGGGTGGGATGGAGGTTTATGTGGTGACGGAAGCAGCATCCGTTGCGGTATCCATCGTTGGCTCCGTGGTGGCTGGAACCTCATCCTTGGCATCCGTTGCAGCCGCGGTGATGCGTGTGGGTTCGGCTGTAGGGGCGTAATTGTCTTCTTCGGAAGTAACGGCCCCTGTAATGCAGTTGACCCGGTAGATTCGGGGTGATTCGGTGGGCTGGTCCACCTCAAACAGAAATTACCCACAAGTCAAGCACCTCCCGAGTGGCCGTATTTGTACAGCCAGACCACAGCATCTGGGACAGAGCACGCCCAGGTCCTCCGCATCTCGGCAGGTGTACAGTGCGAAGCGGCCCCTAGGCTTGAGCCGGATCCTCGTATCCGTGAGTGGGGCTGTAATAGGAGCAATGTCCATAGTAGTAGTAGCTGGGAACGTCCGAGGTCCCGATAAAGTGGAAGTCCATAGTGTAGTAGACAATTTGCTTCTCCTACTAGTCCAGGCTCTCTCTGTCACTTGGCGCCAAATGCACCATGTGTAACTCACAAATGGCGGGGACTCCTCCCCTTTTTCCCTTTCTGCACGCAGCTCGCTGGCTCTTCTTCTTTTAAGACACGCCCACGAACTACGCAGTTAGAAAAAGTTAAAGAACAGTCCTGTACCTCCTTTTCTCTCATTAAAATTGTGACGCAGTCCAATTTTTCCCTAACGCCAACCTCCACAAAACACATAGACAAGAGAAAAATAGTTCAACTTCCAGGGGTAGCTGCAAAATCCCGGACTCGAGCCCCCACATGTAGCACACAGATCCCTTCCTTGCTTACCTCCGCTAGCAGGTGGGACACACCATGCCACATGCCCAGTATCCTCCTTGTTGCAGAGGGTGAGCGGTGTTATCTGATTTGGGTCCTGCAGCGAGTTACCTCCTTCCGTTGGATTCTTCACCCTAGAGTGTAGGAAGAAGTCTATTCTCTCTCTTTACTTCAAGAAGGCCATTGTCCAGACAGTATTGAAACCCAATAAAAGGTTTATTTTGGTTGCTTAAGAACTCAATAGAAAAGTTGGAGATGGAGAGAAATTAACTAGGAGGCAGGTTCAGGCACGCGGCACTCAATTATCAATCATCGCCACTCAGGCCTGAGTGGGTTTTTGCTCACCCGGATTGTCCCTTTAAGAGCGGTCCTAGCAGCCGGTGTGGTGCACAAAACGTTTACTTGTAGTTTCCTAGGGATACGATCAGGAGATAATCTCTAAGTCCTGAACTTCCCAGCCTAGTGACATTTAAGTCCTTAGGTGCCAATAGGGCACATTACTAGGCTTTTGGCGGATAGGAATCCTTCCCTCTGACAGGTAGCCAGGCCTCTCCCGAGACAGCAAATTTTTCACCAATCTCCTTGGGACCGATCCTCCCCTCCCTTCCACTCCTTCAGAGCGGGTTACCCCTCACTTGGGTACCCTGGGATTCCTCTTCGGGTGTAGGCCTCAGCTAAAGGTGCTGGGCCTACTTACAGCGATGCAGCCTCAGGCTAAAGGTGCCTGGGGCTGGTACACACACACACGCACCCCTGGCCTGGAGGGCCGGGAGGCACAAACTGCTCCCCGAATAATGGCTTCTGCCCCTTTCACACCTGATTTAAACCTCTAATTTGTCGTACTACCATGTCACAATCACGTGCATTGCACGGCAATCATGGGTTCAAATCAGTTGGTGAGGAGGCAGCATAACGCTTCCTCAGCACCTGTCAAACACACTCAGATCACTTTTCACTCTTCTTTCCTGCTGCTGCATTCCTGCAGCATTTATAGGAAGCGCGGCAAGGGCATTTATAGGACTTAGAGATTATCTCCTGATTATCTCCTGATGCTGCAGATGACTTGACAACGCGCGGTACAGGAGATTTAGTTTCCTGTTCCCAGCCGGACTGACAGGAAGTGCACACTGAATGCTCACTTCCTTTCAGTCGGGCCGGTGTTCTGCCGAATAAGGTTCGCCCGGCGGATAAGGACCCCCCTGTACTGCGCAGGCCCAGCGCTTGCACAGTACGAACCTCAACTAAGCCTCCAAAAATAGCTGAACATGTAGAGCTGAGAGTCAGCTCTACACAGCGCCCCGCTAGGACGTGCACTTTATTGGTAAAATCACCCCCGCCCCTTGCAGAGTAGCACTAGCATCGGCAGCGTGCGACATTTGTCATACTCATTGCACAGGCGCCGTGTAGAGCTGACTCTCAGCTCTACATGTTCGCTATTTACGGAGGCTCAGTTGAGGTTCGTACTGCACAAGTGCCGTGCCTGCGCAGTACAGGAGGGTCTTTATCCGCCGGGGGAACTTTTTCGGCAGGACACCGGGAACAGGAAACTGAATCTCCTGCCACGCGCCATCAAGTCATGTCTTAGTAGATGGAGTCCATAGACGGTGCAGGGACCCGTGCACCGGGAACCCCGATCTATGAGCCGCACACAGTCCCCGGGGACTCCCGAACCTACACAAAGAGATCCTTGTGAGCGGCGATCTGATTCTCCAGCCATGGATGGAGGGGGGTCAGGGATTCCTCATTCCTATGGAAACAGCCAGGTATTGTCTTGAAGGTGGGGGCAGTGTATGGACTTGGGGGGGCGCACATGACGCAGGAGAGCCAGGGACAACCTCACCCCCCCAGTCCTGCCTGCGCGGTATGGTAGGGAGGGGGGGTGAGGGGCCTCCATGTCCATTTTGCTTGGGGCCCCCAAATTCCTTCAAACAGCCCTGCCTCTATGGAGCGGCAGATGTAAATGGACATGTGTCCATTTACATCTGCCGATATCCGATCCAATCCGCTATAAACAGACGGCTGGGGATCCGTTCTCCATCGGTTTGGCGGATCAAATGACAGTCAGATGTAAACAGACAGGCGGTCCGTTTACATCTGACTGCCCGTAGAGGGAAGCAGGCTGTGTCCGCTCTGCATAAGCGGAGCAGACACGGACCTGTCATTAGCCTTCTCAGCAGAACTTAGTACATTCAGCCTGGCCATTAATGGTTTGAACCCTGTATGGCCAACCTTAATGTTTATTATTGTTTCCTTTAAATTAGTCTAACTAAAGTCCGCTGGCAGATATAGGGCTAATTTTCAGTGCATTTCCCATGTTCAGTGTGTGGTTCTGTATATTTTGTAAGGTGCATAAGTTTTTCTTTCACTACTCAAATACATATTGTAAAATGTATATTTAGCGTATAAACATTTTCTGTTCTCCCGTTATGCACTTTTCTTGCAAGTGACTGGGTGTTCAATGGGAAAATTCCCCTGGAAAGCGTGAATTCCCTTGCAAAGTGAAGTCTATTTGCCTTTAGTAAATCCACCCCCATAACACAGCACATAGAGAAAAATGAACCTGGTAAGTACAGTAACCAAGATCAACCAGTCAACCAGCTTATCTGCTTGCCTTGTCGCAACTGGCCTGCATAGAGGGCAATGGATAGACCACTCGTGTCCACCTAAAAAGGTGACAGGAGGACCCAATCGGTCTGCCCGTGTCAAAGGCTCCCTCATATCTATTTGAGAAACCTTTGACAAACTCTCAGGCTCCATACTAATTCTGCGTCAGTCACCTCTATCACTGATAGACTGAATAGGCAATTTATTGTCCTGCAAGTCACAAGGAGTGGGAGATCTGCAGCTTTCGTTATGTTCTTGTATGTACAGATTACCTTTAAACTAGAAATCCCCCTTAACCTGACTGGCTGTGAAAAACTGAATTTGGAGATTTGTTTTGGAAACTCTCTTACCCCAAACAATGTGATATTTTTGGTAAAGGTTTTGCAAGGTTAGGGTTCATTTACAATTAGGGTAGCCCTTGCAAAAGCAATCTGTGGTGGATCACTTTTCAGAGGATGTTTGACAGGCAGTAAGAAATAGTTATGTCACCTCCCCCATGCCCTTTTAACCCCTAAAGGACCATTGTGATGCAAATTTGTGCATTGCACGTGGTTACTGTGTGCCACCATTCACTTAAATGTACTGTCCATTGAACACAACACAAAGGATAATTTTTCTCTGCAGTGCAAAGCATCATGGTCACGTGTATATCCTGTGTGGCTACTTTAGCAGCTTGGGAGTAAGGTTTGATGGGGGAGAACATGCAGCTCAGCCGCCTGTTTTTACCCCCCCCCCCCAACTGCATAAAAAAAAAAAAAACTTTGGACCTTTAAGGTGAATCTAAAGCCGACTGTGTTTTCATTTTGGATAGAGTAGGGAAGGATTAGAGTCTCTGTATGGTTTTTGCTGTCTGTGTCCCCGCAGGGGAGATTTCTCCTCTCTGTTTGGCCTGGTGACCAGTGCCAAGTGAGAAAAAAATCTACAATTACTTAGTGACAACAGTCTAGGAGAGATTTCCCTTACTTTGGAGAGATGGTTACATTGTTACATAGTTGGTAAGGTTGAATAAGGACACTGGTCCATCCAGTTCAAACCGAGTGTGTGTGTGTGTGTGTGTGTATTTATGTCACTACCATTTTTCAATATCCCTGTACATTGTGTTCACTAAGAAACACATCTAAGACCTCATGCACACAGAACATTTTAAATGCTGCTTTTAGAGAGTTTTTTTTGTGTCTGCCTCTAAATGCCATTCAATGTAAGCCGATGTGTCCATGCACACAAATCTTTTACAGGCGTTTAGAGGCCAAAGAAAAAAAAACTGAGCCCGCACATTCAGGAGAGGAGCGTTTTAACACAAAAAAAATGCTTTACCTGCCTAAATATGTGTAAGCGCTAGGCGTGTTTAACGCTTGAGCATTCATTAATTTCAATGGCCAAAATAAATTAATATTCTGCCAATTAAATAAATTAATACCCAAGTGTTTGCTTAAACATTCCTAAATGCGTTTGCAAAAATGTGGCTTTAGGAACGTTATTAATGCTGCTTTTCCCCTGGTGTTTAGAAGAGCTGGGCATATGCCCAGTGGGCATGGGGCCTTAAAGAGAAAGTAAACCCTCTACAAAAAAAAACAAAAAAAACACCCTGCAAGACAAAGGCATAATGAGCTAGTATGCATAGCATACTAGCTCATTATGAATTACTTACCTGAGATCGAAGCCCCCGCAGCGGTCCTCGTTCCCCTCCTCCGTCGCGGCCATCTCTTCCGCAGTGAATTCCGGGTATCCGCTGCGACTGGCCGGAGCCGCGATGACGTCACTCCCGTGCATGCGCACGGGGGTCGTCACTAACGGCACGATCGCCGTTAGAAACGGCGCGCTCCATTGTCTACGGCACTGGTGTCTGTCTTCTGCAAATATCTCCTAAACGTGTAGGTTTAGGAGATATTTCTTGCACCTACAGGTAAGCCTTAATCTAGGCTTACCTGTAGGTAAAAGTGGTCTGTAAGGGTTTACAACTACTTTAACATTTTTGGATTTATGTACACTCCCCCGTGAACACCCCCAACTGTGATAGGGAGTTCCACATCCTTATCACTCTAACAGTAAAGAACCCCATGTGCAGTTTGAAGATTGAATCGCTTAACATCCAACTTATTTGTGTGTCCATACTTCTTCTTTAGGAACCTTACATAAAATAGTTTTCTCCCAGTGATACAGTCACCATTTAAAAATGTGTATTTTGCTTGCATACCCCTCTTAATGTCAATATTCTCATTGCACACGTTCCTGGATTAGACTTAGAAGTAATAGGTGCTGCAGCAACAGGCAGCTGGAAACTGGAGGCATCACAGGTCAATGTATACCTTTGCCAACAGACCACAGATCAACAAGTACCATCTGAAAGTTTTATTGTAGAATGATCTCATCACAATGGACAAAGTGCAATGTTTCAGAGTCATGCAGGACCCCTTCGTCAGGCATTTGATGATCATCCCATACCTAAAGAATAAGGTCTTGCGCGACCCCAAAACATTGCACTTTGTCTATTGTGATGTGATCATTCTACAATAAAACTTTCAAACGGTACTTGTGGATCTGTGGTGTGTTGGCAAAGATGTACAAATCCCCTCTTAAGTGCCACTGTTCCAGAGAAAATAAATTTTATTTTTATAGTCTCTCCTCATAACTGAGGTCCTCATGTCCAGTACAAGGACATCCTACCTGAGCATTGGTGACCAGAACTGGATAGCTTACTCAAGATGTGGTTGAATCATAGTTTTATCTCTTGAGTAAATACCCTTTTTAAAGCATGCTAATAGTCTTGCAAGCCTTGCTTGTTGCAACTGGGCATTGCATGCTATTGCTTAGTCTGTCATCCATTAGTACTCCCAGATCCTTTTCTATCTTCGAATCTCCCAGATGTTCTCCCCCTAGCGAGTGACTTGCATTCTTTTTTTTTTAGCTTCCAAGTGCATTACTTTATATTTTTAAACATTAACCTTATCTGTCATTTAGCAGCCCACCCTCCTATTTTAACTAGGCCTTCTTGTAAAGGTTCTATATCCTGTTGTGAAGTTTTTGCACAGCTTAGCTTTGTCTCATCAGAAAACACTAAGATTGAAATATTTATTCCAAACTCTATATTACTTATAAACAAGTTAAACAGAATTGGTCCCAGAATAGAGCCTTGGGGCACGCTGCTCACAACTCTAGACCATCAAAAATATGCCATTAATCATCACTTTCATGATACTCTCCTGCAGCTAGTTTTCTATCCAGGTGCATACAATATCATCAATTCCAAAAGGCCTTAATTAGTAAATTAATTGTTTGTGGGGTACTGTATCAAATGCCTTAGCAAAATCTAGATATACCATGTCCACGAACCTTTCTCTATAGTGCTTTGAAAAAGTATTCATACCCCTTGAAAGTTTCCACATTTTTGTCATGTTACAACCAAAAACGTAAATGTATTTTATTGGGATTTTATGTGATAGACCAACACTAAGTGGCACATAATTGTGAAGTGTAAGAAAAATTACAAATGGCTTTCCATATTTTTTACAAATGAATATCTGAAAAGCATGGTGTTCATTTTTATTCAGCCCCCTGAGTCTATACTTTGTAGAATCACCTTTCACTGCAATTACAGCTGCAAGTCTTTTTGGGTATATTTCTACCAGCTTTGCCCATCTAGAAAGTGACACTTCTGCCCATTCTTCTTTGCAAAATAGCTCAAGCTCTGTCAGATTGGATGGAGAGCATCTGTTAACAGCAATTTTCAAGTCTTGCCACAGATTTTCAACTGGATATAGGTCTGGACTTGGGGCCATTCTAGCAGATGAATTTGACTTGATCTAAACCATTCCATTGTAGCTCTGGCTGTATGTTTAGGGTCGTTGTCCTGCTGGAAGGTGAACTTCTGCCCCAGTCTCAAGTCTTTTGCAGACTATAACAGGTTTTCTTCTAAGATTGCCCTGTATTTGGCTCCATCCATCTTCCCATCAACTCTGACCAGCTTCTCGGTCCCTGCTGAAGAAAAGCATCCACCACAACATGATGTTGCCACTACCATCTTTCACGGTGGGGATGATGTGGTCAGGGTGATATTCAGTGTTAGTTTTCCACCACACATAGCGTTCTGCTTTCAGGCCAGCAATTAAAATTTTGGTACCATCTGACCAGAGCACCTTCTTTCACATATTTGCTGTGTCCCCCACATGGCTTCTTGCAAACGGGACTTCTTATGGCTTTCTTTCAACAATGGCTTTCTTGCCAGTCTTCCATAAAGGCCAGACTTGTGGAGTAAACAACTAATCGTTGCAAGGGGCCTCTTGGCTGCTTCTCTGATTAATGCTCTCCTTGCCCGGCCTGTAAGTTTAGGTGGATGTCCATGTCTTTGTAGGTTTGCAGTTGTGCCATACTCTTTCCATTTTCGGATGATGGATTCATGCTCCATGAGATGCTCCATGAGATGTTCAAAGCTTGGGATATTTTTTTATAACCTAACCCTGCTTTAAACTTTTTCACAACTTTATCCCTGACCTGTCTGGTGTGTTCCTTGGCCTTCATGATGCTGTTTTTTCACTAGGGTTCTCTAACAAGCCTCCAAGGGCTTCACAGAACAGCTGTATTTATACTGAGATTAAATTACACACAGGTGGACTCTTTTTACTAATTAGATGGCTACTGAAGGCAATTGGTACCTCTAGCTTTTAGTTAGGTGTATCAGAGTAAAGGAGGCTAAATACAAATGCACACCACACTTTCACATATTTATTTGTAAAAACAATTGAAAACCATTTATCATTTTCCTTTCACTTCACAATTATGTGCTACTTTGTGTTGGTCGATCACATAAAATCCCAAGAAAATACATTTATGCTTTTGGTTGTAACATGACAAAATGTGGAAAATTTCAAGGGGTATGAATACTTTTTCAAGGCACTGTATGCAAATTACAGCTCAAACCCTCATAGAATGTTAAAAGGTTGGTCTGACAAGAACAGTCTTTCAGAAAACCATAGAAGTTGCTACTAATGATACTATTTTCATTAGCACATTCTTAGACATGGTCCCATATCATTCCTTCCAAGAGCTTACACACTATTGATGTTAGGCTGACTGGTTTGTAGTTTCCAGGTAAATATCTCACCCCCTTCTGAATATTGGTGCCACATTTACTTTTTTCCAACCTTCTGGTACCATTCCAGTGAGCTTTTCTTAACAATTTGGAACAATGGTCTAAGACATGTCTAACATATTTGAGGACTCTGCTCTGTCGGCCACAAGGGTACATTTTATTATAATGTTACTAACATCACTGTCTTGTTTATTATACCCTTTCTTTTCATTCATGTAAACTGAGGAGAAGAATTTACTACAGTTGCCTTCTCCTTGTCACTTGTGACCAACCTCCCCTTATCATCCTTTATGGGGTCAATATGTTCTGACCTCACCTTTTTGTTTTCTATTATCATATTTGAAAAACGATTTCCCATCACTTCCAGTTGTATCACAATGGGACACAGACAAATAAAAAAATGTCAGGAATGTAATTTTTACCATTTTTTTACTCTATTCAACACGAAAAAAAATAAATATGTAGCTTTGGATATAATTTCATGAATTTCTTTGAATTTACATACAGAAAAAATAAATGTTTGTGTTTTACAGTTTATGGCAGTAATGAGACAAAGCGGCAGCCAAAGCAAACCCATGTGTTCAGATGAATGGTGAAGTAAAGGGGGGCAGCCAGCCTGCACGTAGCAGAGCCTTCTCTCTAAATAATGTGTCAGTTCACTGTTCTGCTATGCAGTCAATGGCTTCTCTGTAGTTTGCCCTTCAGCCTTGTTTAATGACAGGTGGGCTGAATGAAGCCAGGTTTTAATCTGCAATACGTTTTAAAAACAAAATATTTTATATAGGACATGCGCTATAGTATTTTACACTCTGGGCTTATAAATAATACATTGCATCTGTAACAGAGAAACATTATTGAAAAGACATACAGCCTACAAATCTGTATATACTATTATAACCACCACACATAAAAAATCCTGATATACTATCTGTTGCTAAAAGTGAAAATATTATAAACTCTACCATCCACTTAGAGCTACTTTTGAGTGCTCTGCGTTTTTTTTTTTTTTTTTACTTTTGTTTTGTAGCTAATACTCACATAATGCAAAACCATAAAAATCTAAAGGAAGGAAACTTAAGGAAAAATGGATCTATTATGGGATAGTCAAGTGAGCACTGCAGCTATTATATTGTCTGTAATGCTGCAAACTACAGTGGTCACTCACTCAGTGCATACCAATCCATCTCGGAATATATTCCTGACATCTCATTAAAGCTTCCGATGTTTCTGAGCGCTTCCCATACATTTCATCAGATTTTCACTTCTCTGACTTTCTCCCTTTATACTCCAGCTGTCATTTCCATGTCTTGCTGCTGAAACGTACACCTACAAACATTATTAATCTTGCGTTTCTTTATAGACATTCATTTGACGTGGGCTGATGAGTATTGTATTTTAGATTTGCTAGATATCGCTACCCCTAAACATGATATGATTGTCATCCAATCCTGCTGATGTCTATTGGCACCTTTTAGATCAACAGTAAAAACAGATAAAGCCTCATTTACATTGGGTGTTTGGCCCCTGTGCATGGAACATGGCGTTTTCGTGCAGGCGGAAGGCAGATGCACACTTTCCAGTCCTGCTGCATTCCAGGCATTCATACCTGAGTGCATACTGCCCTAAACATTAGTACCACTCTGTGCATTGTCCAGCCCCTTCCAGTTGCAGCAGCTTTCAGCCTCTTATAGGGGATTGATTTACTGAAGGAAAATAGAGTGTTCACTTAGCAAGGGCAGTTTGCACTTTGCATGGGAACTTCCATCATCCAGACATGTGCAAGCAAAAATGGCGTGTTTGGGTATTCTTCGCATCGTGAAATTTTTACTACACTCACTAAGTTCTTGGGAAAATTCCCTTGAAAAATGCAACTTCCCTTGAAGTTGCATTTCTGTTTCTTCAGCAAATCAAATTTCCTCTGGTTCTTTTGTTTCATAATTTAAAGAGAATATGTATTGGGTTTGTATATGTTTTTATTCATTTATTATTGTCAGGACTAAATAATACAGCTTTAAAAAATATATTTGTAGCGATACCTTCAATTAAGAAGGCCGCAGATTTAGTTTGGGACCTGAAAACAGCTCCGCCAACCCCCGGCAATGTACTCGACCCTCTGCTGGCACAGATAGTTATGGCAGCAATATATATATCTCTTATACTATATGAGTAAACCCAGACACCAGACGATAATGGAAGGGGTATAAAATTTACTCTAATCTTTTGGTAAGAAAGGTTAACAGTGGTAACAGTTCACAGGTAATAAATTGCAGAGCCCTGCAGCAATAAACATACTATGCATTAAAATGAACATTAAAGGTGCGCAGCGTGGGCGACCGTTAACTAGGCGCCCTGTGACGCAGTAACTAAATGAACTAACTAGCTGGCCAGGCCTGGCTCAGATATCTACAACTCAGTCTATAGGGGATGATGGTTTCTTCACCGGCAATTCTTTAAAGGTGGTGCACATAACAGAATACCATTTGTAATCCAGTGGGAAGGTTGTGATGAAATAAACACTTTACTGTATGAACTCTAAGTTCAGCTCTGATAAGGTTCTCCAGTGAGAGTATCAGAAATAACTTGTGTGCCACGGCAGTCTATAGGCACATTAGCAACAACAGTATATGGTCTGAGCATACGCTCACTCACCCTCCCGGACGCGATCCCAGTCCGGGAACTTCCACCGACTGTGTCTTCACACACACAGTGTCTCCAGCGATCGGGTCCCCGATCCAACCAAGGTTGTAGACAAGCGAAGTCAGATGCCACCCAGCTCGCAGTGGGGTGGAAGGCTCTTTGGTGCTGCGCAAGGCCTCAGGCTTCAGGCCTTGCACACCGGCACATCCGCACAGGAGGATCAGTCACTGAAGTCTCGTGTCCCAAAGAGGCCGAGCCCAGCCTCGCCTCCTCCTTTTATAACCCCTCCCATGAGTCTCTGAGGTGGAAACATGCCGAAAGGGATTCTGGGCAAGGTAGTCCCAAGAGTCTTAAATGGGACCCCGCTACACACTCCCCCCACTTAAATTCTTTGGTCCCCAAAGAAACCTTGGCATACACTGCGTACAACCCCAGACAACATTGCATAAGAGGTTGGCATAGGGAATTCCCACCAAAACCGAGGGATTGGATTCCCTTTGCCACAGGTCATACTATCCTGAGTGACCTGCCTAACTGTGCCAGAGAGTGAGTGGGGGTTGCCCTCTACCAAATGTACAGTGGAGGGGTCCGGATTCTCTACACTCCTCCTAGCAGTGATCACAGAATCTTCTGAGCTCTCCCCCATTTGTGGGTAGGTCAAATTTCTGGGAGGCCTTATGACTCTGCGGGCCCTTTGTTCCCTTGGGGTTTCCGGCTCTGGCGCCACATGCTCTTCTTCTGTAACAGGCTCAGGCAACACATCAGGCTCTGTAACATCTGCTTCAGGAGCCGAGGGACACATAGAGTCTCTAGGGTCCTGTTCAGGGTAAACATCACGGGCATCTTCCCAGTAATCAAATGAAGGGCTATAGGGGATGAATTCAACGGCTTCTGCATTCAGTTGTGTATCTATAAGTGTCTTCAGTAGTTGGAAGATCTATAGCAGAAGTCCCCTGAGTTGGGGAAGGCCACAGCCAGTCAAACTCTCCCTCCTCATCTCCACTGAGTTCAGAAGCATTTATATCTTCAGTCCGAGAGGTCTGGGACCGAGTGTTTGGCCTGGGGGTATCCAGAATAGAGACTGGTTCAGGGGAGTCTCTCACTGGAGGTATCCTGACTGCTTCAGCAAGTGGGAGCAGGTGGTTTCGATGCCACGTCTTCAGTGGGCCTAACTTTCCTTCTGGCTTCAACTTGTAGACAGGTAGGCCCGGCAACTTCCTACAGATGACATAGGGTTCAGATCTCCATCTGTCCGCAAGTTTGTGTTTTCCAGGGACCCCAGATTGCGTAGCAGTACTCGGTCCCCGGGACGTAGGTCCTGTACCCGGACCTTCAAGTCAAAATGTCTTTTGTTTCGAGCTCCCCTTTGATTTGAGGCCGCTTGAGATTGTTCATAGGCTACCTTCAGGCTGTGTCTGAGCCTGTCCACATATCCTTTGTGGGATGTGGCTGAGGAATGGTCTAAAGAGGTGCCAAAGGCCAAGTCTACAGGTAGTCTCGCTTCTCTCCCAAACATAAGTCGATATGGGGAGTAGCCTGTAGCATCACTGGTGGTGCAGTTGTAAGCATGTACTATAGCTGCTATGTGTTTGCTCCAATGTTGTTTCTTCTCACTTTCCAGAGTCCCCAACATGTTGAGCAAGGTTCAATTAAACCTCTCCGGCTGAGCATCCCCCTGTGGGTGGTAAGGTGTAGTTCGAGTCTTCTTGATTCCCAACGAATCCAGGAGTTTCCGGATCAATCGACTTTCAAAGTCCCTTCCTTGATCTGAATGAAGTCGCTGGGGCAGCCCATAATGGACAAAATACTTCTCCACAAGTACCTTGGCTACTGTGGAAGCCTTCTGGTCTTTGGTTGGGAAAGCCTGGGCATACCGGGTGAAATGATCGGTTATCACCAGAACATTTCCTAGTTCACTCAGATCGGGTTCGAGGCAGAGGAAATCAATGCACACCAGATCCATTGGGCCTTGACTCTGTAGATGGCCCATTGGGGCAGCTTGATGGGGTAAAGTCTTCCTCTGGATGCAGCGTGCACACGAATGGCAGTACTCTTCTACTTCTGCCCTCATACAGGGCCAATAGAACCGACTTCTGACAAGTTGAAAGGTCCTTTCCACCCCTAAGTGGCCATGATTGTCATGTAGGGCCATCAGAACCGTCTCTCTGTGTTTCTCCGGAAGAAACAATTGCCATTTATCTTCCAGGTCATCAGAGGGGCCCCTTCGGTAGACCACTCCCTGATGCACCTGTAACCTGTCCCACTCCTTCCTCAACAGGCGAGCTTACTTTGAGGAGTGACTCAGAAGTCTGTTTGGATCCTGATTCTCCAAAGCTTCCAGAACCAATTTCCCCATGGGGTCTTCTAATTGGTCACATCTTAGCTCCTTTTTGGACAGTTTTGGCAGATGGTCTTCCTCCAGTTGAGTTACCCCACAGTATTGTTTGGGGACTCCTACCATGGTAACTCCTATCTCTTCCGCCCTTGAGCCTCCTCTAGCTTGCAATTCAGCCCCCTGACATAAAGCCCGCACCCCGTCTGGTGCCACTTGAGTCCAGTCTTCCATGTCTTGGGTGGAACCATGAGATCTTCTGGACAAAGCGTCTGCATCTCGATTCCCAATCCCCGGCCTGTACTTTAGGCTGAAATTGAATCCAGACAATGCGGCCAGCCACCTGTGTTCAGTGGCGTCCAGCTTTGCTGTAGTGAATAGATAGGTCAGGGGGTTGTTGTCAGTCTTCACAGTGAACTCCGCCCCATACAGGTAGTCTTTGAGCTTGTCTACTACCGCCCACTTAAGGGCCAGGAACTCCAGCTTGTGAGTGGGGTAGTTTTTCTCAGAGGGGGTCAGGCTCCTGCTCACGTAGGCAACAGGCCGTAGTTTCCCTTCGTGTTCTTGATAAAGTACTCCTCCCAGACCGTCATGACAAGCATCTACGTGTAGTTCATAGGGTTTGGTTGGGTCTGCGTAAGCCAAGACTGGAGCAGTGGTTAGGCTCTTCTTCAATGCCTGGAAGGCCTCTTCACATTTCTGGTTCCACTGATCTTTGACTGACTCTCCCGGCTTCCTGGGCCCTAAATCATCCTCTTCTCCCTCAGACTTGAGCAGTTCATTCAATGGTCTAGCAATTCGGGCGAATCCCTCCACAAACCTCCTGTAATAGGAGCAGAACCCTAAGAAGGATCTGAGTTCTGTTACTGTGGTGGGTCGTGGCCAGGAGGTAACTGCCTCCAATTTCTCAGGATCTGTGGCCAGCCCTTCTTCAGACACTATGTGCCCCAGGTAGTTCACAGAAGACTGGTAGAACCGACACTTCTCGGGCGGAAGTTTGAGTCCCTCCTCACTGAGTCTCCTCAAGACTTTTTCCAGCCTCTCCTCGTGTTCCTCCAGGGTTCTTCCAAAGACAATGACATCGTCCAGTTATACAAGGACTTCAATAAGGTTCATGTCTCCTACAGTCTTTTCCACGAGACGTTGGAAAGTAGCTGGGGCTCCAGACAGACCTTGGGGCATCCGGTCAAATTCAAAGAACCCCACTGGGGTTATGAAAGCTGTCTTTTCCTTGTCTTCTGGGTGCATAGGGATCTGATAGTACCCACTCTTGAGATCCATAACGCTGAACCACTTGGCTCCAGACAAGCTCTGTAGGGCATCCTCTATCCTCGGAGTGGTGTACTGGTCGGGTATGGTTCTCCTGTTAAGAGTCCTGTAATCGATACAGAGCCTCAACGATCCATTCTTCTTCCTGACCACCACTATCGGGGAGGCATAGGGGCTTCTAGACTCCCGTATCACACCAGTCCTTTTGAGTTCTGCAAGTTGCTCCCTTAGATCCTCCAGATCCGCTAGTGGGGCCCCCCTGACACTCTCTCTGAAGGGCTTATCTTCTTGGAGGCGGATCCGATGGGTGGCACTCCTTGCACACCCCACATCGAACTCATCTTTGGAGAAGATCTTCTCCCATCTGGTCAACTGGGCCTTGGCTCTCTCCTTCCAAGCCCTGGGCTGATTCAAGTTTTCCATGGATAGCTTCTCCCAAGCATCTCCTCCTTCACCCGCCCCCTTTACTTCTGACAAGTTGACAGGGGCAGCAGGGCTCACCTGGCCCAGCAGCATCCTGGCTGGGATTTCCATGGGGCCATGTGTATTGTTCCTAACACTCACTGGAACTCTACAACGGGCCTTCTTCAGGGCCTTCAGCGGAATCACTTCTGATATCACTTCCAGACCGGGGGACTCTTCCCTTGGGTCGGACTCCAACATAACAAAGGGTCCAGGCTGCTCCCAAGTAAGCTTCACAGTGGCTCTGAGACAGGTTACTTCGCCGGACTGCAACACTATCCCTTCTCTTCCAAGTCTCCACACCTTCCCTATCCCCTCTCCTGGGGTCTTCTGCTCTAGGATCAGCCGTTGATAAGCCGTCTTCAGCATGGGGTGGATCTTGGTGGCCGCTGACCCCTTCTCTTTCACTAGAGGGGTCAGAAGTCTTCGGACCAGGTCTGTGTTTGTCCCTATTATAAGGGAACTCTTGTTGGCTCCGGGCGGCCGAGGGCACACAACCGCCAAGGTGTCAAACACTTCGGCTTTTCCAGCCACAGATAGGTCAAAGATCATCTTGACAGGCAGATAGCCATCGTAGGGGAAATTCTGGGTTCCAATCCCACATATCTCTAGTCCCTCTATCTTCTGGATGGGCAGGTGACTCAAGTGCTTATCGTAGAAATCTCGGTATAACAGGGTCACTTGTGCCCCAGTATCCAAGATGGCTCTGGTGTAGACTCCCTCCACTTGAATGGGCACTATAGGAGATGGGCCTACCAGCTTCTCCGGATATGGCCTGGCAGGGGTCGCCTTCTTCTGACCCTTTCCTTTCGGACTCTCTCTCAAACAATTCCCTTTGGACTTTAATCTTTCTTGAGCCTGGTATGCATTGATTTCCCTCCTTTCAATGGGTGTGCGGACCCGCTGAGGGATACTATTATTCTTCTTAGGTGTGCACCCCCTCTGGGGAGTGCTGTGTCCCTTCTGAGGGGTCTTGCCCCCTTTTTCTGGGGTGTATCTCTGTTGAGGAATGTTGTGTTTCCTCTGAGGTGTTTTATTTCCTCTTTTCTTCTGCTTTGCATTCAGCTTGGAGCTCACTGAAAGTGATGGGCACCCGGTTGACTCCTTCACCGGGGCCCTCTGGAGTTTCCTGCCGGCTTGCGGTTGTCTGGTTTCTTCTTCTTGGGACTGGAACATGTGGCTGCAATATGGCCAATTCCTCCACAGTTAAAGCAGACTATATCTCCCCATTCTTGTAAAGATGCGGGTGCTGAGGCAATTGGGAATAATTCCTTCCTTGGTACTTCTCTCTTGGAACCCTCTGTGTCTTTTGCCATCAGAGAGGTCAACATCTCTAACACCTTGGACATTTGGGCTTTTAGAGTGTCTACCTCTGAGTCTCTTTCAGGGGTCATCACTGGATTGACTAGCACCTGTGCGGGCACAACATTTGCCTTAATCATTTGCTGGTCCTGTTGTAGCGCCTCCTCATCTCTGATGATTTTTATCAAGTCAGCATAAGTCAGCAGAGTTCCTCCTCCCGAGGTCTTCAGGTGCAGCCAGACTGGATCCGAGCGTAATGCTCCCTTTAAAACCTGTTTCATTCTTGCCGCATCTGTATGTTGGGGCTTCATTCCCTTCTTCAACACAATCTTGGACAGCAACCTGTTCAGTCTTCTAACATACTCTGAAAGTTTCTCCTTCGGTTGTTGGAAAGTATGTTCAAATTGGTAGACCATCTCTGTCACCTTTTCCAATTGACCAAACTCTTCCTGTAGCATGGCTAGACAGTCTTGAGCCGTGCAGTCTGCATTCCCAAACCGAAAACTTTTTACTGCTTCTACTGCTGCGCCTTTAAGGCTTTCTATCACTCGTTGCCTTTTCTGTGCTTCAGGCACCTCCCATGCCTCTACTGCTTGTAATGCCTGCTCCACCCAGGTATCAAAATCTTCTTCCCCTGCAGGGACAGGGAGCTTCCCTGAGAATGTTTTCAGTCTACGGTAGCTAGTCTCCACATGCACCGTGTTTGTCTTCTGACACTTGGTTAGCAGATCCCCTATTGCACTTATCAGTTCTGGTGATATAGCAGTGACAGGTGCGGGCGCCACCGGAGGCGTCGCCCTGTCTTCTCTTTCAGGTGGGGTACGGGCCGCAACCTGCGGTGATCCCGTCGGTGATGGCTCCTTCTTAATTGCGTGTGCCAACCTATAGGATCTATTATCTGGCGTCTGTATACAGTTGCGCTTACAAGCCTCTGGCATCCCGTCCAAGTATTCCACTAGTGCATACTGGTATGAGATGTCTGGGTCTGACTTTATTCCCATCATCCACGGTGTGTGATCTGGGATCACTGACTTCATTAACTCCTCTATCGTTTCAATTGACCATTCCTCCCCTGGTAGATTGATGACCACTGACTGGCTTGGGTCTTTCTTAGCCACTTCGCACCACGCTCTTATTCCTTGCGGGTCCATGACGGCACCTCTGGCATTTAATTGCTGTATCAGGATCCCGGACGGGAACCCCCACGTGTAGCGATACCTTCAATTAAGAAGGCCGCAGATTTAGTTTGGGCCCTGAAAACAGCTCCGCCAACCCCTGGCAATGTACTCGACCCTCTGCTGGCACAGTTAGTTATGGCAGCAATATATATATCTCTTATACTATATGAGTAAACCCAGACACCAGACGATAATGAAAGGGGTATCAAATTTACTCTAAACTTTTGGTAAGAAAGGTTAACAGTGGTAACAGTTCACAGGTAATAAATTGCAGAGCCCTGCAGCAATAAACATACTATGCATTAAAATGAACATTAAAGGTGCGCCGCGTGGGCGACCGTTAACTAGGCGCCCTGTGACGCAGTAACTAAATGAACTAGCTGGCCAGGCCTGGCTCAGATATCTACAACTCAGTCTATAGGGGATGATGGTTTCTTCACCGGCAATTCTTTAAAAGTGGTGCACATAACAGAATACCATTTGTAATCCAGTGGGAAGGTTGTGATGAAATAAACACTTTACTGTATGAACTCTAAGTTCAGCTCTGATAAGGTTCTCCAATGAGAGTATCAGAAATAACTTGTGGGCCACGGCAGTCTATAGGCACATTAGCAACAACAGTATATGGTCTGAGCATACGCTCGCTCACCCTCCCGGATGCGATCCCAGTCCGGGAACTTCCACCGACTGTGTCTTAACACACACAGTGTCTCCAGCGATCGGGTCCCCGATCCAACCAAGGTTGTAGACAAGCGAAGTCAGATGCCACCCAGCTCGCAGTGGGGTGGAAGGCTCTTTGGTGCTGCGCAAGGCCTCAGGCTTCAGGCCCTGCATGCCGGCACATCCGCACAGGAGGATCAGTCACTGAAGTCTCGTGTCCCAAAGAGGCCGAGCCCAGCCTCGCCTCCTCCTTTTATAACCCCTCCCATGAGTCTCTGAGGTGGAAACATGCTGAAAGGGATTCTGGGCAAGGTAGTCCCGAGAGTCTTAAAGGGGACCCCGCTACATATTTTTTTACTTAGGCAACAAAAATGTAAATATTAAATATGAATAATTTGTATTCTCTATAGCCCATGGAAGAACAGCTGGTTTGTTTTAGGTTTATTTACTAAAAGCAACTGAACTGTGCACTTTTCCATGGAAGTTACACTTTGCATTGAAATATTCTGCATAGCTTCGTGAATGCAGTGAATCTCTGCTTACTTCCATCATCCAATCATGTGCAAATAAATATGGTGTTTTTTTCTCCTTGTATGTGATTGGCTATTCTTTGCAAAGTTAAATTTAAGTTCTGGGGAAAATTCCCTTGTAAAGTGCCACTTCCCTTGCAAAGTGCAACTTCTCTTGAAAAGCGAACAGACTATTTGTCTTTAGTAAATCAATCCCATACAGCTTTACAGCCTTCAAGTAGTGATGCTGGGTGGTGCACCTTTGCTTTCTGCCCAAAGCTGCCCACAGGGAAAAGCTGAAATGTCATGCACAGAGGCTAAATGCTCATTGTGCATGAGGCCTAAGGAGGTAGATTAAACTGCCTTTAGTGTAGACATAGAGGCTGATGTACTAAATTTGAAGAAAAACGTATAAATTGTGTAAGTATTTGCTTAAATTATTTAGTCACGTGAAAAGCAAATTTCTGCACCTGTGAAATGAATGGGTAGTGACTTCACCCATAGAGTTACTATGAGGCTGCCATTGTTGGCTGCCTCCTCTGCATCCGCCTTCCACAGTGAAGCCACAGCTGACAGCTCAGTGTTGGAATGGGTTGGATCGACTTCAGAAAAGGTATGTATACTGATTTATTCTTTACAGGGCTAGATAGGTTAGTGTTAAATTGTGGATGTCTGTAGACGCAGGGATTTTAGTGTTAGGGTAGACTTCTACTTTAAGGCTTGATGGGCAAAACGTGTTGGATTTTTGACTGTTGTTCATATACTATAATAAAACAATGTTTTAGCCGACTTCCATGGCACCAGCCTTTCTCCCTTTTTTTGCATGGATTACATGGAGGTTTGCAGAGACTTTGCAGGCTAAGTGCTGTGTTCTTAAGGCTCACCAGGCATTACACAGGAGGCAGTACCTTGGATGCATCTGTTCCATTGGGCAATTGAAGTAAATATTCACACAAAGAAATCAGCCCATTGGAATCATGGTAAAGGAAGCTTTTTTATTATGATGTTCCATAAAGGGGACATTGGATTGGGCAATTATCCTTTTGGACTAGGAATGAGTGGAATGATTTCAGATACATTTTGCAGCCAAATTACCTATTTTCTGTCTGTGAAATTTTGTTGAATCAAAGAGTCTAAGTTTTACTCACTGAGCTACTATGTTGAAATTTACTTGAAAAAATACTCTTTTTCTTTATGTAGATTGTGTGTGTGGGTTTTTGTGTATTTAGGTTAGTGTATTTTATTTAGGGGCCCATTTATAAAGATTTCACGGTGCAATGTGCACAGCTAATGTTTTTTGTAAGTTCATCCATCTATATTTTACCACATTCAGCCTTTAATTTTTTTATAGAGGATTTGTTATTTTTATCTATCAATTTCAAAGCATATTTTCCCATCAGCAAACAACATAATAGGAATTTGACAAAAATCTAACAGTGGGTAGCCCCGCCAGCTTGACAAAAGTTGGTTACTCAATCAGTTTTTGTCAATTGAGTCGAGCCAAAAATTGCTGGTGAGCGGTGCCTGCAGCCAATCAGCTGCATCCACTTTGAATATTCTGACATCCAGTGCTCAGGGCTGTCAGAAGAATACAATCATCTGGCAGGAGGGATTCGTCCATCTAAACCATTTGTGTGAATGAAGGAAACTCTTACGCTTCTTGTATGTATGGCCAGCTTAGGTCAAAGATCCCTTTTGATATAAACCATTCAGTCAAAATGGAAAAGTAATCTTTGAAAGGTACATAGGAAGCTTATCTTACCTGTTAATAACTTCATTATTTTCATCCACACACATAGCCCTTAGGGCAGTGGGGTATTATTTAGGTTTTGTGCTGCCCTAGGCCTGACTAAAATCGTGCACCCCTAATTTAAATATGACCCACCCCTTCCTGTCAAGGCCACACACCTTTCTGTTTAAGACCCGCCCTGAAAATTTCCAGTGGGGACACTAGTTCTGAGGGCCTGGGGGGGGGAATGGATTCCCTTAATTTGCATAGATTTCCTCTCACTTCCTGTTTGGCTATGGGACAGGAAGTGAAGGGAAATCTCTGCAATGGGACAGGGATGGTAAAAAATAAACTGATAGGAGCTATAACCATCCCTTACTCTATCCAGAATTGAAAAAAAAGTGTTGCGTATAGTTCTCATTTTAAGCACAAATTTCTGATAATTTTATGGAGAGGACTAAGAAGATATAACCATGCCAATGGTGCAACAGAAAATATATAGCACAGTGAGGAAGGTTTGTGATCCAGGATGATAGGACAGTCAAAATTATAAGCAGCGCCCCCCCCCCCCCACACACACACACAGTTGCGGAATGCTGGCCGCCCGCATGCTAGAAGCAGTGCGGCCACTTTATGGGGACGCTAGACTAATTTGCCTCTCAGCCCAGTCCGCCCCATATGACTGGCGCTACACAAGCCAGCGGGGACTCTTTCTGTGTTGCCCCCCTGAAAAGTGCTGCCCTAGGCCTAGGCCTTGTTGGCCTAGGCCAGGATACAGCATTGCCTTAGGGTACCTACTCTGTTAGACAAGTATTCCTTGCTTCCTTGTATACCAGGGCAGATATTTTCTAAGAGCTTGTTTACACTTGTGGTTGGGTGCGGTAAAAGCATGTGCTTGGGACACATTTATACTGTCCCCAACTTCTCCCCTTTAAGCTGCAAAGGCAATCGCCTGGGGGTGTACACATGTCGTTGAAATGATGCTTTGCTTCACAGCCACGGAAAGATTTAAGCCCCCTCTTGCATTTGATGTGCAGTACCCCCAGGCCAAACACTACCTATTGAACCACGTCACAACTGTCTGCAACTGTGTGCAATGCATGTGGTTACAGAGTGGTGGCATGGGCATTTTGGGGTTAAAACAGGTGGTGGGGAGATGACTTATTGGGGTTGATTTACTAAAGGCAAATAGACTGTGAACTTGGCAAAGTGCAGTTGCACCAGAGCTTAGTAAATAAGGTAAAGCTTAATTTGCAAAGAGTACCCAATTACGTGCAAGGAAATAAAATACTTTTTACTTGCACATGATTGGATGATAGAAGTCAGCAGAGCTTCTGCTCATTTACTAAGCTCTGGAGTGCAACTGCACTTTGCAAAGTACACAGTCCATTTGTCTTTATTAAATCAACCCTAACGGCTCCTCCTGTCAAAGCGTAAAGGGTTGCTGCTAGTGTAATCTAGCCCTAACACACCCACTGTTTGTTGTTTGCTGTCTCTCATTTACAGGAAGCTTGATAAATTAACAAGTCAGCAAACAAGTTTCTCACAGCCACCGGTCACCTTGGAAGTTTTAATCTGAATAGTGATTTTATAAAGTTACAAAGTGGTGCAATAACCTGAATTTGACTTGGTATCTGTAACGGGAAGGCCCGGGGGACTCAGAATCGCTTAGGAAGTATGAAATACCCTTGCGCCAGCTTCCCCAATGGCTCTTATGTGTCAATCACCCTGTGTCTCTATTAGGGGCACAGGGTGAATGAAAACCCCAATATGGTCTATGATAGCCATATTCAAGGCTGTATATACATTGCATATAGATTGGATGTATACTGTATGTGGGGGTTAAGTATCATTGCTGTGAGGAATTAAGTTGTTTTGCATTTCTATTGTTCAGTATGACTTGGGAAGGTCTGGTGTGAATAGAAGTAATTAACCCTATACTTGTGTGTATTGTAAAGGCAGACTGGGATTTACAATACAAAGGGATTTAAGATGTAAAGGGTTTAGAACCTGTTGTCGCCAGACAGACTGGCTACCAACCCTTTGTGGGAAGATGTGTATTGGAGATCGTATATTCTATTGTGTTGGGATCTTTTGAAGCCTAGCAGACGTCAGGATGAGGTGTTGAGTTTTGGGATGTGTGGGTGGAGCTGGGCCCTTGTTCATGTTAAATCATGTGCCCTGAATTGTGTATAAAGTTACAATGTTTGTCAATAATAAAGTCATTCCTACTACAGAAGAGACAGAGTGCGTCTCGTCTTCTTCCAGAGGGGTCGGCTCCTATAGGAAAGGGTCGTTTAGCTGTGGATATCGGTAGCGAGTGGATGTGTGTCTAGGAGAGGGAACATCGTAAACGGCGTTAATACCCCTTGAGATTGGGGTGCCGTTACATTGGTTGGCAGCAGCGGGATTTTCCCTCCAGTTCCTGGGACACTCCAAACCACCACAGTGAATGACCAGCGATGCAGCCGAAGGAGGGTGATGCAGGACCCCGGTCAGTTGAAGATTTGTTTCAGCAACGAGTGCGACAGCGGTTGGCATTGTATGGTGCTAACCCATCAGAGACCGCCATACGGGAAGCCATTAGAGACATCGAGCGGCAGGATGAGTGGCAACATGAGCAGAGAATGGCGGAAATACGGCAATGGGAGACAACACCTAAAAAAGCAGCACCAACGGAAAGGAGAGGAGAGATACAGATACCAGCCGACATGGAAAAGGAATTCAGAAGGAGGTTGCGAGAGATGCAGATACAGCATAGAGGACCAGTATCAGAGGAGGTCCTGCTGGGATGGTCGGATTCGATCCGCTGCGAACTCTGGAAGAAAGTGCTAGCCCTCGAGCAGCAACACCAGGGAAAAGTTCTCCCCTCCATCCATGTAAGGTACTGGTCGCAGTATGAAGTACGAATGCTGTTATTGGGGGAACAACCGAAGCAGGAGTGGACAGCTGAGTTAAGAAGGCTGATCCGGGCAGAGATGCGGTTGGACGAGAGCTACAGAGCCCTCCGGTGGTATGTAGCCCAAGAGTGCCCATGGTCAGCGGATGACAGCCCCACGGAAGGCTTTGACTATAATGGCCTGGGATTGTTGTATTGGAGGCTGTCCGAGGACCCTGACTTTGGGAGTGATCAGGAGTGGCGTTTGGAGGAAATAATGGAGCACAGAGAACAAAGACTGAATGTCTCGGAAGGGCACTGGGCACAGGAAGATTTGGAGTTTCTGGCCGTTCAGGAATGGGAGCTGGAGATCGCCTACAAACAGCTGCTAGACTCCGCTCAGCAGCAGTGTGGGGCTCCCTTTGCCTGGGACTATCAGGAAATACCAGTTGACAACTATGAAATCCTGGCCGAAGAATCAGCAGTGGAAAATCTGAAGATTGCCCTCCCTAAAGCCGAAGTGAATGATACAGAGTTCCAGGGAGCTAACCTGGCTGAAGAATCGGCAGTGGAAAAGATGAAGATTGCCCTCCCTAAAGCCGAAGTGGATGATATGGAGTTCCAGGGAGCTAGCCTGGCTGAAGAATCGGCAGTGGAAAAGATGAAGATTGCCCTCCCTAAAGCCGAAGTGGATAATATGGAGTTCCAGGGAGCTAGGGCAGTTGGCTCATCTCCCCAGCCACAGATTACAGAAGGTATGGACTTAATGGACTATGCAGAGGATGTTATGAATTATGCATCGCCCGCTCAAGTACTGGCAGCAGGACAAAGTACTGCAGACCCCTGCTCTACACCCATGGCAGTGTTGGAGGCCCGAATTGAGAAGGTGATGGTTCCTCTTTCTGAGTGGATTTCAGAGATGCAGGGAGGAGAAGCAGCCATTTTCCCTCCCCAACAGGTAGCCAGAGCAGATGGTGTGGAGTCCCCAGCAGGAGTACTGGCAACAGGGCAGAGTGATAGCAACCTGTGCTGCCCAGCACCGGAAACAACTGTGGAGTTTCAGGGAGCCGGGGCAGTTGGCCCCTCTCTCCAGCAACAAGCTGGGGTGGTAAAGCTTCTACCCCCAGCTGAATCACTGGCAGCAGGGCAGAATGCTACTGGCCGCTGCACACAACTGCCACTTGAGCGGATATCGGTGGATGGGACTGCGGTCTCCACTCACAGCAACCCAGCAGAAGAGCTGGCAACAGAGCCGAGTGCCACGGGCCTCGGCTCTCAACTAACAGAAGAGGGAGTTCCTGTGGTATTGGATGGGACTTCAGTCCTCACTGACACAACCCCAGAAAATGGTGTGACACTGAGACAGGAGGATGTCAGCCTTGCTTTGCAAGCACTGGGAGATTTTCACCTACCACAAGTGGATGGGACTTCAGTCTCCACTTGTATACCACAGGGATGCTGGGCAGTCGACCCAGATCCCCAACAGCATGACGGACTGAGCCCAGTCACCCTGTCTTCTCTCCAGCAGCAGAAAGGACTCCAGGGAGGAGGGCCAGTCCAGGCCTCTCCCCAGCGGCGGGTGTGTTCTCTGAGAGAGGCAGAGGTTGGCTGGGTAAGCGATTCTCTGTTTGGAGAAATTTATTTGGGGTACTGTGTGGATACCGGCATTAGAAGAAGGGACCTATGGACTAACTTCGGAGTCAACCCGTCTGGGGTTCCCCCCTCTGTTAGTCTCCTGCCGAAAGGGGAGAGATGTAACGGGAAGGCCCGGGGGACTCAGAATCGCTTAGGAAGTATGAAATACCCTTGCGCCAGCTTCCCCAATGGCTCTTATGTGTCAATCACCCTGTGTCTCTATTAGGGGCACAGGGTGAATGAAAACCCCAATATGGTCTATGATAGCCATATTCAAGGCTGTATATACATTGTATATAGATTGGATGTATACTGTATGTGGGGGTTAAGTATCATTGCTGTGAGGAATTAAGTTGTTTTGCATTTCTATTGTTCAGTATGACTTGGGAAGGTCTGGTGTGAATAGAAGTAATTAACCCTATACTTGTGTGTATTGTAAAGGCAGACTGGGATTTACAATACAAAGGGATTTAAGATGTAAAGGGTTTAGAACCTGTTGTCGCCAGACAGACTGGCTGCCAACCCTTTGTGGGAAGATGTGTATTGGAGATCGTATATTCTATTGTGTTGGGATCTTTTGAAGCCTAGCAGACGTCAGGATGAGGTGTTGAGTTTTGGGATGTGTGGGTGGAGCTGGGCCCTTGTTCATGTTAAATCATGTGCCCTGAATTGTGTATAAAGTTACAATGTTTGTAAATAATAAAGTCATTCCTACTACAGAAGAGACAGAGTGCGTCTCGTCTTCTTCCAGAGGGGTCGGCTCCTATAGGAAAGGGTCGTTTAGCTGTGGATATCGGTAGCGAGTGGATGTGTGTCTAGGAGAGGGAACATCGTAAACGGCGTTAATCTCCTTGAGATTGGGGTGCCGTTACAGTATCTATCTACCTTTTGGTGTGAAAATCTCAGGACTGGATGGACAGACTTGTATTTAGCAAGTAAAACAGTTCCCATATCTGTATTTTACCTGTGTAAGTAACTGATTGCCTGGAGTGCAGCTTTAACCAATTGAGCTCTTTGGGCATGCTATGAACGTCCAAAGAGTGAACCCTCAGACTCCATTCACTCAGGGGCAACACGACTTCCAGCGTGAATTTGGGAAGCAACTTGGACACGACTTGAGTATGAATCACAGCGCGACATGAGGCAACTTACAAGGCAACTTCAAGTTTCCTCCAGGACAGGAGGCTTTCCAGTGGCCAATCAAACAAGAATCAGCTCTGTGGGAGGGACGGGGGAGGGAGGGGTTTGTCTGAGAAATGTATGTTCCCTTCCTGTATTGTTGCTTCTGTTAAGACAGTGATCTGACTTCTGAGGTGACTTCCATTGAAATCAATGGGTACAAGTTGCCTACAAGTTGCCTAGAAGTCGGATTGAAGTAGTACAGGGACCTTTTCTGAAGTCGGAGCGACTGCAGTAGTGTGCATTAAGACGGCTCCATTCACTTGCATTGATTTTCTCATGCAGCGCGACTTGAGGCGACTAGGGGCGACTTGGGGCAACTTGAAGTTGGATCCAAAGTCGTCCCTGTGTGAATGGGCTCTAAATCACAAGCCAATCAGCCTGTGTGGGTTTTGTAGAGGTGGTGACCGGCTCCAAAGTGAAAGTGATGCAGCATCTCCATAGCTTTCACACAGTCAGCAGCGCGGTGCCCCCCCCCTCCTCCCACCGGCGGCCCCCCTCCACCTGTGGTTCCCTGGCTGTGCTGCACTTATCGGTGTCCGGGAACACATCCGCCAGCAGTGTGAGAGAGTCTGCAGTGAGACCGAAGCAATTCCATGCCAGTACAATCAGGAGACACATCTAACCAAGCCGATCTGTGCTTAGTTAGATGGTGTGAAGGTCAGGGGAGACATTGAGGTCTATTAGACCCCTGATGTCTCCATAAAGAGTACCTGTCACCTGCCTAATGCTATCACATAGGGGTTTATTAGCCCTTATTGCAATCAAAATAAAAAAAGTAAAAAAAAAACAATTATACTTAAATATATTAAAATAAAATAAAAAAAATCCAAAAACCCCCGTAGCTCCGCACACCTGGGCAAACGCAAACACGAGCCCAGGGCATGTAAACCACAGTCGCACCATACGTGTGACATATATCCACGAACGTCGGCGTGAGAACAATAATTCTAGTACAAGAGCTACTAGTTAACTCTAAACTGATGAGCCGTAAAGGCTTTTATAGTGTCACCTATGGGAATTTTTAGGGCACCATCGTTTTTGGTGATTTTGTGGGCGCACGCAATTTTAAGACATGGAATGTTTGGTATCTATTTACTTGATGCGACCTCATCTTTTATATTTTAATCAAAAATGGGTATTATATGGTGTGGTTTTGCACAAAAATTAAATAATTTTTTTTTTTCCTGAAAATTTGCGTTTAATAAACAGTTTCACAAATATCATGTGAAACAAAAATCTGCAACTATCAACTTTATTATTCTACAGGGCCTCTGCTTTCAGAAAATATATAATGTTCTGGGGGTTTCATTAATTTTATTGGCAAAAATTAAGATTTTTACATGTATGCGAAAAAATTGCTCTGGAGACAAACTGGTTAAGGAAGCAAACCTCACATTCAAAGAGCTTTTATGAGACTGCCATGAATTGCATAGAATTTTACCAGGGTAAATGCAATTCAATTTCCGAATTTATCACAGTTGCATTGTTTCTTAAATAACATCAGTAGCTCACTGGTTTACTTTATTTGTTGCTCTTTAATCAACAATATTTTATAATGTAATAAAAACTTTCTCTGAAAATGTCTCTACGCACACAGATAAATGAACAATGCATGGAACCTGAAGGATAAAGGAGATTGTATAGGAATATACAGAAAATGAAAAGGGGGGCAATCCCTTTCAAGGACACGTGTATGTTTTTAATGACTCTCTGCAAATTACTCACACTTGGCAACTATGCTTGAGAGAAGAAAAATAAATGGAACCTTGTTCCACTGAGTTCCCCCACAAATTAAGCCCTGTTCATAACTACTTTAGTATGCATTTCCAAGAAAAAGGCTGTTACATCTGCTCATTAAAGCCAAGCACAACCTGTGACATTGGCTCAGGAATTGGCAGGACACAGCTTACTGAATTCTCCCAACATGGGCAGCAGAATTCAAAACATCTTCAATTTTGTAACTCGTGTGGGAAGAATAATTTAAAACCTTTTTTTTTTAATGTGTTGTGCTGAAAACATTGTGTTTTTAATCCACAAAAAAGTCTAGTCTTACAAACTTCCTTCCTCTGTGATGATTTGCTCATCTTGCATTTTTAGTTTGCTCAAGTCTTAGGGGACCATCACTTCCAATGTCTGTATAGATAAAGGAAGCGTCCTTAAGCCTCGTACACACGGTCGGACTTCCATCTGACTTTTCCGTGGATTTTTGTCCGAACGGAGTTGGCCGGGCACACCCATAGCATACACACCACAGGACTTTTCTGCAAACTTTCCCAAAACTTTTTTCAACATCACGTGGTATTTCTGCTCTTTACCGCCACCCTTTGGTCAACTTTTGCTATTGTTGGTTGATTTTAACATTATTTGTTTTGTCCATCGGACAAAAGTCCGATGGTTTTCTGTATACACACGGTCAGACTTTGCTTCATCAGAGTTTTGTTGGCCAAAAGTTTGTCCGTTTGCAGACCGAACTTTTGTCCGATGAAAACCAAAAAAGTTTGTCCGATGGAGCGAACACACGGTCGGATTTTTTGGCAAACTTGCTCAAAATGAAGTTTGTTGACAAAAAGTCAGACCGTGTGTACAGGGCTTTATACTTCATGTCTAGCAACATTTCTGTTTGAAACATATACTGTTGTAAGCAAACTGGTAATGTTTTATGAGTGTCAAAGTATATCTAAATTTATAGTTTTAAATGGAGTAGGGAATGTATTAAACCCAAAGGCAACCATTTCATATATTTCAGTTTACCAAACATTAAAGTGGTTCCAAAGTAAAAAAGTTTTTTTTAACTTAATACATTCCTTGGGCGCCCTGGGGAGCATGACCAAGCTGCCCTGTGTGCAGTGGCGGCTGGTGGGTTCTTTTTTGGGGGGTGGCAAACAAACAACACCACCCCCCAGTGGCGCGGCATGGCACTGAAACGGCACCCCCCCACAGGTGGTCCGGCACTTACCCGCTCGTGTGGCTGTAGTGTCCTCGCCTCCTCTCCTGGAGTGCGTGCAGCGGCGGCTCGGGTGTCCACTTCTCCAGCTTCCTCCGCCGTGTGTCTCCTCTTCTGCCAAAGTGCTAGGCATCCAATAGGATAGCCTGACGCTTTGGCTAATCAGGAAAACATCGGTCCAACCGGTCTCACAGACCTGCCTCCTGATTGGCGGGGAGGAACTTTAGTGTGATAATAGCATCAATTTATTTTCTATGGTCACACAACTGGACGGGCTCAGAGCGCAATGCTCTGCGCTTCAAGGCCACCCTTTTTTGAAGACTATTAGAGCCTCTGGCTCTAATCAGGTGCTTAAGGCCCCTTTCACACTGGGGCGGGAAGTGCGGTGGCGGTAAAGCGCCGCTATTTTTAGCTGTGCTTTACCGTCGGATTTGCGGTGGTATTCGGTCCACTAGCGGTGCGGTTTTACCCCCCGCTAGCAGCCGAAAAAGAGTTAATACCGCCGGCAATGTGCGTCTGCAGAGGCGCATTGCCGGCGGTATAGCCGCAGTGTCCCATTGATTTCAATGGGCAGGAGCGGTGGAGGAGCGGTAAACACACCACTCGTTCACCGCTCCAAAGATGCGGCTAGCAGGACTTTTTTTTTCCATCCTGCTAGCGCACCGTTCCAGTGTGAAAGCCCTTGGGCTTTCACACCGGAGAAACAGCAGCCGCTGTTTCAGGTCAGTTTGCAGGCGCTATTTTTAGCGCAATAGCACCTTGCAAACCGCTCCAGTGTGAAAGGGGTCTAACAAAAACACCCATCCGGCATTGGAATCCTTAAAGTGGTTGTATACCCTTTTTTTTTTTTTTTTACCTACAGGTAAGCCTATAATAAGGCTTACCTGTAGGTAAAATTAATATCTCCTAAACCTGTACGGTTTAGGAGATATTCACTTTGCATGCAGCCTCTGACGTCAACAGCGCATGCGCTGTGAAGGCCTGGCTGAAGGTCCGTCAGACGCTGGGAAGAAGACTCCCACGCGCATGCGTGGGAGTGATGTAATCGCGGCTCCGGCCACTCACAGCGCCGGAGCCGCGAACCCGGAAGAAACGCAGAGGGAACATGTTGGCTCCGGGGCCGGGATCAGATGCTGACGCCTCGTTCTAAGGTAAGTATTTCATAATGAGCTAGTATGCATACTAGCTCATTATGCCTTTTGCCTTACAGGTTTTTTTGTTAAAAAAAAAAGATTCTGTGCGGGTATACAACCACTTTAAAGAAAGAAAACCAACACAAGAATTGGTAAGCTACAATATTTAAAATGTTTGTTTTTGGGGTTAATACAGCCTTAAAAGATAAGTTCACCTTTGTAAAAATAAAAAAATGCACATCATTTTGCTGGTTAAAAACAGGCATTTTTTTTTACTAGGTGCCTGTTAGGCTCGGTTCACACCTATGTATTTTTTGGTGCCTTTTGCAGAATTGCACTACAGTCCATTTAACATGTTTTTCTATAGGACACGTTCACATCTATGCTTTTTTCAGCTGCTGCATTTTTGGAAAGGATCAGGGACTTTTGGTTCTATAGACGTCAGTGGAGAAGCTGCAGAAAAGCATGTGGTGTGTTTTTGCCACAATTTTGCTGCAATTTTACAGCAATTTTGCCATGATTTGCATTTTGCAAAAATGCAAATCGCAGAAAATTATTTGGAAATCTGCGTGTGCAAAAAGGCAAAAGGCACTAAAGCATTGCATATGCAATCAGCAGATCACAGGTGCAATGCATGGCTCTTGCAGACTGCCTGTGCAAGCTGTCTGCTCATACCTTTGTACGAGCAGGCAGTTACACACTGACCGGAAGCATCAATGAACTACCTAAAGCGCTCAACAGCACCCTGGTAGTTAATTATTATTATTATTCACGATTTATATAGCGCCAACAGTTTACGCAGCACTTTCTAATGTATAGGGGGGACAACACAATTACAGTACAGTTCAATACAAAAGGTACAGGAGGACCCTGCTCGTAGAGCTTACATTCTAAAGGGAGGGGGTGGTGGTACAAAAGGTAATAGCTGCAGAGAATGATTTCATTGAGAACTTCTAGCCAACAACCGCAAATTTACTTTTCACATTCAAAGAACTCTGTGAGTGAATGACTCTGCATCAGACTGGAAGCAATAAAGGAGCTAGTTGTGTTGCAGTGTTCCTGATATAATTCTGATAGGAAGAAAGAACAGCGCAACAGAGAGAGTGACAAAGAGATGAGCTCATTATTCTGCTGGTTTTCCTTTCGTTATACAGTCACAGACTGGAGAAAAGCCAAGTCCTATAAGTCTTAAGCTGGCCATACATGCATTGAAATTTTGGAGAGTTCTTGCTGGATTTTGATCCATATATGGCAGTTTCTGTTCATGAGAAGTCGATATATTGATTGACTTTTCATGAATGAGCTTGTTGAAAAATCTCCACTCGATCAGTGAAGTGCAGCAATAAGCTGCAGCGCTGATCAGTATATTCTGATGGTGGAGGATTCCTGCTGTCAGAATACAATTACACAACCGAGAGGATTTTTTCATCCACCTCAAATGTGTAGATGAGGAAATCCACACATGGCCAGCTTTACTGAACTTCAGCATCAGAAACATTAGGTCTCCTGATTTGCCAAACAGGGCTGTGCTGTGTTGTTGTGTAAATCACAGGACTGGATGAACAAAATTACAAATTCTTCGTATGTATTTCATGTGCGTATTTAGCCGTTTCCCTGGAGTTCAGCTTTAAAATATTTTTTTTTATGTCTGTAACCCATAGATGAAATTTGCCTTTACTTCCTTTACCAGAAACACTGTGAGGAGGAGTGACAGAACATACCGTATATACTCGAGTATAAGCCGACCCGAATATAAGCCGAGGCACCTAATTTTACCACAAAAAACTGGGAAAACATATTGACTCGAGTATAAGCCAAGGGTGTCCATCTGCATGCCTCACTGTGCCTCACTTTGCATCACTGTGTCCATGCCTCACTGTGCCCAGCCTCACTGTGCCCATGCCTCACTGTGTCCATGACTAGACTGACGTTTAACATGGGAGTCTATGGAGGGGGTGCCCGGTTTTGAAAAACCGGTGCTCCCCAGCCGTAGGTCCTCCAGACAAAAAACTTTGCACACTTATAGAGGAGAAATGGGGCAACATGTGTGCCAGGTTACGACCGGCCGGTACCGGGTCCCCAAAATCACCAGAGAAATTACCGTTTAACATGGGAGTCTATGGAAGGGGTGCCTGGCTTTGAAAAATCGGTGCTCCCCGGACAACAACCTTTACACACTTGTAGAGGAAGAGTGGGGCTACATGTGTGCCGGCCGGTACTGGGTCCCCAAAGTTCAGGAGATCAGGCGCAAAAAGGTGACTTGAGCATAAGCCGAGGGGGGCATTTTCAGCACAACAAAATTGTGCTGAAAAACTCGGCTTATACTCGAGTATATACGGTATATACGGTAGTTCATACAGCTGTCACTGAAAGATTTCCCCTCTGAACCTGTCCATGTGACTATTGTTTTTTGGTTTGGGTGATAATGATCACCATGAACAATAGATAGAGTGAACCGCCACCCAGCAGGGACACAGACGGCAATACAAACCTGACAGGGGTTTAAACATATCAACATCTAATACAGAGGTCTCCAAATTTTCTAAACAAAGGGACATTTTACTGTCCTTCAGACTTTAGGGGCACCAGATTGTGGCCTGTAGGAGTAGAAAATGCCCTGGTGTCAGTAGGAGTAAACAATTCCCCATTCTTGGTGTCAGTGGGAAAAATAGTGCCCCATTGATGGGGTCATTGAGAGGAATAGTGTCCCAAAGACCAGATAAAGGCAAGCAAAGGGCCATATCTGGCCCCAGGCCACAATTTGGAGACCACCGATCTAAAACAAAAAAAAAAGCGTTTTTAGATTTACTTTGGCCATTTACACACGTTTTATGAAGTGTCATATCTTTGTATTTACTGCAAAGACATTAATATGGTGACTAGCAGGGAATTATTACCGCAGGACATCCTTTATCACCAGGATGGGAATTACCAGAGTATCAAGTAAGTCAGGCATGCCATCATCGGTGATTAATAATTCTCATATCACAGCACCGTACTGCCGCTGATTCTAATGATTCCCAAACACCAAAAACAATTAGGAGCTGAATTATAGTGTAAACGGGTGTATCTTTAAAGCAGAGCTTTAATCTACCAAA
The DNA here is from genome assembly GCA_029206835.1 of Rana muscosa. Taxonomy (NCBI): domain Eukaryota; kingdom Metazoa; phylum Chordata; class Amphibia; order Anura; family Ranidae; genus Rana; species Rana muscosa. Next base: position 576,815,400 of record CM055121.1, read on the forward strand.
CAATTTTATCAAAGTGCAGGCATAAAAAATATTTATGGATTCACCAAGCAAGCACAGTGTATTTTGTTACAGAGCATGTGAGACTTTGATGACACTTTGATGTGGGATACATTAGTATTGATCAGTGGCTCAGAGTAGGGCAGAGCAAGGAGAATATACAGTACATATGTAAAAAGAAAAATCATTTTAGGAAAAAGAAAAATCATTTTAGGAAAAGTTTTGGCTAAGTTTCAGTTTAAAAAGGCAGTCACTATTCTAATAGGGGTCTATTCTCATCAGCCACTGCGTTACAACACAGCGGCTGGTATGGAGTATGGTGCAGTGGGATGCCTGCACTGTTTTTTTTGTTTTTTTCTTTTCTTCTAAACAACCTTTATTGAAACATATTTTATTAAAGTGGTTCTAAAGGCAGGAAGGACATCTTCTATCTTAATGTATCCCCTGCATTAAGGTAAAAAATCTCCCAGAGTCCCAGTAGTTGTATCGCCCTCTCATCTATCTTAATAAAGGGCTGTGACCAAGTGCAGCAGTGCTGCTCTCTCTTCCTCTCCTCACAGGCCATTGGCTTCTGCTGCTGTCAATTCAATCCTATGATATGTTGTGGTACTGAGAAAAAGAGGAGCCTATAGTGCCACAGGGGACCCCAGAAGAGGAGGTTTGGGCCCCTCTGTGCACGGAAGAGGTACTGTAAGTATAACGTTTGTTTTTTTATTTTTATTTTTAAAATTAGGCTTTACAATAATTTTTGCCTTGTCTTGCGGTGGGACTTCACTTGGACTAGCTGCCTAGGGCAGTCTTACCATGCCTGGTGTGAATCCTAACCATGTGTAGCACCTTGATGTTTAGGCAGGGTTGTTCTTAAATTTATTTGCCAAGGTATAGTTGCCTTGGCCAATTGCTAGGAGGTCAAGACAAGGGCATTGCAAGGACAGATTAGGAGTATATGGGGTATAGTTATGGTTGAACTGGATGGACTTGTGTCTTTTTTCAACCTAACTAACTATGTAACTATCTCAGCCAATGAGCAGGGATTTTCTTGAGTCCCCTGGCCTGCTGGGAGAGCCTATTTATTTGGGTGGAGTCAGGTGATCAGCGTTCTGTGTCACCTGGATGGCTGTTTGGGTGGATGTGTGTTGTACTGCCCCGGGCTGCTAGGCCAGAGACCTGAGGCCTATCTCGGGATCATCTGGCTGCTAGGCTGTCTGAGGGGCCTATCGAGAAGCAAGAGAGCAGCGTAGGGTTGGGACTGCGGCTTGTGGTCCAACCAGAAGTGACGGTTCTGCCGGCCAGAGAACCTGTCATGGTCGGAGGTAGAGGGGAAGCTGTCGCCAGTGGGGAACCACTGTGAGTAGCTGAAGAAAGTACCAGAGTAGTGTTTTTACCAACCAGGGACGGTGAAGAATTGGGAAACTTCAGGAGGTGCCAAGCCAGGGACCCAGCCAGTGAAGGTGACGCTCGCAGGGCAGTATTGTGTGTCAAGCCAGGGACCGAGCAGGCCAGCGGGGGGGACGCTTGAGGAGTATCTGTGAGTGCCAAGCTAGGGACCCAGCAAAGATGTGGGGGTGACGCTTGAGCAAGATACTGTGTGAAAAGATTGGAATAGCTCAGGGGATCCAGTGGCAGTGGATGAGCAAGTCTAGTGAGAGAGCCCGGGAGCTCAGTTGAGTGACGATCCACAAGAGGAGATTGGAGGAAGTAAAGGAGTTTGTTACAACTTGTGTTAGAAACTGTTACAAGACTGTTGCCATAGGAGACAGCAATCCTACTCATGCAGATGTGGGGTCTTGCTGGATGCCTTTCCCTGTATGGCTGTCTACCTGTAGAGATCTTGGAGTCTGACAATTAACATTGCAACCGCTAAAGGATGTCCTGACCCTAACCCTCTCTCCCACAGTTCTGTTTAAGAGACAATAAATATCTTTGCAAAGAAAATAATGTGAGTGTCTTTCGCGCTAATCAAGAGTAAATGAAAATGTGACTGAGGTTATGTGTTCAAAAGCAGCAAAAACTGTCAGTGTTCACATTACACATAAATGTTGAATAAATAAAATAGGGAGGAAGTGAGACACCGCAGACCGGAAGCAGCAGAAGGACAAGTAAGACGGCGCTCACAACGCCGCGATTCACCCACACTGCTTCGTTTTTTTATATGTGAAGTAAGAGTCCAATACTTTTTGTTTTTAAATAAAGTCCAAACTATTACCTACTACACCATTAGAGGCCTCTCTCTCTTCCTGCCCTCTGTTCCTGGCTGTAGCTCCGCTCCCCCCGCCCCCTCCTTTTCCCGTAGGATAGCAGACACCTTTTGAGAGCAGCGTGAGTGGTGGAGGATACAGGCCAATAGAGATCACAGTGGAGAAGAAACAGGAGAGATGGGATAACTCTAAATGGCAGATATTTTACTACAGAGGTGAGAGTTCTGGGAGACTGGTGTAGGATTCCCACATTGGTTCAATACTACAATTGCAAATACATTGCGGATGTTAAAAACACCTGATCAATTAGAGGGTTAATCGTCCACCGGAGTCATCTACATAGGACTTTTTGGGACACGTTTCTCATCATTATTCACTTTATCAATTGCAATATTGAACTTTTGGCATTAATTGCACTTTATTGATTGCACTTTATAAATTGACTGCACTTTATGTACTGATTGTTTACACGTTTTGCCACGTGGGCATGGTTTCACTCACCATTGCCAATTGGCACTTTCATGGACTTGGTAGAACCCTTTATGATTTAATTTTGCACTTATTGCATCTTTTTCAGATCTAGTTATTTGCACTTGATTAGGTAGCACGTTATTTATCTAATACGGTGTACTTTTTGTTGGTATTTTCCTTTAGCGCAAGATCATTATTTTATTTATTCAATAAATATCTTTGCATTCAAGAAGTGTCTGGCGCCCATTAATCTATCTTGCATTGCACCCACCATGCCTCGTAACCCACTCTACATAGAAGGATGTCAGCTGTCCCTAACCCTGGAGGTCACCATTAAGCCTGGAGAGGCCAGGACATGGCTACACATGTATCCTAATCCCTTTTGGGGAAGTAAACATGTACCAGGATTCCATATCTGGACAGTGCTAATGAGTAAACAGTTTGAAAAGTTTGCAACTGATGTGAACATTAACCACTTCAACCCCAGGCTTTTTTTGCCACCTCAATACCGGGCCTATTCTGGCACTTCTCTCCTACATTTAGAAATCATCATTCTTCTGCTAGAAAATTACTCAGAACCCCCAAACATTATATATGTTTTTTTAGCAGACACCCTAGGGAATAAAATGACAGTCATTGCAACTTTTTTTCTTGCACGGTATTTGCGCAATAATTTTTCAAACGCCTTTTTTTGGGAAAAAAATGGTTTTATGAATTAAAAAAAAAAAAAACAGTAAAGTTAGCCACATTTTTTGGGAAATTATGAAAGATGATGTTACGCCGAGTAAATAGATACTTAACATGTCACGCTTTAAAATTGCGCACACTCATGGAATGGCGCCAAACTTCGGTACTTAAAAATCTCCATAGGCGACCTTGGGCTATGCATTTTGCTTCCCATGTTGCCTTTTAATATATGAACTGTGATCACTTTTTAATTTTTACTTTGTATTCTGGTGTTTTTGAATAAAAAACCCATTTATGACCTGCACCATTGGAGCCCCCTATTTTTTTCTTGTCTTTGCATGAATTCGGTGAAGTAAAGTTTTTTTTTTAGTTTTCTCCAACTAGTCCTTTTGCAATACCCTTGTCGGGGGTATGCATCAATTTGAGCTTAATTATATCCCACTGTCCGGTGGAGCACCAAGGTCCAGAATACCAACTCTCTCTGGTAAGACCTTCAACGTTGAGGTAATTGGTGGCTGATGAATATCGGACCCATCTGCTTCATCTGGATCGAGGACATCTGACTGCCTAGTGGGCACACCTCATCACTCATCAGAGATACTGTGATGTTCCTGTCGAACAGTCGTTTGGGATACCCTTAAGCCTGATTGATCCGCTGTCGTACGGATCAATGGACGGGGCCATGTATTGTAAAATCTTGTATGAGAACCTTCTTCCCTCAGCTATAACACTGAAGATGGGTCGTGGATGGGTCTTCCAGCATGTCAATGACACAAAACATACTGCCAAGGCAACAAAGAAGTGGCTCAAGAAGAAGCACATTAAGGTCATGGAGGGGCCTAGCCAGTCTCCAGACCTTAATGCTATAGAAAATGTATGGAGGGAACTGAAACTTCAAATTGCAAAGTAACAGCCAAGAATCTTAAAGTGGATGTAAACCCGATTCATGAAATTTGACCTAGGCACATATATCTGTAGTGTTTACTTATCTATCTCCAAAGCCCTGAGTCCCGTGTCTTTCTGTTGTTTCGTACCTCTGTTATTAGCATGACAACTTCTGCCAAGTTCTCAGAGACGGGAGATAAAACCCAGCCTAAAATTTGTGTCGGGCTGAGTGCTATAAATAGACTATCAAAGAGCTTGCTTGTCACAGCACAGCTCTGAAAGCATCTTCGTTCCCTGCCTATGTGGAGTGGGGGTGTGTGTGCCTTTCTTCTAATCAGCTGTCACACAGTGTATGCCAAGACACCACTCCTACTGCTGAATGAGAAAGTAAAAATTCTAACATGATGTAAGAATTCTAAAGAATATAGCAAGCTGAAGACAGCAGATATACATGTAAAACGTATGTAGGGAGATTTGTTTCATCCCTGTGTTTCATCTGAGGCTGTTCACTGGTTATAGGAGAGTGTTTACATCCACTTTAAGGATTTAGAGAAGATCTGTAAAGAAGAGTGGACCAAAATCCCTCCTGAGATGTGTGCAAACCTGGTAACAACTTCAAGAAATGTCTGACCTCTGTGCTTGTCAACAAAGGTTTCTCCACCAAGTACCAAGTCATGTTTTGCTTGGCGATCAAATACTTATTTTACTCACTGAACTGCGACTCAATTTATAACATTTATATCATGTGTTTTTTCTGGATTTTTGGTTGATATTCTGTCTCTATCATTTAAAATATGCCTATGATAAAAATGATAGACCCTTCATTTCTTTGTAAGTGTACAAACTTACAAAATCTGCCAGGAATCAAATATTTATTTTCCCCACTGTATCTGCTAGAACGGAATCCAAAGAATTGGTCAATCACAATTTTTTATTTTGCCTGAATGTGTTGATTGGTATGACGTGTAGAGAATCATGCAAATCATGGTTACGGCAAAATTGATTTGTTAATTGCATGTTTCTTTCCAAATTGGACCGGTTTTCATGAAAATATTTAGGGAAGAAAATCAAAAAAAGTTTACAATTTTTTTTTTTTTACTTTACTGTACATGCAAATTTATTGGCACATCCCTATACATGACATTCCAGCACCTTAATGTAGTGTTATGCCTTGATTTCTTTCACAGTAACTCTATAATTTATACATCCCTTTGTATCTAATTAGAGTTTATTTGCTGTTATATGATGTTGTGTAATGTCATCAGTGCTTAAATTAGTTCTGAAGTGTTATTTGTTGTCAGTGATGCATTTTCACACTAGTCCCAAAGGCAAACACACTTTTCTCCCTCTTTCCCTTCTAGCTTTATGGAAATATACTGCCTTTTCACATTTAAAACAACTTTGCAGCTATTTTATATGATGTTATTGCATTATGATTATTCATGGAAAAACATATCCCATTTATTAATGAGACATTAAAGTGAGAAGGAGATTGTGGTCTTTATGAGCCATTGACAGAAAACTTATACAATTCTTAACAACCTTTCAGTCTTTCTAACATTTTGTTTAATTTTAACCACTTAACGACCGCTCACTGTATATATACGTCGGCAGAATGGCACCGACAGGCACAATCACGTAGAGTGTACGTGATCGCCTTTGTACAGTTGGGGGGTCCGATCGGACCCCCCTCCTATACAGTGAGCGGCCGTTAATCGTTGGGGAGCGATCAGAGATGAGGGGGTGACCATTCGATTTCGGCCACCCCCTCGCGATCGCTCCCGGCCAATGAAAATTCCTTTCTCCGACATGTGATGTAAACACAGGCAGGAGGAAGTGATGTCATCTCCCTCGCGGCGGTCTTTTCGATTCCGGCGCCGAGGAGAGAGGAAGCAGGTTAGTGCACCAACAGTCCACTGACACATAGGTACACATAGGCACACATTTCACCCCCCAGTCACCCCCAGATCACCCCCCAGGTCACCCCCCAGCCCCCAATCACAGTGTCACTGATTGCATTGATCATTTATTTTACTGATCACTGCATTTAGTGTCATCTGTGATAGTAAAAAGTTGCAGGGCAGTTAGGATTAGGCCCCTTTAGGTCCAGGGTAGCCCCCTAACCCCCCTAATAAATGTTTAACCCCTTGATCGCCCCCCAGGTAACCCTTTCACCCCCTAACGCCAGCGTCACTAAGCGATCGTATTTTCGATCGCTGTATTTAGTGCCGGTGGTGCCCTAGATAGCCAGTTATTTATTTTTAGTTTCGCCGCAGGTTTTTAGAGCGTCAGGTACCCCCATATATTATTTTAACCCCCTGATTGCCCCTAGAGTTAACCCTTTCACCAGTGATCACCGTATAAGCGTCACTGGTGACACTGGTTACCCAGTTAGTTATTTAGGTAACCCATCAGGTTTTTATATAGCGTCGGTACCCCCATATTTAACCTAATAAAGGTTTTAACCCCCTGATTGCCCCTAGTTAACCCTTTCACCAGTGATCCCCATATAAAGGTTACGGGTGACACTGGTTGGTTAGTTTGCTTTTTATAGCATCAGGGCACCCGCCGTATATAACCCAATAAAGGTTTAACCCCCTGATCGCCCGGCGGGTGAGATCAATTAGGTTTTAGCGCCAGAGAGGGTCTGCGTCGCCCCAGGCAGCGTTAGGTTAGTGCCAGTAACGCTAACACCCACGCGCAAAGCATACACCTCCCTTAGTGGTATAGTATCTGATCAGATCTATACTAGCGTCCCCAGCGGTTTAGGGTTCCCAAAAACGCAGTGTTAGCGTGATCAGCCCAGATACCTGCTAGCACCTGCGTTTAGCCCCTCCGCCCAGCCCAGCCCAGCCCACCCAAGTGCAGTATCGATCGATCACTGTCACTTACAAAACACAAAACACATAACTGCAGCGTTCGCAGAGACAGTCGTGATCCCTGCGACCGCTAACAGTTTTTTTTGTAGCGTTTGATATATTTGCTGACGACAGTCGGGTGCTTTTTTTCCTGTGAATCTTACTAGTGTACCCCTAAATTTAGAGCCCAAAATGGCAAGTCGAAGGTACACTAGTAAAGAGGCCTACGAGATTCTGAGCATGACAGATAGTGAAGAGGAGGTCACGTATCTGTCAGATTCAGGCTCAGAATATCTTCCCGTAGAAGACAGTGACGTCAGCGCCCCCACGTCAGATAGCTCTGACGACGAAGTTGAGGTCCCTGCTAAGGTCAGGCGTACCCGATCCCGATCTTCTGAGGTTGTTGAGGAGCAAGAACCGCAGGGCTCTCGTATCATGGAGCAGAGGAGTACTAGCGCCGCTATTCCTTCTGGTGAATTGGCAAGCACCAGCGGACTAGTACAGCCTGGGCGTACATCCAGCACTGCAGTATCACGTGGTGACGTGGCGAGTCCCATAAGTGCAGTTCAAGCTGGCGAGGTGGCAAGCACAAGTAGTGTCCCGCTGCCACCAATAAGAAGACAAAGGCAGGCCCGTCGTACCCATAGTGCTCTTCCTGCAGAATTCGCCTATCCTGATTGGGTCCCCACCACTTCTGCAGAACCCGTACTTCCCCCATTCACTGCCCAACCCGGTATTCAGGTGGAAACAGCTGATTTTATGCCAATCGATTATTATTCGCTGTTTTTCACGGAAGATCTCTATAGATCTATTGTGGACCAGAGTAATTTATATGCTGGTCAATTCATCGCCGCTAATCCCCAGTTGCCTTCCATTGCCAAAGATTGGAAACCAATTACGGTTTCCGAATTTAAGACCTTTCTGGGCCTTTCCCTCAACATGGGCACACATAAATTCCCGTCATTGCATGCTTATTGGTCCACGCACCCAATTGACCACATGCCCGTGTTCTCTGCCTCCATGCCCAGGAAACGATACAAGCAGATTTTGCGGTTCATGCACTTCAACGACAATGAACTTTGTCGTCCACGTGGGGACCCTGAATACGACCGGCTCTATAAAATTCGGCCCCTCATAAACCACTTCAACTAACGTTTTGCAGCCTTGTTTATTCCCGATCAAGCTGTCTGCGTTGATGAGTCCCTGATTACATTTTCTGGCCGCTTGGCTTTCAAGCAGTACCTTCCCAGCAAGCGTGCCAGATACGGGGTCAAGCTCTATAAGTGCTGTGACAGGGCAACAGGCTATGTATGGAGCTTTATGGTTTATGAGGGAAAAGATAGTCAGGTTGAGCCGGTCAACTGCCCGGATTACATAGGGAGCGCTGGCAAGATAGTGTGGAACTTGGTGTCACCCTTATTCGGAAAGGGGTACCACTTGTATGTGGACAATTATTACACGAGCGTGCCACTGTTTAGTCACTTGTTTGATCATCAGATTGGAGCATGTGGCACCGTGCGACCTAATCGCCGGGGCTTTCCCCAGCGGCTTGTAGATGCCCGTCTTAGGCTGGGGGAGAGAGCCTGCGTAAAGTGTAATAACTTGCTCGCTATGAAGTGGAGGGACAATAAGAATGTTTTCCTTCTTACCTCCCTTCATGCAGACACGACAGTCCAAATTCGTACGGCGACTGGTGTTGTGGAGAAACCCCTCTGTGTCCACGAATATAACAAAAATATGGGAGGGGTGGACCTCAATGACCAGTTGATGGCGCCGTATCTAATTGACCGTAAGGCGAGACGCTGGTACAAAAAAGTGTCTCTATCCTTATTCCAATTGGCTTTGCTGAACGCTCATGTGCTATACAGAGCTTCAGGCGGGACTTTATCTCTTCTAAAATTCCAGAATGAGATAGTCACAGAACTCCTGTATCCAGGCGGTTCTGCACCTCACCATCCCCTACCAAATGCAGTAAGCCGGCTGCATGAGAGGCATTATCCGTATGCCCTCCCGAGTACCCCTACCCAACGAACCCCCCAAAAAAGATGTCGTGTCTGTAGCAAGCGCGGATTTAGGCGTGACACCCGTGTTTTTTGTCCACTCTGTCCTGACAAACCTGGTCTTTGCCTTGGTGAATGTTTTGAATGCTACCACTCAAAAGTGAAGTTTTAGCGTAGGGTACAGCATTTCACAGACTAGGACACACTTACACAGGGTCTCCCAAGATGCCATTACATTTTGAGAGACCCAAACCATTACAGTTGTTAAAGTTTAAAAAAAAAAGTGTAAAAAAGAAAAAAAAAAACGTAAAAAAAAAAAACACAAAAAAAATATAAAATAAAAAAACCAAAAATAGTTGTCGTTTTATTGTTCTCTCTCTCTCTCTCTCTCTCTCTCTATTTTCTCTCTATTGTTCTGCTCTTTTTTACTGTATTCCATTCTGCAATGTTTTATCATGCTTGCTTTTCAGGTATGTAATTTTTTGTTTTCAGGTGCGCCATTCAACTGCAGCGCGGAATTATTTATCTTGACAGCAACAGCGTTTGCTCCCACGATACATAAAGCCGTGACTCCAGTGCTGTAGGAGGTGATTTCACCACCACAGTTAAAAAAAAAGAGCATATATGCTGAAGCATGGGGGCAGCAGGGGCGGAGGAGCGATTTTGCTCCTAATGCCGCGTATATACGGTCGGAATTCCGACGGAGGCTTGCCCGTGGAAAAGTCCGACCGTGTGTACGCGGCATAACTTTTTTGCGGGAGGATGCCCCCATGCTTCGGCATATATATATTTTAGGCACAGGTTGCGTTAAAAAAATGTTTTATTTTTTACTAGGTTTTGTTTTGGTATATGCTTTGCAGGTATGGTATGGTAAGGTCTTACTGTTGTACTGTAATGTTACTTTGTTTTAATGTTAACCATCATTTGCTTAGCAGGTACGCCATTCAGTTGCATCGCGGATTTATTTATCTTGACAGCAACAGCGTTTTCTCCCACGATACATAAAGCCGTGACTCCAACGCTGTAGGAGGTGATTTCACCACCACAGTTAAAAAAAGAGCATATATGCCGAAGCATGGGGGCAGCAGGGGCGGAGGAGCGATTTTGCTCCTAATGCCGCGTATATACGGTCGAAATTCCGACGGAGGCTTGCCCGTGGAAAAGTTCGACCGTGTGTACGTGGCATAACCTTTTATGCCGCGTACATACGGTCGAAATTCCGACGAAGGCTTGCCCGTGGAAAAGTCCGACCGTGTGTACGCGGCATAACTTTTTTGCGGGAGGATGCCCCCATGCTTCGGCATATATGCCTATCATTAGAAGTGGGTGGATGAAGGGAGGTATTCTAATGGTGGGCATACCCACCGATCAATCTCTTTTTTTCGTTCAGCCAACAGGCTGCATGAAAAAAAAAAGATTACAATACATGTCCAACAAGGACCAGCAACGTACTGGTATGTTGCTGGACTTTGAATGCTTATACCAGAATGATGCCTGCAGGTTTAGGTATCATCTTGGTATCATTCTTTTCAGCCAGTGGCCCGGCTTTCATGTAAAAGCAATTCTAGCAGATAATTAGCCTCTAGACTGCTTTTACAAGCAGTGGGAGGGAATGCCCCCCCCCGGATATAAACAGCGCCATTGGGAAATTGGGAAAGCATTTTATCACACCGATCTTGGTGTGGTCAGATGCTTTGAGGGCAGAGGAAAGATCTAGGGTCTAACCCCCCATTTTTTTTCAAAAAAAGAGTGCCTGTCACTAATTATTGCTATCATAGGGGATATTTACATTCCCTGAGATAACAATAAAAATGATAAAAAAAAAAATATGGAAGGAACAGTTTAAAAATAAAATAAAAAAGCAAAATAAATAATAATAATAAAAAAAAAAAAGCACCGCTGTCCCCCCCTGCTCTTGCGCAAAGGCGAACGCAAGCGTCGGTCTAGCGTCATATGTAAACAGCAATTGCATCATGCATGTGAGGTATCACCGCAAAGGTCAGATCGAGGGCAGTAATTTTAGCAGTAGACCTCCTCTGTAAATCTAACGTGGTAACCTGTAAAGGCTTTTAAATGCTTTTAAAAATGAATGTAGTTTCTCGCCGCTGCGCGTTTGTGCGCAATTTTAAAGCTTGTCGTGTTTGGTATCCATGTACTCGGCCTAAGATCATCTTTTTTATTTCATCAAACATTTGGGCAATATAGTGTTTTTTAGTGCATTAAAAATAAAAAAAGTGTGTTTTTCCCCCAAAAAATGCGTTTGAAAAATCGCTGCGCAAATACTGTGTGGAAAAAAAAAATGCAACACCCACTATTTTAATCTGTAGGGCCTTTGCTTTAAAAAAATATATAATGTTTGGGGGTTCAACATAATTTTCTTGCAAAAAAAAAATGTTTTCATGTAAACAAAAAGTGTCAAAGGGCTTTGTCTTCAAGTGGTTAGAAGAGTGGATGATGTGTGACATAAGCTTCCTAATGTTGTGCAGGACAGTTCAAAACCCCCCAAATGACCCCATTTTGGAAAGTAGACACCTCAAGCTATTTGCTGAGAGGCATGTTGAGCCCATTGAATATTTTTTTTTTTGTCCCAAGTGATTTAATAATGACAAAAAGAAAAAAAAAATGTACAAAAAGTTGTCACTAAATTATATATTGCTCAAACATGCCATGGTTATATGTGGAATTACACCCCAAAATACATTCTGTTGCTTCTCCTGAGTACGGGGATACCACATGTGTGAGACATTTTGGGAGCCTAGCCGCGTACAGGACCCCGAAAACCAAGCACCACCTTCAGGATTTCTATGGGTGTAAATTTTTGATTTCACTCCTCACTGCCTATCACAGTTTCTGAGGCCATGGAATGCCCAGATGGCACAAACCCCCCCAAATGACCCCATTTTGGAAAGTAGACACCCCAAGCTATTTGCTGAGAGGTATGTTGAGTATTTTGCAGATCTCACTTTTTGTCACAAAGTTTTAAAAATTGAAAAAAAAAAAAAAATATGTCTTTCTTCATTTTCAAAAACAAATGAGAGCTGTAAAATACTCACCATGCCTCTCAGCAAATAGCTTGGGGTGTCTACTTTCCACAATGGGGTCATTTGTGGGGGTTTTGGGCTATCTTGGCATTTTATGGCCTTCAAAACTGTGATAGGTAGTGAGGAGTGAAATCAAAAATTTGTGCCCTTAGAAATCCTGAAGGCGGTGCTTGGTTTTCGGGGGCCAGTAAGCGGCTAGGCTCTCAAAAAGTCCCACACATGTGGTATCCCCGTACTCAGGAGAAGCAGCCAAATGTATTTTGGGGTGCAACTCCACATATAACCATGGCATGTTTGAGCAATATATCATTTAGTGACAACTTTTTGTACATTTTTTTTTTCTTTTTGTCATTATTCAATCACTTGGGACAAATTTTTTTTTTCAATGGGCTCAACATGCCTCTCAGAAATTTCCTTGGGGTGTCTACTTTCCAAAATGGGGTCATTTTGGGGGGTTTTGTGCTATCTTGGCATTTTATGGCCTTCAAAACTGTGATAGGTAGTGAGGAGTGAAATCAAAAATGTATGCCCTTAGAAACCTTGAAGGCGGTGCTTGATTTTTGGGGTCCCGTACGCGGCTAGGCTCCCAAAAAGTCCCACACATGTGGTATCCCCGTACTCAGGAGAAGCAGCAGAATGTATTTTGGGGTGTAATTTCACATATGCCCATGGCATGTGTGAGCAATATATCATTTAGTGACAACTTTGTGCAAAAAAAAAACAAAGTTTGTCATATTCCCGCAACTTGTGGCAAAATATAAAATATTCCATGGACTGAACATGCCTCTCAGTAAATAGCTTGGGGTGTCTACTTTCCAAAATGGGGTAATTTGGGGGGGTTTGTGCTATTTTGGCATTTTATGGCCTTCGAAACTGTGATAGGTAGTGAGGAGTGAAATCAAAAATTTACGCCCTTAGAAATCCTGAAGGCGGTGCTTGGTTTTTGGGGCCCCGTACCAGGCTAGGCTCCCAAAAAGTCCCACACATGTGGTATCCCCGTACTCAGGAGAAGCAGCAGAATGTATTTTGGGGTGCAATTCCACATATAACCATGGCATGTGTGAGCAATATATCATTTAGTGACAATTTTTTGTACATTTTTTCTTTTTTTTTCTTTTTATCATTATTCAATCATTTGGGACAAAAAAAAAAAAATATTCAATGGGCTCAACATGCCTCTCAGCAAATAGCTTGGGGTGTCTACTTTCCAAAATGAGGTCATTTGGGGGGGTTTTGTGCCATCTTGGCATTTTATGGCCTTCAAAACTGTGATAGGTAGTGATAGGTAGTGAGGAGTGAAATCAAAAATGTATGCCCTTAGAAACCTTGAAGGCGGTGCTTGGTTTTTGGGGTCCTGTATGCGACTAGGCTCCCAAAAAGTCCCACACATGTGGTATCCCCGTACTCAGGAGAAGCAGCAGAATGTATTTTGGGGTGCAATTCCACATATAACCATGGCATGTGTGAGCAATATATCATTTAGTGACAACTTTTTGTAATTTTTTATTTTTTTTTTGTCATTATTCAATCACTTGGGACAAAAAAAAAATATTCAATGGGCTCAACATGCCTCTCAGCAATTTCCTTGGGGTGTCTACTTTCCAAAATGGGGTCATTTGGGGGGGGGGGGGGGGGTTGTACTGCCCTGCCATTTCAGCACCTCAAGAAATGAGATAGGCAGTCATAAATTAAAAGCTGTGTAAATTCCAGAAAATGTATCCTAGTTTGTAGACGCTATAACTTTTGCGCAAACCAATAAATATACGTTTATTGACATTTTTTTACTAAAGACATGTGGCTGAATACATTTTGGCCTAAATGTATGACTACAATTGAGTTTATTCGATTTTTCTTATAACAAAAAGTAGAAAATATCATTTTTTTTCAAAATTTTCAGTCTTTTTCCGTTTATATCGCAAAAAATAAAAATCGCAGAGGCAATCAAATACCATTAAAAGAAAGCTCTATTTGTGGGAAGAAAAGGACGCAAATTTTGTTTGGGTACAACATTGCATGTCCGCACAATTTACAGTTAAAGCAGCGCAGTGCAAAATTCTGAATTCACCTCTGGTCCTTAACTACCAAATGGTCCGGGGCTTAAGTGGTTAAATACCAAATAGGTCTGTCAGGAAAGTAAGAACATTGGTTCCAACCATTAAGGTTGGCCCAAAGGTTCAATCTTTTATATAAACTTCTGGCTTCCATCACTACTTCCAGGGACTCACTGATTTCATTATAACATTGCTTTTTGTACAAGAAATCTCTAGTTGTATAAATATGTTAGGAAAAGAACAGTGCTTTAGTGAAATCCAGGAAAAGGTAAGTGAACATAGGCTATAGGATAGAGAGAGGATATAGGGAAAATGTATGTAGAGCTGGGAGACAAGGTATGGCTATGTGCATATTTTGTGTAGCCATATATTTCTAAAAATGTAGGGTTCATTTTGTTTTTTATATGATGTACAACATACAGTGCTACCCTAAAAAAAGAGTATATAAAGAACAAATAATTCACACCATAACAAATCATCTCTACATATAAAAGAAAATGCATCAAATCAACGCATCAATAAATATATAATGTTTGTTAATAAATTAATGCAAAAAAAGATGTGCAAACCAATAATGGTGCATCAATCATTACAGCAATAATCATTCCAACAAATAATGAAAAGAGAAAATTGCACTGGGGGGGTTGAAGAGGGGGAAGAAGTGTTTGTGTTAGGATGGGGAGGGGTGGAGTGGATTTGTGTTAGAAGTGGGAAGAGGATTTGCGCTGGGAGGGGATTTTGGGTTGGGGTATTTGTGCTGGGATAGGGAGTTGTGCTGGGAGGGGGGATTTGGGGGGTGGAGGGAGATTTTTTCTGGGAAGGGAAAAGCATTTACACTAGGATAAATTTGGGGGGTTTGTTGTGCTGGGAAGGGGGAATGGGGGGAAAGAGGATTTGTGATGGGGGAATTTGGAGAGGGGAATCTGGTGGGGAAGGATTTGTATTGGAATGAAGGATTGTGCTGGGAGGGAGGATTTGAGGTGTGTGAACGAAGATTAATTCTGAGAGTGATATTAGGCAAAGGAGGATTTATGCTGGGAGAAGACGAGGATTTGGGTTGGGGGGGTCGGGGGGGGGGGATTGGGGAAGGGGGGTGGGTTAAGTGTTAGGATGGGGAAGAAGGGAGAATTGTGCTGGGACTGAGGATTTGGGGAGGGTGGAGGTTGACTTGTGTTGAGGAAGAAGGGAGAAGAAATGTGTTGGGAGCGAGAATTTGGGGGATAAGATTTGTTCTGGGAGGGGAAGAGAGGATTTGTGCTGTGGGGGGTGAGCATGCAGATTAGTGCTGGATTTTTATTGTTTGGAGGGGAAGGAGTGGGAATTTTTGCTATAAGTGCAAAGTGGGGGAGAGTATTGCTTGTAGAGGGAATTTTGGACTCTCCTTACCCCTTCACTATGCGTTACACAACCCGGACTCCTGCACTCTGTGTTTTGAATCCTAAACCAGACATTGACTGCTGCACTCTGTACATTGTACACCCCCAACCTCTGTGCTCTGCCTTACAGACTCCTACACTGTATACACAATGCTGCACATTATATACTTCTGACCAAAATGTTCATTGTCTCAACAGTGGCTGGTTGCTATGCAGTCCTTGACTATTTTAATGAACTTCTTCTTTAGGTAGGCTCAGACAAAGTGTTAGCTCTCTGTATATTTTTAGTGTGTACACAACCATATGCAATGGAAGCTTTGTTTTTGTTTTTTTATATGATTGTGTTGGGGTTTATATGTGTCCATGAGAATCTTATTTTGGGCAAAGCAATCAAAGCATATTTTATCAGTACAAGGAAGCCTGGGTTATGCTCCTTAAGCCCCTCCCACTGTTAGGAGTTTGGCTACGCACACTTTGTGTTGCAGGTCTTTCTCCCTCAGGTGTCCCACATTCCAAAGTTCAAAGTTGGGAGGTATGGTACAGCCCTGTCTATCTATCTGTATTGATACATTTGGGGTGGGCAGCCAATTGTTTTTACCACTCCTCAGCCAGCTGAAAGCGCCTCTAAAGTGCCTGTGCTTCACACCCTTGACGATACAGTCGTATAACTCACCCACCATATTTGGTTGACCACTTGTTACAAAATGGTCAAATAGCACAGAGTAACATTGCTCAAAAGGTACAAAAATCCCTTAGTTCCTATGGTCTACATAATACTCATGAAAAAAAGATCCTATCATTGAAGTACAAAAGGAGAAAGAGCTCATAGAATTAAAAAATGTCTTTAATTGAAGGTCAGTGGTACTTCCAAACAAAGTGCTTATGAACAGAGCACAACACCAGTGTGCTTCCTGCTCTACGAGTGGCCTCCTTTAAGCATTATGACATCACAGTACTCAAGCCCCATCCAACGCTTTTCATCTATATGGACATCATCAAAAACAGTAAGAGTACTGCAATGTCTGTGCAAATAAATGCATTGAACTTAACCTCCTCTATCTAAATTTGCTTTTGGATTCATTTGGGGCTATGGATTGTTGCATTGTGCGACTATCAATGTTTAGCAGATGTAACAAAGAGACAAAGGCATACAGGTTATAGAGATGAGGTTTATGTTCGGGTCGAACATTGGCCGTTCGCCCAATAGTGAACAATTTGGGGTGTTCGCTGCAAATTCGAAAGCCGCGGAACACCCTTTAAAAGTCTATGGGAGAAATCAAAAGTGCTAATTTTAAAGGTTAATATGCAAGTTATTGTCATAAAAAGTGTTTGGGGACCCGGATCCTGCCCCAGGGGATATGTATCAATGCAAAAAAAGTTTTAAAAACGGACGTTTTATTGGGAGCAGTGATTTTAAAAATTCTTAAAGTGAAACAATAAAAGTGAAATATTGCTTTAAATTTCGTACCTGGGGGGTGTCTATAGTATGCCTGTAAAGTGACGCATGTTTCCCGTGTTTTAGAATAGTTCCTGCACAAAATGACATTTCTAAAGGAAAAAATTTTATTTAAAACTACTCGCATCTATAATGAATTGTTGGGTCCCGGCAATACAGATAAAAGTCATTGAAAAAAACTGCATGGGACTGGTATGAATATATGGGGGAACCCCGAACCAAAATTAAAAAAGTGTGGGGGTCCCCCCAAATTCATACCAGGCCCTTCAGGTCTCATATGGATATAAAGGGGAACCCTGCACAAATTTTAAAAAATAAATGGCGTAGGACCCTTCAGGTCTGGTATGGATTTTAAGGGGAACACCGCGCCAAAATTTTAAAAAATGCCGTGGGGTTCCCCCCAAAAATCCATACCCTTATCCGAGCATGCAACCTGGCAGGCCGCAGGAAAAGAGGGGGGACGAGAGAGCGCCCCCCTCTCCTGAACCATACCAGGCCACATGCCCTCAACATGGGGAGGATTTCCCCATGTTGATGGGGACAAGGGCCTCATCCCCACAACCCTTGCCGGTGGTTGTGGGGGTCTGCGGGCGGGGGGCTTATCGAAATTTGAAAGCCCCCTTCAACAAAGGGGACCCCCAGATCCCACCCCCCCATGTGAATTGTTAACGGGGTTCATTGTACCCCTACCATTTCACAAAAAAAGTGTCAAAAATTTTAAAAACCACAGTAGACAGCTTGGGACAAGTCCTTTTATTAAAAAGAAAAGAAAAAGAAAAAAAATCCAGCGATGTAAATCCATTCTCGGGCGGAGGATACGGAGAACACGCCGACACGATCCTGCCTCCATGGGAGGCACCCGCCGCATGACGCTCTCCCACCGTGACAGCTCTTATGTAGTTGAGGGCGGGGTCACCCTTCACGTGTGCGGGTGACCCCGCCCCCCTCTGATGCAAAGGGAAACCTACGTTAATTTTGGTGTGGGGTTCCCCTTCCACCTGAATGGTCTGGTATGGATTTTGAGGGGGGCCCTACGCCATTTAAAAAAAAATTGTCGCAGGGTTCCCCTTAATATCCATACCAGACCTGAAGGGCCTAGTATGAAATTTGGGGGGACCCCCCACGCATTTTTTTTAAAATTTTGGTTCGGGTTCCCCTTAATATTCATACCAGACCCAAAGGGCCTGGTAATGGACTGAAGGGGGGGGGGGGACCCATGCTGTTTTTTTCAATGACTTTTATCTGTGTTGCTGGGACCTGACAATTTATTATAGCCGCGAGTAGTTTTAAATTACTTTTTTTTCTTTAGAAATTAAATTTTGTGCAGGGACTATTCTAAACACGGGAAACCTCAATATGTAGACTTTGTGCACAAACATTTACATATTTACATATAACAGTGCTTAAAGCAGTATAAGACTGCAGTCACACCTGAGCGTTTTGTTTTCAGGCAGAAAGTCACGCATTTTTACTGCAATTTTTACCGCGTTTTATGGGCGCGTTTTTGCCGCGATTTTGCACAGGTCAAAAGGTCACCAATGTAAAAATCAGAAAAACGCCTGTAATCTACCCAAAAAAAAACTCCTGTACTGTTTTGAGCTTTGGCCATTTTGCTTCAGGCTACAAAACGCTCAGATGTGAACAGTGGCCATTTAAATGAATGGTATTTTGCTTGTTGGGCATTTTTGGGAATTTTTTTCTGGCGTTTTACGAGCATTTTACGAGCTGAAAATGCTGAGGTGTGAATGCAGCCTTAAAGGGACACTAAAGGTTCCCTTTAAAAAAAAAACAAAAAAAAACATGTTATACTTACCTCCACTGTGCAGCTCGTTTTGCACACAGTGGCCCCGATCCTGGTCTTCTGGGGTCCCTCGGCAGCTGTCTCGGCTCCTCTCCACAAGAACTAACCCCCTTTATGGAAGCTCTCTCCCATGGGGGTTAATTCTTGGGGGGCGCGCTCCCGTGATACAGCCGTTGGCTATAGCCGCAGACTGTATCACTCGGCCCTGCGTCATTGGATGTGATTGACAGCAGCGCAAGCCAATGGCTGCGCTGCTATCAATCCATCCAATCTAGTAAATCAATGGCCAGAATGAGTGGCGAAGAGGACGTTGGGGGCGAGCGCAGCAGGTGAACGGGCTCAGGTAAGTAAAACAGGGGGCCGTCATTGCCAGGTTTTTTTTCACCTTAATGCATAGGATGCATTAAGGTGAAAAAAACGAACCTTTACAACCCCTTTAAACCCAAAACCCAAAAATGTAATATATTGCAGAAAGCCAATTCTTTTTTTTTCAATAAACTTTATTGATGGGATTAACAATACAAAGGCATGGTAAAAGCGACAGGACGGTGTCACATGTCACCTGAATTAAACATTTTCAGATTTAGTAGTGTTTACAATAGCGAGAATAATAACATGACTTTTCTGCCAGAGTGCAAAAAGTGCAATAAGGGAGTACAGGGTAGATTACAGTAAAGAAGTAGTGAAAACACACACAAACATTTTGAGGGGGGGGGGCAGAGTACACCAGTTTCCTTTTGGATAAGACACCTGGACCTGTAATATAGATCAAGAACAGAGTGGAACCACATAATTTATTGAGAGAGGGAGGGTCTCAGAGGCTGTCCTCCTTGTCGTAGAGCATTTGGAGACCCCTGTAGTATCATAATGAACTGTCAAAAGTCTCTAATTCCTCATGAGATGGTGTTGAGCACATGAAGGCCTGCCATTATAGGTAGAAGCGTTTCCTGGAAGTATTATGGTTCAGATCTGTGTTGATTTTTTCCTTGTAGTAGTAGCAGTAATTCCCGTTTGACCTGTAAAACTTTTGGGTGAGAGGAAGAGGTCCAGTTTTTTAAAATGGCTCTCCTGGTCACTAAGAGCCAAATTAGGATCCAGTCCTTGTGTCGAGTATTGGCATTGGAGGACCACGTTAGGAGTTGTTTGTCCCAATAGCCAAACATTAGAAGAAGGGGGTCTTTTGGAAGTTGAAACAAAGTGATTCCTCGAATGAAGGATATGACTTTATCCCAGAAAGTGGATATGTATTTGCATGCCCAAAAGCGATGGGTTAGGGAAGGTTTTGGCTGGTAACAAAGAAGGCAGGAAGCGGACTGAGGATTGTTTTTTTCCGATAGGGAGGGTATGTAGGCACGATGAAGTAGTCATTTGTGTTTCTCTCCGAGATTCACTTGGGATCAGCTGAAGGACTTTGTTGTAACCGTGCAGTAGTTTGTCTAATATCTCTGCGTCCGGAAAGTCTCTGCCCCAATTTGCCACTGGTAATGAAGCGAGGGAGGGGGAGTAGTGTCATGGATCGGGGGTTTATAAATGTCTGAGATAGTATACGATCCTTCTGTAAGTAGATGATCTGTTATAGTTGTTCAGAATCCATTTCCTCCTTCCCCACACGAGGCGTGGATGAAGCTGACATATTGCCAATAATAAAAAGCATAGGACTTAGGTAGGGAGAATTTTTCTGCTATGACCGTGAAGGCATGTGGCGTTCCGGATTCCTGGTCACAAAGGGATGAGAATTCAGTAAGACCTTTTAGTTGCCATAAAGAGAAGATTTTGTTATACATTCCCAAGGGGAACATAGGGTTGCCTTGAATTGGTAAATGCCTAGAGATGAAGGGGGGAGATGTAGGCTCTTTCGTACCTTTCTCTAGGCTATGGCTGTATCTCGCAGAAGATTATGTTTCAGATCTGAACGGATGGATTTCCATTTGCAGTGCAGTAGAGCTGCTAGAAAGTATGGGTAGGCCATTACTGATTCAATAGGGTAGTTCGAGTAACAGGAACCCTTTGCAATCCAGTCTAGGTCTATCCGGAGCAAACAGGCTGGATTATATACCCTAACATTTGGGAGACTGATACCCCCTTCTCTTCTGGGGAGATAAAGTTTTGTGAGTGCTATACGTGGTCATATATATAATAACATTTTGAAATGTATAAATACATTTAGAAATAGCTCTTTTTAACATTTGAATATCTTTGTTTTTACATGTTTAATAAATTACATCTCCCCAGAAGCGAAAGAGGCAGATCCATCCAGTTCTCCAATTCTTGAATAATTTTTTGATTAAAGGGGGATAGTTTAGAGTGTACAGTGAAGACAGGATTTTGCCTATCGCGATGCCTAAATAGGTTATGTGTGACTTGGCTACGGTGAAGGGGCGAGTGAGTAGTCCAAGGAGGGTTTGGTGAAGAGCTTAAGGGGAGAATTTTGCTCTTGTTATAGTTGATGCGAAGGCTGGACCAGAGTCTAAATTTATCAAAGATTTCCTTAATGGTGGTCATGTCAGATGCGGGGTTTGCTGAAAATATGAGCACGTCATCTGCGAATACAGCAGTACGCAATTCACAGTAGCCTATATTTGTCCCGTGTAATGGGTCCTGTCCAGTTAGATATCTGGAGAGGGGTTCTAGTGCTAAGTTGAAGAGCAACGATGAGAGGGAGTAACCTTGTCTCAATCCTTTGTAGAGGTGGAATTCATCAGTGAGGAGACCTGCCACCACAAGTCTGGCTGCATGAGAGGTAGTTGAAGGAACCAGTAAAGCCCATTTTGGTTAGGACCATCAAAAGCCAGGCGAAACTCACATTATTGAAGGCTTTCTTCCCAGGATTTCCCTGGGTTAATTTTGGCCTGTTCTAGGACCATCATGACCTCCTGAAATTTAGGGTGGCTGTTCTCCCTTTTACATAGTTACATAGTTAGTCAGGTTGAAAAAAGACACAAGTCCATCCAGTTCAACCATAAAAAAAAAAAGAAATATCGTACAATCCCATATACCCAATTCTATACCCACAGTTGATCCAGAGGAAGGCAAAAAACCCCAGCAGAGCATGATCCAATTTGCTACAGCAGGGGAAAAAATTCCTTCCTGATCCCCCGAGAGGCAATCGGATATTCCCCAGATCAACTTTACCTATAAATGTCAGTACCCAGTTATATTATGTACATTTAAGAAAGAATCCAGGCCCTTCTTAAAGCAATCTACTGAGCTGGCCAGAACCACCTCTGCAGGGAGTCTATTCCACATTTTCACAGCTCTTACTGTGAAGAAACCTTTCCGTATTTGGAGGTGAAATCTCTTTTCCTCTAGACGCAAAGAGTGCCCCCTTGTCCTTTGTGTTGACCGTAAAGTGAATAACTCAACACCAAGTTCACTATATGGACCCCTTATATATTTGTACATGTTGATCATATCCCCCCTTAATCTCCTCTTCTCAAGAGTGAATAAATTCAGTTCCTCTAATCTTTCCTCATAGCTGAGCTCCCCCATGCCTCTTATTAGTTTGGTTGCCCTTCTCTGCACTTTCTCCAGTTCCCCAATATCCTTTTTGAGAACTGGGGCCCAAAACTGAACTGCATATTCCAGATGAGGTCTTACTAATGATTTTAACAGGGGCAAAATGATATCTCTCTCTCTGAAGACCATACCTCTCTTAATACAAGAAAGGACTTTGCTCGCTTTGGAAACCGCAGCTTGGCATTGCATGCCATTATTGAGCTTATGATCTACCAAAACCCCCAGATCCTTCTCCACTGCGGATCCCCCCAGTTGTACTCCCCCTATTATGTATGATGCATTCATATTCTTAGCCCCCAAGTGCATAACAACATTAAACCTCATCTGCCACATAGTCGCCCAATTAGACAGAGCATTGAGGTTGGCTTGTAGATTGACAACATCCTGTAAGGACGTTATTCCACTGCATAGCTTAGTGTCATCTGCAAAGACAGAAATGTTACTTTTGATCTCAGACCCAATATCATTTATAAAGATATTAAAAAGTAAGAGTTATAGAATCCCCGATAACCCTAGAGGAACTCCAATTAGCAGTAGCGGGAATGTCCAATCAGAAGTCTCCTGGGCCAGACGGCTTACCGGTAGAGATTTACAAACAATATGGGGAGGTGCTCCTCCCAGAACTGCTAAGGGTGCTGAACTGGGTGGTAGAAGGGGGGGAGTTGCCGGCCTCAATGTCGGAGGCTACCATATTAGTACTCCAAAAAGAGGGGAAAGATCAATTAGATACATCATCTTACAGACCAATTTCATTATTGTGTTCAGACGTTAAGATACTGGCTAAAGTGTTGATGGCCAGGATGAATAAATACATTCAGAAATTAATACACCCGGATCAATCTGGATTCATCCCTAATAGAGCTACCAGCACCAATATTAGAAGACTGTATCTGAATCTACAGATGCCAACCGAGAACAAAGGGGGTAGAGCTATCCTATCCCTGGATGCCACCAAGGCATTTGACAGCCTAGAATGGGACTACCTCTGGCACGTGTTAGAGAAATTCGGATTTGGTCCCGTCTTTATCAAATGGGTAAAAACACTTTATAACTCCCCAAGTGCAAAAATAAAAATTAATAATGAATACTAGACATGTGCACACTGAAATATTTTGTTTCGGAATTTCGTTTTCGTCCGAAAAATAAATTTATTTAGTTACTCCCGAAATTCGTTTTTATTTATTTCGTTTTTCGTTAGAAATTGCATTCGTCCGAAAATCTGAATTAATTAAGGTCGAATCTGTCATTGAAGGCTTATGGTGTCTGTCGAATGTTCAAAGAAGATTCGATGGAGCAGTGAAACTGTACGACGCTGCAATCATACATTTCCGGTCGAATGTTCCGCCCACAAGCTATAGAAGAATTCTAATGTTGTATGACTAGTAATAATTATATTTATTCATTACTATTACTAGTCAACCAACATTAGAATTCTTCTATAGCCTATGGGCGGATGCATTTGACCGGAAATGTACGATTGCAGCGTCGTACAGTTTTGCTGCACCGTCGAATCTTCTAACTTTCGATGCTTTGTCGAATCTTCGTCATTCTAGCTATTTTACTGCTCCTCCTCTTTGGTTACAATCAGCCAATAACATTCATCATCAACTTTATTTTTATTTTACTTCCCCCACCCAATTCCAGCAGTGATCTTTTCTCTCTATGTCAAATCTTTTCTCTCTATAATAACAAATCTTTGCTCTCCTATGTCAAATCTTTTCTCTCCTATGTCGAATATTTTCTCTCTATAATGTCGAATCTTTTCTCTCCTATGTCGAATCTTTTCTCTCCTATGTCGAATCTTTTCTCTCCTATGTCGAATCTTTTCTCTCCTATGTCGAATCTTTTCTCTCTATAATAACAAATCTTTTCTCTCCTATGTCGAATCTTTTCTCTCCTATGTCGAATATTTTCTCTCTATAATGTCAAATCTTTTCTCTCCTATGTCGAATCTTTCTCTCCTATGTAGAATAATCTTGGACTAATAGAGTTAAGGTTAGGCACATTCGACCACAGGTTCGATAGACACAGATTGTTATTGTCAGCGTCACGTCGAATCTCCTATCTATATCGAACTGTTGTAGCAACGAAAACGAAAATAAAGCATTTGTTTATGTCGGATCTTTCGGTTTTCGGATTCTGTGCTTTTCGTTTTCGTTTGTTAAAACGATAACGAAAATAGCTGAAATTCGGACGAAAATGCATTCGGACGAAAACGAATGCACATGTCTAATGAATACTCAAAGAGGTTTAGGCTAGAGAGGGGCACAAGGCAGGGGTGTCCCCTGTCTCCCCTTCTCTTTACGTTAGTAATAGAGCCATTAGCAATAACAATTAGAACTAAAAAGGCGATACAGGGATTTCAGAGGAAAGCGGGGGAGGAGAAAATCGCACTTTATGCAGATGACGTCTTGCTTTTTTTGGGGGATTCCTCAACGTCACTAAAAACGGCGATGCAGACAGTGGAAGCATTTGGACAATTTTCGGGCCTGGTAATAAATTGGGAGAAGTCTGCACTTTTGCCGGTGGATCCAGTGGGCAGCGCTGTTTGTGAAGGAATCCCTTATTAAAAGTAGTGGAAAAAATGGATTATCTGGGAATAGTGGTGACACGTGACCCAGAACAATGCATTAATAATAATTTAAGACCACTTTTAGTTAAGTTCAAGAAAAAGGCCGATATCTGGGAACGTCTTCCCCTATCAGTAGCCGGACAAAGTAATCTTATTAAAATGATTTGGATGCCACAATTACTTTATGTGCTCCACAACGCCCCAGTATGGATCGGGAAAGTTTGGTTTAAAAAAATAGAGACCCTTTTCAGGGAATTAATCTGGAGGAAGGGCAGGGCAAGAATCAGTCTCCAAATATTACAGCTGCCAACAAATGAGGGAGGGCTGGCTATTCCACACCCTTACAGCTACTTTTTAGTGGCACAGCTACAGCACCTGGGGGGGTGTATAACAAAGGGAGGAGGAGGGGCCAGCGGGAAAATGATGCTAATAACACCATAATAGAAAACTTGGAGGCTGACTCCTTTCCCGTTAAGAACCCTACATTAAAGATGGTCATAAGAACATGGCGGGCAGGTAAACAAGCCATGGGGTACAAAGGGCTAACGGAATATTCCCCTCTCTGGGAAAATAAACACCTACCAGAAATTCAAGCTATGGGAAAGTTAAAGGAATGGGGAAAGCGAGGTATAACTAGACTGGTGCAGTTATATGTAGGTAATACACTGAAAGCATTTTCAAAATTAAGTAGCGAGTATGCTATCCCAAACTCCTTGTTCTATACTTGCCTGCAGATAAGACATGCACTTCAAACCCAATTCAAAACATATCCGGTGAGCTGGCAAAAAATTCCCCACCTTCAACGGTTAATTAAGACAGGAACATCAAAAGCCCTTATCTCAGAATTGTACTCACAGATTAGGGGCGGCTTTATACCTAAGGATAGGCTGGGTAAAAATAAAGCAAAATGGGAGGAGGACATAGGCCCTATGACAACCGCGCAATGGGAACGGATACTGGGACAGGGGACAGCGGTGTCACTCTCCCCATCGCAGAGAGTGTCACATCTGTTCTTAGTGCACAGAGTCTATTACACCCAAAAGAGGTTACATATGTTTGGAAGGAGACTAGATGATAAGTGCCCTAAATGTCAAGATACAGGGGACCTCATACACATGATGTGGAAATGCCCGAAGTTACATAGATATTGGGTTAAGGTATTGAACATAATAAATACGACCTTTGGGATAACTCTGGAACCGGAGGCCAGGATGTGCCTATTAGGTTGTATAGAGGAGGGACACGGGCAAAAAGACATCTTGGAAGTAGTGCTGAGGTGCCTGTTTCAGGCCAGGAAGGTGATAGCACAAAACTGGCAATCACAGAAAGCACCGACATCAGCAGAGTGGATCAATGTAATAAATGCGACAGTGTGGAAGGAAAAAGTAGTTTTGACTAGACGTGGTAACTACAAAAAATTTAAAACGATGTGGGATCCCTGGCTGAGAAGAATGGGGTGCCCGCCCTAACTGGGGCTGTAGAGAGAAGAGTAAAGAATAGATCCAAACGTGGAAACCGGGCTGTTGAGATAGGAAGGGCGTATAGAGGATAGGGAGAAAGAGAAGCTATGGGTTCTAGATAAAGAAGTTGAACATGTCGGAAGATTAAAAGGAAGGAAGGGAAGGGGGAAAGAAAGGAGAGAGAAGGAAGAGGGAAAAACAAAAACAAAATTAAAGTAAAAATAAAAACAGATCCCTGTAATAGCACTAGAGAGTGGTAGAATGTATTTTTGGTCCTTACATTTATTTTTTTATTTTTTTGGAGTGTGAAGAAAGATTAGTCGGGGGGGGGGGGAGGGAAAGGGGATAATGGTAGAACATTATATTAAAGCACTTTATGTAAAATAGTGGTAAAATAAATGTATGTACTTTTATAAAAATGTTATGCACTATGGAAAAACAATAAAGAATATAGAAATAAAAAAAAAAAGTAAGGGTCCCGACACTGAACCTTGGGGTACACCACTGATAACCTTGGACCATTCAGAGTAAGAATCATTAACCACTACTCTCTGAATTCTGTCTTTTAGCCAGTTTTCTATCCATTTACAAACTGATATTTCCAATCTTGTAG
Source organism: Rana muscosa (assembly GCA_029206835.1). Classification (NCBI taxonomy): domain Eukaryota; kingdom Metazoa; phylum Chordata; class Amphibia; order Anura; family Ranidae; genus Rana; species Rana muscosa. Next base: position 576,842,382 of record CM055121.1, read on the forward strand.
ACTTTACCTTGCACATGAGCCGTGTGTGGGGAACTGTATCGAACACTTTTGCAAAATCCAAGAATACCACGTCCACAGCCACCACTCTGTCCAAGGTCTTACTTACCTCTTCATAAAAAGAAATCAGGTTTGTCTGACAACTTCTGTCTTTCATGAATCCATGCTGTCTGTTGCTTAAATAGTTTTTTTCCAGCAAGAACTCATCTATGTGGTCATTTATTAATCTCTCCAGTATCTTCCCAACTATAGAAGTTAAACTAACAGGTCTATAGTTACTTGGTAAAGACTTAATTCCCTTTTTAAATATAGGCACCACATTGGCCCTGCGCCAATCCAGTGGTACTATTCCTGTCATTAATGAGTCCCTAAAAATTAAATACAATGGCTTTGAAATTACAGAGCTCAATTCTTTTAGGATCCGTGGGTGTATGCCATCTGGTCCAGGTGCTTTATCCACCTTTATTCTGTCTAAATATTTCTGGACCATATCACTTTTGAGCCATTGTGGATTTGGGGCTTTGTCACTACCACCCCCATTTTTTACATGAGCTCCCCCATGCTCCTGTGTATACACAGAACTGAAGAAAGTATTTAATAAATTAGCCTTCTCTTTGTCCCCAGTCACCCACTCTAGATTATTTTGTAAAGGGCCTGCATGCTCAGACTTGACCTTTTTACTATTAATATATTTGAAGAATTTTTTGGGGGTTTGTCCTACTATCTTTTGCAATCTGTCGTTCATTTTGAATTTTTGCATCCTTGATTTCCTTTTTACATATCCTGTTATATTCTTTGTAACATTTAAATTACACTAGTGTTCCCTCATTTTTATATTTTTTAAAAGCTCTTTTCTTATAGTTTATAGCTTTTTTTTTAAAGGGGTTGTAAAGGTTCGTTTTTATTTTCTAAATAGGTTCCTTTAAGCTAGTGCATTGTTGGTTCACTTACCTTTTCCTTTGATTTACCTTCTAAATGTTTTTTTTCTTTGTCTGAATTTCTCACTTCCTGTTTCTCCTCACTAAACTTCACACCATCATCCGAGTGGTGTGGAGTCAGCCAGAACAGCTTACTGAACAGCTTACTGAGGAGGAACAGGAAGTGAGAAATTCAGACAAAGAAAACAAAGACAAAAATATTTAGAAGGGAAATCTAAGGAAAAGGTAAGTGAACCAACAATGCACTAGCTTAAAGGAACCTATTTAGAAAATAAAAAAACAAACCTTTACAACCCCTTTAACTTTGGCAGTGAGCCACATAGGTTTTATTTTTAGCCTTTTAAACTTATTGTCCATGGGAATATACTTTGCAGTGAGTTCACAAACAGTCTTTTTGAAGAATTCCCATTTCTGTTCTGTGTCCATTGATGCCAATATTCCCTCCCATTCTAAGTCCTGGAGAGCAGCCCTCATCCTTGGAAAATTTGCTCTCTTGAAATTAAGTGTTTTTATCTTTCCCGTATGTGATTTTTGCTTACAACTAACATCAAATGAAATCATGTTATGGTCACTGCTACCCAGGTGTTCCTTTATCTGAACATTAGTAATACGCTCTGCATGGTTTGAGATTACCAGGTCCAACAGAGCATCATTCCTAGTTGGGGCCTCAATAAACTGCACCATAAAATTGTCCTGCAATAGGTTTATAAATTTTTGCCCTTTAACTGTCCCAGCAGTTCCATTACTCCAGTCAATTTCTGGGTAGTTAAAATCCCCCATTATTATCACCGTCCCAGCCCTTGCAGCCCTTTCCATCTGTGCAAGGAGCTGAGTCTCCACCTCCTCATTAACATTGGGTGGTCTATAACAAACTCCAATGATTAACTTTGAACTACGCACATCTGTATGCAGTTCCACCCATAATGCTTCAGACTCATCCCACTCTCCATCCACCAGGTCCTCTTTCACACTCGCTTTGAGATCACTTCTCACAGAGAGACAGACCCCTCCACCTTTCCTTTTTACCCTGTCTTTCCGAAAGAGTGCATAGCCAGGAATATTAATAGCCCAGTCATGTGAGGAATGAAGCCAAGTTTCAGCAATACCGATTACATCAGCTTCCAACTCACCTATTTTGCTTGGCAGACTTCTGGCATTGGTGAACAGATAATTTAATGCATTTAATATATTTTGACCGGTCACATACTATCCTCTTGGGTGTTCCCAGATTGCAACTAGGACTTGCTACTATACTTGCCTTGGGTTTATGTGCTTTGGTTACCCTACCACTAATGCCCCTAATACTACCCTCTGGAATATGTTCCCCGCTGACTCTCACTATCTCTGGACCCTCCCCCCCCTTGCCTAGTTTAAAAACCCCTCTAACTTTTTGGCCATCCTTATTCCCAGCTGATCTGCACCCTCCTCATTTAGGTGCAGTCCGTCCCTTCTATAGTACTGGTTATCGACTGAGAAGTCGGCCCAGTCATCCAGGAACCCAAACCCCTCCTTACTACACCAGCTCTTCAGCCACTTGTTCACTTCCCTAATCTCCCTCTGCCTTTCTGGTGTGGCTCGATGTACCGGTAGTATTCCTGAGAATACTACCTTGGAGGTCCTTTTCCTCAATTTAGCTCCCAAGTCCCTAAAATCGTTCTTTAGGACACTCCATCTGCCTCTGACTTTGTCATTGGTGCCAACGTGCACCATGACAGCTGTATCTTCCCCAGCCCCTCCCAGTAATCTGTCCACCAGATCCGTGATGTGCCGAACCCGAGCGCCCGGTAGACAACATACAGTTCGGCGCTTCAGGTCTTTGTTACAGATTGCCCTCTCTGTCCTTCTAAGAATTGAGTCCCCTACCACCAGAATCTGTCTTTCCTTTCCCTTCGCTTCCCCCCCACTCTCACTGGAGGACTTCTTCCCCTGGCAGCTAGGAGAGTCCCTCAGCTCCAGCAGTGCTGGTCCCTGACTGGTTTCACCAATGTCACTCAATGGAGCATACTTATGCTCCAGCCCTGGATCGGCCTCCCTGGCACTTCGCCCTCTACCCTTCCTGACTGTCACCCATCTACTATTTTCTAGTGCCTGCACCTCTTTGTCTCCACCCACCTCTGTGCTGGCCCCTGCCATCACCTGCCGGGTACGTTTCCAGCTCTCCTTTAGTGTGGAGGGTCTTCCCAGTGCTGACAGTTGCTTCCCTAGATTCAGAACCTGGGCTTCCAGGGAAACAATGTGCTTACATTTTGCACAGCAGTAATCACCCTCGATCAGATGATCAAGGAACGCATACATGCTGCAAGATGTACACTGAGTCGCCTCGCCACACCCACCGGGCATCGTACCTATTAATTTAATGAGGATTAGAGATTATACCATGTCCAAATTTCCTAACACTAGCTTCCTGACACAACTACTCAACAAGACAATACACAGGTACTCAACAAGACAATACACAGGTACTCAACAAGACAATACACAGGTACTCAACAAGACAATACACAGGTACCACGCAGACCTACGTGCAGCCGCAGACCAACGGACCCGCGTGCACTCGTAGACAAGCGTGCACTCGCAGACCAAAGGACCTGCGTGCATTTGCAGACCAGCGTGCACTCAAAGACCAACGGACCTGCGTGCACTCGCAGACCAGCGTGCACTCGCAGACCAACGGATCTGCGTGCACTCGCAGACCAGCGTGCACCCGCAGACCAACGGACCCGCGTGCACTCGCAGACCAGCGTGCACTCGCAGACCAACGGACCCGCGTGCACTCGCAGACAAGTGTGCACCCGCCTGACAAAGCCTGACTGAGCGGGGTGTATCAGGGATGGGATAATGATAATATTGGCGAGTCTGGTGGCAACAATTTTTGAGAGAATCTTGACAGGGGCCTTTTCCTTTTTTTTGAGAGTAGTTTAATGATGGCTTGATTCCCTGTGGGTAGGTAAGGGCCTCCGAAAAGGCAGAAAAAAAGGAGGAACGTTCCATCCAGCCCGAGTTAAATATATGTCTGAAATTCAAGTATGTAAGTATGATGGAAAATGCAATAAACGGGGATTGGATTGGGAATCTGAGATTTCAAGTGACACCAAGATTGGGGCATGATCCGATATGGCAATATCATGGATCTCCGCCCCTGAAATAGTCAGGATAATACTGTCAGTGCAGAAGATGTAATCAATTCTAGTAAATGCATTATGAGGGGAGGAATAAAATGTGAATTCTTTGTCTACTGGGTGGAAGAACTGCCATATATCAGTGAAATGGAGGGAGTCCATTGTAGAGGCAAAATAGGTCGGGCCGGAATCTCTCATTGTTTTATGTGGGGGTTTGTAGTGTGGATCTATCATCTTTCAGATGCAAAATAGAGTTGAAATCCCCACCTATTATGTGGGAGATATGTGGGGACCATAGTAGTCTTGAAGATAGGTTCCCAAAGAATTGTTTCCCAGGGCTTTTAGGTGCATACACGTTTGAGATCATAAGATCTCCATTACCTAGGTGGATGTGTGCTGTGAGAAAACATCCCAGGATGTCTGAGTATACTGATATTGCTCCACAAGAACCTCCCCTGTGAAGTTCTATCAGCACTCCGGCCTTTTGGTCGACTGCATCAGAACCCAACACAGTGCCCACCCAGAGCTATTTCATAGGATGGAAGTCATGAGATGTCAATTGGGATTCCTGCAGCAGAGCAATGTCAGTTTTTATTCTCTGGAAGTGGCACAATATCTTCAGTCTCTTAAGGGGGGACCTAAGCCCTTTCACATTCCTTGATGAAACTCCCATAGGGGAGTTTCTTGGGAAAGGGTATGAACTGATTTTGAGGGTATATAAGAGTTGTCTAGGGTGAGGATAGCTATTCTGTTGGGAGATAGTGATGAGAATTCCTTATGTGAATTAACAATGTTTTGGGTCCTAGGCTGGTGTGTGGGAATGGGAAGTATACAGTGGGGAGAACAAGTATTTGATACACTGCCAATTATGCAGGTTTTTGTACTTGCAAAGCATGTAGAGGTCTGTAATTTGTATCATAGGTACTCTTCAACTGTGAGAGACGGAATCTAAAACAAAAATCCAGAATATCAATTTGCATAATTTTTAAGTAATTAATTTTCATTTTATTGCATGAAATAAGTATTTGATACATCAGAAAAGCAGAACTTAATATTTGGTACAGAAACCTTTATTTGCAATTACAGAGATCATAATTGTCAAAAGTGTAGTTCTTGACCAGGTTTGCACACACTGCAGTAGGGATTTTGGCCTACTCCTCCATACAGAGCTTCTCCATATGCTTCAGGTTTCAGGGCTGTCGCTGGGCAATATGGACTTTCAGCTCCCTCCAGAGATTTTCTATTGGGTTCAGGCCTGGAGACTGGCTAGGCCACCCCAGGACCTTGAGATGCTTCTTACGGAGCCACTCCTTAGTTACCCTGGCTGTGTGTTTCGGGTCGTTGTCATGCTGGAAGACCCAGCCACGACCCATCTTCAATGCTCTTACTGAGGGAGGGAGGTTGTTGGCCAAGATCTCGCAATACATGGCCCCATCCATCCTTCCCTCAATATGGTGCAGTCGCCCCGTCCCCTTTGCAGAAAAGCATCCCCAAAGAATGATGTTTCCACCTCCATGCTTCACGGTTTGGATGGTGTTCTTGGGGTTGTACTCATCCTTCTTCTTCCTCCAAACATGGCAAATGGAGTTTAGACCAAAAAGCTCTATCTTTGTCTCATCAGACCACATGACCTTCTCCCATTCCTCCTCTGGATCATCCAGATGGTCATTGGCAAACTTCAGACGGGCCTGGACATACACTGGCTTGAGCAGGAGGACCTTGCATGCGCTGCAAGATTTTAATCAATGACGGCGTAGTGTGTTACTAAAGGTTTTCTTTGAGACTGTGGTCCCAGCTCTCTTCAGGTCATTGACCAGGTCCTGCAGTGTAGTTCTGGGCTGATCCCTCACCTTCCTCATGATCATTGATGCCCCACGAGGTGAGATCTTGCATAGAGCCCCAGACTGAGGGAGATTGACCGTCATCTTGAACTTCTTCCATTTTCTAATAATTGCGGCAACAGTTGTTGCCTTCTCACCAAGCTGCTTGCCTATTGTCCTGTAGCCCATCCCAGCCTTGTGCAGGTCTACAATTTTATCCCTAAAGTCCTTACACCACTCTCTGGTCTTAGCCATTGTGGAGAGGTTGGAGTCTGTTTGATTGAGTTTGTGGACAGGTGGCTTTTATACAGGTAACGAGTTCAAACAGGTTCAGTTAATACAGGTAATGAGTGGAGAACAGGAGGGCTTCTTAAAGAAAAAAATAACAGGTCTGTGAGAGCCGGAATTCTGACCAGTTGGTAGGTGATCGAATACTTATGTCATGCAATAAAATGCGAATTAATTATTTAAAAATCATACAATGTGATTTTCTGGATTTTTGTTTTAGATTCCGTCTCTCACAGTTGAAGAGTATATATGATAAAAATTACAGACCTCTACATGCTTTGTAAGTAGGAAGACCTGCAAAATTGGCAGTGTATCAAATACTTGTTCTCCTCACTGTAGGTGTACAATGAGGGAGGACACATACTGTAAAGGAAAAATAAGGTAAATAATACATACTGAGAAACAACTGTGGGATTTCACTTTTGTCTGCATGGGTTCACTATATGAGCCAGCTCTCCTTGACTGACCCAGTAGAAAGTGCATAGATTCGCCCGTTTGGTCGGGGATATCAGTGTATCGGGTCGTTTAGAAAGGGAGACAAAGCAGCTGCATTCAGGGAGGCCCATAAGGAAAGGTTAGAAAGTGAAGTCTAGTAGGGTAAAAACAGGCCAGTTGGCTATTCATGGCCGCTGTAAGAAGCAAATAACAGGTATAACAGAGAATACTACCATAGAAGAAAAAAACAGCAGTCATTAATTTACCCGTAGGGCATTTGAGAAGAGTTCCAGGGAACAAGATGTCAACGATGCTTGTAGTGGTCGTTCGGACCAGAATATTTGAGGCGCTTCGGGGAGTCCTTGCGTGGGCTTCGCTGATCCAGGGAGCAAGGAATCGGGGTGCCCTGAAGGAGAGATTTGGTTGGATTTCTGATTTTAGTGAGCGCAGATATATCTCAGCCTCTGATGGGTCATGAAAAGAGAGCTTATTCCCGTTGGATGCCTTGACGCGGAGAGTGGCGGTAAAAGCCAGAGTGAATTTTACTTGTTGCTGGTGAAGCCCTGTGCAGATATGCTAAAAAGCTTTACTTTTCTTTGAGACTTCAATGAATTAGCAAAAATCAGGATCTTTATTCCATTGATTTGTAGGGATCTGGATTGCCTATATTTTTGCAAGATGGTGGCTTTATCAGCATAATACATGTACTTAGCGATAATTGGACAGGGAGATGTGCGTTCACCAGAGTATCCCCCATGCGATGTGCCTGTTCCACTGTGTAAGGGCCTGGTAGGCCTCGTGCTTCAGGAATGCACCGGGCACAGAATTCTGCAATGGCTGACGATTGCATAGATTCTTGGAAACCCACGAAGTGCAGATTACTGCATCTCGACCTGCTCTCCGGGTCTTCCAGCTTCTGGGTTATATATTGGTTTGTTTTGTCCTGTGTCTGTTCCGTGGTTTGTGCCTGGTATAGCTCTTACTCAGTGGCGGCTGGTGCTCAAAATTTTTGGGGGGGCGCAAACAAACTGAAAAAAAAAAAAAAATCAATTGCCGCCACTGTGCCCATTAAACGCAGCCACTGTGCCCAAACGCCACCAGTTTGCCCCCTCAAATACAGCCAGTTTGTTTCCATATACAGCCAGTGTGCCCCCATATATATACAGCCAGTGTGCCCCCATATACAGCCAGTGTGCCCCATATATATATATATATATATATATATATATATATATATATATAGCCAGTGTGCCCCCATATATAGCCAGTGTGCCCCCATATACAGCCAGTGTGTCCCCATATATACAGCCAGTGTGTCCCCATATATACAGCCAGTGTGCCCCCATATACAGCCAGTGTGCCCCCATATACAGCCAGTTTGTCCCCATATACAGCCAGTTCCCCCCAAATGTAGCCAGTTTGTCCCCCATATACAGCCAGTTCCCCCAAATGCAGCCAGTTTGTCCCCCATATACAGCCAGTCCCCCAAATGCAGCCAGTTTGTCCCTCATATACAGCCAGTTCCCCCCAAATGCAGCCAGCGTGTCCCCCATATACAGCCAGTTCCCCCCAAATGCAGCCAGTTTGTCCCCCATATACAGCCAGTTCCCCCCAAATGCAGCCAGCGTGTCCCCCATATTCAGCCAGTTCCCCCCATATTCAGCCAGTTTGTCCCCCATATACAGCCAGTTCCCCTCATATTCAGCCAGTTTGTCCCCCATATTCAGCCAGTTCCCCCCATATTCAGCCAGTTTGTCCCCATATACAGCCAGTTCCCCCCAAATACAGCCAGTTTGTCCCCCATAATACAACCAGTGTGGCCCCATATTTAGCCAGTTTGTCCCCCATATACAGCCAGTTCCCCCCATATTCAGCCAGTTTGTCCCCCATATACAGCCAGTTCCCCTCATATTCAGCCAGTTTGTCCCCCATATACAGCCAGTTCCCCCCATATTCAGCCAGTTTGTCCCCCATATACAGCCAGTTCCCCTCATATTCAGCCAGTTTGTCCCCCATATACAGCCAGTTCCCCCCATATTCAGCCAGTTTGTCCCCCATATACAGCCAGTTCCCCCCATATTCAGCCAGTTTGTCCCCCATATACAGCCAGTTCCCCCCATATTCAGCCAGTTTGTCCCCCATATACAGCCAGTTCCCCCCATATTCAGCCAGTTTGTCCCCCATATACAGCCAGTTCCCCCCATATTCAGCCAGTTTGTCCCCCATATACAGCCAGTTCCCCTCATATTCAGCCAGTTTGTCCCCCATATACAGCCAGTTCCCCTCATATTCAGCCAGTTTGTCCCCCATATTCAGCCAGTTTGTCCCCATATACAGCCAGTTCCCCCCATATTCAGCCAGTTTGTCCCCATATACAGCCAGTTCCCCCCATATTCAGCCAGTTTGTCCCTCATATTCAGCCAGTTTGTCCCCCATATTCAGCCAGTTCCCCCCAAATGCAGCCAGTTTGTGCCCCATATTCAGCCAGTTTGTCCCCCATATTCAGCCAGTTTGTGCCCCAAATGCAGCCTGTTCCCCCCCCCAGCCCTGCACTTACCTTCCTCACTCCGCGCCGTCCTCGATGTGTTCTTCCGCCCTCGATGTCGCTTCAGCCAATCAGGTTACCGGTAACCAGATCCGGTGAACCTGATTGGCTGAAACCTCCACACAGTCTTCTTCCAGGAACGCACCCCCGTGCGCACCTGGGAGGAGTTTTTGGAAGCCGAATACAGCGTGAGAGCTGTATTCGGAAAGCCTATCAGAGCCGCTGGCTCTGATAGACACTTCCAAGTCACACCCACCGCCAGCCGCCGCTCTAATTCATATGGCCGGCGCTCACCAGGAGGCCGGCCATATGTATAGTGGGCAGCGCGGCAGCGGTGACAATACACAGATTCATGCAATGCATGAATCTGTGTATTGTCTTTCAGTGGCGGTGCGGGAGCGAGAGGGGGCGGCGCTCTGGTGCCCTCTATGGACGCATCGCCACTGCTCTTACTCCATATTATAAATCCTTTGCTCAGATTCATTAAGCTGAGTAGCATGTTCCCCAAGTTCTTTTTTTATGAGCAGCATCCCTGCATTTACAGCTTTCTCCCCAGTGGATGTGAGAAGTGCAGCCACAGCCTGTGTTTTGCTCTCCATGCTGCTGTCCTCTTGTTGCTGGGAGGGAGGGGCAGAGCCTACACTCGCCTCCATTGCAGGCGCCTCTGCCATGTTGGAGAGCGGGGCCGAGTCTGTGATGTCGAGTGGGCTGTGGGACATTTTGCGATTGCGGCCAGCTTTTATCCAAGAAGTGGTCCATGTTCGCAGGGAAGCTTCCCTGATGACCTATGAGCAGCGGCAGCTTTCTAGGAAGGTTTGCAGGCCAAGCTGCAGGAGCTGATGTGGAGTACAGCTACTCCATGCGGTGCCAGAACCGGAAGTCTAAAACCCAATTCTTATATGTGGTAGCTGCATTAGTCTATTTATAGGCTTTTTTCCCCCTTTTATTTCACTTGGAGATCTTGCCAGTACCACACTTTCTGCCTTGTGTCTGCATTCTGGATAAAGTAGTAAAGCAGACACATTTGATCAGCAGCATTGTCAGTCTGCGGGGAGGGTAGTGTTATTCATTTATGTAAAAACTTTATCCAACAAGGGGCAAAAAACTTTTTGCTGAAACTGCTTACAGAGTGTTAGCTGGAGTTCAGCTTCAACTTGTTAGTCAAGCCCACCCAATCTGCTAGTCCATCTAACACTACCCTCTCCCCAGTCTGACAATGCTGCTGTCTAAAAGTGTCTACTTTACTACTTCATCCAGAATGCAGATACCCTAAGAGAGGAAGTGTGTTACATGCAGGATCAACAGGTGAAATAGAAGGAAAAAAAACATGAATGCAGCCACCACATCTAAGAATAACGACTACAGCAAACTCAAAATAGTTCTCCTGTCAAGGGGTTTGCTGGAAGGAATTGGATTATAGGAGTTCAAAAAGCACTCTTTGCTTCTGATCAGCCCACACAAAATATTCGCAGTGCAATTTCAGAAATAAAATCCTTCTTTTTTTTTTTAAAACAAAAAATCACATACTTCATATTTATTGTAGGCGCAGACACTGTGGCTCTTTCCTGAGTGGCACTGTCACGAGTGATGCGCAGTTTCACCGCCGCAGTTATTAATTCTGATCATGTCTTCTCTGCTTTTTACAGGTAAAGGACTTCTATCCATCTGTACATGCTTGTCTGCTGATCATTGTGACATTACTGCATAACTTTTGGTAAATTACTTCTATCCATCTGTACATGTTTGTCTGCTGATCATTGTGACATTACTGCATAACTTTTGGTAAATTACTTCTGCTGCCATATCTTTAAACTTCTATATTTAATGCTAACAAACACTCTCCCCATAGCAACATTACTGGTGAGGTGATTGATTCTCAACCCCATATGGCTTGAGTGATCAAGAGGGGTAATTAGCTTTACGACCCTAGCCTGTGTCTGTAGCTGGTCTGTTATTGCCTCCTCTTCCATGTTCAGGTGTCTCAAATCTGACCCCATAATGACCAATTCAGATATGCATGCCTGCTCAGTCTCCCTATAAATTTAAAGCAAGCCAACATTTGGCATTTTATATGAAGTCAGATTCCCACTCTCTATCCAATATAATGCTCCTTCTCTTCCTTCTCACATCTGTGTCTTCTATCCTCAAATTATCTTCACTCTACCCCTCCTCTCTACCCTGCAGCATGCACATATCACCCTCACTCCTACCCTCTCCCTACTACTGCACCCATCATCTTCTAAATTTGCTGCACCCACATGCTGACATAAACACCAGGGCTATTAGACACGTGTGCTTATGCACATCCCACTCCCATCGTGCCTTCATCACCCTTCTCCTTCTCCTAGTCTCAGGTGACATTTCTCCTAATCCAGGTCCGCCATTTTCCAACTGCAAGCCACATGTCCAATACCCCTCCTCTGGCAACCACCGCAATCCACTCAGTTTAATTTCTATCCCCCTGCTTCCTCAAAGCAGCCCACCAATCTCATGCGCCCTTTGGAACGCCCGTTCCATTTGTAACAAGCTAACATCGGTACATGACCTCTTCATCTCTCATGGCTTTAACATACTTGCCATAACCGAAACCTGGCTTCAAAATTTGGACTCCGCTTCTCCTGCTGCCCTATCCCATGGAGGCCTCCATTGGACCCACTCCCCCAGACCTAACGGACAGAAAGGAGGTGGAGTTGGATTTATTCTATCCCCACAAAGCACCTTCCAAGTACTTCCTATCCCTCCCGCTCTATCCCTCTCTTCTTTCGAGATGCACTTTATCCGTCTGTTTTCTCCTATTTCTTTGAGGATTGCAGCAATTTATCGGCCTCCCGGACCAGTATCGCACTTTCTTGATGACTTCGCTGCCTGGCTAACCTACTTTCTCTCCTCTGAAATACCCACTATCATTCTTGGTGACTTCAACATTTCTGTCAATGTTAGCAGCCCAACTACAGCTAAACTTCTCAACTTAACCTCTTCTTTTGACCTTACCCAATGGACACATACCTCCACTCACTCCAATGGTAATACCCTTGACCTTGTATTCTCCTATCTCTGCAATCCTGGCAACCTCACCAACACCCCCTTTCCTCTCTCTGATCACAACCTCATCAGTTTCACTGTATCCTTGCCTCCAATCACCCATCCCTCCAAGCAGCAAACAATTACTTGTAGGAACCTTCGCAACTTTAACCCTTCTCTTCTCTATTCTGCTACTGACCACCTATACGTCATCCTGTCCTGACCTGGCCACCTCTGTCTACAACAGTTCACTCTCATCATCACTAAATACACTTGCTCCTCTAACCACACGCAGAATCAGGCCCCGACCGTTACAACCCTTGCAAACTGACAACACTAGAAATCTCAAGAGACATTGCCGTGCTCTTGAACGACGGTGGCGTAAAACCAAATGCCCGCAGGACTTCACCCTGTATAAATCTGCCCTTCTAAAATACAATTCCTTCCTCCATGCTGCCAAACAAGCCTACTTTGTCTCTCTTATTAATACCTTGTCATCCAGTCCCCTTTGGCTCTTCTCAACCTTTAAATCTCTGCTTCGTCCCCCACCCCCTCTACCCACAAACTCACTCACTGCCCAAAAGATTGCCAATCACTTCAAAGACAAGATTGATGCAATTCATGAGGACACCTCCACTGTCCGTACATCTTCACCACCCAACATAAGTTGCCTAACGGCACTTTCAACACTCTCCTCTTTTGAATTGGCTACTATTGAAGAGGTAACAAAACTTTTCTCAGATGCCCACCTAACCATTTCTCCCTTGGACCCTGTTCCCTTACAACTACTACGGTCACCCTCTCCTTCTATCCTATGCTCCCTCACTCACATCTTCAATCTCTCCCTCTCTAGTGGCCCTTTCCCCTCCCCTCTAAAACATGCAGAGATCACTCTCATACTTAAAATGCCCTCACTGGATCCCATCAACCTGAACAACTTAAGGCCCATCTCATTGCTCCCATTCACCTCTAAACTTCTAGAACGCCTAGTCTACAACCGTCTTGGCTCCCACCTCAGTGAAAATAACCTTCTTGACCCCTTACAGTCTGGCTTTCGCTCGCAGCACTCCACAGAAACTGCCTTACTAAAAATCACTAACGATTTACTAACTGCTAAAAGCAACAGCCAGTACTCCATACTCCTTCTACTCGACCTCTCTGCAGCCTTTGATACTGTTGACCACCCGCTCCTTCTCAATAAACTCCATTCCGTTGGCCTCCAAGATTCTGCTCTATCCTGGTTCTCTGCCTATCTATCACAGCGCTCCTTCAGTGTTACCTATAACTCTGTCTCCTCCTCTCCATTGCCCCTTTCTGTGGGGGTCCCCCAAGGCTCTATTCTTTGACCCCTTCTCTTCTCTATCTACACCTTCTCCCTTGGTCACTTGATAACCGCCCACGGCTTTCAATACCACCTATACGCCGATGACACCCAAATCTATCTGTCTTCTCCTCACCTCACTCCTTCAGTCTCCTCTCGCATTACTAACTTACTAACTGACATCTCAGCATGGATGTCGCACCACATCCTTAAACTAAATCTCTCTAAAACAGAGTTACTAATATTCCCCCCTGCCCGTGCCCCCCTCCATGACTTTTCCATCAAAATCAACAATGCAACGATCAGTCCCTCCCCTCACGCCAGGGTACTAGGTGTAATCCTAGACTCTGACTTGTCATTTCAGCCTCAAGTCTAATCGTTGTCAAAAGTTTGTAGAATTCACCTCCGTAACATCTCTAAAATTTGCCCCTTTTCAACAAATGAAACCACCAAACTCCTCATTCACTCCCTTGTTATCTCTCGCCTTGACTATTGCACCTCCCTTCTTATTGGCCTGCCTCTCCATAGGCTATGCCCTCTTCAGTCTATCATGAATTCTGCTGCCAGACTTATCCACCTTACCAACCGCTCAGTGTCTGCCAAACCTCTCCTCCAATCCCTACACTGGCTCCGGATCACCCAGCGAATTAAATTCAAAATACTAACCACAACCCACAAAGCCATCCACAACTCTGCCCCGAGCTACATCACCAATCTTGTCTCCAAACATATCCCAAACCGTCCTCTCCGCTCTTCTCAAGACCTCCTACTGTCAAGCTCTCTCGTCTCCTCCTCCCATGCTCGTCTCCAGGATTTCTCAAGAGCCTCTCCCATCCTCTGGAACTCACTACCTCAACCTGTCCAGCTATCTCCTACTCTTGCTACCTTCAGGCGATCCCTGAAAACTCACCTCTTCAGGGAAACCTATCACATCTCCAACTGATCTTTTACCACTTCCATCAGCTCATTCCCCACAGTTACAACCTTTTGTACCACCTGCCCCACCCTATTAGATTGTAAACTCTTCTGAGCAGGGCCCTCTTAATCCTCTTGTATTTTATTATATTGTAACTGTATTGTCTCCCTTTTATATTGTAAAGCACTGCGTAAACTGTTGGCGCTATATAAATCCTGTATAATAATAATAATAATAATAATTGTGTACCCATGCCTCTAACTGTCATACACATTTGAGAAAATCATATAATAAGAAAATAAGGCACTCCTCATTTTTAACATGTCACAGCTGTAAATTGTCTTAAATGGTCTTAAACAATCTTAAAGCAAAGAGGGTACAGACAACATAATATTCCAAGTGTCTGGCATGGTAGATCAGCTAATTTGCACATTAGCAACAATTTCAGATTCAGAATCGGTGTCAAAAGTTGAAAGTACTAAACAACTTAGCTATTGAAAAGCATAAAGTGTATTTACCCCCCCTCCCCATCACAAAATTTTTATAAAAGCTTTACCATGTGAATGCCATTTCAAAAGTCATTTTCAATCTTTTAAATCTGCAGCTTGCATTCAAATAATGAATAGTGATCTTATTATGAAGGTCCCTGTTCAGGCACTTGATTTTATAGGGTGAAAACGCTCTGTCCCTGACTCCTAGTTGTGCTTCTTTGTTGTCACCACATCACAAGGGCATCCAAAATAAAACTTGTTTTAAGACTAGAGTTGAGCGGACACCTGGATGTTTTTTAGTTCGACGGGTTCGGCCGAACTTAGGAAAAAAGTTCGGGTTCGGGACCGAACTTTAACCCGAACCCGGACCCGAACCCGAACCCCATTGAAGTCAATGGGGACCCGGACTTCTAAGGACTAAAAAGGCTCTAAAAAAGTAATGGAAAGGGCTAGAGGGCTGCAAATGGCAGCAAAATGTTGTTAAGAGCATGGCAAGTGCTCTGCAAACAAATGTGGATAGGGAAATAACTTAAAATAACATAAAAAAAATAAAAAAATAAAAAAATATGCTGGAGGCCCCCTTTTCAGCAGAAGAGGTACGGGAAGTCATTAAGAACCTCAGAAACTCAACGGCACGATGCCACACATATGGTGGGAATGCCCCAGAATACGCCCTTTCTGGAATAAATTATTCAATTTAATGGATAAGCTAGTGGGAAAATAAAATACTTTGAAATAAAAATGTAGCGGGGTGCTAAATTTAAGGGAAGTGTTTGAGTGGTAAATAGGCTCAAACACCCTAATTCTGTAGGATTCATGGACCATTTTGTCCTCGGGGGACAGTATTGGTGTGCAGTTCCCTGCGGCCTACAGGTGGCGCTGCCATGGTAGGCTAGGGTTGAACCGCCGATACAGTGCTGTGCCTTTTGTGTCCCCTCTTGGCAGTAGTACAGCGGGGCGGGGAACCTACTGTGCATGCCGGGAGAGCATATAAAAGGGGCAGACCTTTGGCCTGGGGGCTGATGTCCAGTGGGGTCCACGCCCAGGTGCCTTCGGCCTGGGTGCATGTGTTCCTGTTCCATCTCGGGTGCCTTTAGCCCGGGGTGAGGTACTATCCTGGAGTTCCTGCTGCCCTGGGTATGGAGGCCTAGGTGCGGGAGTAAAGCCTGGAGTCCAGAGCCTTCGTCTGGAGTCCGCTAAGGGTCGAGGAGTCTTAGGGTGCCGCCTCGTGTAGGGGACCATGTTCCAGGGAAGGGAGGATCATTCTGATGGACCGATGCGGGAGTCATGGTGAAGGAAGGGTCTGTTGACTCCCTGGAGAGATGTTTTCCCCTTGATATGGGCTAGGTTCGTAGAAGGAGAAGCTCAAGGTAATCTTGACTGTATCAGAGGCCTTATTCACCCGGTCCATGGCAGGGGCCTTATACACCCTGGTCTGTGGCAGAGACCAAAGTTCTCCAGGTCCGTGGCAGGGGCCTTGTACACCCGGTCTGTGGCAGAGACCAACCTCAAGGTATGTGGCAGAGACCGTGCACCTAAAACTGTTTGAGAAACCTAAGCAGTGAAGTGAATGTGCTACGTTTGTGCCTGGACCTCCTCCACACCTTAAGCTGTTCTGTTTCTTTGCTCTAACCTTTTCTATCCGAGTAGAGTTTATTTTGCCATGAGAGAATAAGAGTTGTAATTTCAGCTGGTGTGGACATTGACTTTACTGGGAATTAAAGGACTTGCCTCTACCTACAGTAGAGGTGAGACTCATCCTCTGGAGGAGTTTTGACTCCGGCTGTGGACACGGCCCGTCAAGTACACCGCTCAACCTCTTTATATAGGAGGGTACGGGCTGGTAGTGCGGTGTGCCTTTCTCCCTCCTGCGAGGAGCCAACAACATAAAGGCAGGTAAGGGGGAAAGGATCTGTGCGCTACAAAAAAATAAAATAAAAATTATAATCTTGACCTAGGAGGACGAGGTCCATATGGAGTAGGAGGTTGAGGTGGCGGTGGATGTGGCTGTGTAGGTGGAAGCGGCGGTGGAGGAGGACAAGGTAGCCAACACTGGTTCAAAAATACAACAATGGCTGGGTAAGGCCGGTGATGTGTCGAATTCTGTCCCCCGTCAAATAGTGTCCACCCTGTACTGCGCTTGCTCAGTATGTAGGACAAGGGGATTTAGAAAATCTCCCAAGACGAACGGCGCCTGCATGGTGAGTTCAGGTGAAGGCCACACCATCCGTGGTTCAAGCCGAGCCAAGTGAGGCCGTGCCCGAAGCGTGGCGATCGAACCGAGCCCGTGAGGGGCCCTGTTACTATGTGCTACCGTATGTCCACTTGGATGGTGGGGCTTGAACCTGCACTCACGGCGCAGGCGCCGTTCATCTTCGGAGATTTTGTGAATCTCCTTGTCCTCTGTACTGCGCAAGCGCTGCGCCTTCGCAGTATGGGCCGGACACAATCCGATGGCCGGACAGTTTTTGTCACAACACCGGTATACATGTCTATTCTGCACAAGGTACGGACAAGTCCTGTGGGATCCATGCCTGGTTCATTTTAATGAACGTGAGCTTGTCCACATTGGCTCTGGACAGGCGGCTGCGCTTGTCTGTGATAACGCCCCCTGCCGTGCTAAATACACGTTCAGATAATACACTGGCTGCAGGGCAGGCCAGCACCTCCAAGGCATAAAGGGCAAGCTCAGGCCATGTGCCCAATTTGGAGACCCAGAAGTTAAAGGGGGCAGACCCGTCATCCAGTACGTGTAGGCCTGTGGACACATACTGCTCAACCATGTTGGTGAAATGCTGCCTCCTGCTAAGACGTTCCATCTCAGCTGGTGGTGCTGGTTGTTGTGGCGTGCTGACAAAGCTTTTCCACATTTCAGCCATGCTAACCCTGCCTTCTGAGGTGCTGCCGGTGCCCCGGCTGCGTTGGCGACCTCTTCCTCCTCCTCTGCCTTCGCCTTGTGCTTCCACCGTACGCCCGCTGTCAGGTGGGAATGCCACCAGCAGCGCGTCTACCAGCGCGCGCTTGTACTCGCGCATCTCACGATCCCACTCCAGTGAGGGAATTAAGGACGGTACGTTGTTCTTGTAACGGGGATCCAGCAGGGTGGCCACCCAGTAATCAGCACCAGTTAAAATGTGGGCAACTCGGCGGTCATTGCGGAAACACTGCAGCATGTAATCGCTCATGTGTGCCAGGCTGCCCAGAGGCAAAGAAAAGCTGTCCTCTGTGGGAGGTGTATCGTCTGTGTCCTCTGTATCCCCCCAGCCACGCACCAGTGATGGCCACGAGCTGGTCTGGGTGCCACCCTGCTGTGAAAATGGCTCCTCCTCCTCCTCCTCCATCTCCTCCTCCACCTCGTCATCCTCCAGAACTGTGCCCTTTCTGCCGGACAATTGTGTACCTGGCGTTTGTTGGTGCAGGACCCCACCCTCGTAGCCACTTGTGAAAGACTGCCCTGAAAGCCTTTGAAATGATCCCGCTTCCTCCTCCTCCTCCTCATCCTCCTGTGCCACATCCTCTTCCATCATCGCCCGAAGCGTTTTTTCAAGGAGGCATAGAACTGGGATAGTAACGCTGAGAACGGCGTCATTGGCACTGGCCATGTTGGTGGAGTACTCGAAACAGCGCAACAAGGCACACAGGTCTCGCATGGAGGCCCAGTTATTGGTGGTGAAGTGGTGCTGTTCCGCAGAGTGACTCACGCGTGATTGCTGCAGCTGAAACTCCACTATCGCCTGCTGCTGCTCGCACAGTCTGGCCAGCATGTGCAAGGTGGAGTTCCACCTTGTGGGCACGTCACATATGAGGCGGTGAGCGGGAAGGCCGAAGTTACGCTGCAGCGCTGACAGGCGAGCAGCAGCAGGGTGAGAACGCCGAAAGTGCGCACACACAGCCCGCACTTTCTGCAGCAGCTCTGGCATATTGGGGTAATTTTTAAGGAACCTCTGGACCACCAAGTTCAGCACATGCGCCAGGCAAGGGATGTGCGTCAAACCGGCTAGGCCCAGAGCTGCTACGAGATTTCGCCCATTATCGCACACCATCAGGCCGGGCTTGAGGCTCACTGACAGCAACCACTCATTGGTCTGTTGTTCCATGTCCCTCCACAACTCCTGCGCGGTGTGGGGTTTTTCCCTCAAACAGGAAAGTTTTAAAACTGCCTGCTGTCGTTTACCCCTGGCTGTGCTGAAGTTGGTGGTGAAGGTGTTACGCTGACCGGATGAGGAGGCGGTAGAGGATGAGGAAGCGGAGTAGGAGGAGTTAGCAACAGGAGGCAAACTGAAGCGCCCTGCAATCCTCGGTGGTGGAAGGACATGCGCCAAACTGCTATCTGCCTCAGGCCCAGCCGCCACTGCAGTTACCCAGTGTGCTGTTAGGGAGATATAACGTCCCTAACCATGCTTACTGGTCCACGCATCCGTAGTTAGGTGGACCTTGCCACAGATGGCGTTGCGCAGTGCACACCTGATTTTGTCCCCCACTTGGTTGTGCAGGGAAGGGATGGCTCGCCTGGAAAAGTAGTGGCGGCTGGGCACGACATACTGTGGGACAGCCAATGCCATCAGGCTTTTAAAACTCTGCGTCTCCACCAGACGGAATGACAGCATTTCAAAGGCCAGGAGTTTTGAAATGCTGGCATTCAGGGCCAGGGATCGCGGGTGGCTAGGGGGGTACTTCCTCTTCCGCTCCAATGTTTGGGAGATAGAGAGCTGAACGCTTCCATGGGACATTGTGGAGATGGTTGGTGACCCAGGTGGTAGTGTTGCTGGCAGATCCTCTGTTTGCGGGGTGGCAGGTGCCACTGTCACTACAGAGGTGGATGAAGAGGCCGAGACTGCAGCAGAAGAGGAAGCAGGAGGAGCCAGAGACCTTTCTTGTTTTTTGAGGTGTCTACTCCACTGCAGCTCGTGCTTTGCACTTAGATGCCTGGTCATGCAGGTTGTGCTCAGGTTGAGAACGTTTATGCCTCGCTTCAGGCTCTGATTGCACAGCGTGCAAACCACTCGTGTCTTGTCATCAGCACATTGTGTGAAGAACTGCCACGCTAGGGAACTCCTTGGACCTGGCTTTGGTGTGCTCGGTCCCTTGCTGCGTTGGGCAGTAGCAGACATACTGTCTAGGGGACGGACGCTCCGCTTTTTCACCCTGCTCCCTCATTTGCTGTGCTGGTGGCTCTGTGCGACCGCCGCCTCTTCCTCCAAACTACACTGGTCACCTGCATAACGTTCATTCCATGTGGGGTCGAGGACCTCATCGTCCTCCACATCATCTTCCACCCAGTCTTCACCCCTGCCCTCCTTGTCTGTCTGCACAATTGTGAAAGCAGCAGCAGTTGGCACCTGTGTTTCATCATCATCCGAGACGTACTGCGATGGTCCTCCCATGTACTCATCATGAAACATAAGTGGTTGGGCATCGGTGCACTCAATCTCTTCCACTTCTGGGGCAGAGCTAGGTGGATGGCCCTGGGAAACCCTGCTAACAGAGTCATCGAAAAGCAGAAGAGACTGTTGCATGATTTGGGGCTCAGACTGCTTGGCTGATTTGCAAGGGGGTGAGGTGAAAGACTGATGGACATGGGTTTCAGGTGCCAACTCTGATCTTTCATCAGAAGAGTGGGTGGGAGACAATGTGAAGGAACCCGAGGCACTGTCAGCAACCCAATCTACTATCGCCTGTACTTGTCCTGGCCTAAACATTCGTACAGCCTCATTAGGCGCGACAAAATACCGCCGCAGGCTCGGTCGCCTACTCGCACCTGAGGAAGGTGTTTCACTTGTGCGTGTATCTGGCACAGATCCACCACGTCCTCTCCCTGCAACAGGAGCTCCACCAGCAGCACCACGACCGGGGCCACCACGTCCCTTTGACCTTCTCCTCATTTTTTCCAAATTTAGGATCTTGCCCTAAATGGGTGTTTTTGGAAGAGCAGAACACACCCACAGTACGTAACCGCTGAATCGCACAGCTACAGAACTGCAGAAAATGCTATTCAAAAAAAATGTTGTTTTTTTAATATAGCACAGTAGGAGAAAACTATATAGAAATTGTTTATTTCACACACCTCCAAATATGTATAACACACTGCAAACTATTTTTTGTGCCCCTAAACGGCGTTTTTTGGAAGAGCAGAACACACCCACAGTACGTAACCGCTGAATCGCACAGCTACAGAACTGCAGAAAATGCTATAAAAAAAAAATGTTTTTTTTTTAGTATAGCACAGTAGGAGAAAACTATATAGAAATTGTTTATTTCACACACCTCCACATATGTATAACACATTGCAAACTATTTTTTGTGGCCCTGAATGGCTCTTTTTGCAAGCGTACATTAAAGTGCAAATTTTTTATTTATTTATTTTTGCCCTAAACGGGTCTTTTTTTGCACGAGCAAAATAAAATGCAAATTTTTTATTTTTTTTGCCCTATGGGTCTTTTGGAAAAGAGCACAATAAAGTGCCTTTTTTTTTCCCCCTAAATGGATCTTTTTCAAAGAGCAGAATACACCCACAGTATGGAAACAGTGTATCTCTCAACGTAATATGCAGTGCTGGTGCACTGAGCTTGCAGATAAAAGTTAGATTTTCTCTGACACTGGGCTCATGGCAGTGTAAAAAGACTGTGCACTGCAACACAAACAGGTAAACCTATGCAGATCGCTGATTTTAATCTCTGAATCTGGACTCCTATATATTATATCTCTCTCCCTGAAAGCACCAACAGGAACCTGGCCCTACACTACACTGTCTCTCTATCTTTTCCCTCAGATTGCAGAATCAGGACTACCTCATGTATTTTACAATCTCTCCCTATTAGCAACAGCAGCAGCCAAGATCCTCTCCCTATCTATTCTGAAGCAGAGTGACGTGTGTGCTGTGTGCCTCTAGCTTATATAGAAGCTGGGTCACATGTTGCACTGACCAATCACAGCCATGCCATTAGTAGGCATGGCTATGATGGCTTCTAAGGGCACACCAGCTAATCAAAAGGTGATTGGCTGGCCCCTGAAGCATTTCTAAATGCGTAATTAGATTGCCGAACCCGAACCCGGACTTTTGCGCAAAGTTCGGGTTCGGGAAAAAGCTAAAGTTTGGTACGGACCCGAACTTTACAGTTCGGGTTCGCTCAACACTATTTAACACACATTAAACAGTTATGGCTTATGCCTTGTACACACGATAGGAATTTCTGATGAAAAAGTCTGATGGAATTTTTTCATCAGAAATTCCTATCGTGTCCCATGGGCCCATCAAACTTTTTTCCGTAGGATTTTAGAAATAGAAGATGTTTTAAATTTTTCTGATGGAAAAAAATCCTATGGGAAATTCTGATCGTCTGTGTGGAACTCCGTCAGAGAAAAAACCCATGCATGCTCAGAATCAAGTCGACGCATGCTCGGAAGCATTGAACTTAATTTTTCTCTGCTCATCATAGTGTTTCACGTCACCGCGCTTTGGATGGTCGGAATTTAGTCTGACAGTGTGTATGCAAGACTGATGGAAGACAGCTTGAACGGAATTCTGACAGAAAATTCCATCAGATTTGAGCCCATAGGAAATTCCTATCGTGTGTACAGGGCATTACTGTTGTCACCATCAGGCAATCCACCCTGTGGATGATATGAATTTTTCGCTGAAGTGCATGTAGGCAAGAAGTAGCTGCAAAGAGGCTACAGGAAATAACCAGAACTAGGATGCAGCAATGGATTGTAAGAGTATTTTTTAAGTCAGTTGTTTACTAAACACAGTACTTTAGCTGCTTGCATTGTAAAATGACACTTGAACAGGAGCTCTATCTTTCTGGGTGGATGTCCTATGACGTCTTCCCCAGAACGAACCTTCCGTGGCCTGATGGCCATGCTCCCGGCACAATCTGTTACCCGCTGTGTCTACCGGTGCACCGGATGAGTGTGTCGGTCCACTGCTGGTACAATATGATCGTTCTGACCAGCAGATCTCATGACAATTGTAAACCATTATTGGCTTCAATTTATGCCATTCATTGTGTACTATTGTGTTGATCTTTGTGATTGGTCACAGTGATCACATGGTACAGACAGGGCCAATCACAACCCATCAGTACCATGTGATTAGCTGTGACCAATCACAGCGAATCACAACAATACTCACTGAATGAATCTATTTAATTCATTAAAAATGCTTGCAACAGTGAAATTAACTGCTATAAGCAATCATAGTGTAAAACAAACAAAATCCTATGATAACACTGTATTGCCCTGCTTAGCAGAAATACAGGATCTGTGTGATCTCCCCTGTCAAAATGTAGATCTGCCTTGTTTACACAGGCAGATCCCTGTTCTGTCACTGTGGGGAACGGTCGTGGGTGGCCAGCGGACATTGCATCTGACGGACCCACTGATTGGCCTCCCTGCTGGTCAATGGGAGCGTGCGGGCCCACAATAGCGAGTTGCTGAGCCAACTTATAGCTATGGCGATTCGCGGGATCGTGCCACCTTGCCGCAGTATAATGACGGCGGCTGTCCGCCAAGCAGCTAATGATGAAATAGACACCAGAGACTCTGGACTATCTGTAAAGGCTCTTTCACACGAGCAGCTGCACTGAGCGCAAGGACAATGGTTGGTGCTAGAAAAATACAGTGCTGACGCACTGAGCACAGGACATCAAATTGTTTCTTTTTTATTTTTATTTTGTTAGAACTTTATTGACGTTATTTGTTATGTATTTGTAGTGGGATGCTATATTTAGGGGGAGTATCTGAGTGGTAATTAGGCTCAGATACACTAATTGTTAGGTTTCTTGGACCATTTCTGTCCCTGGGAGATAGTATTGGTGTGCTGTTCCCTGTGGCCTACAGGTGGCGCTGTTGCCGTAGGCCAGGGATGAACCACTGATACAAGGCTGTGCTTTTTTTGTCCCCTCTCGGCAGTAGTGACGGTGGGGCGGGGAACCTGCTGTGCCTGTCGGGAGAGGGTATAAAAAGGGGCGGCCATCTTCCAGATGGGTCGCGCCCAGGCACCTTCAGCCTGGGTGGTGCGCGTGTCATCTCCGGGTGCCCTAGGACCGGAGGCCGAGTTCCTGTTCCATCCCAGACACCTTCAGTCTGGGGTGAGGTACTATTTTGGAGGCCCGGAGCCCAGTGCTTTTGGCTGGGTTCCGCTGGGGATTGAGGGCTTGCAGGGTGCCGCCTTGCGAGGGGACCTGTATCCAGGATCGAGGAGGCCAGGGAGGTGACCCCTTCTAAAGACTCAGCGCAGAGCAGTGGTGACAGTGGGGGCCTCTGGTAACTCTCCGGAGGGAGATTCTTCTCCTTGACATGGGCCAAATTTCTTCAAGAAGGAAGTGCATGTTCTGTAGGTCATAATGGCAGTAACTCTAAGCACACCAGGTCAGTGACCAAATAGGGCAAGGCCCTATTCACCAGGTCAGTGGCAGTGACCAACCTCAACAAGTCAATGGCAGTGACTTTCATATTCACCCGGTCTGTGGCAGAGACCGTGCGTCCAAACCTGTTTGTGAAATCAGAACAGTAGGAGAAACCAAATCAAGTTTGTGCCTGGACCTCCTCCCACCTTATCTGACCTGTGTCTCGTATCAACCTGTCTGCTCTCATAGAGACTATTTGTTATCCGTGGTGAAATAAACACAAAAGTTGGACTTTCAGTTGGTGTGGGCAGTTACTTTACTGGGGAGAATTAAGAACTTGTTTCTGGCTAATGCAGAGGCAAGATCAGCTCGGGAGGATTCTAACACCAGCCGCAGGCAGGCCCGAAAACTAACACCGCTCAACCTCCCCATCCAGGAGGGTACGGGCTTATAGTGCAGTGTGCCTCATTCTTTCCTACGGAGGAGCCAAGTAAAGAAAAGCAGGTAAAGTCTGGGGTGGGTGCGCTAGATATTTCTTTTTTTTTAATTATTATTTTTTTATTACAAGTGACATTTTATTATTTCTATCGGCCACAGTGCAGTGTGATACGCCACACCGCACCACTGACCCATAGGGCCCATTGGAAACAATGCTTTTTGCCTGTCTTGCCATAGGGCTGCTCAGGACAAATGTGCCCCAGCACAGTCCCAGCACATCTGGTGTGGAAGGGTCCTAAGGCCTTATTCACATGGGTGCACTTAGGTGTTCCATGCATCTGCATGCAGGCAGTCAAATTTATGTCAGTTGGGGTACAGTGGTTGCATGGACACCAGAAAGTGTGCATTCAGGGTGATGCACCCGGTCCCACATGGCTGTCAGATTGGGAGCAGTGGGCTGTGTCCGTGCAGCCACTGTGTCCCAAATGATGGGACTGCCTGCAAGTGGATGCATGGAACACCTGTGCATCCCATGCATGCAAAACACAGCCCTCATTTGATAGTTTGTGTTACTGAAACAATGAATATTAAATAAAATATCTAATTAGTCCAATAATTCCTCACTCAAACCTCTTGGTGGAGATCATAATTAGGAGTTTAAATGCATAATTTTTAATTGTTCTTTTGTTTGTCAAATTTACGTAAAATATGGAAAAATATATCCGGACTTAATCCGGGTAAAGGTGTCATTTGCATTAGTTGCATGCATTTGGTTGTACCCACTTAAAAAAACGGCAAGTTTAAAGACACGGCAATAGTCTACTCAGGCCTTACTGTTTACAGCAAGCGTCTTTCCTTAGAACTACATTATGTTTAGCATTGTAATAAGGCAGCAGCTGTTCAATGGGAATAATGGGCTGTGAAAAGAAATGTTTTAACAACCTCTGAAACCACTTCTCAGCAAAGAACACAAAATAATCACATTTTGGAGGATTCGGTCTCGTCGACAGAACAGATTGGTAGTTTGACATAGTGAGCTTTTTATTTTTGCATACTGTTTTATGGCATGGCGTACGAAGGCTCAGCTGGCACACTGTTGTTATGCTGGTATTCTGCACACGGTGAGAGAGAATAAAACTATAAAACTGCTCCTAAATGACTCACTGACAAATGGTATTCTGTAACATGAAGCCACTAACTATATAGACTAGCAAGAAGCATACACCATGCTCCCTGTAGTCCATCAGCCTTCTTCCTTCCGTAGAACAGGTGTACCACTATAAGTTCAGGGATGTCATGGTTAATTATTTCCCAGGTAATGTTATTCCACATAATCATCCGTTAGTTCTGACAGCACAGTCCGCAGTTGGTAATAGCGCAAGCCTTTCCTCATTGCAAACAATAACATAAACGATATATTGGCCTGGTGCATCCAACAGAGTGAAATGTTTTTGTCGATTGCGGTTTTTGTTGAATTTATGAAAGACAAATGACATCTTGCCATTTAGGACTGGCGCATCCTGTGTTATTTAGAGCCACTGCATCCATAAAATATTATGTCCGCGTCCTATCAAACAACAGCTACAGTTTATGGTCTTAAATCTGTCCATGTAGCAGGTTATCAGGTGTCTTAACTGTCAGGTAGCCAAATCTTGATCAGAATTAATGTTTATGACAAATGGGCCCATAAAGGAAGACCTGCCTTGTGCTACAGTGTTCTCGCTGTTTTTACAATAAAAAAAGAAAAAGAAAGAAAAAAAAAGATTAAAAACATGTCCAAAACTGATGTAAAATATGCATGTAAGTGTCTGTAATGAAAAGACAAATGATGTATTCTTTATTGTAAGGAGAATGTTTGCTGGTTCATTTGAGGTTGGCAAAAAAGTAAAATGTGCACTTGTCAGAAAACTAATCAAATTGGAGTGCGTGGCTGTATGTGGAAGAGAGTTTTGGCACTTAACTCCTTCATAACAAGGGATATTTTCCGCTTTTGTAAGACTCTAGTCCAAAGTAATTTTTTTTTTTTTTTTTTTACTTGGACAACTGCCAAGTGCTTTCACACTGCGTTGTGTCCTTCGCTCTCTTTGACACTTGGCAATAACGGGGGGCAGCAAGATGAATTTCCAGAACAAAAAGTATTTTTTGCAACATTTCTTTGTCGGGAAATTACTGTCAAATGAAAGTGATCTCCTGCTGGGTGTCAGTTGTTTGGCTCCCAGCATACTATGACTGGGCAAAGCAAACCGGTGAACATACACGGTTCAGGACATGTTCCCACAGGCATGTGCATTTTTAAACGTATGGGTGCACACTTCTGTGGGTGAAACATGCACACCAATGGGTACAGGATAAAATAAAGTAAAACAATGGTGCCACCACATTTGGAGCCTTTGTTGATGGGCTTTTGTTTGTGTCAGATAGGATTTGCATTGCCATACTAGTCTATGTGAATACAAAATCTGCCTAACCACGTACGACCAGCCAACACGTATGTGCGGTGGCAAAATGGTGGGCTTTAACACCCACTCAGGGCATGTTCTCAGCATGAAGACTGAGCTGTCAAATACAGCTCTTGGTCCAGGGTAAAGATTGGTAATCAGCAGGACTGGCTCCCAATCATGTGACTACTAGGAAAGCAGGAAGGGGTTAAACAAGTCAAATGCATGTCAAAAGGAGATCAACTGCAGGTCAGATCCATATGTTAATAAATTCTGAATGACTGAGTGTCTAAAATGGATACAAATTGATCCTATTGTCACAAGCTCAAAGCCATTGACACAGGCCCTTAATGTAACTGAATTATTTTGACTGGTGGCCCAGTGTTGGCAACACACTTTATAACTGTAATGATGTGTTAGATAAATAAAAGAATAATAGCATCAAATCGTGTTATCAATCACATGTACCTGGGGGCGTTTGATATCCAGTTTGAGTCTCCCACAGGTATTTATGACCTGCAACCATCTTTTGTTATAAGGAAGGGATTGCCACCTTCCTGGAGAGTAAAGTAGCAACCTCCCAGCAGTTCTGTAAAAGCCAGAAATGTTTATTTTCTAACTGTGGCAGAGAGATCATAGATAGACAGAAAGTTCTAGTACAGAATCATACCACATATAAAGCCCTGTACACACGATCAGATATCCTATAGATTTTCGTCTGATGGATTTGTCCATCAGAAATCCGATGAAACTGTTTTTCATCAGTCTTGCCCACACACCATCAGTCAAAAAACCGACCGTTCCAAACGTGGTGACGTAAAACACTCCGATGAGCTGAGAAAAAATAGGATTTTTATAACAGCTTACCTGTAAAATCCTTTTCTTGGAGTACATCACGGGACACAGAGCGACATAGTCATTACTAATGGGTTATATAGTTACCGTCAGGTGCTGGCACTGGCAACTTCCAAAACCGGAAGTACCCTCCCCTATATAAGCCCCTCCCATCCGGGAGCACCTCAGTTTTGTAGTAAAGCAATAAGTGTCCCCAAAGAGGGGCGGGAGCTCTGTGTCCCGTGATGTACTCCAAGAAAAGGATTTTACAGGTAAGCTGTTATAAAAATCCTATTTTCTTTCTCGTACATCACGGGACACAGAGCGACATAGTCATTACTAATGGGATGTCCTAAAGCAATGCCAAATGAGGGGGGGGGATACACCATATATAAGCTGAGCGCTATCAGACATGAGGATCTTTTGCGGCCTGCAACACACTGCGCCCAAAGGCGACATCCTCCTGACTTCTAACGTCCACCTGGTAGGACCTAGTAAACGTGTGTACCGAAGACCATGTTGCGGCCTTACAGATTTGAGCCAGGGAGGCCTGGTGATGCACTGCCCATGAAGTTCCAACTGCTCTCGTGGAGTGCGCTCTAACTTTGAATGGAGGCGGTCTCCTTCTCAAGCCATAAGCTTGCATAATGACCTGTCGAATCCACTTGGCTAAAGTAGACTTTGACGCTGCCTGACCCTTTCTGGGGCCTTCCGGCAGAATAAACAAAGTATCCGTTCTGCGAATCTGAGCAGTGGCTTTTAGATAAGCTTTAACTGCTCTTACTACATCCAAAGAATGCAATAACTTTTCCTCTACCGAAGTAGGTTTGGGGAAAAAAGAAGGAAGAACCACATCTTGGTTCAAATGAAACCTCGATACCACCTTAGGAAGAAAGGCTGGATGAGGACGTAACACTACTCTGTCCTTATGGATAACCAGATATGGCTCCCTACAGGACATAGCTGCTAATTCCGATACTCTTTTAGCCGAACAAATGGCTACTAGAAAAATCAATTTCCTGGTGAGAAGCACCAAGGAAATATGCTGTAATGGTTCAAATGGTTGTTTCTGTAGAACCGACAGAACCAAGTTTAGATCCCATGAACATATGGGAATATTAACCGGAGGCCTAATACGCATCACTCCTTGTATAAAGGCTTTGACTAGTGAATGCGAAGCCAAGGGCCTTTGAAAAAATATTGACAAGGCCGAAATCTGACCCTTGATAGTACTCAAGGCAAGCTTCCTATCTACAGCCCACTGTAGGAAGTCCAGAATCCTACCTATTACGTACTTATGTGGATGCCATTTCTTGGCCTCACACCACGCGATGTACGCCTTCCAGATTTTATAGTAGATCTGCCTGGATACCGGCTTCCTGGCATTGATCATGGTAGATACCACAGCATTAGAGAGCCCTCTCTTTTTTAGAATGTGGGCTTCAATAGCCAGGCCGTCAAACCTAGGGCTGGTAAGGAAGGGTGGTATATCGGTCCTTGCGAAAGCCGGACGACGTGGGAGAGTCCAAGGACTCCCCACTGAAATTTTACAATCTCCGCGTACCACGCTCTTCAGGGCCACGCTGGAGCCACCGGAATCACTGGTTTCTTTTCTACCCTGATTCTGCGGAGTAATCGAGGTAACCATTGTGGCGGTGTGAATGCATATATCAGCTTGAACTGATCCCCAGGGAACACTAGGGCATCCGAGCCGCAAGCTAGGGGATCCCTTGTCCGAGAGACAAACCTATCCCCCTTTGCGTTGAATCTGGATGCTAGAAGATCTACATCCGATGTTCCCCACCGCTGACATATTGTCCAGAAAACCTCGGGGTGAAGGGACCCTTCCTCTGGGCCTAATTGCTGGCGACTTAGAAAGTCCGCCTTCCAATTCTCCACTCCTGGAATGAATACCGCAGATATGGCTGGGACATATTTTTCCTGCCCATTTCAGGATGTAATTTACTTCCCTCTGGGCTGCACGACTCCTGGTGCCCCCCTGATGATTGATATATGCCACTGCTGTGGCATTGTCTGATTGAATTCTGACAGGGGACCCTTGGAGTTTGGATGTCCATGCTACTAGGGCATACCGGGCTGCTCGTATCTCTAAGAGATTGATGGGCAGGGCCTTTTCTGCATCCGACCATCTGCCCTGGAGAGACTATTGCTCCAGTACTGCTCCCCAGCCTATAAGGCTGGCATCTGTAGTGACCACCTTCCAAGAAATCGGACTGAAGGATTTCCTTTTTTCCAGATTCTGGGGAACCCACCACCAACGGAGGCTCTTGCGAACGGAAGGGGACAAGGACATTGTAAGTCTAGGGCCTGAACTTTTTTGTTCCAGGCTGACAGTATGGCCCCTTGCAAATTCCTTGAATGGAATTGACCGTAGGGTACTGCTTCGAATGATGCCACCATTTTTCCCAGCAGCCTCATATACAGGCGTATGGACGGCTGTCTTTTTTGTACCCACTAAGTGGATCAAATCTTTCAAAGACAACACCTTTCCTCGAGGCAAGAATATTTTTCTCTGGCCTGAATCCAACCTTAGCCCCAAGTATTCCAGACTTTTGACTGGTTTTTAGGGCTGACTTGTCTCGGTTGATAATCCAACCGTGAGATTCCAGATACTTGATTGTCTTGTGAACGACCACGTCTAGTTTTTTCACTGAGTGGTCTATCAGCAATAAGTCATCCAGATATGCCATTATCATTACACCTTGTGTTCTTAGATTGGCCAATAAAGGGCCAGAATTTTTGTAAACACTCGTGGTGCTGTGGCCAAACCGAAGGGTAAGGCTCTGAACTGAAAATGGCGCCCTTCTACTGCAAAGCGTAGAAATTTTTGGTGGACTGGAAAGATGGGAATGTGCAAATAAGCATCTTTGATGTCGATCGCGGCTAACCAATCCTCCCCTTGTAGGGCAGTGGCCACCGATCGGATCGACTCCATCGGAAAGTCCTGATATACAGGAATTTGTATAGCCCTTTTAGAATTAATATGGGCCTCACGTCCGCGTTTGCTTCGGGACTGTAAAGAGGTTTGAGTAAAACCCGAACCCTCATTCTTCCAGGGGAACCTCCATAATTACTCCTTGGAGCAATAGTTGTTCTAGTGCCAACAGAAGGGACTCTCTCTTCCGGGGATCCCTTGGCACGTTTGACCTAAAAAATGGGAAGGAGGAGAGTCTTTTAACTCCAAACTGTATCCCAAACCTACTGCGGAGAGCACCTATCTGTCTTGATCGTGTCCCGCCAGGTCTCTTGCGAACAACTGGAGTCCTCCCCCCACCAGACTGAGTGGGGGCTTCAATGAATTTAACTTTGGGGGAGGTTTTGTACCTCCCCTGACCCAGGGTTTCTCATTACCCTGCTACTGTCCCTGTTTTTTACCCCCAGGATTTGACCGAGGAGGCCGTCGGAACTGTTACACAGCCGATGCCCCAGGGACTGGAGAAGCAGGCCTCTCAAAGAGGGACCTCTAACTCTGTTTTTAACCGGCAAGAGCGTATTTTTACCGCTGGAAATTTTCTGGATATATTTGTCCAGGTTTTCCCTGAATAAGCGTTCACCATGAAACGGGACGCTAACCAGCCATTCTTCACAGGGAGCTTCAGCAGACCAGTTTTTGAGCCATAGGAGCCTACGCATATGTACTATAGACAGCGTAAGGCGGGAGGCCTGATGGACTGAATCCTCTATGGCGTCAACCGCAAAGCCTAAGGCTCTAGGTAGATCAGCTAGGGCAAAGCCTGCTGATCTGTCAAGTCCCTCAAGACCTGTTTCAACTGATCCTTCACTGCTTAGCAGACCCCAATAGCTGCTACTGCTGGTTGTATCACCAAGCAGATTTTCATAAGGACTCCAATCTTTTATCTATTGGGTTCTTGAACATTTGGACATTATCCACTGGACATGTCAGTGATTTATACATACAAGAGATGGCTGCGTCCACTGTAGGGACCTTCCATTTTTTTTTTTTTTTTTTGATGAACTTATCCTCCATGGGATAGACCACCGGAAATCTCTTGGGGGAATAAATATTTTCTCAGGACGTTCCCAATCCTGGTAAATGAGCCCTTTCAGTAAAGGGTGAAGTGGAAAAGAACAAACAGTCTGGGGGCTTCTAGCGACCCCAACGAGGATACAGTAGTGGTTGATGGTTCCGCAAGGTGCATTTTTAAATGCTGATCGGACCATGTTAGTCAGAGACTGAACCCATAATCTTTCAGCTTGAGATGCTGAGAAAAGGTTCCCCCACTGTTGATTCCTCTATAACAGAATCAACCTTATCCTGATCCCCTTCAGGCAGGTCGATCCCTGTATGGGACTGTTGCTCTGCTAACAGGCACTCTGAAGGAGGAGACGGAGATCGGGCGTGCTTTCCCTGACAGGGAGGCAGCGATAAATTTTGACAATCTCTCTCTAATCCTCCCAGAGCTGAGGAAAAAACCTCCTCTGTTACATACACAGGAGCAGGTGACTGAGGACAGCCACAGTACCAAGTACCCCTGCGGGGTCTCTACGGTCACTTACCTCTGAACTTCAGGGGAGACTGGTGCAGCAGGAGTATGCCCAAGATCCTCAGAGCCCGATGAGACCCCCTTCGCTTCCTGGAAGATTCAGTTCCGGAGCTACTGGACGGCATATTCCTAAGCCTAAAGCTGAGGTATTCCAGCCGTAATACACCACTTTTACTGAGAATAGTCTAGCACAATTGCTGCTATATCACAGTTGGTGTCTACTAATGTGCCTTTCTAGGGGATGCCTGTATCAACCGCTTGCTGTATGCCTTTAAATGTTGCCAGCTCTGTCTCTGTACTTCATAGCCAGCTTACTGCAATAATGTGGCTTTTTTAAAAACCTGCTGGGACGCCCGCACATGCGCAGAAGCGCTGCGGCGCGCACAGAGCGTCATCCCCCAGGCCCCGCCCCTTTTTCCGGCCACCTCTATATATAGAGGCGCGTGCACGCGCACGCGCGCGGCCACGTGCGCCTCGGCGCTAATTTTCAAACATGGAAACCAGGGACAGGAGCCAGGGCCCCCTTTGCCGCAGGCCGGGGGATAGACGAACACTGCAACATGGCAGAGGAAACAGTTTCCTGTAGGAGAACTCACCAGCTGCCTGGACTTTGTTCTCTGAGAAGAAACTAGTCCATATGACAAGAAAAACATTCCACAGCGGCCTCTAGTGGACAAACACAGGTACCGCAGTTTAATATACTAAACATATATATAAAAAAACATTCTTTTTTTTTTTTTTTTCTTGACCACCATTAAAAATTATTACATTTTTTTAGTAGTTACAGGCATGCACAGATATTAGCGGGAATACCGTTAGGTAACAGACAGAAAGACAAATTAGGCTTGGGGGTCCCCCAATAGAACCAAGTTCCTGGGGGCCCCCACTTACCTGTTCCCCGCCGCAGGACTTTGTTTGGTCCACAAAAGCCCAAACTTCACCTATCACGGCAGGCATTGTAATCAAACCTTCAGGGACCGGGTTCCCAAGGATTCCACTCCCCTGGACCTGTATAGCACCCTGCACAGAAAACATCTTGGTCGTGGGTATGACCAGAGCTCTGGATCCCAGGGTCCAGCTCTCCTAAGAGAAGCATTACAGGCAGAACCTTGCTCTTCTCTGCAAGGCCCGGGTACCGACCGTTTAGCTATGAAGCTTTTTTGGTCGGATCCGGAATAGCTTACTGAGGCCCAAAAGAACCTGTACGCAAGCTCAGTGAAAAACACATGTTTCTTCTTGGCCAACACCTTAGACACTGGCAAAAAACTGAGGTGCTCCCGGATGGGAGGGGCTTATATAGGGGAGGGTACTTCCGGTTTTGGAAGTTGCCAGTGCCAGCACCTGACGGTAACTATATAACCCATTAGTAATGACTATGTCGCTCTGTGTCCCGTGATGTACGAGAAAGAAATGAAATTCAATGCTACTGAGCATGTGTCGACTTGATTCTGAGCATGCTTGGGTTTTTTATCTGATGGATTTCCCCACAGACGATCGGAAATTGCCATTGGTTTTTTATCCATCAGATAATTTTAAAACATGTTCTATTTTTTAAAACCGATGGAAAAAAGACTGATGGGTCCCATACACGATCGGTTTGTCTGATGAAAACAATCCATCAGACGGTTTTCATCAGTCAAACTGATCGTGTGTACAGGGCTTTAGTGTTATGTAATCTTGCCACCCAATCACCATTGAATGGTCAAATTTCTACATTCGTGGGACTTTACCAGTGGATTGCAAAGAGACAGTCCAAACCCTGGAAGGTTAAAGTGTATGTAAACCCTAGCAATGAATGTCTCTTGTTTGCTCCTTTTTGGTCTGTTAAATATATCATTGGAGGGATTTTGCAATAGCTGTTCAATAAGTGCAAAAACACTTGTTTATTAAAATTCAGAGCTATCATATGTAGTGTGCTAACGTCCTGTGCTATCTCAAGTAGTCTTCCCAGTTTCTATGTTGCACTACAGAACAGCTCCTATACTGTGAAGATAAAGATAACAGGGTGGGGGCAGTAGTTTAACAGAAGACAAGTCAGGGCCGACACCAAATCTTGTAATTTCAGTCCATAAAAAGACATGTGGTATTATTTCACAAAAGGAAATTAGCGAAGCCCGCTTACAGTTGATTAGTCATTGGTTGTTAAGGATGCAGAAGCCGGCTTCCCAGCCCGCTCCTTAATAACCAGCTATTCATCACACAGAACTTGAATTGGTCGATCATTTTTCGACCGATCTAAATTGTTAAACAAAATGAAATTAAACAAAATTAAACAAAACGAATTCCGAAACGAATCAACATAAAAAAAATAGTAACATAACAAATCTATCCGAAACAAAACAATTTTGTCCGTTCTGCACATGTCTAATTAAGGCATGCTTTAATGAGTCAACCCATGTCCATCTTGGAGTGAGACATTTGCTGCATGCATCCTGATGGTCAACTGGGCTCATTGGCACCTTCAGATTTTTCAGCAGGAATTTCTGTCCCAGTTCAAAAGGAAGTCTCTATCACAGCAAATAGTCATTACTTTGAAGATGAAGTTCAGCCTTTGGTGGTGGACAAGGACACAAAACCTTCTAAATCACTGCCACCTTCGCCCCATCTCCTGGGCCATTCTTACATCCGACATGAGTCGGTTAGGGTGGGGCACCCATCGCGGAGTCAAAATGGTTCAGGGGAGATGGCAGTTCAACACCGCAAACATAGTCTCCAACATTCTAGACCTGAGAGCAGCCTAAATGGCCATATCACTTAAAGCCCCTTCTCTCAGTGGAAGGTCGCTTTTGATACACATGGACAACAGGGCAGCTGTGGCCTATATTCAGATTTAGGGCGACAGACACCACAGATCCCTAATGGCAGCCCTGATTTTATCCTGGGCAGAGGAGAACCTACTTGATCTCAGAGGAGTCTACATCCCAGCTTTTCAAAATCACCAAGTGGATTTTTTGTCCAGGAGCTTTATTGACAATGAGTGGTCTCTGAACCAGGGAGTGTTCAGTTTGATCTGTCAGAAATGTGGTCACCCTCAAATAGATCTTCTCACTTCACCTCTAAACACCAAGACACCTCTTTATTTCATGAGGTATGTCTGCTAGTAGTCAGTAGCAGTGGATGCGCTAGTTCAGCCGTGGAACTTCCGGAGGGCTAATGCCTTACTCCCAGTTCTGTTGATTCTACAGTTTCTCCAACAACTTATCGGAGAAAAAGTGATCGTATGACCAGTAATTCCATATTGGCAGAGGAGACAATGGTTCACTCTATTGACGCATCTGTCTCTCTGTGAGTCTATCCCTCTCTCAAATCTTCAAGACCTTCTGAGGATTTAATCCATCCTCATCCATAGGCACTGAATTTGAGGGCCTGAAGATTGAGCAGAGAAGACTGGAAGGTATAGGATGCTCCCGTCAAGTTATTCAAAATATACTTCAAGCAAGAAAGACATCAACAAACACTTATTACAAGATCTGGCAGAAGTTCCTTATGTTTGCAGAGAGCAAACATTTTGATCCATTAAGTACAGGCAATCCCAATATTCTCCATTTCCTCCAGTCAGGGTTATAATAGCCCTAGGCCTTAACATCTTGATGGTGCAGGTTTCAGCTCTCTCAGCTCCTATCGATACCAGGGGGGCCTAAATCACTTGGAAGGAATGTTTTCTATGAGGGCAGCTAAAACCAAGCCAAGGAAGAATCTTTATCTGAAATCGGAGGAACCTTTAGTGTTAAATTTTTTATGCTGCACCTCCTTTCGCACCCACGGAAACCTGTTGGTTGAAAAACCACACACTAAATTCAGCTTTTCTAGTGGCTGTTACCTCACAGAGTCTCATAAATACAACCTCTAGGTTCTCAGGAGCCCTATATAGTGTTCTACCAAAGCAGATCTTCAGCCTATTCACCAATTCATGACTAAGATTTCATCCAGACTGGGTCTTGCTGGCTTTTTCGAATGAACAGGATTAAAAACTACATGAATTGGATGTGGCAAGGCCCTTAAAGTCCTACATCTCCACTACTCTACCGCTTAAGAAGAATTAAAGATTATTTGTAGTACCTAGCAGGGCAAGGAGGTGACAAGCAGTATTGAAAAGAACAATTGCCGAGATGATTGCCAGTATCATACATAAAGCTTATCGGACTAATGGTCTTCCCATTCCTCAGTAAGTGAATGCACATTCGACGGGGGGAATTTCATTGTCATGGGTAGTGTGACAGCAGGAAGGTAAAGTCACCTGGTTGCATCCAGGGGGGTAGGTATATTTCTCCCAGATTCAGGCTTTATGCCGACTTATACAACTAGGGAGAGAGTTGATGAAGCCCAGCTGAGGCTAGTGGGCTCATGGATGATTCATACCTCTAGGGAGAGTGCTGGGCGTCGTGCAGGCAGGGAGTTGATGAGACCAGCTGAAGCTTGTCAGCTCGTTTAAGGCCTCTATAAAAACTCCCAGCTTCATTAGGTGTTTGCTCATGCCTGGAACCAGACCTGTGTGGACTGTCTAGGGAGAGTGAACCCCTGTGCGGTGAGACAAAGCCTGTGTGGCTATTTGTTTGGACATTTACTAAACCAGGGACTTAGGGACTAGGACAGCACCAGGCTGATCCCAGTTGTTAGTTAGGGAAACCTGCATGTTTAGTCAGAGGTCAAGCTGACCAGGATTTATTTTGTTTATGTTTCTTTTTGCTTTGCTGTGTTTTTGTCACTGTAAATAGAGAAATAAACCGCACCTTTTGATCTTGAAAACCACAACCTCCGTCTGCTGGGCCTGTTTTGTGTGGGGAGCCCATCCAGGGGGTCACACACACCCGCTACCGAGCTAACCCCCTCACAGTAGCTTTAGTGAAAGTTTCTACGGAGATAATCTGTCGGGCAGCAAGTTGGTCTTCCTTTACCATGTTTAGATCCCACTACAGCTTGGACCCGGCCAGTCTTACCTTTTTATGATTTTTGGGAAAAACCTTGCAGCTTTCTTTGGTATAAGTTTTCCCAGCAGTTCCTTACCTGGTAGCGAGCTATTTACCAAGTGTATGCTGCCATGGGGGCACCAGGCAAAAGGAAAATTGAATACTTACCTTTCCGTCTATTTCCTTACCTGGTGCCTATCTATGGCAGCATATTTCCCTCCCTTGTTATCTGATTTTGTGTCTAGTTTGAGTCTAGTTACGAGAGTGAGGTGGGGGTTCATTTTCTTTTATCTTGAATCCTA
The DNA here is from genome assembly GCA_029206835.1 of Rana muscosa. Classification (NCBI taxonomy): domain Eukaryota; kingdom Metazoa; phylum Chordata; class Amphibia; order Anura; family Ranidae; genus Rana; species Rana muscosa. The sequence goes on from CM055121.1 coordinate 576,880,065, forward strand.
ATATTTTGTTTTAGACTTAAGAGCTAGCCCAACTCTGTGCTCTGTCCTCTGAGGTTGCACCCTTACCCCCCCCCCCCCGGTATCTTTATTTCCCTGAGAGTCCTCCAGCAGTAAGTTATGGATTTTGTTTTTTATATATGTAATATAACTCATTAACAGAAGTTTTCAGGCAGTTACATGATGAATTTGATCCATTTTGCCTCTTTTCTGGTGTTGGATAGTCCTCAATAATGCAGAGGGCGATGCGCCATTACACTGATAAAGCCACCTCAGGGAGTGGATCCATGTCCCCTTTCACTCACAGTATATCTTGAGTCTTCTGTGTTGAATAATGCATGGTGTCATTAACCAGGAAGACTGAGGACATCTTGTGACAGCAAAGAAGTACTGTGTAAGAGGTGAGTATTACAATAAAAGCATTTTTTTTGTTTTAAAAACAGTCAGGGGACATTAGGCAAAATGTATTCCAAAGTTGGACTTTTAGATTCTTCTGGTGAAATCGGGTATCACAGCTTATCACAGCCTAACCATGAAATAAAAATGGTGCTCTGGGAGACCCATTGCAAATGAATGTTTAAACCTCCAGCCATCACAATTGTTACAATCTCGTCTCTGGAGTGGGTTTTATAGGGATTTTTTAATCTTGCCCCAAACGTCCCTTTTTGAGTTACCCAAATGTCTAGTTTATATTATTGCTCTGTGACGTAAACTGTAAGATTATTACAAAAAAAAGCTTTACTACCTTTTTAAATATGGGGTCTGGCTCTGTTTTTGATAATTTTAAATTGATTAAACCGCTGCTGCATTTGACACTAATATAACTAGTTGACTTCTTTATTTCACAGGCATAGCTCAAATATCTGATTTTCACTTTATTGGTATAGCTGATTGTGCATATATTTACAGGATTTGTGGCATGCTTATTTTTGGGTCTGTGAAAATGTCTCCAAATGAATTTGAATTTAATCATGTACGCACACAATGTTACAAGCATACTTTATTGAAACAATCAGGAACCCACAGGGAATAAATTTGCATTCTTTGTGTTAATGAAATTCTACACTTTAGCTTCAATCAACCTGGCATTTGCTAAGTTACCGCTTTCCCACTCTTGAGGTGTCTTGTAAATTTATTATGGGGTGTAGAGACAATATCACAGAAAATTACATTTTGCTTGCCATTCCCTAGCAGTTCTTACTTTTGTAGCAAATCAAGCAAAACTGTGATTTCCCAGCAGATTTTTAATTCCGCTTAAATTTGTCAGTTTAGTTTAAAACAATATATTCTGCTTTGTATTGGCGTCATTCACGTGAAAAAAATGAATACGATAAATATGTGAAATTCATTTTAACCACACCCTATTAACATAGTTGTTAGAATAGTAGAATGTGTTTTTTGAATGTTTTCAGTTAAAGCATTTAGTTCTCTATAAAAACTTTGGCCGCAGTAATAGAACAATGGAAGGAAACTTGGGCACTTGGTACTTTCTCTATCACATTACATTTGGTAAGTGTAAAAAAAATGGTGGTTGTGATTACAAATTATTCCCTTTGACTATATTTTGCTTATGAAAAGATCAATAAGTAAATGAAGCAGAACAATCCATTCCAAAAGTTTGAATGTTTCTAATTTGTTTCATATCAACATTTTACTTTGTGTAATTTTTTTTTTCCATAAAGTATTTTTTTTTTTATATAATCCAAAGAGCACATTAAAAAGGACCTTCTAAGCGATAATTGTCCTGTTGTTAAAACCTGGTAAGGAGGCCCATTCCCCAGATTCTTATAGGCCCATTTCATTATTGACGACTGACGTGAAATAACTGGCAAGGGTGTTAGCTACCAGACTGGCTACAGTTATACGCAAACTAGTCCACAAAGACCAATCAGGGTTCATCCCCTCCCGATCAACGGCCCTTAATATTAGACGCCTCTTTCTTAGTCTCCAGGTACCTGCTGACGACACAGGTCAGAGAGCGATTCTCTCCTTGGACGCTGCCAAAGCTTTTGACAGCGTCGAATGGCCCTATTTATGGGAAGTTTTGAGACGCTTTGGCTTAGGTTTCATCAAATGGGTGCGGTTGTTGTATGCAGCCCCCATGGGTAGGATCCGCGTGAATGGGGACCTCTCAGACTCTTTTCCTCTTTTTAGAGGCACGAGACAGGGGTGTCCATTGTCGCCCATGTCGTTTGCACTAGCCCTTGAACCACTCGCAGCTCTGATACGATCATCACCATCAATCATTGTCTTTAATAGAGGTTTGAGTGTGGAGAAGGTTTCCCTTTACACAGATGACACGCTGCTGTATTTAGGGGATGTGGACACCTCCCTTACCACGGCTATGGAGTTGATTCAACACTTTGTCTCCTTGTCGGGATTCTCCATCAATTGGAGTAAATCTGTCCTCTTACCTGTGGATGGCCAAATGCCGGTTGCTGCGAGGCCCCTCAAGGTAGTCTCTTAGTTTAAATATCTAGGTGTTCAGGTGTCGGCTAGTCCACTGACGGACCTGGAGGAGAACCTCCTGCCTCTTTTCAAAAGACTCCAAATGACGTGTAATACTTGGTGCAAACTCCCACTGTCAGTCATAGGCAGGATAAACCTAATTAAAATGGTGTGGTGCCCCCAACTATTATATATCATGCATAATTCCCCTCAGTGGATACCCCGTAGATGGTTTACTCGTATAGACATCCTATTTAGGTCCTTGATTTGTAAAAAAACAGTGGCTAGAATTAGTCTTTCTACTTTACAATATGATAAGGATCAGGGAGGAGCGGCAGTTCCTAACCCCAAATTATATTTCCTGGCTTCCCAGCTGCAGCACCTGGGTGGGTTTGGGCATTTGAGTGAATCTGACTCTATTGAGAGCCTGTTGAGGACAGGGACACAGAATACTTCAGTGTTGGTGAGTTTGGAGGTGGGATTTCCTCACCTGCCACAGGCAGCGCCTACTGTAGTCTTCCTGAAAAAACTCTGGTCCACGGTACGGTCTAGCTTGCGTATTTCAGGATTTATTGCAGACACACCACTCTGGGATAATCATAATTTAGTGGTTCAAATTGGACGGCTTCCAGTCCTGGAGAATGGCTGGTATCTGCAATATTGCCCAACTGTACTCTAAAAACGTTCTTAAATCATTTCAGGACTTACAGACTGAATTTAACCTCCCCAGGCACCAATTTTATAGATACCTTCAGGTCCGCCATGCTTTACAGGCCCAGGGTCAGGTCTCCGTTCTCCTACTTTCCAGTCACTCCTTGATAAACAACGTCTTTTTTGGTCAGGAGAAAAAGGGCCTAATATCCCATATCTATTCCAGTCTATTGTCGACCGCACAAGACTCAGCGTCTTTACTGAGTAGAAGAGGTTGGACAGAAGACCTGGGGGTCATAAATGGCGAAACCTGGGACACATGCTTACAAGCAGGTCCTCTCACATCGGTTTCACAATCACACAGACTGTCTCACTTATTTTTGTTGCATAGGGCCTACCGCACGCCTATACAATTGTTTCATTGGGGAAGAAGAGACTCTTCTCTATGCCCTAAACAATGCGGGGAGGAGGGATCGCTCATTCACCTGATGTGGCGCTGTCCCAAGTTACACCGGTATTGGAGTGATATTACTGAGGTTATTCTTTGGACCCCCTAATATGCATACTGTGTGCAGTAGATGAAGAACTATACCCCCATCCAACTAATATTGCAGTGATCAGACTATTGTATTTAGCACGAAAGTTGGTGGCTAGGTTTTGGATATCCCCACATGTCCTGACCAGAAAACAATGGGTTGAACAGGTAAACCTCATCCTTATACGGGAGCACCTTACATATCAGCATAGAAACGCTGCCCGGAAATTTTATTCCATATGGCATCCCTGGTTGGAGACCCCTGGGTTAGCACCCCCGCGACTGATTTTGACTCGGTTGCTGCAAGTATAAACTGCACTTTTATTCATAGAGGAGATCTGACTCTACTTGGAGTACACATCACATAGGTACTGCAATTTAGGCACGAGTTTTCAGTTTTATGGTGGGAACTGGTTCAAAGATATAGACAGAATGTGGGACATTGGGGTTGATTTACTAATGCCAATAGACTGTGCACCTTGGAAAGTGCAATTGCACTCTGCAAGTGCAGTTGTTCCAGAGCTTAGTAAATGAGGTAAAGCTTCACTTTACAATCACATGCAAGGAAAAATAAAAAAAACGCATTTTTTCTTGCACATGATTGGTTGATGAAAGTCAGCAGAGCTTCTGCTCATTTACTAAGCTCTGGAGCAACTGCTCTTGCAGGATGCAACTGCACTTTCCAAAGTGCACAGTCTTTTGGCCTTTTGGTAAATCAACCCCATAGTGTTTGAGGTGTGGTCCGTTGGCCTTATGTTTGGTCTTGTTGGGGGGGGGGGGGTGAGGTTGCACTTGCCCGCCCGGCGCTGCCTACCTTATCTTTTATGGTTAAATGTGTCATGATAATACTTTTGGTGCCACGGTTTTATTTTCCCATGATGTACATGCTTCACTGATGTGATGAATGCTGTTCTTTAAACTGTTGTTTGTAAACCTGTGTTCTATTTTTGGCACAATAAAACATTTATATGATTAAAAAAAAAAAAAAAAGGACCTTCATCTATTTAAAACCCAATTAAAGTCTTGCTTTTAATTATTGTTATGCAGTCAGACTAAATAACAAGCAAATAACATTGGTTTCAAAAATGATGTATTAGTGCTTAAAACTGTAAGAAGCTGCCTTGTGCAAGCAGCATGCTCTAAAGTTGGACCACTGCTCTCACACAGACACATAGATCTCCAGAGGTCTGACAAGCCCCTTGCACAGTATTCTGGCCAACAAAGCTCCTTGCCTTCTGCGCTGGTCCAAATCATTTGGTGGAGGGGGGATTATGGTGTGGGGTTGTTTTTCAGAGGTTGGCTTGGCCCCTTAGTTCCAGTGAAGGGAACTCTTAAGGCATCAGCATACCAAGCCATTTTGGCCAATGTCATGCTCCCAACTTTGTGGAAACAGTTTGGGGATGGCCCCTTCCTGTTCCAACATGACTGCGCACCAGTACACAAAGCAAGGTCCATAAAGACATGGTTGAGCGAGTTTGGAGTGGAGGAACTTGACTGGCTTGCACAGAGTTTTGACCTCAACCCGATAGAACACCTTTGGGATGAATTAGAGCAGAGACTGTGACACCCAACATCAGTGCCTGACCTCACAAATGCACTTCTAGAAGAATGGTCAAACATTCCCATAGACACACTTCTAAACCTTGTGGACAGCCAGAAGAGTTAAAAGCTGTTATAGCTGCAAAGGGTGGGCCAACTCAATATTGAACCCCACGGACTAAAACTGGGATGCCAAAAAAGTTCATGTGCGTGTAAAGGCAGGCGTCCAAATACTTTTGACAATATAGTGCACATCTTTGGAACAAGTCAGATGAATGTGAATAATTTTACCAAATTTGTTCATGTTTTAAATAAAGTACCGTATATACTCGAGTATAAGCCGAGTTTTTCAGCACATTTTTTTGTGCTGAAAATGCCTCCCTCGGCTTATACTCGAGTATGTGTCCATCTGCAGCCTTGTGCGCCTGATCTCCCGGCGCTGTGACTTCAGTCTAGTTGGCAGCCGTGCAGTGTAACAAAGCCCCGTCTCCTCCTCGTCCTCATCCGTGATAGGGGAAACGATGACTCACTGCTGGGAAACTGAGTCAGTGTTCCATCACGGAACGAGGACGAGGAGGAGGCGGGGCTTTGTTACACTACACGGCCTCCGACTAGACTGCATATCACAGCGCTGGAGATCATAAGGCTGCAGATGGACACAGCAGTACATGAGGCACAGTTAAGGTAGGGAGATTGGCACAGTGAGGCATGCAGATGGACACAGTGAGGTACAGTGAGGCATGCAGATGGACACAGTGAGGCACAGTTAGGCATGCAGATGGACACAGTGAGGCATACAGATGGACACAGTGAGGTGCAGTGAGGCATGCATATGGACACAGTGAGGCTGCAGATGGGCATTGTTGACCCTCTTTTCCACTTACAGTAGCTGCTGCATTTCTTACCCTAGGCTTATACTCGAGTCATTACGTTTTTCCATTTTTTTGCGGTAAAATTAGGTGCCTCTGCTTATATTCAGGTCGGCTTATACTCAAGTATATACGGTATATAGAGGTTAACCACTTGAGACCCGCGCTATAGCCGAAAGACGGCTGCAGCGCGGCTCTCAAGTGCCGAGAGGACGTCCCCATAGCAAAAAGTAATAAATATTGTGTTTTTTTTTCAAAATCGTTGCTCTTTTTTTGTTTATAGCGCAAAAAATAAAAACCGCAGAGGTGATCAAATACCACCAAAAGAAATCTCTATTTGTGGGAAAAAAAGGACGTCAATTTTGTTTGGGAGCCACGTCGCACGACCGCGCAATTGTCATTCAAAGCGACGCAGTGCCGAAAGCTGAAATTTCGCCTGGGCAGGAAGGGGGTTTATGTGCCCAGTAAGCAAGTGGTTAATATAATAAAACTGGAGAGTGCAAAATCAGGTGCAGCTGTGCATGGTAGCCACTCAGCATCTAACTTCAGCTTGTTCAATTAAGCTTTCACAAAAAAACTGAAAGCCGATCAGTTTCTATGCAGAACTGCACCAGATTTTGCACTCTCCAGTTTTAGTAAATCAACCCCATAGTGTTTTCATATATTCTTTTTATAATGGTCAGAACTAAAAATAGAGTTTAATATAGTTTTACATTTAGTCAGGTATTGCATATATTTTCAATTTACATATCAATGTTCTCCAAGCTTTCCTTGGTGGCTCAGTTGAAAACAAGCTGTGCTTTATGGTCTCAGTGGTTTAAGTTTTAATTTACAGCTACACAAGTAAATGTGTCCAAAGAGTAACTCCTCTACTCCCTCCTGTTCTGCCCAGATAGTCCTATAGAGTTTGAGAGATTTATAAAGAAATATCTTCCATACTTCCAACTGTTCTACATTTGCATCTCTCTTCGAACCAATTCCTGCTATAACTCTTTCCTTCTCAGTAGTCCTGCTTCTTTATCAGATTTATAGCTCTCTATAGAATTAATCTAAACCCAATTTTATGAGGGGTTTCAGATAGAGTGTGTAAGGGTTAGAATCATTGTAAAGATTTTAACGTTGTGTTCTGTTGGGCATTGTTACTAAGAATTAAAGTGAGATTATTTTTTTTACTGGAATAGGAAGAAAAGGGAAAATGTTCAATGCTGACACATCTTTCCAGTGACAACTGTCCCAGAGATGATTCCCCTCACTTTCTTCAACTTCCTGTTGGGCTCATGTGACAGAAAGTGAAGGGAGATCTCTTTTTAATGGCACACATAAGGCACAAAAACACTTGACATAGATTTTAATTATCCCACCCTCTATCTAAAACAAAAAATGTGTTAACTTTAGAGGAAGGAATCACAGTGGCTAAGTGATTAGCACTTCTGCCTGTCAGCACAAGGGTCATTGGTTCAAACCCTAACCATGGAGTTTGCATGTTCTCCCTGTGCCTGGGTTTCCTCTTGGTACTCCGGTTTCCCCCCACACTCCAAAGACAAGCTGGCGCCTGTCTAATTTGGCCCTAGTATGTCCATGTTTGAATATGAGCTAGGAACCTTAGGTTGTAAGCTCCTTGAGGGCAGGGACTGATGTGAATGTACAGTATACTGTATATGTAAAGTGCTTCATAAATTGCCGGTGCTACAAAAGTACCAATAATAACAAAACAAATTGTAAACTTTTCATCCGACCTCAAAGTTATTGCATTTATTTATATTTAAAGCCAGAGTAAAGGAAACGTTGTGGTGAAAAATATATTCATTCTTCATGGTCCATATTACTGGCAGGGGTGCATTCTTTACTTAAAGTAGAACTATAGGCAAAACTTTTTTTTTCTCATTTTGGATAAAGTAAGGGAGGGTTATAACCCATTTAATGTTTATTTTTGCCATATGTGTCCCAGAAACGAGATTTATCTTCACTTCCAGTCCCGTAGCAAAAACAGAAAGTGAGTGGAATTTCCTGCAAATTAAGGGAACCCCTTAGGGCCCTTCCCCCCAGGTCACCAAAACTAGTGTCCCTATAGGAAGATTTCCCCTCTGAGGACAACCAAAAATTTGTGATTTTATTTTACTTTCACTTTTAATGGTAAACAGGACAAATAGAGAGGATGAATCTCCCCAATGGGGGGGGGGGGGGGTGGGCAGATAACAATAAAAATTGACATATGTTCTAATCCATCTCCCTCTATACAAAACAAAAAAACAAAAGTTTTGCCTTTAGTTGTACTTTAACAACTTATCTAATGCTCTATGTTTAAGAACAGTGGATCAGTGGCCCTTTATTTTTCCCAGGGCCATTTATGAATAGCACTGGATAAATAGACCTCAAGCGGCCATTTTGCCAGGTGATTGCTGTGTACCCAGCCATCATTAGATGGCCAGGTACACATTGACACTGTACCCAGCTGATCCGAGTTGCAGGGCACCATGTGGTGGTCACTGTGATTGGTCATCACAGCAATCGCATGGTAATGTTTACTGTACTGGTCTCTCCCCTTCATCTTACAATAGGGAAAGGAGAGAGATCACTGCTTGTGAATAGGCACAGAATGAATGGATGAATACAGCTGCTGACTCATTCTGCTGCAGAAACATGGAAATCGTTTTTTTTAATCCCTTTCCTGTCTCCTCTTTTCCTACACACACTAGCCATAATACAGTTCCCTATAATAAATAAAGACCTGTAAAATTAACCCCTCACCTCCCTTATCCTGCCCATTTGAACATTAACTCCTTCATCTATATCCTGCCACTGTATGTGTCCAGTACATTAACCCCTTCACTGCCTTCTTCCCCTGTGTATGACTTGAACAATGTATGCATCTGGTGCTCTGCGTTCAACCCCCTCAGTACCAGCATGTGTCTTATTTTCATAACAAAATTATGGAAATAAATGAGAACAACTTGGGGTGTCTGCTTTCCACAAAAGGGTCCTTTTGGGGATTTTCATACTATTCTGACATTTTTATTTTAACAGAAAGTAAAGAACACTGTTTTTTTTCCTCAAAAATGTTGGTATTTTTTCCTTTTTTTAGTAAAAAATATTCAAACCCAGTGGTTATTAACCACTTCAACACCGGGCTTTTTTTACCACATCAATACCGGGCCTATTCTGGCACTTCTCTCCTACATGTACAAATCATCATTCTTTTGCTAGAGAATTACTCAGAACCCCCAAACATTATATATGTTTTTTTAGCAGACACCCTAGGGAATAAAATGACGGTCATTGCAACTTTTTTTCTTGCACGGTATTTGCGCAATAATTTTTCAAACGCCTTTTTTTTGGAACAAAAATGGTTTCATGAATTAAAAAATAACAAAACAGTAAAGTTAGCCCAATTTTTTGGGAAATTATGAAAGGTGATGTTACGCTGAGTAAATAGATACCTAACATGTCACGCTTTAAAATTGCGCACACTCATGGAATGGCGCCAAACTTTGGTACTTAAAAATCTCCATAGGCGACGTTTTAATTTTTTTTACAGGTTACCAGGTTAGAGTTACAGAGGAGGTCTAGTGCTAGAATTGTTCCACGCGCTCTAACGCACGCAGCGATACCTCAAATATGTGGTTTGAACGGCGTTTACATATGTGGGCGGGACTTGCGTGTGCGTTCGCTTCTGATCGTGAGCTACCGGGGACAGGGGCGTTTTAATATTTTTTTTTTTATTATTATTATTTTTTATTTTACTTATTTATTTTTTACACTTATTTTACTTTTTTTTTTTGATCACTTTTATTCCTATTACAAGGAATGTAAACATCCCTTGTAATAGGAATGTGTGTGACAGGTCCTCTTTATTGAGAGATGCAGGGTCAATAAGACCCCACATCTCTCCTCCAGGCTGGAAAGCATGAGATCGTGAATTTTTTTTTCACTGATCTCATACTTACTAGCCGCAATGGCGGCTTTGTTTACATATGAGGACCCGGGCGTGACGTCATCACATCGCGCCCGGGCCTCCGACGATCATAGAGATGACTGGTGACCATCTGGTCACCAGTAGGGATGAGCTTCGTGTTCGAGTCGAACATACGTTCGACTCGAACATCGGCTGTTCGATCGTTCGACGAAGATCGAACGATTTGGGCCGTTCGCGCCAAATTCGAGTGACGCGAACGGCCCACAATGCACTACGGCATCGCAGTGTCATCCAGGCGCTGTGATTGGCCAAGCATGCACTGTGACCCCGCATGCTTGGCCAATCACAGCGCCGGCAGCGAGGAGAGCAATGATTGGCCACAGGCAGGATGCCTGTGGCCAATTATTGCTGAGGGTGTTTAGTACACGCCCCACACTATAAAAGGCCGCCGGCACGGCGGCCTAGTGTAGTGTGTTCCGGAGCAGGGAAAGACAAGCATAGGCAGGGACAGTGACATTTATTTCTTTCTTGCTTAACCTGGATTCCTTTAGTTTAGGGAAAGAGAAGGATAGGTAGGGAGAGTGTCAGTGTGTTTTACTGTGTGAGTCCTTGTTTCTAGGGACAAAGAAGGAAAGTGAGGGGATTTCTCCTTGTGCTATAGTGTGCTTTAAAAAAACATTTTTTCTAGGGACAGAAAACTCTAGGTAGGGAGAGTGTCAGTTTCTTTCACTGTGCCAGTCCTTGTTTCTAGGGACAAAGAAGGAAAGTGAGGGGAATTCTCCTTGTGCTATAGTGTGCTTTAAAAAAACATTTTTTTCTAGGGACAGAAAACTCTAGGTAGGGAGAGTGTCAGTTTCTTTCACTGTGCCAGTCCTTGTTTCTAGGGACAAAGAAGGAAAGTGAGGGGAATTCTCCTTGTGCTATAGTGTGCTTTAAAAAAACATTTTTTTTCTAGGGACAGAAAACTCTAGGTAGGGAGAGTGTCAGTTTCTTTCACTGTGCCAGTCCTTGTTTCTAGGGACAAAGAAGGAAAGTGAGGGGAATTCTCCTTGTGCTATAGTGTGCTTTAAAAAAAACATTTTTTCTAGGGACAGAAAACTCTAGGTAGGGAGAGTGTCAGTTTCTTTCACTGTGCCAGTCCTTGTTTCTAGGGACAAAGAAGGAAAGTGAGGGGAATTCTCCTTGTGCTATAGTGTGCTAAAGCATTCCTCATCAACCATCTTTGAAATCCTTGTTTTTTGGACAGTCAGGGAAATTGTCGTTGTGCTATTCTGTGCAAAAGCAATAATCCTCAACCATATTTAGAAATCCTTAAGTAAAGGGACAGAGAAGGACACCTGAAGGTAGCCCTTATTGCTTTTTTCCCATCTCCCTGCAGGCCATCTATTAGAATGTCTGGAAGGCAAACAAGGAGAGGCAGACAGTCAGGAGGCAATAAAAGAGGGCAAGCAGGCTCTGTGTCTGGGGGCAACAGTGCTGGTCGTGGACGCGGTGCATTGTCATCAGCACATGGCCATGGGACACGCTTGTCCTTCTTTTCGGCAGCTGGACATGTTGAGCCACATCATGCCGAAGACTTGGTAGAGTGGATGACCAAGCCCTCCTCCTCCTCCTCATCCTCTCTCACCCAGGCTCAGGGTACTGGCAAAGCAGCTGCCAAAGCGTCCTCTTCCCTGGTATCAATGTCAGACTCATCATCAGTCACTCCTTCCCTAGACCCACCATGTCCTCCTCCTGAGGAGTCCCCCGAACTGTTTGAGCACAGTGTTGGGTACATGCTCCAGGAGGATGCCCAGCGTTTCGAAGGGTCTGATGATGAAACCCAGCTACAGGAAGGCAGTAGCGTGAGAGCAGACAGAGGGGATGCTCAAGAAGGACACCAATCTGGCAGTCATGTTCCAGCAGCTGCAGCATACTGCCAGATTGGCTCCAGTGATGAGGAGGGAGGGGATGATGAGGTCACTGACTCCACGTGGGTGCCTAATAGGAGAGAGGAGGAGGAGGAGGATGATGAGGAGGAGGCACATCTCCAACGAGGCAGGATGCCCTTTGGTGGCCAGCGTAAGGGCAGTACACCGACGGAATCACACCGCAGAGCTCCGCCTGTGCAGGGCGCAGCCTCTGCCCGTCATTCAAAAAGTTCCTTGGTGTGGGCCTTTTTTGAGGCTAGTGCATCAGATCGCACAGCTGCTGTTTGCAACATATGTCTCAAGCGTATATCGCGTGGCCAAAACATCAGCCGCTTGGGTACCACATGCCTGACCAGACATATGTTGACCTGCCATGCAGCTCGTTGGCAAGCCTACCTCAAAGACCCACACCAAAGAACAAAGCGGACCTCTCCTTGCACCGCATCAGCTGGGATCTCCAACCCCACTATAACTTCAGTCCTCTCTGAAACATGCACTGAGAGGAATGAAGGTGTAGAATTAGGTGTGTCACAGCCAAGTACTTGCGGCCACTCTGCTAGCAGTACACCGACGTCCGATTCTAGCAGGCAAATTTCCCTGCCCCAGCTGCTGGACCGTCGAAAGAAGTTCACTCCCAGCCATCCACATGCCCAGCGGTTGAATGCTAGCTTGGCTAAATTGCTAGCGCTTCAACTGCTGCCTTTTCAGTTGGTAGACTCGGCCCCCTTCCGTGAGTTTGTGCAATGTGCGGTTCCTCAGTGGCAGGTTCCCAAACGCCACTTTTTCTCACGGAAGGCTATTCCGGCTCTCTACCGGCATGTGGAAGGCAATGTCTTGGCCTCGCTGGACAGGGCGGTCAGCGGTAAGGTGCATATTACCGCTGACTCATGGTCCAGCAGGCATGGACAGGGACGTTACCTTTCTTTCACGGCCCATTGGGTCACTCTTTTGGCAGCTGGGAAGGATGCAGGACAAGGTGCAGTAGTGTTGGAGGTTGTTCCACCGCCATGCCTCCAAAATGCTACTACTGGTTGTGACACACCTCTCTCCTCCACCCCCTCCTCTTCTTCTTCCTCCATGGCCTCTTCCTGTGGTTTGTCCTATGAACCAGCGGTGCTCCGTAGCCGTTCACGGGGCTACGCAAGTACGCAGGCAAAAAGATGCCATGCCGTGCTTGCGCTGGTGTGTTTGGGGGACAGAAGCCACACTGGGGCAGAGGTCCTGTCTGCTCTGCAGGGCCAGGCCGAGAGGTGGTTGACGCCACGCCAGCTTAAGCCAGGAATGGTGGTTTGCGACAATGGCACCAACCTCCTCTCCGCCCTCCGACAGGGACAACTGACCCATGTGCCCTGTGTGGCTCACGTCCTTAACCTGGTGGTGCAGCGGTTCTTGGGCAGGTACCCGGGCTTACAGGATGTCCTGAGGCAGGCCAGGAAAGTCTGTGTGCATTTCCGCAGATCTTATAATGCCAGTGCTCGCCTGGCTGAGCTGCAAAAGGAGTTGAACCTGCCCAAGAACCGCCTTATATGTGACATGCCCACCAGGTGGAACTCAACGTTGGCCATGCTGCAGCGGCTGCACACGCAGCAGAGGGCCATCAATGAGTACCTGTGCGACTACGGCACCAGGACAGGGTCAGGGGAGCTTGGTTTTTTTTCTCCACGCCAGTAAGGCATGATCAGGGATGCATGCACTGTCCTGGCACCATTTGAGGAGGCCACGAGGATGGTGAGCAGTGACAGTGCATGCATCAGTGACACTGTACCTCTTGTCCACCTGTTGGAGCACACGCTGCGTGGAATAATGGACATGGCACTTGAGGCAGAACAGAGGCAGGAAGAGGAGGACTTCCTTGCCTCTCAAGGCCCCCTTTACCCAGACAGTGTTCCTTCTGTCCCACCCATCGCACAGGAAGAGGAAGAGGAGGAGGAGGAGGAGGAGGAGGAGGATTGTGTCAGCATGGAGGTGGAGGCTGGCACTCAGCATCATCAGCAGCAGTCTTTTAGGGATGATTTACAGTCCCAAGAAACCAGTGGACTTGTACGTGGCTGGGAGGAGGTGGCTGCGGATCATGTCGTCCTTAGTGACCCAGAGGACTCCAGAGCGAATGCCTCAGCAAACCTACACTGCATGGCCTCCCTGATCCTGCAAAGTCTGCGGAAGGATCCTCGTATTCTTCGGATCAAGGAGAGGGACCATTACTGGCTGGCCACTCTCCTTGATCCACGGTACAAGGGTAAGGTTGCGGACCTTATGTTACCTTCGCAGAGGGAGCAGGGATGAGACAACTCCGGGAGGCCTTGCAGAAAGGTCTGTGCAACGCGTTCCCAGAGACTGGGAGGTTACAAACTCCTGGTCCTGGACAACGAGTTGCTGAGGCTTCGGCCAGTCAAAGAAGGAGCGGTGGGGAAGGTGGCCGTCTGACCGATGCGTTCAGACAATTCTTTAGTCCGCAGCCCCAAAGTATGATCGGTTCCAGCAACCATCGCCAGTGTCTGATAAACATGGTGCAGGAATATCTAGGGGCAAGGTCAGACTTGGACACCTTCCCCACCGAAAATCCTCTGGCTTACTGGGTCTTGAGGATGGATCACTGGCCAGAGCTTGCACAGTATGCAATTGAGCTACTGGCCTGTCCTGCATCCAGCGTTCTTTCGGAACGCACATTCAGTGCTGCTGGAGGATTTGTCACGGATCACAGGGTGCGCCTGTCCACCGACTCGGTTGATCGACTGACTTTCATCAAGATGAACCAGTCTTGGATCACCACCAGCTACCACACACCTGATGCTGATATAACAGACTATATACAAAAAATGTAGCGCTATACATAAAAGTTATATACAAAACACCCAAGTGTAGTGCTCAAAACAAATAAATGTAAAAGAGTCCGTAAAAAGTCCAAAATGGACAAAATATATGTGTAAATAAAGTCTTTGATGACCATTCAAACGTGGATAGTCTTGAAATTTTCAAAACACAACTGGTGACTTTCAAAAAGCAAATGACTATAACGTGACCACCACCAAATGGAAAGGAGGCTTACCAGATGGAATGGACCCAGTAAACGTATGTCTAAAGGGTCAAACAGGCTTGGTACATGTATACTCGTAGGTCTAGAGTCCTGGCTGGCGTTGCACACATCAATGTCCAAAATCCAGGGTCTAGTGGTGTCACCAAATATCCGAACCCAGTATGATGATGGGATAGCTCACAATGGAACCATATTATAGGGAAGAAGGAGAGGGCACATAGCGTAATAACGTAGATACTATTTATTAAATGCAGGTAGATACACTTACATTCAAGCAGTAAACGTAGCGCTTTGCAAAACACTCAGTGGCAGCAGTGGAAAACCCCGACGCGTTTCGCAATACCTTGCATCGTCTGGGGTATGACTCCACTGTTGCCTGCATATTATGTATAAGTTTAAGGGACCTCCCCCTCATTAATCCATTATGCAATCACTTCCTGAATCTTTCAAAATGGCGTGTCGGCGTGCGTTCCACGCCTCTCTATGTAATCCCTGCATAGTGCGCTAATATATTCATCATATGGGAAGCTGTATGGAAAAAAGATGGGGGGATAGATCCATGTTTGTGTGGAATAACCTCATCATACATGCTAGATACGGGGCATCACTAACCCAATACTTACAATACATCATAGATCTTAGTCTGGCGACTAACGTCGCGGCTGTGACGTCACGCGTAAACCATGTGATAGACGCCATGTAATCGTCCGGCGACGTTACATGACGCGCGAACATCAATGTCCAATCAGACGGCGCCTGAACCATGTGACGGACGCCATGTGATCGTCCAGTGGCGTCACATGACGTCCATATCCAATCAGACGGCGCGACCGCGTCACGAGGAATCCCGCCGTCATGTGACCATCACATGATGTCACATGACCCGCGAGCATCTTAATGAAAAGCGACGCGATCGCGTCATCGCATACAAGCGCCGCCCCCATCTGAGACACTCAGCCCGGATAGGACGTAGAGACGTCCGTATTGAGTCCGACAACGCAATCGCATAATCAAGCGATCACGGCGTGCTTCCCGGAAGTGGGCAACCCTGAAATGCTAATACATTGACTGTGCTCCACCGCCCCATAACGGCAAAAAATGTGAAACGCAGCCAAATGTGTACACACAGGACTCCAACTAATCTACAGGAATTATCTAGCATTGCCCAAATCGGGCGAAAAAAGGAAAAAATTCCCCGGGATAACAATGGTGAAGCTAGTAGCTGTAAGTCTAACTACCCATTAGCACAAAAATAGTTTTATTGTTATAAAAATAATAAAATCAGCCCAATTTTTCAGCCCCTGTTCAACAGGGGCATGCAATTACAATTCTTGATCTAATAATTCACAGCAGGGCCCATTGCTGCACCCACCAAGAGTAACTGTCAGGGCTTACAGTGTTGTGGCACCAGCACCACCATCAAAGGCCCAATTTTTACTACCACTGTTATATATAACAATTATATGTAATTAAAATTCCTGATATAATAGTTGACAGCAGGGCGTTCCAGCACCAACCAAGAGTAACTGTGAGTGCTTACAGTGTTGTGCCAACACCAACAACTAAGGGGCCTATTTCTGCAGAGTATATACGGCAGGTCCCTACTTTCAAACATCCAACTTACAAACGACTCCTACTTGCAAACGCAAGAAGACAACAGGAAGTGAGAGGAAATCTACCACTAGGAAGGAAAATTCTCTCCTGTAAGAATAAATATGGGAGAAAGGTGTCTCTTCTGTACTGATGCTTTATCAGCAATCCTTGTTTCAAGAAAAACACCACATTTCAAAAACAGTTGTCATTGGGACGGAAAGTGAGGTGAAATGTTCTGAACAGGGGCACAGACAGCAAAACAAATGTTACAGGGGTGATAACCCTTACCTATGTTTTCCAAAAAGTTTAAAAATAGATTTTTGGGCTGGAGCTACACTTCAACAATGTACCTGTTCAAAATTACAAACAGATTCTACATAAGAACAAACCTACAGTCCCTGTCTTGTATGCACCGCCTGTATACGGCTGTTCAGAGTATATAGGGCCTTTTTTATTTTATGTGCGGGGTTCCCCTTAATATCCATACAAGACCCAAAGGGGCTGGTAATGGGCTGGGGTAGGGGGGGGGGTCATGGGGTAGCTATGCCATTTTTCTTAAAGATTTTCATCCATATTACCGGGAGCAGACATTACATTAAAGCCGCAAGCAGTTTTAAATGGCTTTTTTTTCCTTTAGAAGTGTCATTTTGTGCAGGGACAGTTCTAAACACGGGAAACACATGACACTTCACAGGCATACTTTAGACACCCCCCAGGTACAATATTTAAAGGAATATTTGACTTTTTTTTTTTCACTTTATGCATCATTAAAATGACTGCTCCCGAAAAACGACCGTTTTTAAAACTTCTTTTTGCATTGATACATGTCCCCTGGTGCAGAACCCGGGTTCCCAAACCCTTTTTAGGACAATAACATGCATAATAGTTGTTATAATTAGCACTTTAGAATTCGAACGTTCGCATCCATTGTATTTAATAGGGTTCTAATGTTCGTACGAACTTTCGGTCCGTTCGCGGGTTCTGGTGCGAACCGAACCCGGGGGTGTTCGGCTCATCACTAGTCACCAGTCATCTCTATGCTCGTCACGTGACCCACCACCAGCGCCGGACGATTCTCTCCGGGTCCCCGATGGCACGGGAGAGCCCGGAGAAGCACCGGATGGCGGCGGGAGGGGGGATGTCCCCTCCTGCCGCCTATAAGAACGATCAAGCGGCGGAACCGCCGCTATGATCATTCTTATGGTGCGCAGGATCGCTGGCACAAGAAAAGGATATCTGAATGATGCCTCTAGCTGCAGGCATCATTCAGATATCCCCCCACAAAGCCGAGGACGTCATATGACGTCCACCCAGGATGGGAGATCCCAGCTGTGGAGGTCATATGACTATGGGCGGTAGGGAAGTGGTTAAATACCACCAAAAGAAAGCTATATCTGTCTAAAAAAATGACATAAAACTCATTTGGGTACAGTGTTGCATGACGGAGTAATTGTCGTCTTCATATCGCTGAAAAATGGCCTGGCAAAGAAGGGGTATTATAGCTGGTACACAAGTGGTTAAAGGCGTGAGTAAGTTGAGAGTTATGAGTTTCTGCTGTGCTTTGTCTAGAAAACCCATAATGCTGACACCAGTCAAGAGTGTATCCTGTATTCTATATATTTTTGAAAGATTGGGTATTGTGAGGGGGTTGGCTCGGCAGCGGGTGTGGGTGACCCCCGAGATGGGCTCCCCACACAAAAACAGGCCCAGCAAACGGAGGTTGTGGTTTTCAAAATCAAAAAAGGTGCGGTTTATTTTCTATTTACAGTGACAAAACACAGCAAAGAAAAAGAAACATAAACAAAATAAATCCTGGTCAACTTGACCTCTGACTAAACATACAGGTTTCCTAACTAACAACTGGGATCAGCCTAGTGCTGTCCTAGTCCCTAAGTCCCTGGTTTTAAATGTCCAAGCAAATAGCCACACAGGCTTTGTCTCACCGCACAGGGGTTCACTCTCCCTAGACAGTCCACACAGGTCTGGGTCCAGGCATGAGCTAACATCTAATGAAGCTGGGAGTTCTTATAGAGGCCTAAATGAGCTGACAAGCTTCAGCTGGTCTCATCAACTCCCTGTCTGCAAGACGCCCCACACTCTCCCTAGAGGTATGAGTCATCCATGAGCCCACTAGCCTTATACAACTCTCCACCTAGTTGTATAAGTCGGCGTAAAGCCTGAATCTGGGCGAAATATATCTACCCCCCTGGATGCAACCAGGTGACTTTACCTTCCTGCTGTCACATACCCCCCCCTCTTGTTTTAACCTCGGGGTTGGAACACCAGCAATCAGGCATTCATGTACTCGAGACAAAGCATCCACATTCCCCATTTGAACGCCAGGGCGATGCTTTACTGTGAAGTTGAATTCCTGGAGGGCCAGGAACCACCTATTCACTCTTCTATTTGTTTCCTTGTTTTGAGCCATCCACTTTAACGGAGCGTGATCCGTAACCAAGTCAAAGTGCCTACCTAGCAGGTAGTACCGAAGGGAATCTAGAGCCCACTTCACCGCTAAACACTCCTTTTCAACGGTGGCGTAATTTACCTCATGGGACTTCAACTTCCTGCTGAGGTAAATGACTGGGTGCTCTTCCCCGTTCCAGACCTGGGACAATACTGCTCCTAACCCCACATCTGACGCATCACTTTGTACGACAAAGTCTTTAGAGAAGTCGGGTGAGTACAACACTGGCTGGCTACATAAGGCTTGTTTCAAGAATTGGAATGCTGCCTCAGCCTCGGGGGTCCATTTAATCATGACCGACCCTTTCCCCTTCGTCAGGTTGGTTAGGGGCACAGCCTTAGAAGCAAAGTGGGGAATGAATCGCCGATAATACCCAGCGATTCCCAGAAAGGCTCGTACCTGCTTCTTGCTGTTGGGACGTGGCCAACTCTGGATGGCCTCGACTTTGTTGAGTTGGGGTTTTATTACTCCCCTCCCAATGGTGTACCCAAGATATTTGGCCTCCTCCTGCCCAATGGTACACTTCTTGGGGTTAGCCGTAAACCCCGCTTCCCGAACAGAGTCCAGGACTGCTTGCACTTTTGGCAGATGTGAGGCCCAATCTGTGCTATGGACAATTACGTCATCCAGGTAAGCCGCAGCATACTTCTGATGGGGCCTCAGCATCTGGTCCATTTTCCGCTGGAATGTGGCCGGCGCATTCTGTAACCCGAACGGCATTCTTTTATATTGGAACGCCCCGTCTGGGGTTACAAATGCGGTTTTCTCTTTGGCCGACTTGGCCAGGGGGATTTGCCAATACCCTTTTGTGAGGTCAAGAGTCGTCATGTATCGGGCTGTTCCCAGCCGGTCGATCAACTCATCTATACGTGGCATGGGGTAGGTGTCAAATTTTGTAACTTTGTTCAACTGACGGAAATCGTTACAAAATCGCCAGCTCCCATCCGGTTTAGGCACCAACACAATGGGACTAGACCAATCACTTTGGGACTCCTCTATCACCCCTAAGTTCAGCATTTTCTGTACTTCCTCCCGTATTGCCTCCCGTCGGGCCTCTGGGATCCGATAGGGTTTTAACTTCACCCTTTCACCGGGCGGGGTAATGATGTCATGCTCTACCCCAGATGTTTGTCCCGGCAGCTCAGAGAATACCTCCTTGTTGCGAAGCACAAACTCCTTAACCTCCTGTTGTTGGGGTTGTGACAAGGTGGCTGCTATTCCAACCTCAGGAATCACGCAACCAGTTTGAGCTGGTGACCAAGTGTCTGCGACTAGGGACTCTCTATCCCTCCAGGCTTTCAACAGATTAACGTGATAGATCTGTTCGGGCTTTCGCCTTCCTGGTTGTCTGACCTTGTAATTCACTTCGCTCACTTTTTCCATTATCTCATAGGGGCCTTGCCATTTGGCAAGGAATTTACTTTCAACCGTAGGGACAAGTACCAGTATCCTATCCCCCGGGGAAAAGGTACGGATCTTGGCTCCACGGTTGTACACTCTCTGCTGTGCTAACTGCGCTTGGGCCAAATGTTCCTTCACGATGGGCATTACCTGTGCAATTCGGTCTTGCATCAGGGCGACATGCTCAATCACACTCCTGTGGGGAGAACTCTCACTTTCCCAAGTTTCCTTGGCAATATCCAACAGCCCTCTTGGGTGTCTCCCATACAGTAACTCAAAGGGGGAGAATCCCATAGAGGATTGGGGCACCTCCCTAATAGCAAACATCAGATAAGGAAGTAGACAGTCCCAATCCTTTCCATCTCTATCCACCACTTTCTTCAACATTTGTTTTAGGGTTTTGTTGAATCTTTCAACCAGCCCATCGGTTTGGGGGTGATACACAGATGTACGTAATTGCGTCACTTTGAACAATTTACACAGCTCCTTCATAACCCGGGACATAAAGGGTGTACCTTGGTCCGTAAGCAGTTCTTTACAAATACCCACCCGGCTAAACACAAGAGATAGCTCTTTGGCTATGGTTTTGGCCAAGGTATTTCGGCGAGGGATCGCTTCTGGATAACGGGTGGCATAGTCCATTATAACTAATATGTACTGGTGCCCCCTAGCGGACTTGATTATAGGACCTACCAAATCCATGGCGATCCTCTCAAACGGGACCTCAATGATGGGTAGAGGGACCAGCGGGCTACGGAAATGTGGCATCGGGGCCGACCTCTGACACACAGGGCAGGAGGAACAATAATTTTCTATGTCCTTCATCACCCCCGGCCAATAGAATCTCTGTAATACCCTCTCTCGGGTTTTCTCTGTCCCCAGATGACCTCCAAGAATGTGCCCATGGGCCAACTCCAACACCAACTTCCTGTAAGGTTTGGGCACCACAAGCTGCTCAACGGTTTCTTCTGCCCTTTTTGCCACCCGATACAGTAGGTCCTTCTCTACGCTGAAGTATGGGTAAGTGCAGGTATTATCTGGGTTCACTAACTCGCCATCTATTTTCACTACGTTTTCCCGTGCCTTTATTAGGGCGGGGTCTTTCAACTGTTCTGTGGCAAAGTTTTCCCTGTGAACCTCAAGATCAGAAAACTCCACAGACGGTAGGTTTTCGTCTGAGGAGGTGGGCTCCTCTCCAGTTTCTTGAGTCTCCCCTGCCAATACTGATAAGGGAAATTCCGGAGAGTCCTCACCACTCTCAGGGGAGTTCTGGCTATCACATTCCTGGTACATAGGGGCACCAGTGGGGGGCTCAGGATCATCCCACAGTTCCCAGAACTTCGGAAAATCCCTTCCCACAATGGCGTCATGCGGTAACTGAGATACTAAGCCCACTGGATGAGAGAGGGTACCTTTGGGGGTCTCGAAACACACTGTAGTCACTGGATACTCTCGGGTGTCCCCATGCACACAAATAACAGCTACCTTGCTATTCCCAGAGACCTCTGTTTTAACTAACTCAGCCTTTATCAGGGTCACAAGGCTACCTGAATCCAGCAATACCACAACATTTCTACCATTAACACACATTTTGCATAAATGTTTCTCAGTTCTTCGAATGGCAGTGCATGCGACTGTCGCACACAGCGACTGACGTCTGCCCGTCAGAAAGTCACACTGCATGGGTTCCTCCACAACCGGGCAATTGGCTGCAATATGTCCCGCTTGCCGGCAGCGGTAGCAAACGATCCTTCTTGCGGCCTCTTGAGCCGCTGATTTCCCAGGCTGTTCTCGCCAAACTTGGGGTAGAGCTCCCACCCTCTCACTCTCTCCACCCTCACCCCTTGGAATCCTCTTATCCGCCCCTGGGGATGGTCTGGTCTTAGGGTGGAAAGTCCGAGTGTCTCTGGAAGAGGCCGTCAGGTTCTCTGTAGCCAAGTATTTCTCCACACGATCCACAAGACCATCGGCCGTCTCTGGGTCTCCATGGCTTACCCACTTTTGGATGGCAGTAGGAAGAGCTCTCAAAAACCGATCCATTACAACACGTTCCACAATCTTTGGTGCGGACAAAGTCTCTGGCTGTAGCCACTTTCTGCTCAGGTGAATGAGATCATACATTTGAGACCTGGGGGGTTTTCCAAGCTGGAAAGTCCAGTTATGCACACGCTGAGCCCGGACAGCCTGGGTGACACCCAGCCTTGCCAATATTTCAGCTTTTAGCATCACATAGTCTTTTGCTTGGTTAGGCTCTAGGTCATAGTAAGCTTTCTGCGATTCACCAGTTAACAGAGGAGCCACCAGTCCAGCCCACTGCTCCTCAGGCCACTTTTCTCTTTCAGCGGTCCTTTCAAATGTGGTCAAAAATACCTCTGGATCATCCTCTCCAGTCATTTTTGTCAATAAACGACTCACCCCAAAGGACGCGGTATTAGTGGGACGGCTTTCCTCACTGGTCTGCGGACGTTGCTGCATTACTGCTTCCATCTGTTGTTGTAGTCTCTGCTCTTGCTTCTGCAACAGGTCTATGAAGCGGGCCTCAGATTGCTGCTGGGCTTGTTGCTGAGCCTCCAGACTCTGTTGCAAAGTTGCGTTTGTCTGCTGCTGGGCTGCAAGGCTCTGTTGATGAGCTTGCTGCTGGGCTGCGAAGTTCTTTTGCAAACCTGCATTTGTCTGCTGTTGATTGGCATTTGCTAGAGCCAGCTGCTTCAGTATCTCCTCCATGCTGGCTTAAAAAAAACTGCCCGCATTCTCCACCAACTGTGAGGGGGTTGGCTCGGCAGCGGGTGTGGGTGACCCCCGAGATGGGCTCCCCACACAAAAACAGGCCCAGCAAACGGAGGTTGTGGTTTTCAAAATCAAAAAGGTGCGGTTTATTTTCTATTTACAGTGACAAAACACAGCAAAGAAAAAGAAACATAAACAAAATAAATCCTGGTCAACTTGACCTCTGACTAAACATACAGGTTTCCTAACTAACAACTGGGATCAGCCTAGTGCTGTCCTAGTCCCTAAGTCCCTGGTTTTAAATGTCCAAGCAAATAGCCACACAGGCTTTGTCTCACCGCACAGGGGTTCACTCTCCCTAGACAGTCCACACAGGTCTGGGTCCAGGCATGAGCTAACATCTAATGAAGCTGGGAGTTCTTATAGAGGCCTAAATGAGCTGACAAGCTTCAGCTGGTCTCATCAACTCCCTGTCTGCACGACGCCCCACACTCTCCCTAGAGGTATGAGTCATCCATGAGCCCACTAGCCTTATACAACTCTCCACCTAGTTGTATAAGTCGGCGTAAAGCCTGAATCTGGGCGAAATATATCTACCCCCCTGGATGCAACCAGGTGACTTTACCTTCCTGCTGTCACAGTATGCAAAACAAGTATATAAAAACATTAGTTAAAAAATGTTTGCCTTAAATAGCTGAAGGAAAATTTACCCATTACATCAGTAACTTTGCTTCTTACTGATACTTTTATCTTAAAGAGGAGCAGGCTCCTTCAGAAAAAATTAAAGCCAGCAGCTACAAATAGTGTAGTGTCCGATCTGTCTACCGCAATGTCGCGGTCCCACTAAAAATCGCAGATCACTGCCATTAGTAGTAAAAAAAAATAATAATAACAAAAATCCCATAAATCTGTCCCCTTTTTTGTAGACACTATAACTTTTGTGCAAACCAATTAATATACGCTTTTTGCGATTTTTTTTTTATTTTATTTTTTACCAAAAATATGTATAATGCCGCGTACACACGATAATTTTTCCCGTCGGGAAAAATAAAAAAAAAATTTTAACAAGAAAAACGACCGTGTGTGGGCTTTTTGTAATTTTTCCCGATGGGAAAAACGGTATTAATCAGGACGAGAAAAATTAGAACATGCTCTAATTTTTCTCGTCGTGATTCCCGTCATTTTTTTCCGCTGCAGTTTTCCCATGGGGAAACACTGACACGGAGCCCACACACGGTGTGTAGGGAACCAAGCCGTTACCTCGTTTTTCCCATCTATTTTCTCGACGGTGTTTTCACCGTTGAGAAAATCGATCGTGTGTACGCGGCATAAGAATACATATAGGCCTAAACTTATGAAGAAATTATTATTATTTTTTTTTATTTGTGGGATATTTATTATAGCAAAAAGTAAAAAATTTTGATTTATTTTCATAATTTTCTGTATTTTTTGGTTTATAGCGCAAAAAATAAAAACCACAGAGGTGGTCAAATACCACCAAAAGAAAGCTCTATTTTTGGGGAAAAAGTACATAAATTTTGTTTGGGTACAACGTTGCATGACCGTGCAATTGTCAGTTAAAGCGACACAGTGCTGTATCGCAAAAAATTACCTGGTCATTAACCACTTGCTGACCGGCTAACACTGATATACGTCAGCAGGATGGCATGGCTGCGCAAAGCAACATACCTGTACTACCTGTACGTTGCCTTGAATTTTCTGCCATGTGGGCGTGGGTCCCGCAGACTCGATGTCCGCCGGGTGACCGCGATCGTCTCACGGAGAGGCAGAACGGGGAGAACGGGGATAAACAAGGCATTTCCCTGTTCTGCCTAGTGACAGGACAGTGATCTACTGCTCTCTGTCATCGGGAGCAGTGATCACTGTCGTGTCACTTGTAGCCCATCCCCCCACAGTTAGAATCACTCCCTAGGACACACCTAACCCCTTCATCGCCACATAGTGTTTAACCCCTTCCCTGCCAGTGTCATTTACACAGTAATCAGTGCATTTTTATAGCACTGATTGCTGTATAAATGACAATGGTCCCAAAATAGCGTCAAAAGTGTCCGATGTGTCCGCCATAATGTCACAGTCACGATAAAAATCGCATATCGCAGCCATTACTAATAAAAAATAAAATATTAAAAAAATGCCATAAATGCCATAAAAGGACGTAAATTTTGTTTTGATACAACGTTGCACGGCCGCGCAATTGTTAGTTAAAACTACGCAGTGCCGCATCGAAAAAAAAATGGCCTGGTCATTAAGGGGGCAAAGTGAACATCATGTGTCACTGAGTTTATTTTCCCTCTCCTTTATCCATAGCTGGCAAGGTATAGATTCTGGTGCTTTTCCCAAAGTAAAGTGTTTATTAATACCTGTATGATATATTATATTTATAAGGCACAATCAAAAACACCAATTCTATTTTTGTGAGATACAAAATAAAAAAATGAAATAAATAGCAGATTTTCATTGATGCCATTAATGCCTGGTAACTAGAAACTGAAATTCCTCCAAAAAATCACTTTTTTTTTACTTAATTGTTCTTTAATTTGTCTGTTTGTAAAGCTACAAAGTGTTCTAGTTGTCATGATACTTGGTGTCTGTGTTGTACAGTATGCTGCAATAATTTATATCTTTGGTATGGCTGGAAGCACACACCATTAAACCTCCCCAGAAATGAACCACGATTGTTACAGCAATTCTGCTCCCTGTCGTTTAGGAATGTCCACATTTGAAGGTCAATTGCTCTGTTCTGACAGCTTTTTGTTTAGGATGGTGTAAAACATAAGTACTCATGTGTGTATAGCAAAGCAGGAAATGGCATCTGTCAATTTATTGCAATGCTAGAAACAAACTACTCGTGAATCCTAATACTGGTCCCTGGAGAGGAGATGGTGCTGGGAGGAAATGCTGAAATAGAACCATTAAGGCTGCAGTGATGGCTTTCTCAATGACAGCCCAAGTGATAATTACCTAGTTTAAACTTCAAGATGTATTTATCTGCCGCCACAGTTAATTATTGTGCTGATTGCTGCTAAGTCTAAGTAAGGTAAAGGCTAAAGGTTAGATTGTTTCTTGCTACTGTATTGCATGTATTGTAAATCATGACCCATGGTATACATGAGTGCAGAGAATAATTAATATACCCATAGTTGTTTTCTTTGTATTGTTTAAGTTCAGACACAGAGGACTACATGTGTGCGTGGCTTGGACAGGGACATTCTGAACTGCAGTCACTAATGCCTACATGCTAGGCAGGTGGGTGCGATCATGTGGGCTCAATATTAAGGCACAACTCCAAATTAGATGCGAGTGGCACTTGCATGGTTAACTCTCCTTTTTACTCTCCTTTTACCTCTCCTTTTTCTCCACTTGAACACTCCAGACACTCTTTCTGTTAGGGGACACCACTTCCCAGGTGTGTAGTATTTAGGGACCATTACCACAGAGCCTGTACTGGTCTCCACCAATCCAGCAGTATATGTCACCTCTCTCCCAGTGACTAATCCCACAGTTGCTATGGGATACATGAACCGTTCTTTCTCTTTTTTCTCCATGCTTGCTTTTATTCTCCCAGCGCCCCTCTACATCTCTTTCTCCGTGACTCCAGGTTGGGTCCCCAGGCACTTGGTGCTGCAGGTTCAGTTCCTAAGAGTGGGGAACTGGCCACTAGTGGAGGTCCCAAGCACTTAACCCCTTCCAATATCAGAGTAATCCTCACCTTTGTCATCTGTCTAATGGCCGATTGGGTGCCTTGCATGTGACGCAAACACTGTAGTCCTTAGCTTCCTCTGGGTAGAACTCTGTTTGTTAGACTCAGGTACTGTATCTTCCTCTAACTCAATCCCCTTGTGTGTAGCAAGCCCTGTTCTTTTGAAGCACTGTGCATGCACCCTTTCAGTGACTTCCGACCAGGCAAAGCCAGTGAAAAAATGAAGATCATTTACTGAGGTAGTTTGCAGAAAACGGTAGAGTTCCAAAAGACATCTTCACACAGGTCCTATACAAAGCTCCCTAGTTCCACATAAAGTGACTATGCCTTATACAGAAGGCAGAATCCATGACTATAATCCCTTTTAGACACCTTTCACATTGGGGTGGTTTTCAGGCATTTTAGTGCTGGAAATAGCCTCTACTAAGCGCCTAAAAAACCGTCTCCCATTCATTCAAGTGTGACTTTTCACACTGGGGCAGTGCGCTTGCAGGACGTTCCGAAAAGTCCTGCAAGCAGCATCTTTAGGGTGGTTTGGGAGCGCTGTATTTAGCGCTCCCAAAATGCCCTGCCCATTGGAATGAATGGGCAGTGCTTCCGAAGAGTCTGAAAAGCGCTTCCGAAGCGCCGCAACACAGGGGCTTTAAACCCCTTCATTGGGGTTAAAACCCCCCCGCTAGTGGCCGAGAAGCACAGCTTAATCGGCGCTAAAGCACTGTTAAAACGAGTGGTGCTTTAGCACTAACGCGGCTGAGGCCCCAGTGTAAAAGGGGTCTTAAGGCAAAAGTCTATTTAGGCAATAAATCCACAAGAGGCAATGCATCGAGCCCACGAATAGGCACTAATCAGTAAAGGCAGTACATGTGGGTCTCTAGGCTCCAGAGGGGCTGATTCCACCAGCAGAGTAACAGTCTACATTTTGGCAGTATTCCCCCAGGAACTTGACCCAGGGGCTTGGAGTCAGTCCCTTTTATGTAGGTTGACCTGTAGGGGGCAGTAGCCTTGCTAAAAATGGTGGGAAAAATGTTAACCCTTGCAGATTGGTCACCTCCAGCTCAAAGGTCAACCACCTAAGGACACCTAAGGACACAATGGAACATGAAGACATTTTACACTTGGCTATCTCAATTAACATGAGGGCATGAGCACAGACAGGATACACAGAAAAAATAACACATTAACCCTTTTGTAAACACCTGTCTACATACATCTTAAATATGTATGAATTATATGGTTAATGATTCTTACTCTGAATGGGCTAAGGTTATCAGTGGTGTAACCCAAGGTTCAATGCTGGCACCCTTACTTTTTAGCATCTTTATAAATGATATTGGGTCTGAGATCAAAAGTAACATTTCTGTCTTTGCAGATGACACCAAGCTATGCAGTGGAATAACGTCCTTACAGGATGTCGCCAATTTACAAGCCGACCTCAATGCTCTGTCTAATTGGGCGACTATGTGGCAGGTGAGGTTTAATGTTGATAAATGTAAAGTTATGCACTTAGGGACTAAGGATATGCATGCATCATACATACTAGGGGGAGTACAACTGTGGGAATCTGTAGTGGAGAAGGATCTGGGGGTTCTGGTAGATCATAAGCTCAATAATGGCATGCAATGCCAAGCTGCAGTTTGTAAAAGCGAACAAAGTCCATTCTTGTATTAAGAGAGGTATGGACTCCAGAGAGAGAGATATCATTTTGCCCCTGTGCAAATCATTAGTAAGACCTCATCTGGAATATGCAGTTCAGTTTTGGTCACCAGTTCTCAAAAAGAATATCGGGGGAACTGGAGAAAGTGCAGAGAAGGGCACCTGTCTGCAATCTACTGCAGAGAAAGGCAACCAAACTGATAAGAGGCATGGAGGAGCTCAGCTATGAGGAAAGATTAGAGGAACTGAATTCATTCACTCTTGAGAAGAAGAGATAAAGGGGGGGATATGATCAACATGTACAAATATTTAAGGGGTCCATATAGTGAACTTGGTGTTGAGTTATTCACTTTACGGTCAACACTGAGGACAAGGGGGCACTCTTTATGTCTAGAGGAAAATACGGAAAGGTTTCTTCACAGTAAGAGCTGATAGACTCCCTCCAGAGTTGGTTCTGGCCAGCTCAGTAGATTGCTTTAAGAAAGGCCTGGATTCTTTCCTAAATGTACATAATATAACTGGGTACTGACATTTATAGGTAAAATTGATCCAGGGAAAATCCGATTGCCTCTCGGGGGATCAGGAAGGAATTTTTTCCTCTGCTGTAGCAAATTGGATCGTGCTCTGTTGGGGTTTTTCGTCTTCCTATGGATCAACTGTGGGTATAGATTGGGTATATGGGATTGTATGATATTATTTTTTTATTTTTTATTTTTTATGTTTTTTGTGTCTTTTTTCAACCTGACTAACTATGTAGCACTACCCCAGTAAGAGCTGCTGGTTTGTTTTGGGTCTACGCTCTGCCTATCAACCCCAGAAGTTTGGCTTGAACCTTCCCTTGGCACAACTGGACAATACAATAATTGTGGAACCCACTGGTATTAATACAGTGAAATATTGTTACCTTATGCTGGTTACCTGTCCCAACTGTAACAGACAAGATTCCACACATGTGTAGTTTAACCAAGGATAAAGCATTTACTTGGTAGAACAAGATGAAGCAAAGTTAAACAAATGACAGTTGACTTCATACAAGGCCCTGTAAGAGTCAATGGCATGCAATTTAATCACAGGTTTAAACAATATGAGCTGAAGTCAGACCTAAGTAAGTACGCAGTGGAGGGATTTCCCCAATGCAATAAGATCAGTAATGGAGTACCTCTCCACCAAGCCTCACCCAGCTCTCAATATTAACAATGACTGTACAAACTGGCATAAACAGTTAAATATAGGTAAATAAGTCTATATGCTCTCTGGCTCCCTCTAGCGGGCAACTTCTATATATGTGTCCCACTGCTTTAGTTCAAACAAACAAAGGGAGTCCTGTAAAGGTTCCTTCCGTTTAAGAGTAGTCTTCACTAGCTTTAGTTGGTGCACATGAATAATTTGTAATCCAACTGGTATAAAGAAAACGAATACTCACAGTATATATATAACGTTCTGGCGGCACAATCGCCAAACCTTTCTAATATACAGCCACTACGAGATGCAATGTGTCTCTGCACGTGGCGTGTTAACTTCCAAACAGTAATAGTGAGTCTATCAGGTCCACCCTCCTTACAATACAGTTATTTTATTAATAGAAGGGAGGTAAGGACAAAAGGGATTTTTGTGGTGCAAAATTAGATCAATGAGAGAGAGTTTCTAAAAGTATAATTTTTATTAATACAAACTCAAAAAAAGGTATAAAAACCGATCCTGGGTATATTAAATGCACAATATGTCATACAAAAGTGGTGGTCATAATACATAAGATTTGGATGAAAATAAATGAAATCGCATAGAAACCCAACATGTTTCGCTTAACAAAGCTTCCTCAGGGGTATGCGATGATCATCCATATTTGTCAAGTACGACTGTACAAGAAAAAGGAAAAAGGATACACAATTACATATTGGAATACACAATAAACTATATTTGAACAAAATATATATAAACAAGGTTAGGTTGCAATGCTGGACCCCTCCCGATACTACTTACCCAACCGCGGTCCGCTGTGGTCACCTATCCGTACCTGTCTCTATGGGGTGACCGTCGATCTTGATCCTGCGTTTCCTGGTGCTGCGTTGTAGACAGCGCAAGCGGTTGGGTAAGTAGTATCGGGAGGGGTCCAGCATTGCAACCTAACCTTGTTTATATATATTTTGTT
Organism: Rana muscosa; assembly: GCA_029206835.1. Lineage (NCBI taxonomy): Eukaryota > Metazoa > Chordata > Amphibia > Anura > Ranidae > Rana > Rana muscosa. Next base: position 576,910,672 of record CM055121.1, read on the forward strand.
CAAATATAGTTTATTGTGTATTCCAATATTTAATTGTGTATCCTTTTTCCTTTTTCTTGTACAGTCGTACTTGACAAATATGGATGATCATCGCATACCCCTGAGGAAGCTTTGTTAAGCGAAACATGTCGGGTTTCTATGCGATTTCATTTATTTTCATCCAAATCTTATGTATTATGACCACTACTTTTGTATGACATATTGTGTATTTAATATACCCAGGATCAGTTTTTATACCTTTTTTTTGAGTTTGTATTAATAAAAATTATACTTTTAGAAACTCTCTCTCATTGATCCAATTTTGCACCACAAAAATCCCTTTTGTCCTTACCTCCCTTCTATTAATAATTACCTGGGATGAGGTGCCTACTTCAAAGAGTGTTTCGCCAATGATTGGACAATCTGAATATGACAGTTATTTTATATCATTGGGCAGGTGCCCTCTCACCCAATGAGGCCTCGCCTCTCCGGTATGTCCTGCCGGTAGTGTCTCGGTTCTCGGCCTCTCCGCAACTTGCAGTCCCTGGTCCTTCCCGCGGCCGTCACAAGATGTGGGTGGATGTGGGACTCTAGTTGCTGTGGAGCGTAAGTCAGACACAGCGAAAAGGATCCCTGTCAGGCTAGGCGATCCGCTCTGGCGACTGGAGGCCCAGGCTTCTCAGGTCTAGGCACGATGGCAGCAGGCCTCAGTGCAAGCTTCCTGCTTGCTTGAAGAGGGCGTCCCAAGAGACCGGCTGGAAGCTTGCCCTTCCTTTAAATAGCTCCTACCAGAAGGCTGTGCATGATGCAATGTACCCTGGTAGCACAGCAGCATTGTGGGTATTGTAGTCTATTTAATACCCAAGGCAATGGAGTCTTTATCTCCCTGTACTTCAAAATCCATAATGCAATGTTCCAAGATAATTAACCTGAACAAGTTGAAGCAATATAAAAATTGAACACCGGAGGGAGCTGAGTTCCTTCTTAATCACAAACGGTAGTCTATTAGCTACGTGCAAAAGAAGAAAAAGGACACCTTGCTACAACTATATAAGGCAAGCTGGCCTTTAAATGCAACCAATCAGACCTACAGAATATTCAGTCCGCATCCTTACCTACTGTCCACACCATTGTACTGTATATTGTCATACTGGTATCACATATTGTAATACTAATGTGCTCACATTTTGCAACAATCTCTTGCTGCATATAAATGCCTTTAAATGATACTTACGCTGAAACATGCAGGCAGCCATTGCCTGGCTCTCCTTCTGATAATGGCATGGCTATCTTATGACTTATGTAATGACCTGGAACAAATATAACTATTAAAAGTTCTGAGTTTTAAGATCTTCTTGCTTGTTCTAGGTCAGTGCCTTCGAATATTTTGAAGTCAGACAGTAAGGTAAATAGCATTTTTAGAAGGCAAAAATAGCAGCCTTCGTCGTTTTCTCACTACACGTTTCTTTTAAGTCCATGTACACAGCTGGAGCTCTTCCCTATGAAAATTGCAAAACAGCATATTTGTGTTAAGTCTTTAAAGACATTTCCATTGGTAAAATCCTTTTTCAGTGAATGGCTGAATCTGCCATACCTTCATTATAATTAGTGATGAGCCGAACACCCCCGGGTTCGGTTCGCACCAGAACCCGCGAACGGACCGAAAGTTCGAACGAACATTAGAACCCTATTAAATACAATGGATGCGAACGTTCGAATTCTAAAGTGCTAATTATAACAACTATTATGCATGTTATTGTCCTAAAAAGGGTTTGGGAACCCGGGTTCTGCACCAGGGGACATGTATCAATGCAAAAAGAAGTTTTAAAAACGGTCGTTTTTCGGGAGCAGTCATTTTAATGATGCATAAAGTGAAAAAAAAAAAGTCAAATATTCCTTTAAATATCGTACCTGGGGGGTGTCTAAAGTATGCCTGTGAAGTGCCACGTGTTTCCCGTGTTTAGAACTGTCCCTGCACAAAATGACACTTCTAAAGGGGAAAAAAAGCCATTTAAAACTGCTTGCGGCTTTAATGTAATGTCTGGTCCCGGTAATATGGATGAAATTCTTTAAGAAAAATGGCATAGCTAAACCCCATGACCCCCCCCCCCTACCCCAGCCCATTACCAGCCCCTTTGGGTCTTGTATGGATATTAAGGGGAACCCCGCACATAAAATAAAAAAGGCCCTATATACTCTGAACAGCCCTATACAGGCGGTGCATACAAGACAGGGACTGTAGGTTTGTTCTTATGTAGAATCTGTTTGTAATTTTGAACAGGTACATTGTTGAAGTGTAGCTCCAGACCAAAAATCTATTTTTAAACTTTTTGGAAAACATAGGTAAGGGTTATCACCCCTGTAACATTTGTTTTGCTGTCTGTGCCCCTGTTCAGAACATTTCACCTCACTTTCCGTCCCAATGACAACTGTTTTTGAAATGTGGTGTTTTTCTTGAAACAAGGATTGCTGATAAAGCATCAGTACAGAGGAGACACCTTTCTCCCATATTTATTCTTACAGGAGAGAATTTTCCTTCCTAGTGGTAGATTTCCTCTCACTTCCTGTTGTCTTCTTGCGTTTGCAAGTAGGAGTCGTTTGTAAGTTGTATGTTTGAAAGTAGGGACCTGCCGTATATACTCTGCAGAAATAGGCCCCTTAGTTGTTGGTGTTGGCACAACACTGTAAGCACTCACAGTTACTCTTGGTTGGTGCTGGAACGCCCTGCTGTCAACTATTATATCAGGAATTTTAATTACATATAATTGTTGAACAGTGGTAGTAAAAATTGGGCCTTTGATGGTGGTGCTGGTGCCACAACACTGTAAGCCCTGACAGTTACTCTTGGTGGGTGCAGCAATGGGCCCTGCTGTGAATTATTAGATCAAGAATTGTAATTACATGCCCCTGTTGAACAGGGGCTGAAAAATTGGGCCTTAGGCACTGGTGGCACAACACTGCAACCCCTCACAGATACTGTACTTGGAGCACAGCAATGAGCCCTGTTGCAAAGTATTGCTTCAAAAATTGTAATGACACGCCCCTGTTAAACAGGGGCTGAAAAATTGGGCCTTAGGCACTGGTGGCACAACACTGCAACTCCTCACAGATACTGTACTTGGAGCACAGCAATGAGCCCTGTTGCAAAGTATTGCTTCAAAAATTGTAATTACACGCCCCTGTTAAACAGGGGCTGAAAAATTGGGCGTTAGGCACTGGTGGCGGCACCCATAAACAAAAATGATCTTACAAGCTATCATCATCAATCGTATCATTGAGGACTCGGAGGAGGAGGATAGCCAGTCAACATAACAGCACAGGCACTCAGCATCAGCATCAGTCTTGAAGGGATGTGACATGTTAAAATCAATTAGTCTGTTATATCAGCATCAGGTGTGTGGTAGCTGGTGGTGATCCAAGACTGGTTCATCTTGATGAAAGTCAGTCGATCAACCGAGTCGGTGGACAGGCGCACCCTGTGATCCGTGACAAATCCTCCAGCAGCACTGAATGTGCGTTCCGAAAGAACGCTGGATGCAGGACAGGCCAGTAGCTCAATTGCATACTGTGCAAGCTCTGGCCAGTGATCCATCCTCAAGACCCAGTAAGCCAGAGGATTTTCGGTGGGGAAGGTGTCCAAGTCTGACCTTGCCCCTAGATATTCCTGCACCATGTTTATCAGACGCTGGCGATGGTTGCTGGAACCGATCATACTTTGGGGCTGCGGACTAAAGAATTGTCTGAACGCATCGGTCAGACGGCCACCTTCCCCACCGCTCCTTCTTTGACTGGCCGAAGCCTCAGCAACTCGTTGTCCAGGACCAGGAGTTTGCAACCTCCCAGTCTCTGGGAACGCGTTGCACAGACCTTTCTGCAAGGCCTCCCGGAGTTGTCTCATCCTCTGCTCCCTCTGCGACGGTAACATAAGGTCCGCAACCTTACCCTTGTACCGTGGATCAAGGAGAGTGGCCAGCCAGTAATGGTCCCTCTCCTTGATCCGAAGAATACGAGGATCCTTCCGCAGACTTTGCAGGATCAGGGAGGCCATGCAGCGTAGGTTTGCTGAGGCATTCGCTCCGGAGTCCTCTGGGTCACTAAGGACGACATGATCCGCAGCCACCTCCTCCCAGCCACGTACAAGTCCACTGGTTTCTTGGGACTGTAAATCATCCCTAAAAGACTGCTGCTGATGATGCTGAGTGCCAGCCTCCACCTCCATGCTGACACAATCCTCCTCCTCCTCCTCCTCCTCCTCCTCTTCCTGTGCGATGGGTGGGACAGAAGGAACACTGTCTGGGTAAAGGGGGCCTTGAGAGGCAAGGAAGTCCTCCTCTTCCTGCCTCTGTTCTGCCTCAAGTGCCCTGTCCATTATTCCACGCAGCGTGTGCTCCAACAGGTGGACAAGAGGTACAGTGTCACTGATGCATGCACTGTCACTGCTCACCATCCTCGTGGCCTCCTCAAATGGTGCCAGGACAGTGCATGCATCCCTGATCATGCCCCACTGGCGTGGAGAAAAAAAACCAAGCTCCCCTGACCCTGTCCTGGTGCCGTAGTCGCACAGGTACTCATTGATGGCCCTCTGCTGCGTGTGCAGCCGCTGCAGCATGGCCAACGTTGAGTTCCACCTGGTGGGCATGTCACATATAAGGCGGTTCTTGGGCAGGTTCAACTCCTTTTGCAGCTCAGCCAGGCGAGCACTGGCATTATAAGATCTGCGGAAATGCACACAGACTTTCCTGGCCTGCCTCAGGACATCCTGTAAGCCCGGGTACCTGCCCAAGAAGCGCTGCACCACCAGGTTAAGGACGTGAGCCACACAGGGCACATGGGTCAGTTGTCCCTGTCGGAGGGCGGAGAGGAGGTTGGTGCCATTGTCGCAAACCACCATTCCTGGCTTAAGCTGGCGTGGCGTCAACCACCTCTCGGCCTGGCCCTGCAGAGCAGACAGGACCTCTGCCCCAGTGTGGCTTCTGTCCCCCAAACACACCAGCGCAAGCACGGCATGGCATCTTTTTGCCTGCGTACTTGCGTAGCCCCGTGAACGGCTACGGAGCACCGCTGGTTCATAGGACAAACCACAGGAAGAGGCCATGGAGGAAGAAGAAGAGGAGGGGGTGGAGGAGAGAGGTGTGTCACAATCAGTAGTAGCATTTTGGAGGCGTGGCGGTGGGACAACCTCCAACACTACTGCACCTTGTCCTGAATCCTTCCCAGCTGCCAAAAGAGTGACCCAATGGGCCGTGAAAGAAAGGTAACGTCCCTGTCCATGCCTGCTGGACCATGAGTCAGAGGTAATATGCACCTTACCGCTGACCGCCCTGTCCAGCGAGGCCAAGACATTGCCTTCCACATGCCGGTAGAGAGCCGGAATAGCCTTCCGTGAGAAAAAGTGGCGTTTGGGAACCTGCCACTGAGGAACCGCACATTGCACAAACTCACGGAAGGGGGCCGAGTCTACCAACTGAAAAGGCAGCAGTTGAAGCGCTAGCAATTTAGCCAAGCTAGCATTCAACCGCTGGGCATGTGGATGGCTGGGAGTGAACTTCTTTCGACGGTCCAGCAGCTGGGGCAGGGAAATTTGCCTGCTAGAATCGGACGTCGGTGTACTGCTAGCAGAGTGGGCGCAAGTACTTGGCTGTGACACACCTAATTCTACACCTTCATTCCTCTCAGTGCATGTTTCAGAGAGGACTGAAGTTATAGTGGGGTTGGAGATCCCAGCTGATGCGGTGCAAGGAGAGGTCCGCTTTGTTCTTTGGTGTGGGTCTTTGAGGTAGGTTTGCCAACGAGCTGCATGGCAGGTCAACATATGTCTGGTCAGGCATGTGGTACCCAAGCGGCTGATGTTTTGGCCACGCGATATACGCTTGAGACATATGTTGCAAACAGCAGCTGTGCGATCTGATGCACTAGCCTCAAAAAAGGCCCACACCAAAGAACTTTTTGAATGACGGGCAGAGGCAGCGCCCTGCACAGGCGGAGCTCTGCGGTGTGATTCCGTCGGTGTACTGCCCTTACGCTGGCCACCAAAGGGCATCCTGCCTCGTTGGAGATGTGCCTCCTCCTCATCCTCCTCCTCTCTCCTATTAGGCACCCACGTGGAGTCAGTGACCTCATCATCCCCTCCCTCCTCATCACTGGAGCCAATCTGGCAGTATGCTGCAGCTGCTGGAACATGACTGCCAGATTGGTGTCCTTCTTGAGCATCCCCTCTGTCTGCTCTCACGCTACTGCCTTCCTCTAGCTGGGTTTCATCATCAGACCCTTCGAAACGCTGGGCATCCTCCTGGAGCATGTACCCAACACTGTGCTGAAACAGTTCGGGGGACTCCTCAGGAGGAGGACATGGTGGGTCTAGGGAAGGAGTGACTGATGATTTGTCTGACATTGATACCAGGGAAGACGACGCTTTGGCAGCTGCTTTTCCAGTACCCTGAGCCTGGGTGAGAGAGGATGAGGAGGAGGAGGAGGGCTTGGTCATCCACTCTACCAAGTCTTCGGCATGATGTGGCTCAACATGTCCAGCTGCCGAAAAGAAGGACAAGCGTGTCCCATGGCCATGTGCTGATGACAATGCACCGCGTCCACGACCAGCACTGTTGCCCCCAGACACAGAGCCTGCTTGCCCTCTTTTATTGCCTCCTGACTGTCTGCCTCTCCTTGTTTGCCTTCCAGACATTCTAATAGATGGCCTGCAGGGAGATGGGAAAAAAGCAATAAGGGCTACCTTCAGGTGTCCTTCTCTGTCCCTTGAAACAAGGACTTTCACAGTGAAAGAAACTGACACTCTCCCTACCTACAGTTTTCTGTCCCTAGAAAAAATATTTTTTTTAAGCACAATATAGCACAAGGACAATTCACTCACTGTCCTTACAGGTCCCTGGAAACAAGGACTTGCAGAGTGAAAGAAAAAAAACACTCTCCCTACCTACAGTTTTCTGTCCCTAGAATAAATGTTTTTTTTAATCACAATATAGCACAAGGACAATTCACTCACTGTCCTTACAGGTCCCTGGAAACAAGGACTTGCAGAGTGAAATAAACTGACACTCTCCCTACCTACAGTTTTCTGTCCCTAGAATAAATGTTTTTTTTAAGCACAATATAGCACAAGGACAATTCACTCACTGTCCTTACAGGTCCCTGGAAACAAGGACTTGCAGAGTGAAAGAAAAAAAACACTCTCCCTACCTACAGTTTTCTGTCCCTAGAAAAAATGTTTTTTTTAATCACAATATAGCACAAGGACAATTCACTCACTGTCCTTACAGGTCCCTGGAAACAAGGACTTGCAGAGTGAAATAAACTGACACTCTCCCTACCTACAGTTTTCTGTCCCTAGAATAAATGTTTTTTTAAGCACAATATAGCACAAGGACAATTCACTCACTGTCCTTACAGGTCCCTGGAAACAAGGACTTGCAGAGTGAAAGAAAAAAAACACTCTCCCTACCTACAGTTTTCTGTCCCTAGAAAAAATGTTTTTTTTAATCACAATATAGCACAAGGACAATTCACTCACTGTCCTTACAGGTCCCTGGAAACAAGGACTTGCAGAGTGAAATAAACTGACACTCTCCCTACCTACAGTTTTCTGTCCCTAGAATAAATGTTTTTTTTAAGCACAATATAGCACAAGGACAATTCACTCACTGTCCTTACAGGTCCCTGGAAACAAGGACTTGCAGAGTGAAAGAAAAAAAACACTCTCCCTACCTACAGTTTTCTGTCCCTAGAAAAAATGTTTTTTTTAATCACAATATAGCACAAGGACAATTCACTCACTGTCCTTACAGGTCCCTGGAAACAAGGACTTGCAGAGTGAAATAAACTGACACTCTCCCTACCTACAGTTTTCTGTCCCTAGAATAAATGGTTTTTTTAAGCACAATATAGCACAAGGACAATTCACTCACTGTCCTTACAGGTCCCTGGAAACAAGGACTTGCAGAGTGAAAGAAAAAAAACACTCTCCCTACCTACAGTTTTCTGTCCCTAGAAAAAATGTTTTTTTTAATCACAATATAGCACAAGGACAATTCACTCACTGTCCTTACAGGTCCCTGGAAACAAGGACTTGCAGAGTGAAATAAACTGACACTCTCCCTACCTACAGTTTTCTGTCCCTAGAATAAATGTTTTTTTAAGCACAATATAGCACAAGGACAATTCACTCACTGTCCTTACAGGTCCCTGGAAACAAGGACTTGCAGAGTGAAAGAAAAAAAACACTCTCCCTACCTACAGTTTTCTGTCCCTAGAAAAAATGTTTTTTTTAATCACAATATAGCACAAGAACAATTCACTCACTGTCCTTACAGGTCCCTGGAAACAAGGACTTGCAGAGTGAAAGAAAAAAAACACTCTCCCTACCTACAGTTTTCTGTCCCTAGAAAAAATGTTTTTTTTAATCACAATATAGCACAAGGACAATTCACTCACTGTCCTTACAGGTCCCTGGAAACAAGGACTTGCAGAGTGAAATAAACTGACACTCTCCCTACCTACAGTTTTCTGTCCCTAGAATAAATGTTTTTTTAAGCACAATATAGCACAAGGACAATTCACTCACTGTCCTTACAGGTCCCTGGAAACAAGGACTTGCAGAGTGAAATAAACTGACACTCTCCCTACCTACAGTTTTCTGTCCCTAGAATAAATGTTTTTTTTAAGCACAATATAGCACAAGGACAATTCACTCACTGTCCTTACAGGTCCCTGGAAACAAGGACTTGCAGAGTGAAAGAAAAAAAACACTCTCCCTACCTACAGTTTTCTGTCCCTAGAAAAAATGTTTTTTTTAATCACAATATAGCACAAGGACAATTCACTCACTGTCCTTACAGGTCCCTGGAAACAAGGACTTGCAGAGTGAAATAAACTGACACTCTCCCTACCTACAGTTTTCTGTCCCTAGAATAAATGTTTTTTTAAGCACAATATAGCACAAGGACAATTCACTCACTGTCCTTACAGGTCCCTGGAAACAAGGACTTGCAGAGTGAAAGAAAAAAAACACTCTCCCTACCTACAGTTTTCTGTCCCTAGAAAAAATGTTTTTTTTAATCACAATATAGCACAAGGACAATTCACTCACTGTCCTTACAGGTCCCTGGAAACAAGGACTTGCAGAGTGAAATAAACTGACACTCTCCCTACCTACAGTTTTCTGTCCCTAGAATAAATGTTTTTTTTAAGCACAATATAGCACAAGGACAATTCACTCACTGTCCTTACAGGTCCCTGGAAACAAGGACTTGCAGAGTGAAAGAAAAAAAACACTCTCCCTACCTACAGTTTTCTGTCCCTAGAAAAAATGTTTTTTTTAATCACAATATAGCACAAGGACAATTCACTCACTGTCCTTACAGGTCCCTGGAAACAAGGACTTGCAGAGTGAAATAAACTGACACTCTCCCTACCTACAGTTTTCTGTCCCTAGAATAAATGTTTTTTTTTAAGCACAATATAGCACAGGGAGAATTCACTCACTGTCCTTCCAGGTCCCTGGAAACAAGGACTTGCAGAGTGAAAGAAAAAAAACACTCTCCCTACCTACAGTTTTCTGTCCCTAGAAAAAATGTTTTTTTTAATCACAATATAGCACAAGGACAATTCACTCACTGTCCTTACAGGTCCCTGGAAACAAGGACTTGCAGAGTGAAATAAACTGACACTCTCCCTACCTACAGTTTTCTGTCCCTAGAATAAATGTTTTTTTTAAGCACAATATAGCACAAGGACAATTCACTCACTGTCCTTACAGGTCCCTGGAAACAAGGACTTGCAGAGTGAAAGAAAAAAAACACTCTCCCTACCTACAGTTTTCTGTCCCTAGAATAAATGTTTTTTTTAAGCACACTATAGCACAAGCACAAAACACACTGACACTCTCCCTACCTATCCTTCTCTTTCCCTAAACTAAAGGAATCCAGGTTAAGCAAGAAAGAAATAACAGTCACTGTCCCTGCCTATGCTGCTCTATCCCTGCTCCGGAACACACTACACTAGGCCGCCGTGCTGGCGGCCTTTTATAGTGTGGGGCGTGTACTAAACACCCTCAGCAATAATTGGCCACAGGCATCCTGCCTGTGGCCAATCATTGCTCTCCTCGCTGCCGGCGCTGTGATTGGCCAAGCATGCGGGGTCACAGTGCATGCTTGGCCAATCACAGCGCCTGGATGACACTGCGATGGCGTAGTGCATTGTGGGCCGTTCGCGTCACTCGAATTTGGCGCGAACGGCCCAAATCGTTCGATCTTCGTCGAACGATCGAACAGCCGATGTTCGAGTCGAACGTATGTTCGACTCGAACACGAAGCTCATCCCTAATTATAATGTAATAAGACCATATCAAAACCTCTCATTTATGCAATTATTATGCTTTTCACTGAACAATAAGATGGACACATGTTTAAAAATCAAAACTACTCATTTACACTTTGAAATGATATCTGAATGACAGTACAAGAATACTATGGTATATATTAAAAGCTAATTTTACAAGGATGATTTCCAGTTTAAACACAAGGGGATTGAGTGTGTGTTTGCCTCTATCACTGTTAATAGTGGCTGCTTTCCTGCAGCCGAGATCACAACTGACTATAAAACGATATATTCCTTTCAACTATGCTTCAGCTCTAGTAATGTACACTGCTCTCCCGTACTCCCCTCCCAGAAATGCAGGATGGTTATCCTCAACCTGTCATCCTGTCGGATTTAGCAACAGTTAAAGCAGTATTAACCACTTCAATATCAGGCACTTTTACCCCCTTCCTGCCCAGGCCAATTTTCAGCTTTCAGCAATTTTACACTTTGAATGCAATATAATGTTACCAACTTCTTTTTTTTTTTTACACATTATTGTTTGCATAGAGAAATTAATTTAATTAATTCAGTCTGTTTTGCTAGATTAGCTGTGTTTGAACAGAGACAATCACATGGTACAGATGGGCTGTGATTGTCCCAGTCTGTATCATGTGATCATACTGACAAATCAAAGCTAACAACACTTGAAAGTAAGCCATCTATTGTTTACCACTGTCATGTGCCCAGCTGGCGGATGCATCAGGTGACAGATCACTCTGCTGCGTGGTCCCGGGGCGTGATCTGGGAGGACGTCATATGATGTCCACCCGGATCGAAGAGAGGTTCCCCCCGGTGCCATCTTGCTATAGGCCGAGCGGGACTGTACTAAAATAAAAATATTGAAGCTTACTAATCCTTAAAGGGGTTGTAAAGGTTAGTTTTTTATTTTCTAAATAGGTTCCTTTAAGCTAGTGCATTGTTGGTTCACTTTTCCTTCGATTTCCCTTCTAAATGTTTTTTTTCTTTGTTTTCTTTGTCTGAATTTCTCACTTCCTGTTCCTCCTCAGTAAGCTGTTCAGTAAGCTGTTCTGGCTGACTAAACACCACTCGGATGATGGTGTGAAGTCTACTGAGGAGAAACAGGAAGTGAGAAATTCAGACAAAGAAAAAAAAATTTAGAAGGGAAATCGAAGGAAAAGGTAAGTGAACCAACAATGCACTAGCTTAAAGAAACCTATTTAGAAAATAAAAAAAGGAACCTTTACAACCCCTTTAAATGCAATGGCTTTGTTAGTTGTTTTTTTTTTAGACTTTATTATTTTTATTTTTATCCACTCAGTAACACACTACCTGTCTGTTGGAGGAAAGGTGAGTATTCCTCCCTTGAGTTCCACTTTAAAGCCAAACTCCAGCTAACACTTTATAAGCGGTTACAGCTGCGGCTTTTTTTTTTCTATTGGGAAAAAAGGTTTCAACAAAGAAAAATAAAGTTTTGCCTTTGGTTAATTGTTAAACTTGTTTGATGGTATTTTCCATTAAAGTATAGCTACACTGTAGTTTAACAGCTTGCCGACCGTATAACCTATATATATGGCAGCAAGAGGACTCGGCTGCACCAGATCACGTACCTAGTACGTGATCTGACAATTCTGGTTAGGGGGCACGTGCGTGTGCCACCGGCAACCCGGTCGTGCTGTGATTAAACACAGCAGATGTCGATCACCGGGTTCCAACCAATGGATTACCACCGACACTCAGTAATCGTTATGAATTTACACAAGACAGGGCTCTGCCTATGTAAACAAGGCAGAGCTCTGTCCAGCCAGGAGGGAAGTAAAATATTTTCTTTCCTCACAAAGCAGTGAATAAAATCTGTTACTTCCCCTAGTGAAAGCACCACACAAAGTACATATAAACACTGACTAGGCACACATTTAACCCTTTTTATTGTTTTAGATGTTTAACACCTTCCCAGCCAGTGTCATTAGTACATTGACAGTGCATATATTTAACACTGATCACTGTGTTAAGCCCTGTACACACGATCGGTTTTAATGATGAAAACAGTCCGATGGACTTTTTTCATCGGACAAACCGATCGTGTATGGGCCCCATCTGTCTTTTTCCCATCAGTGTTGAAAAATAGAACATGTTTTAAATTTATCCGATGGAAAAAAAAACGATAGCAAATTACTATCGTCTGTGGGGAACTCCATCGGATAAAAAACACATGCATGCTCAGAATCAAGTCGACGCATGCTCAGAAGCATAGAACTTCATTTTTCTTGGCTCGTCGGAGTGTTTTACGTCATGGCGTTTGGGACGATTGGTTTTTTGACTGATGGTGTGTAGGGAAGACTGATGGAAGTCAGCTTCATCGGATTTCCGATGGAAAAATCCATTGGTTTAAAATCCATAGGAAATGCGATTGTGTGTACAGGGCTTTAGTGTCACTGGTTCCCATAAAGTGTTAAAAGTATCAGTGTCTGAATGCCCATCGCAATTTCATTCCTGCTTTAAGTTGCTGATCACCGGCATTACTAGTCAAAAAAAAATAAAAAAAATTCAAGTATATATCCCATAGTTTGTAGGCGCTATAACTTTTGTGCAAACCAATCTTATTGGGATTTTTTTTATTGGGATTTTTTTAAACAAAAATATGTAGCAGAATACATTTTGGCCTAAATTTATCAATAAGAAAAAATATATAGTCGCGCTAACTTATGAATATAAACATAAGCCCACCACTGAGTAATTGAAAAAATTGTTTCCAAATCACCACAGTGATAAATTATGTGAGTGCTCAGTGAAGAACAATAACTAAACAATGTAAACAAAGCATATAAATTAATAATAATACAAACTTAATTAATAATATTATTACATGCTTGTATAGGACCCTTAAATGATCAAGTCTAAAGTCCATACAAAAAAAACACACCCGTGATCAAGTGTCCATACTAGATAAAAAAGAAAAAAGGAAAAAAGAAAGAAAACAAAACAAAAACGATTCCAAATCTTCTTGTATTCGTGACTTTCACCACCACCAGTAAAAATTCCTGCTTACCAAAAAGCGATGGTCCCCTATGACGGAGGACCCCAAACAGCCTCAAATGGTAATCAATAGGACTCCAAGCTTCAGTATATGTTGAGCCTCAATTAATTTGGTAGCCAAAACGCTCATATACCATCATGCAGTACTCGATGCGGAACATGAAAGGAAGGGAGGACACTACATAGTGTAAAATCCTTGGTGGATGTTTATTTAAAAGAAGAAAACATACTTACAAAAATGCAGTTTAAAAACAGCCTTAGAAGTGTGACAGCGCCGACCGGTCAAAGGCGCTAGTCACACACATACGTCCGTGGAAGTCGAGCAGTGGAGGGTGACGTCAGCACAAAGCTCGTATCCTGCCCTACGCGTTTCGTGAAAATTCACGTCGTCTCGAGACGACGTGAATTTTCACGAAACGCGTAGGGCAGGATACGAGCTTTGTGCTGACGTCACCCTCCACTGCTCGACTTCCACGGACGTATGTGTGTGACTAGCGCCTTTGACCGGTCGGCGCTGTCACACTTCTAAGGCTGTTTTTAAACTGCATTTTTGTAAGTATGTTTTCTTCTTTTAAATAAACATCCACCAAGGATTTTACACTATGTAGTGTCCTCCCTTCCTTTCATGTTCCGCATCGAGTACTGCATGATGGTATATGAGCGTTTTGGCTACCAAATTAATTGAGGCTCAACATATACTGAAGCTTGGAGTCCTATTGATTACCATTTGAGGCTGTTTGGGGTCCTCCGTCATAGGGGACCATCGCTTTTTGGTAAGCAGGAATTTTTACTGGTGGTGGTGAAAGTCACGAATACAAGAAGATTTGGAATCGTTTTTGTTTTGTTTTCTTTCTTTTTTCCTTTTTTCTTTTTTATCTAGTATGGACACTTGATCACGGGTGTGTTTTTTTTGTATGGACTTTAGACTTGATCATTTAAGGGTCCTATACAAGCATGTAATAATATTATTAATTAAGTTTGTATTATTATTAATTTATATGCTTTGTTTACATTGTTTAGTTATTGTTCTTCACTGAGCACTCACATAATTTATCACTGTGGTGATTTGGAAACAATTTTTTCAATTACTCAGTGGTGGGCTTATGTTTATATTCATAAGTTAGCGCGACTATATATTTTTTCTTATTTGTATGCACTGTTAGTTTTCAGAATAGTTGCTGCTTTTTCCCTTTGTTTGTTCCTAGGCATTTGATATATCTGCCTAGTTCCATACCTGTAGCGCAATTTCTTTTTTCACTTTCTAAATTTATCAATGAATTCGATTTTTTTACATTTTTTTTTAATTGGATGTTTTATAGCAGAAAGAATAAAATTGTTGGTATTTTTTTGTTTATAGCACAAAAAATAAAAACCGCAGAGGTGATCAAATACCACCAAAAGAAAGCTCTATTTGCTGGAAAAAAAAAGGACTTTTATTTTGGTACAGTGTCGCACGACTGCGCAATTGTCAGTTAAAGTAGCGCAGTGCCGTTTGCAAAAATGGCCTGGTCATGAAGGAGGTAAAAAAAAAAAAAAACTAAAACTATCAACCAAACTAATGTGACAGAGAGACTATAGTAATGTCATTGCAGCCGCCCGTATATATTTATCGTTTGAGGTTATTAAAGGGGTTGTAAAGGTTAATTTTTTATTTTCTAAATAGGTTCCTTTAAGCTAGTGCATTGTTGGTTCACTTACCTTTTCCTTTGATTTACCTTCTAAATGTTTTTTTTCTTTGTCTGAATTTCTCACTTCCTGTTTCTCCTCCGTAAACTTCACACCATCATCCGAGTGGTGTGGAGTCAGCCAGAACAGCTTACTGAACAGCTTACTGAGGAGGAACAGGAAGTGAGAAATTCAGACAAAGAAAACAAAGAAAAAAAATATTTAGAAGGTAAATCGAAGGAAAAGGTAAGTAAACCAACAATGCACTAGCTTAAAGGAACCTATTTAGAAAATAAAAAACGAACCTTTACAACCCCTTTAAGTTAGAAAAAAAAAAAAAAAAGCTGTGCTTTTGTATTATTATGCAATTTTTCCACCTCACCCAGACCTAGCAATTGGCTTTCACCAAATTGAAGCATAGTGAGCAATATATATGGGGATGTGTATGGGGATGTGTCTTGAGAAAGATGGACTGAACTTCATCGAAACGTTGACAATAAAACACTGCTGTTTTTGATCTTCCTCTTCTGCAAAGACACGTAAGTGCCTCTAAACCAGTTTTGGATTTATATGGGAATGTGTAGGATATTTCCATTGATATTTCCATCGGTTGGACCAGCCAAAGAGGGGAAGTAGAATCCTCCTGGACCATGCTAGAGGACCTAATGCACGTGTACTGTTTTACTGTTTTACTGATGGTAGTTGTTCTTTAAAAAAAAGAAATATGTTAATATCCAAACACAGATCATTTATCCTTTTTCCAGTTACTAAAACGAAAGTCCCAAGATACACCATCATCGTTCAGTACATAAAACCTTTTCTATTTGTAGCACATCTTCACCGCTAAAAACATTTGGAGAACTGCCACCAAGCTCCACAGAACATATACTTAATTCTAAATGAAAAACAAAGTGCATATATTTTTACTGACATTTCCAGAAAACTTCTTCCATCTCCCTCTCACTATAAAGTCTTTATTAAGAATCTGAAGCAGTTCTACTGGGGGAGTTTTATCTTGTCTGCTTTCTTGTGAAAGGATCTGCTTCATTGCTTACCATTGCTAATTTAGATGGCCCTACTGCTTTTCATAAGATAAAATGTTAATGCTAATTTAAATACATTTTGATCACACTTCAAAGACATGTCATGCCGGGATGAAATGAAAATAAAAGAGACAACTTGATGTAGGATGAAGCCTCCACAGCTTAACGCCGGTGGCACAGTCTGGTCTATTTTAAGCATGCTTATTAACAAAAGCTATATGCCAAAGACTTTTTCATGCAGTAATGATTATTTCATGTTATTTGCATGCAGCTTCCTAATGTTAATTGTACGCATTAATCAGCAATGAAAATATCTAATGCCCCGTACACACGATCGTTTTTCATGCCGTTAAAACTGCCATTTTAAAAAATGGCCCTGAAAAATGATCGTGTGTATGCTCCAGAGCATTTTTAACGACGTGAAAAACGGCCATTAAAAATTCCAGACATGCTCTCTTTTTTCACGTCGTTTTTCATGTCGTTTTTTTTAACGACGTGAAAAACGATAGTGTGTATGCTTTAACGACGTGAAAAAAACGCGCATGCTCAGAATCAAGTATGAGACGGGAGCGCTCGTTCTGGTAAAACTAGCGTTCGTAATGGAGATAGCACATTCATTACACAGTAACGGACTGAAAAGCGCGAATCGTCGCTCAACAAACTTTACTAACATGAAGGGTGGCGCCATTCGAACGGAACTTCCCCTTTATAGTGCCGTCGTACGTGTTGAACGTCACTGCGCTTTGCTTGATCGTTTTTTTTAATGATGGTGTGTACGCAAGGCAGGCTTGAGAGGAAACATGAAAAAAAACGAGGAGAAAAACGTCGGTTTAAAAAATGACATTAAAAACGATCGTGTGTACGGGGCATAAGACGTATTGCAACCATATGATGGAGCATTAAAGAAGACTTGGATTTTATTCAGTAATGCGGATTGACCATAACTAAATAAGTACAGTTTTAATGTTGACTTTTTGCACTTTGGTTTTGTTAACCTCCCTGGCGGTATGATTCTGTCAGATTTTAGGTGCTGAATGCGGTACCATTATTCTGCATGGAAATTTGGCGTTTTATATTGCAGGCCTGTAATTCTTAGGAATAACTCACTGAAATCTGTCCAAACAAGAGTCTAGTAGACATCCCGGGTATGATAAAGTTCAAAAAACAAAATTATACATTATAATAAAATCAATAACTATAAAATAATTCTAACAAATAATAATATAATAATAATAAAAGTGTTTTTCAGTGTTTGATGATGAATTTCCCCACAAATCGCTATCGCTTAATTCTGCGAGTGATTCTAATTTATTATCGCTGTTTTTTAGCTGGTCTAAAACCACTTTTGACATAAAGGGACACTTTTTGGTTGCTATGGACAATCTCCAGTTTCCAGGCAGAAAGAACAGTTTTTATTATATAAAAGTGCATGCAGGACACTGGACAGACCACTAGGGACAAAGGGGGTGTGTAATTATTTTATACAGTACTGTAATCTGTAAGATTACAGTATACTGTATGTATACTGTGTTTTAACTTTTTTGAATTTGGCGCCGATCTCCGTCCCCGTGCGTCGTAACGTCGCAGGGAACGGAGCTCGGCGGCACTCGGAAGTGTGTGAATCGAGCGAGATGACGGCTCGATTACACAGCGGAGAGGCATCGCAGGATCCAGGGGACAAGGTAAGTAACTCTGCCTGGATCACTGCGACGCAGCCCGAGTCTGGCTCGGGGTTACCGCTTTTGGTGCTGAAATTTAACCCCGAGCCAGACTCGGGAATACCGCTAGGAAGGTTAAAGAGAGCCTATAATTATTCCTGGTATTACAGAAACAGATACTAAGAAAGCAATGCTCGTGTGTAGAAAAGGATGCCCTTTTGCCAATTCCTGATCACTTTGTTTGAAGTACATAGGACTGTCCTCCCTTGCTGTATTCAATGTTGTTTCTCAGATGTATGCTGCTTTGGAGACCAAATATGCATGCCGGAGAAACAATATTGTACAACCCAAATGACATGCTAATGTGCTCATGCTCCAGGTTTCCCTCTTACTCCTTAAACTGAACATGAATTTGCTTGGACTGGTTGCTATTACCATCCATCCAGCATATTGGGAAAATTCCTGTGACACACTAAAGCCGATCAAGAAACGTGTGATGGTAGGGTTTTGTCGGAAAATCCGACCGTTTGTATGCTCCATCGGACAATTGTTGTCAGATTTTCTGACAACAAATGTTGGATAGCATGCTTTAAAATTTTCCGACAACAAATGTGTGATGTCGGATTATCCGATCGTGTGTACACAAGTCCGTCGGAAAAAAATCCAAAGTATAAACACGCATGCTCAGAAGCAATGCTAACCATAAGACAACATTAGCAGAAGATGCCCAAAGGGTGGCGCTAAAGAGCTCAAAAAACCACATAGTTTCGTATTTGCCGTCTGTATGCAGAACAAGTTAACGGCCAACGCCCTTCGGACAAAATTCCACGGCTTTGTCCGAGGGAAATCCAATCGTGTGTATGAGGCTTAAGCCTAAGCTGACACTTGTGTTTGGAGAAAGAGGTGGTAAAAACACTTGGCTGAGGCTTGTTTTCACTGCTCCCCAACCTATCCCCCTAAGATGTTTTGGGGTATACACATGCTGTAGCCATGATGCTTTCATTCCTTATTTCAGGTTTGGTGGGCAGTACCACCTGTCGAACGTAACCCATTCAAGAAAATGGGACTGTGTCACAACCACCCGGCATTGCATGTGACTGTGGCACAGGCTTTTAGAGGAGTACTACAGGCAGTGAGGAGGTGTTGTGCCATTTCCTTACTGACTGTTTTAACCCTTAAAAGCATGCAAAGTGCTGGATTCTGACTGTGAGGCAGGGACTTCCCATCTCACATCGGGAACAATGCAGAGTTGGTCTGATCGCCCATAAGCCATTCATAGACAGTATGACTACAAAGCTTCTCTGATTGACCAAGTCGAAAAGCATGGCATCCTCAGCCTGCCTATCTGCCTTAGCCAATCAGAGGAAGCTTTGCATTCCTTCACAGAACGCAAAGCTGCTTATGAATGGCTGAGCCCCACTCAGACCAACTCTGCTTTGTTCTGGGTGTGAGATGGGAAGGTTCTGTCTCACAGCTGGAACCGAAAACGGTGTACTGTATGTAGCTGAAGCTACATACAGTTCATGCAGTGCTTAGAGCCTGTACAGCACTTAGTGAAGAAAATAGTTAGTTTGGACCATCTTGGTCCAAATTAACTATTTAAGGTTACAATAAACATGGAGATTAGCTGTAAAAAATACAGTATCTCACAAAAGTCAGTACACGCCTCACATTTTCGTAAATATTTTATCTTTTCATGTGACAACACTGAAGAAATTACTCTTTGCTACAATGTAAAGTAGCGAGTGTACAGCTTCTATAACAGTGTACATTTGCTGTCCCCTCAAAATAACTCACACAGCCATTAATGTCTAAACCGCTGGCAATAAAAGTGAGTACACTCCGAAGTGAAAATGTCCAAATTGGGCCCAATTAGCCATTTTCCCTCTGTGGTGTCATGTGATTTGTTAGTGTTACAAGGTCTCAGGTGTGAATGGGGAGCAGGTGTGCTAAATTTGGTGTTATCACTCTCACCCTCTCATACTGGTCACTGGAAGTTCAACATGGCACCTCATGGCAAAGAACTCTCTGAGGATCTAAAAAAAATAATTGTTGCTCTACATAAAGATGGCATAGGCTATAGGAAGATTGCCAAGACCCTGAAACTGAGCAGCAGCACGGTGGCCAAGACCATACAGCAGTTTAACAGGACAGGTTCAACTCAGAACAGGCCTTGCCATGGTCAACCAAAGAAGTTGAGTGCAGGTTCTCAGCATCATATTCAGAGGTTGTCTTTGGGAAATAGACGTATGAGTGCTGCCAGCTTTGCTGCAGAGGTTGAATGGGTGAGGGGTCAGCCTGTTAGTGCTCAAACTAAGGACATGGTTTACTGGAACCATGTCTTGTGGTCTGATGAGATCAAGATAAATTATTTGGTTCAGAAGGTATAAGCGTGTGTGGGGGCAACCAGGTGAGGAGTACAAAGACAAGTAAGTCTTGCCTAGTATGCCTACAGTCAAGCATGGTGGTGGGAGTTTCATGGTCTGGGGCTGCATGAGTGCTGCCGGAACTGGGAAGCTACAGTTCATTGAGGGAACATGAATGCCAACATGTACTGTGACATACTGAAGCAGAGCATGACCCCCTCCCTTTTGAGACTGGGCCGCAGGGCAGTATTCCAACATGATAACGACCCCAAACACACCTCCAAGATGACCCCTGCCTTGCTAAAGAAGCTGAGAGTAAAGGTGATGGACTGACCAAGCATGTCTCCAGACCTAAACCCTATTGAGCATCTGTGGGGCATCCTCAAATGGAAGGTAGAGGAGCGCAAGGTCTCTAACATCCACCATCTCCGTGATGTCATCATGGAAGAGTGGAAGAGAACTCCAGGGGCAACCTGTGAAGCTCTGGTGAACTCCATGTCCAAGAGGGTTAAGGCAGTGCTGGGAAATAATGGTGGCCACACAAAATATTGACACTTTGAGCCCAATTTGGACATTTTCACTTAGGGGTGTACTCACTTTTGTTACTAGCGGTTTAGACATTAATGGCTGTGTGTTGAGTTTATCTTTAGGAGACAGCAAATGTATACTGTTATACAAGATGTACACTCACTACTTTACATTGTAGAAAAGTGTAATTTCTTCAGTGTTGTCACATGAAAAGATAAAAAAAAATATTTACAAAAATGGGAGGGGTGTACTCACTTTTGTGAGATACTGTATATAAAGATAACCGGGGAGATAATTTGGAGATTAAACTCAGGTGAGGTGTTATTAGGAAAACATAATAGAACCTGACTTTGGGATTGGTTTACTTAAGATGTGGAGAATATTAACTTAGCAAAGTACCGGTAAGTGTTTAATTAGCAAAATGAATGTTCATTAACCGCTTAAGGACCGCACACTGTAGATATACGTCAGCAGAATGGCATGGACAGGCATAATCACGTACCTGTACGTGGCCCTTTAAATGCCTGCCGTGTGGTCGCGCGCGCCGCCGGCAACGCGCTCAAGACCCTGCCGCCTTCCCCGTGAGTCGGACCGCGGGTCCCGAGGACTCGATCGCCGTGGCGATCGTCTCACGGAGGTATAGAGCGGGGAGATGCTTCTGTAAACAAGCATCTCCCTGCTCTGACTAGTGACAATGACACTGATGTCGGCTCCGTGTACACGGAGCGAAGATCAGTGTCATGTGACACAGAGCCCAACCCCCCCAGTTAGAAACACAATGCAGGGAACACTTAACTTATTTATTCTTCTAGCGTGGTGACGCTCGCTTCGGGCAATCCCCAGTTGATGTCCGTGGTGACGAAACGCGTAGGGTGATGGTGACGTCATCACGCATTTGATCACATACGAGGAAGTATCTGAGGAGCACAGGAGCTCGGGAAAATTCGAACCAACGCTGCCGTATGCAGCACTGTTATTGCTGCACATCATCTGTTTTTTATCGCTGACTGATCATCTACCAATTGTAAGGGCAACCTTTATTAATTCAATAAACCGGATTTTTACTTATTACACTATGGAGTTTTTTTGTTTTCTCTCCCATTCGGAATAATTTCGGGCTGGTGAGAACTGCTCAGGATATCGTTGGGCTGTGGGGAAGCCTTATTCCCTGTGTTAGGTGAGACTGTGGATACAGTCATGGCTATCCGGTAAGCAGGACCACCACACACCTGGGTGTCACGTTTGCCAGTCTGCACATCTCCCCTGGGAAGAAGCTTCTCTAGCCACTCACTCCTTTTACCGTTCTGGGACTTTTTGCTCATGATGTTTTAGTTACTGTATTCATTTCACTAATTATTTACAGCATCATTTTTATTTTATTTTTCATTTTTACCTTTGTTTGGTAATCTCTTTAGTATCACTTCACGGTGTGTTTATTTGTGATTTTTGGTTATTTATTCATTTTGGTTTTTATTGCTTGGACTAGATTAGGTTTACTGGTCCTCTATTCACCTATTTAGCGCTGCATATTTTATTTTTATTATTTTTAACACTTAACTCCTACAGCGCCACCTAGTGGTTAACCCCTTCACTGCCAGTGTCATTTTCACAGTAACCAGTGCATTTTTTTAGCACTGATCGCTGTGAAAATGACAATGGTCCCAAAAATGTGTCAAAAGTGTCCGATGTGTCCGCCATAATGTTGCAGTCATGGAAAAAATCACTGATCGCCGCCATTACTGGTAAAAACGATATTTTTTTATAAAAATGCCATAAAACTATCCCCTATTTTGTAAACGCTATAACTTTTGCGCAAACCAATCAATAAACGCCGATTGTGATTTTTTTTTAACCAAAAATATGTGGAAGAATACATTATCGGCCTAAAATGAGGAAAAAAAATGTTTTTTTTATATATTTTTGGGGATATTTATTATAGCAAAAAGTAAAAAATATTGCATTTTTTTCTAAATTGTCGCTCTATTTTTGTTTATAGCGCAAAAAATAAAAACCACAGAGGTGATCAAATACCACCAAAAGAAATCTCTATTTATAGGAAAAAAAAGGACGTCAATTTTGTTTGGGAGCCACGTCGCACGACCGCGCAATTGTCAGTTAAAGCGACGCAGTGCCGAATCGCAAAAAGGTGCCTGGTCTTTAACCAGCCAAAATGGTCCGGGGCTTAAGTGGTTAAGCAAAATAAACGTTCACGTAACAAAATGTAGCTGTGTTCACTTTGAATACTCAATTATGTGCAATAGTAAATACAATTTTGCTTTGTACGTGAGTGGATGATTAAAGTGATTAAGTGAACATTTTCTAATCTTTAAGTAAATCAAACACATCAAGTGCTCAAAGGAAAGTTTAAAGCCTGTGGAAAAGACAGGTCCACACTGTTTATTTCTGTAAAAAACTGAAAATTTATATCAAATACTTACCGTAATTTTCCTTTCCTGATGGACTCCATGGCAGCCTACGTGTGGGTTAATCCCGCCCCTCATACCTCATAGGACCCTTCTCCCATAAATCTTTGCTCTGGGCCAGAGGCCGTGTTCCATAATTTAGCCTACTCCAGCCACTGGGAGGGAACTCCTGCTGCCATGGAGTCCATCAGGAAAGGAAAATTACGGTAAGTATTTGATATAAATTTTCCGTTTTCCTGACAGACTCCATGGCAGCCTACGTGTGGGAAATAACTAGCCATACACACCCGGGTGGGCAGAGTGCTGGACAAAAGAAAAAAGGTTTAATTGGCACCATCAATAGACAAGATACGTAAACCAAATTAAACAGAAGATAATGAGGCTGGCTCTACGCAGTAGTGTGCCATGAACGTGTTAATTGAAGACCACAAGGCCACCTTGCAAATAACTTCTGGAGGCACGTGACGTGATGCCGCCCATGATGAAGACACTTCTAGTTGAGTGAGCAGTCACCGCTTCTGGAGGCGCCAAGCCCTTGGCTTTATAGGCCCACTGAATGGCCTGAACAATCCCTGCTCCGATAGATCTGGAAGAGGCACGCATTCCCTTATAATTCCTGTGAAAAGAACGAGCAGGTGGTCGGTCTGACGGAAAGAAGCTGTAGCTTCAAGATACTGACTCAGAGCTTTTCCAACATCTAAGGGATAAACACTGGAATCCTCGGTAGATCTGAACGTTGGAAGAGCAATCTCCTGCTTGTCATGAAACACAGATGCCACTTTGGGGTTTGAACCCAACATAGGAATTAAAAAGTTTAGAAATGGCTCCTTGCATCCCAGAGAGCTGATTTCAGAGACCCTCTTGGCCGATGTTATAGCCACCAAGAAGACAACTATTAGAGAGAGTCATTTGACAGAAGATTGATCTTCATGTTCCAACTCTCTACCTAAGAAAAAATCCAGGACAAGGGGAAGATCCCAATTAGAAAAACTTGGCTCTGAGGTCTGAGCCTTATTGCTCCTCTGAACAACTACTGAGTAAGAGGGTGTCTAGCCCAGGAAACACCCGTAAAGGCAGAGATTACAGCAATTTGGACTCGCAGCGAGCTGACTGACAATGAGAGATCCAATCCTGATTGTAAGAAGCCCAGGATATCATGTATCTTTGGGTTATTGCAAGAACCTGCAGTGGAAGAGGTGTAGTCTGAAAACTTTTTCCAAATCCTCTGGTAGACCCTGTTGGTGCCTGTTCTTCTGGCATTTAATATTGTGGAGATGGCCCTACTTGGACAGCCTAGGGCCTCCAACCTTCCCCTCTCAAGAACCAGATCATCAGATGTAGATGGGCCGGGCATGGATGTAGAAATGCCCCTTGTGATAGGAGATCTGGTCTGGAGGGTAGAGGAACTGGGTCCCGGAAGCTGAGTTGCATCAGCAGTGGAAACCATGGCTTGTTTGGCCAGTACGGGACTATTGCCACTATCTCTGCTTCTTCCATCCTGAGCCTCGACAAAAAACGGAGAATGACAGGAACCGGGGGAAAGGCATAGGCCCTGTGGAACCGCCAACGGTCTGTCAGAGCATCTACCCAAAAGCCTGGGAATACCAAGACCTCGTGTAGTATCTCTCTAGTCTGAAGTTACATGGGGAGGCGAACAAGTCTACTTCCGGAATGACTCCCAGGGACAGGACCCACCTGAAGACTTCGGGGGGGGGGGGGAAGTCCACTCGTTGTCCAGAGAAACTCTCAACAGAAAATCTGCCTGAACGTTCGGGACTCCAGGGAGATAGACAGCTGACAGGTTGGCCAGGTTTTTCTGAGCCCAGATCATGATAGGCTCTATTTCCTTTGACAAGGAGAGACTGCGAGTACCCCCTGTCTCTTGATGTATGCGACTGCCGTTGTGTTGTCCAGTCTTAGGAGGACTGAGTCTCCTGCTGTTAAGTGGTGAAAGGCCTGCAGAGCGCAGAACGCTGCCCGGAGTTCCAGAACATTGGAGACTATCCTGTGAGAGGGAAAATTCCATATGCCTTGGGCTACTTCTGTCAGCCCCTGTTGCTGGCATCTGTAGTGATGGTGACCCAAGACACAGGTGTGATGGAGTGACAATTGAGGAGGTTCCTCTGTTGTAGCCACCAAGGAAAGCTCTCCCGCATGGATGAGGTTATTTGGATAAAGTGATCCCGAAGCCCTGGATTATACTGCTGGAGGAAACCCTTCTGGAAGGGCCGCATTTTCCACTGAGCCCACTTTACCATGGGTGTTGTTGCCACCATGGTGCCAATGATCTTTAGGCATTGAGAGGCTTGGAGATGAGGACGACATTGCAAGCCAAACTCCCGGATCACTGGGATTTTTCCAGGGGTAACAAGATGGTGCTCTTGATAGCGTTGAAGTGTGCCCTGAGGAATACCAGGGACTGCGTAGGATCCAGATGGCTCTTTTCCAGATTCAGAAGCCAACCAAACTCGAGTAGAGTGGAGATGACCTGGGATCTGTGGATTAGCAACTGCTCCTTGTCCCGAGACAACAGCAGGTGGTCTAGATAGTGATACAGACGGATACCTCTGGTCCTGATCAGAGCCACGACAGCCAACAAGTTTTGAAAACACACGAGTCGATGTTGTAAGCCCGAAGGGGAGACAGGTGAACTGCAGACGGATTTGATCGACAGCAAAGCGAAGGTATTTCTGGATTTCTGACGCGATCGGAACATGGAAGTAGGCGTCCTTCAGGTCTATAGAGACAAGCCAATCGCCTGGTTGGATTGCTTGACTGATCATGAGTAGTGTCTCCATCTTGAACTTCTCCTTCTAGATAAAAGAATTCAAGTGGGTTAGGTCTATAACTGGCCTCCAGGAGACGTTTTTCTTCAACACCATGAAGAGGGGCGAGTAGACCCCTTAAAGCCTTTTGTCGTCTGGAACTGGAATTGCAGCACCCTGAGCCACAAGAGAGACAGGAGAATTCGCTTTTTCTCTTCCGAGAGAGGCAAGGATGCCGACTCGCTCTGTTTTAGGCAGGTGCAATATCATAAAGACTTAGGGGATTCTTGTCCACCGGAAGATGCCCCTTTTGAAAACTTCTGGCCTGAAGGCTGTTTTTTTTTTTTTTTTTTCTTCCAGGTCTTCTTGAACTCACGGCCAGGCCTATAGTAGCGAGCATTCCTTGCTCGATCTGAACTTTGCCTGGGCTGTGTTCTCTTCTGGTTTAGCAGACGGCGATCCTGGGGAAGGAACCCCGACTTGCCCCCTGTGGCACGGGTGATGGCACTGTCCGATATGTTCCCAAAGAGGGACGAACCCCCAAATGGAATCCTGCACCATGCCTGCTTGGAGGCAGGGTCAGCTACCCATGGGCGCAGCCACAAGGCACGCTTAGCAGTGACAGATGTCAGCATGATCCGAGCCACCAGGCGAATTATGTCTAGGGAAACCCCACGAGAAAAGCCAACGTCAACCTTAGCCCATGAATAGGTGAGCTCCTGGCCAGTTCTTCCGAGATGCTCCTCAGAGAAGCATCTACGTCGTCTGCTCAGACTTCCATCGCTTTAGAAAGGGCTGCGAGAGCTAGAGCTGGTTTGCAGGTCATACCCGCTGTAATGTAGATCCGCTTGAGGTCGGTAGAAATTTTCCACTCCAGGCAATCCCTAAAGGAAACAGTATCCTACAATGGGAGTGTGACGCGCCTCACCATCCTCATTAGGGCTGAGTCAATGAGAGGAGCCGATTCCAGGTGTTTTACATCCTTGCTTTTAAATGGGTACATTTTTGATACCTTCATTAACAGGCAATTCTTCCTTTCAACACCACCCCATTAGTCAGTAATTATTGCGCTGAGTTCACCCAAAAAGGAGAAATTCGGGTGTTCTTTTTTGAGGTGTTTAACCACTTAAGCCCCGGACCATTTCGGGCCATTAGGACCAAGCCTGTTTTTGGGATTCGGCACTGCGCTGCTTTAACTGTAAATTGTGCGGACATGCAATGTTGTACCCAAATGAAATTTGCGTCCTTTTCTTCCCACAAATAGAGCTTTCTTTTAATGGTATTTGATTGCCTCTGCGATTTTTATTTTTTGCGATATAAATGGAAAAAGAACGAAAATTTTGAAAAAAAAAGATATTTTCTACTTTTTGTTATAAGAAAAATCGAATAAACTCAATTTTAGTCATACATTTAGGCCAAAATGTATTCAGCCACATGTCTTTAGTAAAAAAAATGTCAATAAGCGTATATTTATTGGTTTGCGCAAAAGTTATAGCGTTTACAAACTAGGGTACATTTTCTGAAATTTACACAGCTTTAAATTTATGACTGCCTATCTCATTTCTTGAGGTGCTAAAATGGCAGGGCAGTACAAAACCCCCCCAAATGACCCCATTTTGGAAAGTAGACACCCCAGGGAAATTGCTGAGAGGCATGTTGAGCCCATTGAATATTTTTTTTTTTGTCCCAAGTGATTGAATAATGACAAAAAAAAAAAAAAATTACAAAAAGTTGTCACTAAATGATATATTGCTCACACATGCCATGGTTATATGTGGAATTGCACCCCAAAATACATTCTGCTGCTTCTCCTGAGTACGGGGATACCACATGTGTGGGACTTTTTAGGAGCCTAGCCACGTACGGGACCCCGGAAACCAAGCACCGCCTTCAGGATTTCTAAGGGCGCAAATTTTTGATTTCACTCCTCACTACCTATCACAGTTTCGAAGGCCATAAAATACCAAAATAGCACAAAACCCCCCCAAATGACCCCATTTTGGAAAGTAGACACCCCAAGCTATTTACTGAGAGGCATGTTCAGTCCATGGAATATTTTATATTTTGCCACAAGTTGCGGGAATATGACAAACTTTTTTTTTTTTTGCACAAAGTTGTCACTAAATGATATATTGCTCACACATGCCATGGGCATATGTGAAATTACACCCCAAAATACATTCTGCTGCCTCTCCTGAGTACGGGGATACCACATGCGTGGGACTTATTGGGAGCCTAGCCGCGTACGGGACCCCAAAAACCAAGCACCGCCTTCAAGGTTTCTAAGGGCATAAATTTTTGATTTCACTCCTCACTACCTATCACAGTTTTGAAGGCCATAAAATGCCAAGATGGCACAAAACCCCCCCAAATGACCCCATTTTGGAAAGTAGACACCCCAAGCTATTTGCTGAGAGGCATGTTGACCCCATTGAATATTTTTTTTTTTTGTCCCAAATGATTGAATAATGACAAAAAGAAAAAAAAATGTACAAAAAGTTGTCACTAAATGATATATTGCTCACACATGCCATGGTTATATGTGGAATTGCACCCCAAAATACATTCTGCTGCTTTTCCTGAGTACGGGGATACCACATGTGTGGGACTTTTTGGGAGCCTAGCCGCGTACAGGGCCCCAAAAACCAAGCACTGCGAACGCTGCAGTTATGTGTGTTGTGTTTGGTAAGTGACAGTGATCGATCGATACTGCACTTGGGTGGGCTGGGCTGGGCTGGGCTGGGCGGAGGGGCTAAACGCAGGCGCTAGCAGGTATCTGGGCTGATCCCGCTAACACTGCATTTTTGGGAACCCTAAACCGCTGGGGATTCTAGTATAGATCTGATCAGATCTGATCAGATACTATACCACTAAGGGGGGTGTATGCTTTGCGCGTGGGTGTTAGCGTTACTGTCACTAACCTAACACTGCCTGGGGCGACGCAGACCCTCTCTGGCGCTAAAACCTAATTGATCTCACCCGCCGGGCGATCAGGGGGGTTAAACCTTTATTGGGTTATATACGGCGGGTGCCCTGATGCTATAAAAAGCAAACTAATCAACCAGCGTCACCCGTAACCTTTATATGGTGATCACTGGTGAAAGGGTTATCTAGGGGCAATCAGGGGGTTAAAATCTTTATTAGGTTAAATATGGGGGTACCTGACACTATATAAAAACCTGACGGGTAACCTAAATAACTAAATAACTTACTGGCTAACCAGTGACACCAGTGACGCTTATACGGCGATCACTGGTGAAAGGGTTAACTCTAGGGGCAATCAGGGGGTTAAAATAATATATGGGGGTACCTGACACTAATAAAAACCTGCGGCGAACCTAAAAAAAAATAACTGCCTATCTAAAACACCAGCGACACGAATACAGCGATCGGAAAAACAATCGCTTAGTGACGCTGAAGTTAGGGGGTGAAAGGGTTACCTGGGGGGTGATCAAGGGGTTAAACCTTTATTAGGGGGGGTTAGGGGGCTACCCTGGACCTAAAGGGGCCTAATCCTAACTGCCCTGCAACTTTTTACAATCACAGATGACACTAAATGCAGTGATCATTAAAATAAATGATCACTGCAATCAGTGACACTGTGATTGGGGGCTTTGGGGTGACCTGGGGGGTGATCTGGGGGTGACTGGGGGGTGATTTGTGTGCCTATGTGTACCTACGTGTCAGTGGACTGTTAGTGCACTAACCTGCTTCCTCTCTGCTCGGCGCCGGGAACGGAAAGACCGCGGCGAGGGAGATGACATCACTTCCTCCAGCCTTGTTTACATCACATGGCGGAGGAAGCATTTTCATTGGCCGGGAGCGATCGCGAGGGGGGGGGGGGCGGAATCGAGCGCCCCCCCCCTCATGCCTGATCGCTCCCGAACACTTAACGGCCGCTCACTGCAGTGAAGGGGGTCCGGATGGACCCCCCAACTGCACAAAGGCGATCACGTAGATCTACGTGATTCTGCCTGTCCGTGCCATTCTGCCGACGTAAATCAGCGGTGGGCGGTCGTTAAGTGGTTAAAATATTTCCTCTGTTTGGAAGGTGCCTCCACTGGCTCTTCCATCTCAAAGCTTCTTTGACAGCTTTTGACCAGCTGTGGTACTAGGGCAAATTCAAAACCTGCACCAGGGTCATCTACCTCCACCTCACTGTCTGAGGCTTCAATTGAGGAATGGCTCGGCTGTGAAGGGCCTGGAGCCTTGAGATCATCCCTAATAGGGACTGACATAGTGTCGCCAGCAGGGTTGTGGGTATGACCAGAATCCCCTTTACTCAGGGACTCATGGACCACCTTTCTGACCAGTGCTTCCACTTGTTGGTCTCCACCCTCTCTTTCTTATGCGACTTTAGAAAAGCATCGCTTGCAGAGCGATTTGCCTTCAGGAACCTGGGCCCCGCATACCCAGCAGGCTTTCCTCACAGAGCGGCTGGAGTGGCGGTGAGAGTGACGCCCAGAGGTGGTTTTAGACTCCTATCTGTGGTACCTAGATCTAAAGGAAGATCTGACGCCTGGACCTTGAAGAGGAGTGACAACGTTGAGACCTAGGACGGTCTTTGCCGTGCTTTGGTGTTCAGACCTAGAAGAGCTGAGTGAAAAAGAAAGGGTTAAGAGCTCCTGAATGAGTGAACCCAAGCATCACAGGTAGAAAATAAATAAATCCTACCTGCAGCGCAAGGGTTGGCCACAAGAGGGCGGTGACAGATCCATGGCAAGGCAGTTTGAAAGTGAAATGAATCATTAAAGCCTTATGAGAAACAGGCATGAGAGAGCACATAACAAAACATAGCCAGCACCCAGGGAGCTTGCAGCAAACAATTTACCTTGTAAACCAGAGCCCAGTGCCTGGGTAAACACAGCATAAGCCTGCAAGTCATCCCAAGTAATAGCTGCTTTGACAGCTATTTAAATCTGCCACCGTTAACGATGTCACCGCCCCATAGCGGTTGCCATCCGGTGGCGGCCAATCGCACGCGCGACCGCCGCCGCCATTTTGGCGAAACTGCGCCTGCACGAACCAAGCACGGAATCTTCATTCGCGGCTTGCGGATGCGCAGCGACTTCCTGAAACGGCGAGCTGGAACGCAGCTGCGCTCCAGCCGCCGTGGCCACTCACTGGAGCTTGATAGAAAATAAGGAGACACACAAAACACAGAGATACGGCTGCCATATAAAAGGAATATCTTTGTACATTACCACCACCACGGCACGATCCAGACCAGAACCTGGGACTGGGGAGCTGTTCGCTCGACCCACCTCACGATCGGGCGTTTACAAAGCCTCCCGCTAATAGCTGGGACGTTTGGCCATATTGCCGCTTGCCTGCCAATGGCCAGGTTAGTAAGCTCTTCATGGTATCACATCATATCGCCCATGTCCACCTGCTAATAGCTAGGATTGCTGGACTGCAGAGAGGATCACCGCTAACCACCAACGTATCGCCGTGCACACCGCCAGGCCTGGATTACAGGAAAACTTAATGAAAAGGTAAGACTATATCTTGGTCCTAGGAGGAGGACAAAAAAAGGAACACGGCCTCTGGCCCAGAGCAAAGATTTATGGGAGAAGGGTCCTATGAGGTATGAGGGGCGGGATTAACCCACACGTAGGCTGCCATGGAGTCTGTCAGGAAATACATGTATGTATCTGTCCACTTGAATCTGACTCTTGGCAATTCTATGGGCCAGTTTTCTGGGGCACAATGTCTCAGAGTCACTATAAAAAGGGATGAGGGGGTAAGGGGTACCTTAAGGCTGGGTTCACATCTCTGACGGATGTGGCTCGCAGCAGGCGTCCGGTGCGTCCCCATTCTCTGTTTCAGGGACGAATCAGGGCCAAACATGCACAGCGTTCCTGTGAAAGCCGCTCCGCAGCCGCAACGGAGATATGTGAACCGGCTCCATAGAGAGCCAGCCACAATATCCTGTCATGCGAATTGGATGCCGAAAAAAATACGCAATTCGCATAGGTGTGAACCCAGCCTAAAAGTCTGCTTGGTGCTTTTGTTCTTTTCAATTACTGGGCACAAGGGGGTTGATTTATTGATCCTAGAGAGTACAAAATCTGGTGCAGCTCTGCATAGAAGCCAATCAGCTTCCAGTTTTTTTTTTTTGTCAAAGCTCATTTGAACAAGCTGAAGTTAGTAGCTGGTTGGCTACCATGCACAGCTGCACCAGATTTTGCACTCCAACTTTAGTAAATAAACCAAAATGTTTGATAAACTTGAAAATCTTTTCAAATAAAATGTCCTTAAAGCTTTTTTTTTCTTTTTACAAGGTAAGTAACAAGGTCTTTTCTCAACCCTTTATAAATATTTGGGCTTGGGACTGTCATGCAGAATGTGATAACACATGTGCTTTGCTCATTTCTACACATACTAGGGCCAGTTTAGACAGGAGCCAATCACTCTACCAGCACATACCTCCCAACATGCACAGATTCTGCGGGTTTCTCCCGCATAGGCACCTCCTTCCCGCACTCCCGCGATAGTTGTATAATTCCCGCAGAGCAGGCACAGCAGGAAGTGGAGGAACAAATTTTTTTCAATTCTCCCGCTGAACCCCCCCACTCAACAACTTTCGTTTTAATGTCGATTTTTTTTTCCAATTCTCCCCACTGCACAAACCCCCCCCTCAACAACTTTCGTTTTAAAGTCAAATTATTTTTCCAATTCTCCCCACTGCACCCCCCCCCCCACTCAACAACTTTCGTTTTAAAGTCAATTTTTTTTCCAATTCTCCCCACTGCACCCCCCCCCCCCCCCCACTCAACAACTTTCGTTTTAATGTCAATTTTTTTTTCCAATTCTCCCCACTGCACAAACCCCCCCTCTCAACAACTTTCGTTTTAATGTCGAATTTTTTTTTCAATTCTCCCACTGCACAGCCACCACATGCACACCCCCCCCCCCCCCGCTCAACAACTTTCGTTTTAATGTCGATTTTTTTTTCAATTCTCCCACTGCACAGCCACCGCATGCACCACCCCGCCCCCCCCCCCCCGCTCAACAACTTTCGTTTTAAAGTCGAATTTGCTTGCAGGGGAGAGGGGAGCTCATCAATGTCCCGCAGTGGGACTTTTAAAAGTTGGGAGGTATGCCAGCATGTCTTGAGAATGTAGAAGGAACACAAAGTACCAGAGGAAACACACATAAACAAAGGAAGTACATGCAAACTCCATGCAGATAGTGTCCTAATTGAGACTCAATGGGCTTCACTACTACAAGGCATATGTACTAACCATTAAGCCACTGTGCCACTCATCCTAAAGACACAAAATGGTTTTAATTTCTTATACACTAAACTCCTATTGACAAATTCAGACCATTAGCCAGGAACCCATTAAGTAACAGTAGTTTTTTTACTGTTAAAGAATCTTCCAACTTTAAAATGTAACTCCAGGAAAAGTGTATTGACGTTTGCTGGGACCAGCTTAGTTGCTTCTAATTCTTGGTATACTACGTGTGGAGGGCTGCTGGGGATGATAAAAATATTAGTTGTAATATGCCGCATACCATTCTGAGCTTTGATCTTTTAGCTTAGCTGCTGTGAGTTCTGCAGTTCTGATAGTAGATTGCTTGCTATTCACCTCCTCAATTCACAATATGACTTTCACTTAAAGTGATTAAAGCTTTGTAAAGGCTTGTTTTTTCCCCCCATAAAAATAATAAACATGTTATACTTACCTGCTCTTTTGCAGTGGATTTGCACAGAGCAGCCCGGATCTTCCTTTTCTCGGGTCCCTCTTCTGTAATCCTGGCCCCTCCCTCGTGTTCATTGCCCCCACAGCAAGCAGCTTGCTATGGGGGCAACTGAGCCGAGTCACAGCTTCCTGTGTCCATTCAGACACGGAGCCCTGACACGGCCCGCCCCCTGTTTCCCCTGATTGGCTAGCCAACTTTCATTGACAGCAGCGGGAGGAAATGGTGCCGCTGCTGTGTCTCAGCCAATCAGGGCGGAGATTCTCAGATTAATAAGTGTTAGGGGGCTGGGGCAGCTGCTGCACACAGAAGTTTTTTTTTATTTTAAAGCGTACAATGCATTAGGATAAAAAAAAACTCCTGCCTTTACAACCCCTTTAAAGAATACAATGTGTTCTGTGAACCGACAAGGAGGTGGATGAACATCACGATCTACTGTCATCTAATCAGAGAATACCTTATTTTCTATGAAAAAATACAACACTTTTTCTGAATAAATGAGATGAAGAGCAAGCAACCAGTTATCAACGCTGTATAAACTATGGAACTCACAGCAGCTAAGCCAGAAGATAAAAGCTGTGATTGGTATTTTCAGCATACCGAGCATCCCTCTAGATCAGTGTTTCTCAACCTTTTTTCACCCAAGGCATCCTTTATAATTATGCACAATCTTAAGGCCCCCCAATTCTAAAATGTGTCAATCCTAAAGTAATATTTTTTACATATTGCAGCTGCATCCACACATAGCACGTAGGATGCCTAACATTAGAGTTGATACTGGTACTGACTAGTACTCTAGACATTGTGCAGGCACCCGACAGCCCCCTTATCTACCCATGATGTCACTGGTTGTTAGGATGCCAGTGGCAAGCCCGCACAGTGCCCAAGGTTTTAATGCTGTACAATAAAATCCTGTGGTTGTGTGTAACAAAAAGACAGGCTTCATCCAATCGCTGGCCTGTTGACAATTTTTGGGCAGCTTATGGCAATTTTTAGGCATTTTTCCAAGGCATCCCTGAAGAGTCCTGAAGGCACCCTGGTTGAAAGAGGCTGCTCTAGATTTAGTATAACAAGCACTGAAGGTAACTAAGCTGGCACCAGCAAATTTCAAAACTTATTTTCTTCCAGGAGTTCAACTTAAACTTTGTTCATCTGTAAGTTACCTTAAAGCATCACGTTTACTGCCATTGTATTTTTTATTACGTATGTGCTTATTAACTGCTTGTCGACCAGTCGCTGCAGTTATACTCCTGCAGGTTGGCTTGGCTGAGCAAATCGCCATACTGGTACGGCGGTCCCTTTAATGGCTAAAGCAGGCACACGCACGCGGCATGTCGCTGGAGCCGATGTGCATGGCCAGTGCCCGCGATGTCCGCCGGCCACCCCGTGATCGTTCCATAGAGAGCCAAAATGGGGATCTGTCAATGTAAACAAACAGATCCTCTTTCTGTCAGGGGAATAGAGAGAGATTGTCTGTCCCTAATGATCAGGAACAGCGATCTCTCTCTACTCCCAGTCAGTCCACTCCCCCCACAGTTAGAAACACCTCCCTAGGGAACACTTAACCCCTTGATCGCCCCCTAGTCTAACCCCTTCCCTGTAAATATCATTTATACAGTAATCAGTGGCTATTTTTAGCTCTGATCGCTGTATAAATGTCAATGGTCCCCAAAAAGTCTCAAAAGTGTCCGATCTGTCCGCCACAATGTTGCAACCCCGCTAAAACTCACTAATCATTGCCATTACTAGTACAAAAATAAAATTATTATAAAAATGCCATAAATATATCCTCTATTTTGTAGACGCTATAACTTTCGCGCAAACCAATTAATATACGCTTATTGCGTTTTTTTTTACCAAAAATATGTAGAAGAATACATATTGGCCTAAACTGATGAAGACATTTGTATTTATTTTTTTGGGGATATTTATTATAGCAAAAAGTAAAAAATTATTTTATTTCATAATTGTCAGTCTTTTTTGTTTATAGTGCAAAAAATTAAAACCGCTGAGGTGATCAAATACCACCAAAAAAAGCTCTATTTGTGGGAAAAAAAGGAGCTCAATTTTGTTTGGGTACAGTGTTGCATGACTGCGCAATTGTCAGTTAAAGCAACGCAAATTCTTCTGGGGCTCAAGTGGTTAAACTGAATATAATTCAATTGAGTATAATAGGCAAAAAAATTCATGATTTTCCTATTGAAAGACATTATATCTCCCACGGTCCAACATATAAAGTAAAAAATATAGAGGCAATAATGAATACAATATGGAATACATGGTCTAAATTAAATAGTCTGTAAACCTGACAACCTACTTTAATAATTTTACTGCTAAGGTACCTGTGCTGTGGGGAATGTAAAGGCTGCTGGTTCCGACCTTTCTTTCCAAAAGTACTAGTTCCCTGGCGGTCTTGCTGTTCAAATGGCCATCGGCTGCTCAAAAAGCATTGAACCAGGTTGGAGCTGCCTTCTGTTTGACTGTCTCTATCTTTAATACTTTCTAGTCAACAGTGGCAACCTGCATATTTCATTCAGTAAATGGTTCCTTTAAAACAATCCTGACATTAGGAACAAAAGAATACTCGACAACCACTATTGCTTGGCTTGCTTGCCATTTTTTAACTACATAGAAAGAAAGTGAGTCCACATTAAGTCTAGATATTTAAGAGGCTGAGCTTAGGTTTTTTTTCCATTGTGTAGAAAATGAAATTCTAGTTTTTGAGTACAAAAGTACTTTTGATCATACAAATGACCTTTAGCAGTTTGAGATTGTTAAGCGTGAATTTTATCCTTGTAGTAGTACATTTAATTCTGGTTTGTTAGTTTTCTTTTGTGTTAATTCAGAGGGATTACAGTTCAGCCTTTTAGTGCTGTAATGACACATTGTTAATATTCATAAAAAAAGGTCAAGAAATATTTTCAGAAAGTTACCATCCTGTTCTTTCAAAAAGTATGATACTGAAATAGCATTAGCAGTATCCGCCTGTTCTTTATTACTTCTTTGCATTTCCTCATTTTCACTACAGCTTGCATATTTTTTAATCATCTTACTTCTTCAGCTGTTATCTTCCAATCTCTTATATCTACCACAGGAAAATGGTTCTGCCATCGTCATCTCTCATTTCCATACAGCTAGCTCTTAATGTTTTGGTATGCTTAATTTGCTCAACTGTTCTTCAAATGGTGCCATTGTGTGGCTTTCCAACATATTAGTGGAGGCCCGTCCATTAGTGACGCATGAGCGCTGCCCCCTCTATCCATGGCCGCCACCCCCATGCTCTATCCACGGCCGCTATTTTGACAGAGCACTGCCACCCCCTATTCATGCGTCTGGCCCCTTTCAGGACGCCGGGCGCATGAATTACAGCGGTGAGGGTGTTTTTTTTTTAAGCACCTGATTAGAGCCAGAGGTTCTAATAGCCTTCAAAATAGGATGGGCTTGTGGTGCAGAGCATTGCGCCAGAAGCCCACCCAGGTGTTACAACAGCGAATGAATATTCGCTATTGAAACACTGATCCTCAATCAGAAGCAGGTCTGAGACCCGTTTTCTGATTGTCCGAAAAGAGAAGAGTCCCAATTTGCTGCCGAGGAGGAGGAAGGAAACGGAAGCCGCCGCTTTGCCCGTGGAGAGCAGGGGAAGGGAAAGCCATCGCCGCCCAGCAAGGGAAGCCACCGGTGAAGTCCGGGAGAAGCGCTGCCCACCATAAATGGGGTAAGTGCACCAGACCCACCCAACCAACTGGGGGTGTCACTGTTTGCCGCCCCCCCAAAAAAAATTACCACCGGCTGCCACTGCAACATATAATACCAAATTCAATTTCAGATCTTTATTCACATAACTCATTGTTCTCAGTCACTGCTGACTTCAGACAATCAGTTGCCCAATTCCTGTGATATTGAAAGGTGCAGATAACAGACAGGGTCCACACAAAAAAACCTACAAAGAACAGCAGGTAGCATCATTAGATGGGCGAAAAGTTTGTTAAACACATTGAAAATTTTAGTTATGTTAGTAGGGAATTGCAATGGCAGAGATGCTTGTGGGACATGGTCTTTAAATCTAGGTGTGAAAAGTATAGTAATTTTCCATTCAGAATAGAAATAAACTACTGTATCTCTGCAATAACTGGATATGCTATGTCTGATGTAGTGAAATGTTTAAAGATTTTACTTAGTATTTTGTAAACCTTAACAACAAACTTCTTCTATTTTGACTGTTAGGGTGCATTGACATCTGCAAGTGCACCCGCATTCTGATTAGATATCGCTCATGCATGTGATCACTCGTATATGTACACTGTATGAGCAATTACATCCAATTCACCACAATTAGCTGTGGGAGCAGGCAGCCTCTCATTGCTTTCAATGAGGATGCCCTCCGTAGCCAATAATGGGAACCCCCGCTAGGGTTATCACATCTAATCAGATTGTGGGTGCAGGTGTTAATGCAAAAGCTGTACAACTGTGTATAATATATATATATAAAAAAAAAAAAAAACAGCCCCGCAACTCAAACCCATTGACCACAGAACAGGGTTAGAGATGATTTTTCATTTGGAATAAAGGTTTTACATAAATAAAAGTTGATCATCATATGCACCCCTGTCAGTGGTAAATGGTTTGTCTCATCTCTGCCCTCAAATACACTGAGTTCATTTATCACTAAACAGTATTCTATACTTGTGTTGTCAGAAGTTCAACTTTCATTCAACCAGATGTGTCAGAGGGGTTGAGGGTTTTCTTAGAGTCGAGGTACAGAGCAGAGAATCCAAATCTCCAAGCAGCTGTAGCGCTACATATATAAAAATAAAAAAGGAAAAATTTAAAATTGTGTTATAAAATAATAGATTAAAAAAACACACACATTCATACACACACAAATGCACACAGTCAGGACACACATAAGTATGTAATTGCTGATTTTGTAGTAGGCATCCTCATGCAAGGCAGAGATAGAATAATTTACAGGTTGTAATGGTTTTTAAATCATCGCACATTTAAAATTTTTAGTCTAGAAATATTATTTTTTTTAAGCCGACACGGGATATCTTTTTAATTTTACCTATTCACATTGTATTAGAAAAAGCCTAGAAAACTAAAATGTTTGCACTGTTTTATGGAACATATTGACAAATGTATCAAAACTTACACATGTTTGGAGTCTCTGTACTTAGGATAAATAGGAAAAAAAATATAGTGAAAATTATTTGAATAGTTTTATTGATAAAAAATATTAGGTGTTAAACAAACTAAAATAGCATTTTTTTTTACATTTTTGCCCACATGTCTGCTTATTAAAAATATAATTAGGGCATTTAAAAAAATAATAATAATCAAATCAAGTGATAAAAATAAAATTGTTTTATTCAAAGTGGTTACACATTTAATATTGAGTTAACTTAACAACTTCAAAATTTGGTTTGATCCCAAAGGTTTTGATTACACTGGGACATGAAAGGGTAATGAGCAAACATACATGGTGACTGTGTGGCATGTTTTATATGCTGGGCTTGTTGTTTATGCCTTGGCCAGACCTGTGCATCTTTCATGGTATTTATATTTGTTTTCTAGGGCAGCAAATGTTTGTGACCATCAAGACAAGGAATCTTACATTTTATATATGGCAGCCTGTGAGTATGAAAGAATATGTGGAAATATCCAGCCAAGACAGTTTTTTTTCCTTTTTTTAACTTTTGTATTTAGTGGGTTACAACCTTTGTTGGGATTTTTTTGCTGTCTGTGTTCCTATTGTTGACGTGTTCCAACATTTCCTGTCCTAATGACACAACACCAGAAATTAAGGAAATCTCCACCATTAGGTGTCCCCTTTTCCAACTGAATTCCGTTCAAGCTGTCTTGCATACACACTGTCACACCAAATTCTGACCGTCAAGAACGCGGTGATGTACAACACTACGACGAGCCGAGAAAGATGAAGTTCAGTGCTTCCGAGCATGCGTCTACTTGATTCTGAGTCATGCGTGTTTTTTTTCTCCGTCGGAGTTCCCTACAGATGAACAGAATTTCAGATTTTTTCAGTCGGGAAAAAAAGAGAACATGTTCTCTTTCTAAATTCCGACGGGAAAAGTCAGATGGGGCACACACACGGTCGGAATATCTGATGAAAAAATTCCATCTGACTTTTTTCCTCTGAAATTCCGACCGTGCACACGCAGCATCAGAGTAGATATACCAGGTATGTTGTGTTTTACAGTGATATTAAATTTGGTAAGGAAAGCAGTACCAGTTTTCTGCAGTTGTGCATTGCATAATACAGCCTAGGATAAGACATTACTGAGGGTGAAGAAGTTTATTTTAGATTTAGAGTGAAGAATATTGAAAAATTAAAATTTCTGTTAAGTTCCTGTCCCAGAGAAACAATTAGGAGCAAGAGAGAATCCCCTCTTAGAAAATTGTCATGAAAACAGGTATTCCCACTAGATTATTTCCCCTCAGTACAAATCCTGTTCCTGTGACAACTGTAAAATGTTAGCTTTCCCATTACTTTTTGCCCGGGTAGGGTCCCCTAGGGCAGTGGTTCGTGGACTACTGATGGTTCACGAGAAAATTTTCATGGTCCCAAGGGGTTCTGCCAAAAATCTAAATTGTGCTGGATATATACCGCCCAATGTTGTTTTCAGTGTTGTTCTCAATGCATGCTGACAGGCAATACTCTCAGTGCGCATTGATACCCGATGCCTCCTCTGTAGTTCCGGCACATGTAAACTAAGAGGGCGGCCCCAGGAGTAGATCAGAGAGCGGGAGGTGAAGAAGGAGGGGATTTCCAATGGCGGTGCTGATCACAGACTGTGGGAGGGAGCATGAAGCTCGACCACATGGCAGGATTAGGAGTTGAGATGCAAAGATGAGTCTGTGTAATGCAGAGTGCAGGGGGGGGGGAGAGAGAGGGAGCATTGTGTATATAGGGCAGCAATGTGATCCAAGAGGCGGGGGGGCTGAGAGCTGGAGTATTGTGTGTATAAGGCATGTGAAATTCATGTTAGTGGTCCACAGGACTCAAAATTGTAAGTTTAGTGGTCTGTGAGTTCTCAAAGGTTGACGACCATTGCCCTAGGGCAGATAGAGAGCATGAATCTCACCAGTTGGGATGCAGATTAGTGATGAGCCGAACACCCCCGGGTTCGGTTCGCACCAGAACCCGCGAACGGACCGAAAGTTTGCACGAACATTGGAACCCTATTAAATACAATGGATGCGAACGTTCGGATTCTAAAGTGCTAATTATAACGACTATTATCCATGTTATTGTCCTAAACAGAGTTTGGGAACCCGGGTTCTGCACCAGGGGACATGTATCAATGCAAAAAGAAGTTTTAAAAACGGACGTTTTCCGGGAGCAGTCATTTTAATGATGCATAAAGTGAAAAAAAAAAAGTCAAATATTCCTTTAAATATTGTACCTGGGGGGTGTCTAAAGTATGCCTGTGAAGTGTCATGTGTTTCCCGTGTTTAGAACTGTCCCTGCACAAAATAACATTTCTAAAGGAAAAAAAAGCCATTTAAAACTGCTTGCGGCTTTAATGTAATGTCTGGTCCCGGTAATATGGATGAAAATCTTTAAGAAAAATGGCATAGCTACCCCATCAACCCCCCCCCCCCCACCCCAGCCCATTACCAGCCCTTTTGGGTCTTGTATGGATATTAAGGGGAACCCCGCACACAAAATAAAAAAGGCCCTATATACTCTGAACAGCCGTATACAGGCGGTGCATACAAGACAGGGACTGTAGGTTTGTTCTTATGTAGAATCTGTTTGTAATTTTGAACAGCTACATTGTTTAAGTCTAGCTCCATGCCAAATTCCTTTTTTTAAGCTTTTTGGAAAACATAGGGAAGGGTTATCACCCCTGTAACATTTTTTTTGCTGTCTGTGCCCCTGTTCAGAACATTTCACCTCACTTTGCGTCCCAATGACAACTGTTTTTGAAATGTGGTGTTTTTATTGAAACAAGGATTGGTGATAAAGCATCAGTAGAGAGGAGCTGGTGCCACAACACTGTAAGGCCTGACAGTTACTCTTGGTGGGCGCAGCAATGGGCCCTGCTGTGAATTATTAGATCAATAATTATAATTGCATGCCCCTGTTGAACAGGGGCTG
The DNA here is from genome assembly GCA_029206835.1 of Rana muscosa. Taxonomy (NCBI): domain Eukaryota; kingdom Metazoa; phylum Chordata; class Amphibia; order Anura; family Ranidae; genus Rana; species Rana muscosa. The sequence goes on from CM055121.1 coordinate 576,952,293, forward strand.
AAAAATTGGGCCTTTGGTGGTGGTGGTGGTGGTGATGGTGGTGCTGGTGCCACAACACTGTAAGGCCTGACAGTTACTCTTGGTGGGCGCAGCAATGGGCCCTGCTATGAATTATTAGATCAATAATTATAATTGCATGCCCCTGTTGAACAGGGGCTGAAAAATTGGGCCTTTGGTGGTGGTGGTGGTGGTGGTGTTGACACAACACTGTAAGGCCTGACAGTTACTCTTGGTGGGCGCAGCAATGGGCCCTGCTGTGAATTATTAGATCAATAATTATAATTGCATGCCCCTGTTGAACAGGGGCTGAAAAATTGGGCCTTTGGTGGTGGTGGTGGTGGTGATGGTGGTGCTGGTGCCACAACACTGTAAGGCCTGACAGTTACTCTTGGTGGGCGCAGCAATGGGCCCTGCTGTGAATTATTAGATCAATAATTATAATTGCATGCCCCTGTTGAACAGGGGCTGAAAAATTGGGCCTTTGGTGGTGGTGGTGGTGGTGATGGTGGTGCTGGTGCCACAACACTGTAAGGCCTGACAGTTACTCTTGGTGGGCGCAGCAATGGGCCCTGCTGTGAATTATTAGATCAATGTTGAACAGGGGCTGAAAAATTGGGCCTTAGGCACTGGTGGCACAACACTGCAACCCCTCACAGATACTGTACTTGGAGCACAGCAATGAGGCCTGTTGCAAAGTATTGCATCAAAAATTGTAATTACACGCCCCTGTTAAACAGGGGCTGAAAAATTGGGCCTTAGCCACTGGTGGCGTCACCCATAAACCAAAATGATCTTCCGAGCTATCATCATTAATCGTATCATTGAGGAGGAGGAGGAGGATAGCCAGTCAACATAACAGCACAGGCATTCAGCATCAGCATCAGTCTTGAAGGGATGTGACATTTTAAAATCAATTAGTCTGTTATATCAGCATCAGGTGTGTGGTAGCTGGTGGTGATCCAAGACTGGTTCATCTTGATGAAAGTCAGTCGATCAACCGAGTCGGTGGACAGGCGCACCCTGTGATCCGTGACAAATCCTCCAGCAGCACTGAATGTGCGTTCTGAAAGAACGCTGGATGCAGGACAGGCCAGTAGCTCAATTGCATACTGTGCAATCTCTGGCCAGTGATCCATCCTCAAGACCCAGTAAGCCAGAGGATTTTCGGTGGGGAAGGTGTCCAAGTCTGACCTTGCCCCTAGGTATTCCTGCACCATGTATATCAGACGCTGGCGATGGTTGCTGGAACCGATCATACTTTGGGGCTGCGGACTAAAGAATTGTCTGAACGCATCGGTCAGACGGCCACCTTCCCCACCGCTCCTTCTTGGACTGCCCGAAGCCTCAGCAACTCGTTGTCCAGGACCAGGAGTTTGTAACCTCCCAGTCTCTGGGAACGCGTTGCACAGACCTTTCTGCAAGGCCTCCCGGAGTTGTCTCATCCTCTGCTCCCTCTGCGACGGTAACATAAGGTCCGCAACCTTACCCTTGTACCGTGGATCAAGGAGAGTGGCCAGCCAGTAATGGTCCCTCTCCTTGATCCGAAGAATACGAGGATCCTTCCGCAGACTTTGCAGGATCAGGGAGGCCATGCAGCGTAGGTTAGCTGAGGCATTCAGTCCGGAGTCCTCTGGGTCACTAAGGACGACATGATCCGCAGCCACCTCCTCCCAGCCACGTACAAGTCCACTGGTTTCTTGGGACTGTAAATCATCCCTAAAAGACTGCTGCTGATGATGCTGAGTGCCAGCCTCCACCTCCATGCTGACACAATCCTCCTCCTCCTCCTCCTCCTCTTCCTGTGCGATGGGTGGGACAGAAGGAACACTGTCTGGGTAAAGGGGGCCTTGAGAGGCAAGGAAGTCCTCCTCTTCCTGCCTCTGTTCTGCCTCAAGTGCCCTGTCCATTATTCCACGCAGCATGTGCTCCAACAGGTGGACAAGAGGTACAGTGTCACTGATGCATGCACTGTCACTGCTCACCATCCTCGTGGCCTCCTCAAATGGTGCCAGGACAGTGCATGCATCCCTGATCATGCCCCACTGGCGTGGTGAAAAAAACCGAGCTCCCCTGACCCTGTCCTGGTGCCGTAGTCGCACAGGTACTCATTGATGGCCCTCTGCTGCGTGTGCAGCCGCTGCAGCATGGCCAACGTTGAGTTCCACCTGGTGGGCATGTCACATATAAGGCGGTTCTTGGGCAGGTTCAACTCCTTTTGCAGCTCAGCCAGGCGAGCGCTGGCATTATAAGATCTGCGGAAATGCACACAGACTTTCCTGGCCTGCCTCAGGACATCCTGTAAGCCCGGGTACCTGCCCAAGAACCGCTGCACCACCAGGTTAAGGATGTGAGCCACACAGGGCACATGGGTCAGTTGTCCCTGTCGGAGGGCGGAGAGGAGGTTGGTGCCATTGTCGCAAACCACCATTCCTGGCTTAAGCTGGCGTGGCGTCAACCACCTCTCGGCCTGCCCCTGCAGAGCAGACAGGACCTCTGCCCCAGTGTGGCTCCTGTCCCCCAAACACACCAGCGCAAGCACGGCATGGCATCTTTTTGCCTGCGTACTTGCGTAGCCCCTTGAACGCCTACGGAGCACCGCTGGTTCCGAGGACAAAACACAGGAAGAGGCCATGGAGGAAGAAGAAGAGAAGGGGGTGGAGGAGAGAGGTGTGTCACAACCAGTAGTAGCATTTTGGAGGCGTGGCGGCGGAACAACCTCCAACACTACTGCACCTTGTCCTGCATCCTTCCCAGCTGCCAAAAGAGTGACCCAATGGGCCGTGAAAGAAAGGTAACGTCCCTGTCCATGCCTGCTGGACCATGAGTCAGCGGTAATATGCACCTTACCGCTGACTGCCCTGTCCAGCGAGGCCAAGACATTGCCTTCCACATGCCTGTAGAGAGCCGGAATCGCCTTCCGTGAGAAAAAGTGGCGTTTGGGAACCTGCCACTGAGGAACCGCACATTGCACAAACTCACGGAAGGGGGCCGAGTCTACCAACTGAAAAGGCAGCAGTTGAAGCGCTAGCAATTTAGCCAAGCTAGCATTCAACCGCTGGGCATGTGGATGGCTGGGAGTGAACTTCTTTCGACGGTCCAGCAGCTGGGGCAGGGAAATTTGCCTGCTAGAATCGGACGTCGGTGTACTGCTAGCAGAGTGGCCGCAAGTACTTGGCTGTGACACACCTAATTCTACACCTTCATTCCTCTCAGTGCAGGTTTCAGAGAGGACTGAAGGTATACTGGGGTTGGAGATCCCAGCTGATGCGGTGCAAGGAGAGGTCCACTTTGTTCTTTGGTGTGGGTCTTTAAGGTAGGCTTGCCAACGAGCTGCATGGCAGGTCAACATATGTCTGATCAAGCATGTGGTGTCCAAGCGGCTGATGTTTTGGCCACGCGATATACGCTTGAGACATATGTTGCAAACAGCAGCTGTGCGATCTGATGCACTCGCCTCAAAAAAGGCCCACACCAAAGAACTTTTTGAATGACGGGCAGAGGCAGCGCCCTGCACAGGCGGAGCTCTGCGGTGTGATTCCGTCGGTGTGCTGCCCATACGCTGGCCACCCAAGGGCATCCTGCCTCGTTGGAGATGTGCCTCCTCCTCATCCTCCTCCTCCTCCTCTCTCCTATTAGGCACCCACGTGGAGTCAGTGACCTCATCATCCCCTCCCTCCTCATCACTGGAGCCAATCTGGCAGTATGCTGCAGCTGCTGGAGCATGACTGCCAGATTGGTGTCCTTCTTGAGCATCCCCTCTCTCTGCTCTCACGCTACTGCCTTCCTCTATCTGGGTATCATCATCAGATCCTTCGAAACGCTGGGCATCCTCCTGGAGCATGTACCCAACACTGTGCTCAAACAGTTCGGGGGACTCCTCAGGAGGAGGACATGGTGGGTCTAGGGAAGGATTGACTAATGAAGATAATGATACCAGAGAAGAGGACGCTTTGGCAGCTGCTTTGCCAGTACCCTGAGCCTGGGTGAGAGAGGATGAGGAGGATGAGGTGGGCTTGGTCATCCACTCTACCAAGTCTTCGGCATGATGTGGCTCAACATGTCCAGCTGCCGAAAAGAAGGACAAGCGTGTCCCATGGCCATGTGCTGATGACAATGCACCACGTCCACGACCAGCACTGTTGCCCCCAGACACAGAGCCTGCTTGCCCTCTTTTTTTGCCTCCTGACTGTCTGCCTCTCCTTGTTTGCCTTCCAGACATTTTAATGGATGGCCTGCAGGGAGATGGGAAAAACAGCAATAAGGGCTACCTTCAGGTGTATACTGTGCAGGAGGCTTAGCAACAATGACACTGACACTGTCCCCTGCCTATCCTTCTCTGTCCCTAAACACAAGGATTTGCAATATGCTTCAGCAAGATTGGTTTAGCACAGAATAGCACACTGACAGTTTCCCTCACTGTCCTTCTCTGTCCCTACAAACAAGATTTAGCACAGAATAGCACACTGATAGTTTCCACAAGTGTCCTTCTCTGTCCCTAAACTCAAGGATTTCAAATATGGTTCAGCAAGATTGGTTTAGAACAGAATAGCACACTGACACTTTCCCTCACTGTACCTCTCTGTCCCTAAACTCAAGGATTTCAAATATGGTTCAGCAAGATTGGTTTAGAACAGAATAGCACACTGACACTTTCCCTCACTGTCCTTCTCTGTCCCTACAAACAAGGTTTAGCACAGAATAACACACTGACACTCTCCCTACCTATCCTTATTTGTCCCTAAACACAAGGAATCCAGGATTAGTAAAGGAAAAAAAATGACACTGTCCCTGCCTATGCTTCTCTTTCCCTGCTCTGGAACACACTACACAAGGCCGCCGCGCTGGCGGCCTTTTATAGTGTGGGGCGTGTACTAAACCCCCTCAGCAATAATTGGCCACAGGCATCCTGCCTGTGGCCAATCATTGCTCTCCTCGCTGCCGGCGCTGTGATTGGCCAAGCATGCGGGGTCACAGTGCATGCTTGGCCAATCACAGCGCCTGGATGACACTGCGATGGCGTAGTGCATTGTGGGCCGTTCGCGTCACTCGAATTTGGCGCGAACGGCCCAAATCGTTCGATCTTCGTCGAACGATCGAACAGCCGATGTTCGAGTCGAACGTATGTTCGACTCGAACACGAAGCTCATCCCAAATGCAGATATTAGTAAGAATCTGGGAGAAGTTTTGATTTGTTATTACTGAATGCCAACAAAAAATGTTTATGCTTAAGATGTTTAATTTAATGTTAGATTTCCAATGTGGTAGCCTCAAAGTGGTTCTAAAAGCATTTTTTTTTTACCTTCATACAAGCCACACTGTGTGTGTGCCAATGGACACATAGAGTGCAGCTCTGGATTGAGCACACATGAGGGCCCCCATAGCACCCGGCTTGCTATGAGGAGGATAAGGGCTGCTTTGTGCAAAACCACTTCATACAGCCAGTAACTGTAATGTTTATTATTTAAAAAAAATATGTTTTCTTTCAGAATCACTTTAAAAGCAAAATATTGTATACAAGGATTTAGGCTCCATGTACACAGAAGCTCAAAAACGGTCGTTTTTAAAGCAGCAGAAAAAGCTAGCTTTTATCAGCGTTTTTTTTTTTGTCAATGGACTAAAAAGCGCTCGCGGCCAGCGTTTTTGAGCGTTTTGCGTTTTTTTCTGCCGAAAAACGGCACTTTGAACGCAAATTTTTTGCGTTCAGAAAAAATCCCATTAACTCCACTGCTCATTAAAGCTAAAAAACGTTATGTGTACACGGGGGAGGAGGACCTTCTCCCATCCATACGGGGTATTTTTAACGGCCTGTTAGGCCTTGCGGTGGATAATCCCCTTAAAATAGACCGGGTCCACAGGGCCCTGCATCCACGCAACCTTTCCTCGGACACCCCCCGAGATGTGATTTGCCGAGTCCACTATTATGAGGAAAAGGAGCGCATAATGAAGAAGGCCCGAGAGTCCGCCTCGCCCGATTTTGATGGCGCAGTGATAACCCTCTTCCCTGATCTAGCCAGAGAAACCTTGGACCGCCGCAGGGCCCTGCGGCCCCTCACGGAGAAGTTGAGAGCAGCCTCCATTAATTATCGCTGGGGCTTTCCAGCGGCCCTAATCGCTAGACGGGATGGCAAAATTGCGATCCTCCGATTCCCAGAAGACCTAGAAAAGTTCTGCCTGGATGTCGGCATCTCCCCTCCAGAGCTTCCCGGATGGCAAGACGCCATCCCGCCTGTCCCGGGCACTTCAGAACCGGGTTGGCACAAGGTGGACCGAAGACGTCACTCTCCTACCGCGGGAGCATCTCCTCAACTGGGGTAAAACACCCTGCCGTGCGGCATTTTCTTTCTCTTTTATTTTTTCATCACCCGGGCCCACGGATAATGGTACCTCCTTTCTGCGAATCTGACGTTCTGCCCCCTTGTTGTGTTTTGTTTTTTTGCAACCCCACAGTTTGCACGTCGTGCCTTATTTTGCATACTTTACTAAATACTTGACTCTTGCCAAAGGGCACTATTCTACGATACCCACTCCACGGCTCAGAACTATGGGCCCCAGTTTTTCAGGTTTTAGGGTTTTTTGGTTTCCAGTTCAGTGCTACCATATAAATGTATACTCATGTTACTATTGTGACAGCGTCGGAGCATCGGGATGTCACCTGCACCAACTTTGGTGTACGTGATCGGATGCCCATGACCTTCCGCCCCCGTACTGTGGGGCGCCGGGGACCCTGTGCTCGTGTGCCCTTGCCCGCTTTTGGGTTCTCGGTATGCGGGCGCTGGGACTCTCGTGTACCCCTCCCTCGCACTGCAGTACTCTGCGTGCCTTTGCTGACCACCCCCTAATGTGGTCTGTGTATGTATTGTTGTTTGATACTGTATGTTTTCTCTTCTTTCTCTCGTTTCTGCTCTCTTTTCTCTCACTCTCCCCTTCCTCCCTCCCCACCCTCCCCTCTCTTGTCTCCCGCCTCAGGTCTGCCTCCAATGGATCCTATGATCTGCATCTCCCCCCTCCTGACTGTCATGGCTAAGGTAAATTTGATTTCTTTTAATGTGAGGGGCTTACATACCCCGGGTAAGAGACACAATTTGTACAGGGAGCTGGGCCGCCTGCGGGGAGACATTGTTTTCCTGCAGGAGACTCACCTTACCCACACTACGTCAGTAAAATTATCTTCCCCGCGTTTCCCTGCTTGGTACTATAGCCTATCTGATGTGAATGGGGCTAAAGGGGTGGCCATTGGCTTCCGCAGAGGCTCCACATTTACATTGGAATCTATGTTGTCTGACCCTCTGGGACGCTTTCTGTTCATAAAAGGTACGCTAGGTAATATGCCCTGCACTCTAGCCAACCTATACGCTCCTAATAGGAACCAGATGGGATTCGTAGCATCCACCCTCGGGAAACTGAGAACCTTTGCCCATGGGTGCATTCTCCTTGCGGGTGATTTCAATTTCCCGATGGAACCCCTCGTGGACACCTCACTGGGGCGATCCTGTATCTCCCATGCACGCTTATCCTACATACGCAAGCAGCTGCATGAGTTGCAGCTGATTGATATCTGGAGAGTTGTGCACCCGCGGGCAAGGGATTATACTCATTACTCCCACACCCACCAATCCTACTCTAGGATCGATTACTTCTTTATTGGCCACCACCATCTCACCCTAGCGGTCGACGCCGACATTGGCACCTCCCCCATCTCTGACCATTCCCCGATCCTACTTACGCTTAAGATCCCTTCAATGCCCCCTAGGGTAACCAACTGGAAGCTTAACGATGACCTCTTGAATGATGACATAGACAAGAAAATGCTGGGAGAAGAATTGTCCCATTATTTTACAGACAACACGAGCCCAGACCTTTCCCCGGGTGTGCTCTGGGAAGCGCATAAAGCCCATATCAGGGGTAAACTTATTGAACTTGGATCTAGGAAAAAGCGAGAGCGAACACACCAGCAGTCAGTACTGGTAAGGGAGATTCGGGAACTTGAGCAACAGCATAAGGCTAGGCAATCCCAGGAGGTCTTTCATACCCTGACCCTGAAAAGGGAGAAACTGAAAGCACTCCTTCATGTTGAACAGAAGCGACAAGCCCGTCTTCTATCCCAACGCTTCCATGAATGGGGCAACAAGCCGGGCCGGCTTTTGGCTCACTCATTACAGCAAAAGAAAAGTGCTTCCTTTATAGCCAAGATTAAGACAGCATCTTCTGAATTGGTACATGATACCCCTGCCATAGCTAAAGAGTTCCGGGCATTCTATCAACACCTTTATCATGTTCAACACTCCATAGCTGATCGCGACACTAGGTTACAGCATATTAGAGACTACCTATCCCAAGCCAATTTACCAGCCTTACCCCCAGAGACGCTCGCGACTTTAGATGGTGAGTTCACCACCTCAGAGTTAAGCATCGCCTTGAAGGCCATGGCCAATGGTAAGGCGCCGGGCCCAGATGGCTTTACGCTAGCCTATTATCGTTCCTTCGCTGAGGTTCTACTACCGCACCTAACATGCTATGCCAATGCTATACCTGATGGTGGTTCATTCCCGTCTGAGACCCTTCATGCCCACATTACGGTGATACCCAAACCTGGAAGGGACCCCAGTGTTTGCGGGAGCTATCGCCCCATCTCCCTGCTAAACATTGACGCCAAACTGTATGCCAAAGCAATTGCAAATAGGCTCCTCCCCCTCCTCCCACAGTGGATCTCGTGTGACCAGACGGGCTTCATCCCCGGTAGGGAAGCTCGTGATAACTCCCTCCGTACCCTGTCCCTGATGTCATACGCACGTGGATCCTCCCAGCCCACCCTCCTGCTGTCGACAGATGCTGAAAAGGCGTTCGATAGGGTGGACTGGGAGTATCTAATGGAGACACTGACCCACCTCGGCATCAGCGAATCCTTCCGAAGTCAAATCTCTGCCCTCTATAACTCCCCCACAGCCCAATTACGCATCAATGGTACTTTGAGCGCCCCCTTCACGTTATACAATGGCACCCGTCAAGGCTGCCCTTTGTCGCCCATATTATTTGCCCTATCCTTAGAACCCTTTCTCTCCAGAGTTAGAAACAATCCCTCTATTCATGGGATCACGGTGGGTGGTCTTGAACATAAATATGCTGCATATGCAGATGACATCCTGTTCTACATACGGCAACCTTTAATATCTCTTCCTAACCTTATGTCGGCATTTTCTGCGTTCAGTGACGTCTCTAATTTTAAAATTAATATGTCAAAATCCGAAATCCTAAATATCTCTGTTCCGAGTACCCTCGTGTCTCATTTGACACGGTCCTTTCCTTTTGCGTGGCAGACACGCAAGATGAAGTATCTAGGAATTTATCTCACCACCAACCCGGCTTCCTTGTTCCGCGCCAACTTATTGCCCCTATTGAACACAATCAGATCAGACTTACAAAGGTGGTCTACGGTTGCCCATTCCTGGTTGGGAAAAATCAGTGTTGTTAAGATGAATGTCCTACCTAGGTTACTGTTCTTGCTGCAAATGATCCCCTTTAAAATCCCTGTAGGTTTTTATACTTTAGTCAGGTCTCTTATTGGCAGATATATATGGAACAGAAGGCGTCCCAGACTTGCCAGGTCCCTCCTTACCAGACCAAAAAGGGAAGGTGGTTTGGCACTGCCAGACCTTAAGAAGTATTTCTTAGCAATTGTGTTGAATAGAATTTCTGACTGGAAGTATCACAAAGCCACTAAGTTGTGGGTGACTTTGGAAATAACACTCAGTGGGACAGACCTCTTTTCACAACTCTGGATACCCAGAAAGCATAGGACTCTGGCCCCGACCACATCACCGCTTACTCGCTCTACCCTAATGGCATGGGACTCTTTATGCTTCAAGCAGGATTGGAAATACAACTCACCACTTATGCCTTTACGGGGTCACAACTACTTCCCACCAGGGAACACGGGTCCCAATACTCAGATTTGGGAACTCGGCTCTGCCACTTTTTTGCACCACGTAACTACCTCCATGAGTATTGCTCCCCTGTACACGTTAGTACCTCCTGCTACTACAACACCCCTGGACCACTGGCGCTACCGCCAACTTGCAGCATTCGTCCGTTCACTACCAAAACCTCTATGTTCCATCTCGGACTTGACTCCCATCGAAATGGCTCTTGCCGAAGACAAACCTGTGGAAAGACCCATCTCCTATTTTTACCAATCCCTGCAAGCCTTGGCCTCCTCGGAAGGCCCCGCTTTCCTCCGTAAATGGGAGGAAGACCTTCACAAGGAACTCTCAGCTGCTGAACGAAACTCCATTCTATTACTAGCTCACACCACCTCCATAGCCTCCAAGATGGCGGAAGTAAATTATAAACTGTTGACGAGGTGGCACTACACCCCAGTGGTACTTCATAACTTTTTCCCGCACACGTCACCTTTATGCTGGCGAGGCTGTGGAGAACGAGCAACACATGCTCATATATGGTGGCACTGCCCCCTGATACGCCCCTATTGGGCGGCAATCCTACACTGGGCCAGTGTGATTCAAGGTTTTGACATCCCTGATGATCCTGGGGTAGTCTTGCTTCATTGTACGGGCAAATCAGTGGGAGCATACAAGAAATCTTTAACACCCCACCTGCTTAATGCTGCAAAAGCGCTTATTCCACGTTATTGGAAACAATCCAAAGTCCCAACCCTACGCCAATGGCTGCTGGAGGTCGACCATGTATACCATATGGAAGACCTCACGCTCTCTCTCAGAGGTAAAACTGATTTGGCAAAAAAAATTTGGTCCTGCTGGTTTGCCTTTAAGTATACGACTGACTACGCTGAACTAATGTCTAGTACTGTTTAATGTCTGATTGCAACAATACTGAATGTTGTCAATGCCTGACCTGGACAGACCCCCCCCCTCCCTTCCTTCACTCCATCCCTCCCCCCCCCCCATTTCTTCTCTTCTCTCTCTTTTTCTGCCTTTCCCCTCCTAATAAGTTCAGTTTTTATGTTGGGTGCACGACATGGCGGAGAGTATTCTGTCATTTCCACTTTTCACAACCCCTAGCTGATGGGAAACTCCTACTATGAGACTAGTCGGTGAGTCTAGACGGTTTTCTGTTCTGTAACCCACTATGTTTTGCACACCCCATCTGTATACTTTTTTATTTATTTTCTTTTTCTTGATTTTATCTTACCTTGAACTGTATTGTTCTTATTATTTCTTTGTCTCAATAAAAATTAATTAAACAAAACAAAAAAAAAAAAACGTTATGTGTACATGAACACATAGGCTAACATAGAGTGCAGTTAATGGGCTTTTTAAAAAAATGCCAAAACGCCAATAAACTGCAGTTTATCAGCTTCTGTGTACATGGAGCCTTATGTGTGTGTCAAGTCTTGTTTATTAAAACAGAAGCGGAAATAAAAATACATTGGGGATTTATTAATTATATAAGTAAAATATACATTTCTAACTACCATACCGGAAACTATGGAGAGTGCTGGAAGTTTGTGGATGTATAGCTGCCAGTCAGGTAATGGGTTGCCCTTTGGCCTTTGAAATCAAGTTTGGGTTAGACCTGTTGATCACACTTTGAGGCGACCCATACTTGGTTTCTGAGACTGAAAGGCATAGCATGGCATGAGTCATCTATATAATACATATTGACTTGAAAGTATTTTTTGCTGTCCTTTTTCATTAGCTATATTCTTATTTTACACAATAAAAAAACTTTTTTCTCCTTTTTCCCTCTAAATCCCTTGTTCTGTTATCTCCTTTCTGAGTGTTCAACTTTTTTAACAATATTACTATTACTTACTAATGGCATTTGACAGTCTAGGCCTCATGCACTCTATAGCTCAAAGACACTGCCCCTACAGGCATTTGAGCTGTTTTGAGTTTTTAATTTTCTCTGCCTGTTAACTTCCCTCCATGTTAGCTTATGTGTTCATGCACACTATAGGCGTTTTCAGGAGTTTACAGGTATATGAGTTTACAGGCAGAAAAAAAAAGGAAGGATAAACTCCTGAAACCGCTTATAGTGTGTGTGGGCACGTAGGCTGACGTGGAGGGAGTTAACAGGCAGAGAAAAGTAAAAGCTCAAAACAGCTCAAATGCCTTTAGGAGCAGCTTCTTTTTTTTTTATATAATCTTTATTTATAGAAAGTTTTTTCTTTTGTGACAGAACAGTCAAATATGACAAAATACATACATAACTGTCCAACCGTGTATCCATGCAGTATACAAGACAATAGGCCCGATTGGCCATCCAACAAAGGGGATATAAAAGACGGAGTCGTCTGTTGCGTAGTCAGGAAAATATATGAAACTTATCATAATCAGGGTGTCCCCAATCAATCTGTTAGACACAGGAGACAATTTATGGGTAGATATCACAAAGTCGGACAGGCGAACAAAAACAAAAAAAGGGGGAAAGGTAAAAAGTAACAAAAAAACAAAAGCAAACGAAGAATGGTGTACTGATGCAAATTATGTGCGCGTACCTGCAATATGTAAATCAAATGTGTACATCGGATCAAAAAACATTTTGACAATTACTCCCCCTCTGCCGGAGACCGTACTGTTGGACGAGAGTCTGTAGCCTCCCCCTCAACATAGTGAATCCATGTAGCCCTAATACTATACCATTTGTCATACTTAGCCCTGCATTTCGCCATCCACTCCTCCGCGGTCCTAATATTATTCACTAACCGGACCGAGTCCGAGCGACTTGGGATTTGGCTATTCTTCCAATAAACCGCAATCAAAAGATGAGGCAGTAACGATTTTCGGTAAAGGCCGAGAGGAATGGCGGGGACATGCAGGAGGAAACCCATTGGAGAGTCAGGGAGGTCTATGTCCAGTATAACTTTAATTTGGGTTCTAATATCTAGCCAGAAAGGGCGTAACTTAGGACAGTCCCACCATTTATGCAGAAAGGAACCTCTATGGCCACATTCCCGCCAGCAAGCATCTGAGGACATCGGGTAAATTTGTCTAGTGGGGACCCTGTACCACCTAGTCAGTACCTTAAAACCGTTTTCCTGCATTTTCGTGTCAACAGAGCTGGAATGGGTGAGGCCGTATAATTGGTCAAGTTTAGTATCAGTAAATTCGTGTCGCAGGTCCCTTTCCCACTCCCGAATATAGGCGGGCTTCCCGGGGGATCCCCGTCCTTGTAGTAGTTCGTAGAGGACAGATATAGAGTGCGGGATTGAACTGGAAGTCATGCACAGCCTCTCAAAGCGAGTGGAGGACGTAGGAGAACGTATGGCGTGTTGTAAACCACGCACAAAGTGCTGAAGCTGTCCATGTCTCCAGCCATCCATCGGAAATCCACCATATTGGGCTCTAAGCTCCTCCAATGGGAGCAGTCCCTGATCGTGAAAGAACCTGCCACATCTCAACTCTCCATCTGATGACCAAGTACGAAAGAAAGACGGGTGCTCCCCCGGGAGAAACCAGGGGAAGCCTCCTAGGGGTGTTAGCGGAGAGAAAGGGGGAGCAAGCTGTCCTGATTTATTTAAAGCATCCCATAACTTTAAAGCATGGGCAGTCGTTTGGGAGACATAGATCGACAGACCCCTATGTGCCTGAGGAAGCCAGGGGGCGTGAGATAGATTGTGGCCCACCAAGAATTTTTCTAACGGTACCCAAACCTTAGTGGATACCCCATGGTGCCAGTCTAATATCCGTTGAAGGGCGATAGCCTCGTAGTACTTGCGTATATCTGGGACGCCTAGGCCTCCCAGCCGCTTAGGTCTCTGTAAGGTACGAAGAGCCAGACGAGGGCTCCGTCCCTGCCAGATATATTTAAGAAATGCACTAATGAGGCTCAAAAAGAAAGACCTAGGTAATGAAATAGGCACCATTTGGAGGAAAAACAGAATGCGAGGCAACACGTTCATCTTTAACACACTGACTCGGCCCATCCACGAGAAGGCCTCTCTATCCCATCGGTGCAGGTCCGATTTAATAGTGGAGAGAAGCTGAGCATAGTTACTGCTATATAGTTGAGAGTAGAGAGGGGTAAGATAGACTCCCAAATATTTCATGTGAGTGCCGCACCAGGAAAAGGAGAAATAGGATTGCAACCGTGTATGCAAGCTTGGGGAGATATTTAAGGACACAATCTCTGACTTAGTGAAATTTATTTTGAAATTAGAGATAGAGCTAAAAGTCTGCAATTCGGTCATAATGTTAGGGAGGAAGATCAACAGGTCCGCCACATAAAATAGGACGTCATCCGCATATGCAGAGAGTTTATGCTCTTGTGATCTGACGCTAAGACCCTTAATGTTGGGGTTAGAGCGAATCCTATTGAGCAGGGGCTCTAGCGTACGGCTCTAGGGTAAGGGCGAAAATGAGAGGAGACAGCGGGCACCCCTGTCTGGTCCCATTCTCAATGGGGAATGTATCTGAAAGCACCCCATTCACCTTAGCTCGGGCTTTAGGATAGCTATACAAAGAGAATACCCAGGAGAGCATATTAGGGCCAAGCCCCAATCTGGACAGCACTGCACGAAGGTATGTCCTGTCCACCCTGTCAAACGCCTTTTCGGCGTCAGTGAAAAGCAGGAGACAGGGTGTATGGTCAGCCTGTGTCTGTACACAATGGATCAACTGAATGGCCAGATTAGAGTTGTCCCTCGCCTCCCTCACAGCAATAAACCCCGTCTGGTCTGGATGTATGAGAGAAGGAATAATGGTCTAAAGGCGATTCGCCCAAATTTTTGCTAAAATTTTAATGTCAGTATTCAATAGCGATATTGGCCTATAACTACTAGGGGCCGTGTGAGGAGCAGATTTTTTTAACTGCAGTGTGCATGAGGCCTTAAACCTTTTGCATAATATAACCCTAACGTTTTGCTATTTTCTAAAACATTAGACATGTGCATTACTTTTCGCCCGAATGCATTTTCTTCCGAATTTCGGGGATTTTCGCGTTCGTTTTAACAAACGATAACGAATGTGCAGAGTCCGAAATCCGAAAGATTCGACATAAAAAATGCTTTATTTTTGTTTTGTTGCGACAACAGTTCGATACAGGTAGAAAATTCAACATGACGGTGACAATAGCGATCTGTGACGAACCTGCAGTTGAATGTGCCTAACCTAACTCTATTAGTCCGAGATTATTCGTCATAGAGAGAAAAGATTCGACAGAAGATTCAACGAAGCAGCTAAAAACATATGTAGCGGCCTCCACTCTCTCTCTCTCTATCAATTCTTCTGGCTCTGGTCTAGGGGTACCTCTGAGGAGAGAGTGCAAGGTCACCACGCCCAGTTCCCCTGCAGATGTATGTGCAGTGAGAGACAATCCTCTTTTACCTTCTGGTCGGTGTTCTGCATCTGGAGCCTCCTCCTGGTGGTTTCTTGAACAATGTCTGCCAGAAATGAGCCCCACACCAATAAAGTCCAACACTCCTTTATTCTTCCGATAACAGAGTAATGCACAGACAGTTGGACTCCCTCAAGGAGTAGAACAGACAGAGGGGTGTGGATTTGAGTAGGCCCAGACACAATGAACTCGCCACTTTCCTTCCTGAAAGTGGGTTGCGGTCTCCAATCAAGGGGGAATATCCTTCAAGGCGGTCTCCGGTGGAGGCTCACCCGTCACTGGTGATATGCTGCACCAGGTCTTCAAGCAAGTACCCCCTCCCGGTCCATTACGCCTCTGGATTCGGGTACCCACTCCCGGGGTCCCCTAGGATCTCCTTCCCTCGCGGAACTCATTGGTGGGCACTGAGCTCCAGACCTCCATCCGAGTACCTCACCCCAGGCCAAAGGTGCCTGGGATGGAACACGACCTCCGAACGTCCTCCAGGCCTAGGCTGCCTAGAGGACCGACACGAACCACCGCCCTCAGGCTGAAGATGCCTGGGACTCGACCCCGTGACAAAGATGGCCGGCCCTTTATACCCTCTCCCAGCAAGCACGGCGGGTTCCCCGCCCCACCATACCACTGCCGAGGGAGGACAAAAAGGGGTACGGCACACAGCAATGGTTCAACCCCAGCCCAAGGCGACAGCGCCACCCGCTGAGCTGCAGGGAACTGCACATTACTAGTGTGTCTCTGCCAGTTTAAATACACAGGGAAAGTGCATGCCCGCTACACATACGATCGCCACGAGCGGACATTTATGGTCAAATGCTCCACCCATAGGCAATAGAAGAATTCTAATGTTGGTTGACTAGTAATAATAATTAATAAATATAATTATTACTAGTCATACAACATTCGAATTCTACTATAGCTTGTGGGTGGAGCATTCGACCGAAAATGTATGATTGCGGCGTCGTACAGTTTAGCTGCTTTGTCAAATCTTCTTAGAACATTAGACAGACACCATAAGCCTTCAATGACAGATTCGACCTTAATTAATTCTGATTTTCGGACAAATTCATTTTTTAACAAAACAAAATAAATAAAAACTAATTTCGGAAGTAACTAAATAATTTTATTTTTCGGACGAAAACGAAATTCCGAAACAAAATATTTCAGTGTGCACATGTCTATAAAACATTAAATAAAAATATCATTGAAAATAAAATAATGAATGCTTACCTGCCCTGCTGCCCACTCCACTGAATTTCACTAGTTTAGAAAATAAAGCTTGCCAAAAGATTCTGTGCATTGGACTCTTCTGGGAGTGTCGAATGCTGGCATCCCCTACTGCACTCTGTGTTTTTTTCCTGCCAGCCTCTACATTAATATGGGATTTATGGGTTGATGGAAGAAACAAATATGAAATGAACCAGTCATTTGACACACCTAGATTTGTGCTTGATGTTAATGATCTTTAGCAAAATTGGTTAAATATGACCCCCCCCCCCCATTTCTCTTTCACTCCCCTCTGACTTATCTTGATAGTGTTACTCTTCTAATCTGGGTAAGCCAAATATGATAACCTAAGACTCCTCCAGGTTCCTCAGTGCCACCATTACCAGGTAAGAGGGGAACACTAATCCAGTACTGCTATGAGACCGCTGGTCCCCTCCACTAACCTCCGTTGATGTCAGTAGTCTTCAAGGTTCTGACAGTACCTTGCCACTGGACATCCATTAGGAATGCAGCGACATGGTCATTCAAAGAAGGACCCATCTAAACAGTACAGTAAAAAGAAACAGATAAGGCTTCAGGCAAGTGGTGTCATGTGATGTGACTATGGCTTCAGCTAAATAACCGAGGACATTTACCGTAGCTAATTTCTTTTTTACTAAAACAATCAGTTAAAGTGTCTCTCAGATGTTCAGGCATTTGAACATTATAGTATCTATTCTTTCCTTTGCAAGGAGCCTTTTATTACATGTTTTAAAATTACAACATCTGATTTAAAATGAGGTTTTTATCTCAATTTGCAGCCATCCAAATGTTACTGATACTGCTAAAATGTTTTCATCTTGCTACAACATTAACATTATTTTGCTTCTTCAGTAGGCTTCATGGATATCAATGTCAAGTTACAGCCTATTACATGGAATATTTCACCCCCATGAACATTCTGAGGTTTGCTAACTGAGACGTTTGGCATATGGCTTAGATGTTACATGTTTATTGAGTTGGGGGAGGTACAGTGTCTCTTACCACAACACTAGGACTGATCATGTTTTTATAGCAACATTTTCCCCATATCATGCAATATATTACAGACAGAACCCTGTAGATTAATTTAAACCTAATTAATCTTCTAGTAGCACTAGATTTATTTTTGCTGCATAACATGAGCCTCTTCACTGGTTCACAGAAAGCGTTCATCTAATATTTCCATTGTATCAGATCATGTGCTAATAAGCTAGGTTCACTCATTAAATGAACTAAAGTATAATTACTGTTTTTTGTTTTTAAATATCCAAATGCATATGGTTCTTGTTTTTAATCCAGAAATTAAATAACAACTGTGAATTAAATGGCTAATGCCAAGTACACACGATCTGAATTTCCAATGAAAAAAGTCAGATGGACTTGTTTCATCGGAAATTCGTGTGAAATTCGTGTGGAACTCCATCAGAGAAAAATCCACGCATGCTCAAACTAAATTAGGAGACGGGAGCACTCGTTCTGGTAAAACTAGCGCTCGTAATGGAGATAGCACATTCGTCATGCTGTAACGGACTGAAAAGCATGGAGACTGAAAAGCGCGATTCGGCTAACACCAAACTTTTACTAACACGCGGTAACACAAAATCAGCAAACGCAGCCCAAAGGGTGGCGCCGTTGGTTTTGAACTTCCCCTTTATAGTGACGTCGTACGTGTTGTACGTCACCGCGCTTTGGACAGTCGGAATTTTGTCTGATGGTGTGTATGCAAGACAGTTTTGAACGGAATTCCGACAAAAAATTCCATCGGATTTTAGCCCATCGGAATTCCGATCGTGTGTACAGGGCATTAGTCAACAAAAGCCATGAAATGCTTTGGTTTGAGAATAATACAATTTACCATACTATGTAATAAATCAAATGGATGTCCAGGTAAAAATGAACATACAGAATAATTAGTCACAGCTTTTGGCATAATTAAATCTTTGAAGTGGAAAACTTGCTATTTACACATCTAACACTTTTGCTGTCAGACCCATTGTTAAGTGTTAATTTTTTGCCTAAAAATTACTTAAAACTCCCAAAATATTATATATTTTCTTAAAGTAGATGGTCTATAAAATAAAATAATGGTTATTGCTATTTTTTATGCCGCACAATATTAGAGCACATTTCTATCAAATCTATATTCTCAATAAAAAAATTACACTGAAATTAATGTTACGTTGTTTTGGTAAAACATACATCGACTGCTCAAATACTTGCTTCCCAGACCTGAGCTGACAGTTTTTGTCAGCTCTGAACCAGGAAGTGTTTAGCACTGAATTTTTCTGGGTTTGTACCGCACAGAGGAGAGCAGCAGCATTACCCTGACACTGCACCATGGAGGTCCCAGGCACCCAGGGACACTTAAGCCTGGGAAACATGGCAGGAGGCGTTAGCAGGGGGGCCTATTGGTCTTTTCTGCCATAAATGCATTATCCTGTCTGTTAGCCGTTGTGACAGTGGGGTCACTTTGGACACAGGGTGAATAAAAGAAACCCCCGATATGGTCTGTGATAGCCATATTCAAGGCTGTATATACATTGTATATAGATTGGATGTATACTGTATGTGGGGGTTAAGCATCATTGCTGTGAGGAATTAAGTTGTTTTGCATTTCTATTGTTCATTTAAGTCTGTCCTTGTGTGTATTGTAAAGTGCCAGACAGACTGGCTGCCAACCCTTTGTGAAAAGATGTGTATTGGAGATCGTATATTCTATTGTGTTGGGATCTTTTGAAGCCTAGCAGACGTCAGGATGAGGTGTTGAGTCTTGGGATGTGTGGGTGGAGCTGGGCCCTTGTTCATGTTAAATCATGTGCCTTGAACTGTGTATAAAGTTACAATGTTTGTCAATAATAAATTCATTTTCCTACTACAGAAGAGACAGAGTGCGTCTCGTCTTCTTCCAGGGGGGTCGGCTCCTATAGGAAAGGGTAGTTTAGCTGTGGATATCGGTAGCGAGTGGATGTGTGTCTAGGAGAGGGAACATCGTAAACGGCGTTAATACCCCTTGATATTTGGGGACCCGTTACAGCCGTCATGTACACTGAGCCTCATACGCAGCTCATCGAACACTTATGGCCCCAATCCATGCCACAGCAATGTGACTACTGTGCGCATGTGTGGGAGTGACGTCATTGTGGTCACGCCCAAGGCCGCCATCAGGGGGGTACAGGCAGTACACCTGTAAGGGGCCCGGAGGTCCCCAGGGCCCCGGATGGCAACCCCCCTTTTTTTAATTCTTTTTTTTGTTCATCAGCACCCAAAGCCCCCCCGACCTCAACAATTTGCGGCACAATTCGTGGCACCCCCTCCAATTCTCAATTCGCGACAGCCCCCCCCGCTTCTCAATTTGCGGCGGCAGCACCCCCCGGTCCTTCTCTGCCCCAGGGGGCCCATGCCTGAAGCTGTGTAAGGGGCCCCAAATTTCCTGATGGCGGCCCTGGTCACGCCTATCAAACAGCCAAAGGCACAGAACACAGAGGGAGGACCAGGAGATGATGGAAGAGACAGGGGCCCCCCGGATCGATCCCACCGCAGCACTAGACAGGAAAGTCTGCCATAATGTATTAATATGCTGTGCATACTAGCACATTATGGCATAGCCACCTGGGGGGCCATAACATTTTTTTTTTATAGCAGAGTTTACTACTGCTTTAATGTAGTTTCACAGATTTACATGTTTGCTTTTATATATAGATATACCATCTGAGGAAGCTCAAAATTTCACTAAAATTCTTCTTAACAAATATTGAAATTATATACAAACCATTAGGTAGTGCACTGTATTTGAATTTGTGTTACCGGCGCCAAGATGCTTTTACTAAAAAACAGTCTGCTGCAATCGAATAAAGCATGCAATCATATAAGTTGAATGAAAGTTAAATGAAAAGAAAAGTGAATTGCGCTGACTTATATATCAAACCACTGTCCCTATGTTAATCAAAACAAATAAGGATGTAGGTCATGTGAACTTTGTGCTCTAAACATAAATACAATATGTGTATTACCCCAATTACTTATGCCAATCTAATTAAATTATACGTGCCATCAATAGCAGGAATACCTGCTGCGATTTTAAAGTGCAATGTGCAAAGGAATGTGCAATACTATATGCAAAAAAACACCAAACAACTTACGTGCAGTTCATTAGGTCCTTCCAGTGTGCTGTATAAGAAAAAGTGGGTATACAGCAAATATATCTCCAAATAAAATTTAAAAAAATATGTTGCAAAAACAAGTGCCCAAATAGTCCTGTGTGAGCAATTGCTTCTATCCCAGGTGACTTGCTGAGCTTCCACCTTCACCACATATGTGCTTACACCGCCACCAAATAGATTGGCCACTCACCAGATAGGCTGAATTGTGCGCCTTTGGTTCATAAGGATAACCACTCCGTCTACCAGACTTGTCAGCAGTTCCTCCCCATGTACTGGTGGTAAATCTCAATCTATGATTGCTCATGGAACACATAAAGGGCCATCATAGTGCAGTTTGTCATAAAAAAAATATTAAAGTTAAAAGAAATTTCATCCACTCACATGTATAAGTGCCTTTGAGCCGGCACTGAGCTGATCCAGCCGTGTATAGAAGATCTATATGTCTGGTCCGCACGTGTATCCCTATGGTTCCTTCACAAGCTGAATTGCATCCCAAACCTCGTTATGATACCAGAAGTGAGCGCAATTCACTTTTCTTTTCAGTGCACGGTATTTAGTGGATTAACAGATCAATGCATTTTTATTGTGAGAGGGAGAAGTAAAATACAACCATTTTATAGTGTTGAAAAGTAGGACATATGCCTGTATCTGCACATATAGAGCTTGTGCTTGCACACCCATAAGTAATTACAAACGAAAAAAGTAAACCTTGAAGTGTAAGTAAACCCAGTCACTAAAATCTCAAATAGGCTTTAACTTTCAATTTAAAAAAAATTTCTTAGTTTTTTTAAAACTGCAATTTTCAATTAAAACATTACCTGGAGCTCCTTCCATATATGTCTTTGTTTTGACACTTCCTGTTATTTAGTGACAGTGTCCCTGTCTCCAAATTGTGCCTCTGGAATTGACCAATGGAAAACTCTCATTTTGACTCTTATGCCATGTACACACGATCGGACATTCCGACAACAAAACCGTTGATCTTTTTTCCGATGGATGTTGGCTCGAACTTGTCTTGCATACACACGGTCACACAAATGTTGCTCGGAAATTCTGAACGTTAAGGACGCGGTGACGTACAACACTACGACGAGCCGAGAAAAATGAAGTACAATTATTCCGAGCATGCGTTTAATTGATTCCAAGCATGCGTAGAATTTTTGTGCATTGAAATTGGATACACACGATCAAAATTTCTGACAAGAACTTTTGTTGTCGGAAAAATTGAGAACCAGCTCTCAATCATTTGTTGTCGTAAATTCTGACAGCAAATGTCCGATGGAGCCTACACACAGTCGGAATATCTGACCAAAAGCTCACATCGAACATTTGTTGTCAGAAATTCAGATCGTGTGTACGCGGCATAATTAGAATAAGAAAGCATAGAAAAGTTAGTGTTCAGGCATGGGTCAACTGGAAACATATAGCCATGCATGGGGGGCAATATAAGAACCATTAGATGACTACACCGATAATATCTGTGGCTCTTATAAATGTTGACAATTTTCTTTTATTTGAGAGTATCTAATTACATTCTGTGTGTTACAGAAAATTCATTTTTTAGCAGATTGTGACCACTTCTGATTGTCCTGAAGTGCTCAGATGTAGTATTCTCCACCACCACTGTTTGATCATTCTCTCAGTCTAAAGAGCTGTCAGGCGAAGAATGAAAGACTTTACATCTTTCTTGAGGATGTCAAGCTTTGTTCTGAGAATTATTTTTTTGACATCAACATTTTAAAGAACCCTATAAATCAGTAGTTGCCAGATTCTAACCTTTCCAGAACCCAGAAATCCAGCACTGGAAACAAGATTAGTCTGGTTGTCATTCTAGATGGCAATCCTTATCATGTTTGAGTCCTATGCTCAGCACTAAAGACAAATTGACATGATTAGTTCTTTAACTCTACATCTTAGTATTAGGTGTCACTAATACGTTTTAATGCTTGAAAAAAAAAAATGAAGTAGATCTACATGATCAACTAAACCTTTGCTATTCACAAATTTAAATTAATACAGTATGATGTTTTAAATCAGCAAAAATTCACACAAAAAACATGTTTCAACTGTCTATTTACTGTATGTGTCCCTTGTGTGAGACAATACATTGGATAAATGTTGGAAAAAGATTTAGTTGCATTATTTTTTTAATATTAACATTTCCTGCTGATTATAATTAAGTTTAACCTGCTGTTTTGCAAAATATTAATGTGCCGTAGTAATGAAAAATTGGAACACTTTAAAGAACCAAAAAGGGCAAACTGTTTCTTCAATTTGTTACTTTTTTCCTCATAATTGAATAAAGACAGTACGAAAATGTAATAGCATTAAGTTCAACAGCTTAACCCACAGAGAAAGAGTGAAAGTGGCCATACATATGTAGCGGGGTGTTCCCCTTTAATGCAGAGAGACAAGAAGTTCCAGGTGAGAGGTGAGTCGGGAGGAAGTAAAGAGACATTATGGAAGTGAAAGCAGAGGAGAGAGAGACTACATCTCCCAGTACATCTTGCAGCACCCAGGGTGCATTGCTCCAGAACAGAGACTGCTGGGGCAGACTTTATAAAGGGGAGGCGGAGTTTTGGTCGGCCTCTTTGGACACCCCTCTCCTAGCAAGAGGATCTCTGTGCTGAACTGCTGTGTGCACAAGGCCTGAAGCCTGGGCCGTGTGCTCCTTTCCAAAGAGCCCTCTGCCAGCCTAGCAGAGCCTTAGAGACATCTAATCCTCCTTGCTGCAGTACACCAGAAGGATTGAAGACTTGGATGTCGGTGGATTCCTGTTCCTAGACGAATCGATGGAGGAAAGGGACTTGGACTTGTCCAGGTGGTGAGAGCTGTTTAAAGACAGATACTTTATCTTTACTATTCGTTGGGATTACAAAGTTGTTCTTCAAGTGCACCACCGAGAGATTGCTAGCAAATATTGTTTCACTGAACTTCCATTTAGATCAGTCAGGCCTGACTGCATAGGTAGACATTGCTGGGTGTTAGTCTACCCATGAGGGGAAGTAGCTGTAAAAGGGCAGCGCTAGAGTTGCATAGCAATACTTTATTATTCTGATTACTCTGTTTATCTTTATTACTGTTTGTTGCAGGGATCTGCAACTTTTTATACTGTTTATTACTTGCCCATTAGCCTCAGTAAAATATCTGGGTAAAGTACATTTGGTGTCAGTTCCGCTTACTTTAATAGGAGTTTTAAAGTATATTCTGTGTATGTTTGTTATAGGACTGCGTCACCAACAGTTGCGATCACGCGGTCCTATCTCTCTATCACCAGCTGTGCCACGGGAGGTTAGAGCCGATTGCCGGGGGTTGACAGCGGTGCACTGCAGGGCCCAAATCAATATCAGCGGCTCTCTTAACTGGGGGTAGCGCTACACGTGGGGGCTCGAGTCCGGGATCCTTGTACGTTGCACGCTGCAATCAAGCCGGTCAGAAGTACCAGCATGGACCCGCTGGCAATGTCACAGTGGTGCGCAGTGATTGGCGCCGATCCAACCGCAGCGGTAGTCATTGTACTCCCGGGGGAAAGATGGAAGGAAGAGGAGATAAAACAGCTCGTATTGTTACTGTCTCCGAGCCACAAAGCATGGGTGATGGATTTTAGGCCAGATCCAGTGATCTCGTTTACATACGCACTGGTAGAATGGAAAAAGGAAATCCCAGAGCATTTTAAAAGTCAGAGTATACAAGCCATAGATAATCAGATCTATCACTTGATACATACGCTGCCAGTGAAGGAAGAATGGTTTCAGACACCAAAGCCATCACCCCCACAATTATCTCCACCACTATCCCCTAAAGCGGAAAAGCTTAAGGAACTATTAAGCCCGGGATCTCCGCTGGCCGCTATAGGGCCTGAATTGTTGAATGCTCTAGGAGACCTTGTAATTAAGTGCCAGAAAAGCAGTACGGTGCATGTGGAGGCCGGTTACCGGAAGCTTAGCACCTTCTCAGGGAAGCTCCCCGTCCCTGCGGGGGAGGAAGATTTTGACACTTGGGTGGAACAGGCATTGCAGGCAGTAGAAGCATGGGAGGTGCCTGAGGCACAGAAGAGACAGCGAGTCTTAGAAAGTCTGAAAGGTGCCGCGGCAGAAGCGGTGAGGAGCTTCCGGTTTGGAAATGAAAACTGTACAGCTCAAGATTGCCTGGCCATGCTGCAGGAAGAGTTTGGTCAGCTGGAGAAGGTGTCAGAGATGATTTATCAAATTGAACACACTCTCCAGCAGCCGAATGAGAAACTGTCAGAATATGTTAGAAGGCTGAACAGGCAGTTATGCAAGATTGTACTGAAGAAGGGAATGCTGCCCAAAGATGCAGATGAAGCACGCATGAAGCAGATCATGAGGGGAGCGCGGCGCTCAGACCCGGTCTGGCTGCACCTGAAAACCTCAGGAGGAGGAATGTCACTAACCTACTCTGATCTAATAAAAATTATTAGGGACGAAGAGGCGCTGCAGGAAGATCAGCAGGTGGCCAAGGCGAATGTCACACCTGTACCAGTGTTGGTCCATTCGGTCAAGAGCCCAGAAAGAGATGCGGAGGTTGACACTCTGAAATCGCAAATGGCCCAAGTGTTGGAGATGCTGACCTCTTTGATGGAGAAAGATCAGAGAAGACGAGAGAAACCAAGCCCAAGAAAGGAGTTGTTCCCGAACACCTCAGCACCGGCCTCCCTACAGGACCGAGAAGAGGTGATTTGCTATAACTGCGGAGGGAGTGGCCACTTTGCTAACGTATGCTCCAGCCCAAAGAAGAAGAGAACAGATAATTGCAAGCCGGCGGGAAACTCCAAAGGGCCCCGGTGAAGGAGTCAACCGGGTGCCCATCATCTTCAGTGCGCTCCAAACTAAAAAAAAAGGCCAAGAATGGAGGAGACAAAACTCCTAGGAGGAGGTATAGTACACCCCCACCAAGATGTACCCCAGAGGGAGGGGGCAAGACCCCTCAGTGGAAGTACAGCACCCCAAAGAAGGAACATCCACCTAAAAGGAACAATAACATCCCTCAGCGGGTTTGTGCCCCCATTGAGAGGGAGAAAGTCAATGCATGCCAGGCTCAGGAAAAATTAAAGTCCAAAAGGAGCAGGGCAAGGGTCGAAAGCCAAAAAAAAGAGGTGACCCCAGTCCGGCCATACCCAAAGGAACTGGTGGGCCCGTCTCCTACTGTGCCCATTCAAGTGGAAGGAGTCTATACTAAAGCTCTTTTGGACACCGGAGCACAGGTGACTTTACTATACCGGGACTTCTATGATAGGCACTTGAGTCATCTGCCTATCCAGAAGATAGAAGAGCTGGAGATATGGGGACTTGGAACCCAGAGTTTCCCTTATGATGGGTACCTGCCCATAAAGATGACTTTCGACCCATCCGTGGCTGGGAAGGCTGAAGTGTTTGACACCCTGGCAGTTGTGTGTCCCCGGCCGCCTGGAGCCAGCAAGATTTCCCTGATCATTGGGACAAACACGGATCTAGTCAGGAGACTCCTGACCCCTCTAGTGAAAGAGAGAAACCATTCAGCCACCAAAATCCATCCCATGCTAAAGACGGCCTACCAACGACTGGTCTTAGAGCAGAAGACCCCGGGAGAGGGGATAGGGAAGGTGTGGAGACTTGGCAGAGAAGGAGTAGTGCTACAGCCCGGAGAAGTAACCTGTCTTAGGGCCACTGTGAAGCTCTCGTGGGAACAACCTGGCCCCTTTGTCATGCTGGAATCAGACCCAAGGGAAGAGTCCTCAGGCCTGGAAGTGATACCAGAAGTGATTCCGTTCAAGGCTCTGAAGAAGGCCCATGGCAGAGTTCCGGTGAGTGTTAGGAACACTACGGGAGGACCCATGGAGATCCCTGCCAGAGTGTTGCTTGGTCAGGTGAGCCCTGCTGCCCCGGTCACTTGGTCCGAAGTCAAGGGGACGGGTGACGGAGGAGATGTTTGGGAGAAACTGTCCGTGGAAAACCCGAACCTACCCAGGGCTTGGAAAGAAAGAGCCAAGGCCCAGCTGACCAGGTGGGAGAAGATCTTTTCCGAAGATGAATTCGATGTGGGGTGTGCAAGAAGTGCCACCCATCGGATCCGCCTCCAAGAAGATAAGCCCTTCCGAGAGAGGGTCAGGCGGGTCCCCCTGGCAGATCTGGAGGATCTGAGGGAACAACTTGTAGAACTAAAGAAGACTGGTGTGATCCGGGAGTCTAGAAGTCCCTATGCCTCCCCAATCGTGGTGGTCAGAAAGAAGAATGGGTCGTTGAGGCTTTGTATCAATTACAGGACTCTCAACAGGAGAACCATCCCTGACCAATACACCACGCCAAGGATAGAAGATGCCCTACAAAGTTTGTCTGGAGCCAAATGGTTCAGTGTGATGGACCTCAAGAGTGGGTACTATCAAATCCCTATGCACCCAGAAGACAGGGAGAAGACAGCCTTCATAACCCCGGTGGGATTCTTCGAATTCAATAGGATGCCTCAGGGTCTGTCTGGAGCTCCTGCTACCTTTCAACGCCTTATGGAGAAGACTGTTGGAGACATGAATCTTATAGAAGTCCTTGTGTACTTGGACGATGTCATTGTCTTTGGAAGAACCTTGGAAGAACATGAAGCCAGGTTGGAGAAAGTATTGAGAAGACTCAGCGAAGAGGGACTTAAGCTTTCCCCCGAGAAGTGTCGGTTCTACCAGTCTTCTGTGAACTATCTGGGGCACATAGTGTCTGAAGAAGGGGTGGCCACAGATCCTGAGAAGTTGGAAGCAGTCACTTCCTGGCCACGACCCACCACAGTAACAGAGCTCAGATCCTTCCTGGGGTTCTGCTCCTATTATAGGAGGTTTGTGGAGGGGTTTGCTCGGATTGCCCGCCCGTTGAATGAATTGCTAAAGGCAGAAGGGGAAGAGGATGACTCAGGGCCCAGGAGGCCTGGTGAGTCAGTTCAAGATCAGTGGAACCCAAGGTGTGAAGAGGCCTTTCATGCTCTGAAGAGGAGCTTAACCACTGCCCCAGTCCTGGCCTACGCCGACCCTACCAGACCTTATGAATTACATGTGGATGCCAGCCATGAGGGTCTAGGTGGTGTACTCTACCAAGAACATGAAGGACAACTGCGACCAGTGGCCTATGTGAGCAGGAGCCTGACCCCCTCAGAAAAGAATTACCCCACTCATAAGCTGGAATTCCTGGCCCTCAAATGGGCGGTAGTAGACAAGCTAAAAGACTACTTGTATGGGGCAAAGTTTACTGTGAAGACAGACAACAACCCCCTGACCTACCTCTTCACCACCGCGAAACTAGATGCCACCGGACACAGGTGGTTGGCCGCATTGTCTGGATTCAACTTCAGTCTGAAGTACAGACCAGGAGCCGGAAATAGGGATGCAGATGCCCTGTCCCGGAGGTCTCATGCCACGACAAATGACTGGGAAGATTGGACCCAAGTGGCACCGGACGGGGTGCGGGCCCTTTGTCAAGGGGCTGAATTCCAAGCCAGAGGAGGCTCCAGAGCAGAAGAAATAGGGGTTACCATGGTAGGAGTCCCCAAACACTATTGTGGGGTAACTCAACTGGAGGAAGACAACCTACCGAGACTGTCCAAGAAGGAGTTGAGGTGTGACCAATTGGAAGACCCCATGGGGAGATTGGTCCTCGAAGCCCTGGAGAATCAGGATCCCAACAAATTCCTACATCACCCCTCAAAGGAGGCTCGCCTGTTGAGGAAGGAATTGGACAGGCTACAGGTACATCAGGGAGTGGTCTACCGAAGGGGCCCCTCTGATGACTCAGAAGATAAGTGGCAGTTATTTCTTCCAGAGAAGCACCGAGAGACTGTACTAATTGCCCTGCATGACCATCATGGTCACCTAGGGGCAGAAAGGACCTTCCAGCTTGTCAGAAATCGGTTCTATTGGCCCTGCATGAGGGCAGAAGTAGAGGAGTATTGCCATTCCTGTGCACGATGCATTCAGAGAAAGACCCTACCCCATCAAGCTGCCCCAATGGGCCACTTACAGAGTCAAGGCCCAATGGATCTGGTATGCATTGACTTTCTCTGCCTCGAACCCGACCTGAGTGGATTGGGGAATGTTCTGGTAATAACCGACCATTTCACCCGCTATGCTCAAGCTTTCCCAACCAAAGACCAGAAGGCATCCACCGTGGCCAAGATACTTATGGAGAAGTATTTTGTCCATTACGGACTACCACAGAGACTCCACTCAGATCAAGGAAGGGACTTTGAGAGTCGGTTGATCCGAAGATTTTTGGATTCATTAGGAATAAAGTAGACCAGAACCACGCCTTACCACCCACAAGGAGATGCTCAGCCGGAGAGATTTAACCGGACCCTGCTCAACATGTTGGGAACCTTAGAAACAGAGAAGAAGCAACACTGGAGTCAGCACATATCAGCCCTAGTACATGCCTATAACTGTACCACAAGTGACGCCACTGGCTACTCCCCTTATCGACTTATGTTTGGGAGAGAAGCAAGGCTACCTGTGGACCTGGCCTTTGGCACTTCTATAGACAATACCTCAGCTACATCCCACAAGGGATACGTGGACAGACTTAGACGTAGCTTGCAGGTGGCCTATGAACAAGCCCAGGCGGCTTCGGATCAAAGGGGGGCCCGCAACAAGAGAAATTTTGATCTGAAGGTTCGAGTGCAAGATCTGCAGCCCGGGGACCGAGTACTGCTACGCAATCTGGGGGTCCCTGGAAAACACAAGCTTGCCGACAGGTGGAGATCTGAGCCCTATGTTGTCTGTAGGAAGTTGCCCGGTTTGCCTGTCTACAAACTAAAGCCAGAAGGAAAGGTGGGTCCACTGAAGATGTGGCATCGGAACCACCTGCTCCCACTTGCTGAGGCAGTCAGAATACCTCCCGTGAGAGACTCCCCTGAACCGGCCTCTATCCTGGATATTCCTAGGCCGAACACTCGGTCCCAGACCTCTCGAGCCAAAGATGGGGAGGCCTTCCAATTGAGTACAGAAGAAGGTGGAGAACTGGACTGGCTGTGGCCTCCCTCGACTCTGGGAACGTCCGCCATAGATCTCCCAAATGGAGGGGATACCCCAGATGCAACGCTGAATCGGGAGGCTACTGAATTCATACCCTTCAGTCCCTCAGCTGATTACTGGGAAGATGTTCCTGACACTTGCGCTGAGGACTCTAGAGATTCCATACGTCAGTCGACTTCTGAATCAGAGGTTCCAGAACCAGCAATGTTACCTGAACTTACTCCTGAAGAAGAGCCTGTGGTGCCAGAGTCAGAAGCACCAAGAGAGCAGAGGGCTCGCAGAGTCATCAGGCCTCCCAAGAAACTAACTTACCCCCAAATGGGGACGAGCTCAGAGGACTCTGTTGTAACGGCTAGGAGAAGTGTTGAACAACCTGATCCTTCCACCGTCCATTTGGTGGAGGGCAACCCCAGCTCACTCTCTGGCACAGTTAGGCAGGCCACTCATGGTAGTGTGACCTGTGGGCAAGAGAGTTCCATCCCAAAGTTTTGGTGGGAATTCCCTATGCCAACATCATGCTCGACATTGTCCAAAATGGTAAACAGTATTTGTTGAAGTTTATCTTTGGGGACCAAAGAGTTCAAGTGGGGGGAGTGTGTAGCGGGGTGTTCCCCTTTAATGCAGAGAGACAAGAAGTTCCAGGTGAGAGGTGAGTCGGGAGGAAGTAAAGAGACATTATGGAAGTGAAAGCAGAGGAGAGAGAGACTACATCTCCCAGTACATCTTGCAGCACCCAGGGTGCATTGCTCCAGAACAGAGACTGCTGGGGCAGACTTTATAAAGGGGAGGCAGAGTTTTGGTCGGCCTCTTTGGACACCCCTCTCCTAGCAAGAGGATCTCTGTGCTGAACTGCTGTGTGCACAAGGCCTGAAGCCTGGGCCGTGTGCTCCTTTCCAAAGAGCCCTCT
This sequence comes from Rana muscosa, assembly GCA_029206835.1. Lineage (NCBI taxonomy): Eukaryota > Metazoa > Chordata > Amphibia > Anura > Ranidae > Rana > Rana muscosa. Next base: position 576,982,918 of record CM055121.1, read on the forward strand.
GCCAGCCTAGCAGAGCCTTAGAGACATCTAATCCTCCTTGCTGCAGTACACCAGAAGGATTGAAGACTTGGATGTCGGTGGATTCCTGTTCCTAGACGAATCGATGGAGGAAAGGGACTTGGACTTGTCCAGGTGGTGAGAGCTGTTTAAAGACAGATACTTTATCTTTACTATTCGTTGGGATTACAAAGTTGTTCTTCAAGTGCACCACCGAGAGATTGCTAGCAAATATTGTTTCACTGAAGTTCCATTTAGATCAGTCAGGCCTGACTGCATAGGTAGACATTGCTGGGTGTTAGTCTACCCATGAGGGGAAGTAGCTGTAAAAGGGCAGCGCTAGAGTTGCATAGCAATACTTTATTATTCTGATTACTCTGTTTATCTTTATTACTGTTTGTTGCAGGGATCTGCAACTTGTTATACTGTTTATTACTTGCCCATTAGCCTCAGTAAAATATCTGGGTAAAGTACATTTGGTGTCAGTTCCGCTTACTTTAATAGGAGTTTTAAAGTATATTCTGTGTATGTTTGTTATAGGACTGCGTCACCAACAGTTGCGATCACGCGGTCCTATCTCTCTATCACCAGCTGTGCCACGGGAGGTTAGAGCCGATTGCCGGGGGTTGACAGCGGTGCACTGCAGGGCCCAAATCAATATCAGCGGCTCTCTTAACTGGGGGTAGCGCTACACATAGTTTTTGTTGTACAGTTAGAGACAATTTTTCATAAGAAACTATCATGCACCTGGTAGAGACTGAGTAGATGAAGGGGCTCCTATTGTACCTCCTGGCTAACACTTTTGAAGGTAGTGACAGAGGGAATGAGGGCATGAAGTGGCATGAGCTTGAAAAAGGTGCGCGCAGTGTCTTTCATCTCCTCACTGCGCACGCACCAAAATGCGTTGCATCTTGGTCCTGTGACGCCATCCCGCCCCACGCTTTGCTTCAGCATCCAGCACAGACCAGCAGCTTGCGCTCCAGGCCTCTTCCTGGCCGCCGCACGAGACCCGGAAACCATTCACAGGATTGAACACCGGCTCCCCTGCACTGCGCCTGGACACTGCTGGCATGAGCGGAGGTGCACCTCCCACAGGACTCCCACATGCCGTTTGAAAGATACCTCAGAGTGGGTGTTTTAATGCTACTGTATTATTAAAATCACACAATTTTACTCCAGCGGCGCCTGTCCTTGTTTCTTTTCTCTTTACATGAAGTGGCATGAGTGCTGGAGTTGCAGGCAATACCATATTGGTTTTACTACCAGATGTGTCGAGCAGAGGACTGTGGACCATGGAACAGGAACCAAGTTAAGAAACACCAAGGTCTCAGAGCAGGGAACAGGAGGTAGGTTGAGCACTTTCTGTGGTTGGACACTGCTGAGCAGCAGGATTCTACAAGAGGCAGAGTTTTTTCACAAACTGAGGTCAGAAACAGACAAACAGCATGATACCAGAGCAGGGAGCAAGAACAGAATTCCATGATGCACAACAAAGTCAGAAACAGCTAGGAAAACAAAGTACAAGGCAGAAAGCAGTGTTCAAAAGACAAGCCAAGATCACAAGTAGCAGGTCAGGAGGAAAGCTGGGTCATACACCATGCCCCTATATTATATTCCTGCTATTTCCATCCACCCTAAACTGAACATAGACTGACTGCTTTTCAAATGTCTCTTTGGTAAGCCAGCATTTATATTCCTCATATTTCCATCCAACTTAAACTGAACATAGACTGATTGCTTTTCAAATACCTCTTTGGTAAACTTTGCATTTATGTAACTGCTGCTTCACATCCATCTGTAGCCATGTTCACATTATTTGGATGTTTTTAAGTCTCTTACCTAAATTACAGCCTGATCTTATCTTTACAAAGCTACCCTCTTTGTCCTCTTGCAGTTTGACTGTGGTGTTAAAAGTTTGCTCTGCTAGCTGCATGCCTGATATTAACTCCTGATTGATTAATTGGAAAATTCCATCCATACCCACCACAGTATAAAACAAGACCTTCTTTATGGGGAAGCACATGCTGGAAGGGCATGTTGGGGTTCTTCCAAAAAAGTGAGGTACTTTAAATAAGTGACTTGCACTTCAGCGATTCAGCACAAAGCGAACATTGACAGCAAACTACTTTACAAAACAACAGACTGCAGGTGACCCCGTTTCCAAATCCTCTCTTCTTCCTCTCTGAAACATGCAATCTTTACCTCTCCTTTTCAAAGTTGCAGCCTCTCTCTCCTTAAACTCTTTCCTTTACCCCTCTTCTCCACCCCACAATCTGTATATATCACCCCCACTTCTGCCCTCTTCTTATTACTGAACTTATCACCTCCTCCAAATCTTAATCCCACATGCTAATAAAACCAGCAGGATGCTAAGGCATGCCCCCTTATATAAATCACACTCTCATATTACCTCCCTCACACTTGTGCTTCTCCTAACTTCTGGAGATATATCCTCAAATCCTGAGCCTCCCTTATTTAACTGTACCCAACGCACCCAACTCTGGCAGTAGTCGCAATCTGCAGAATTTTCTCTCCATTCCTCTTCTTTGCAAATCCAGCCTCCCCTTCTCCTGTTCTCTCTGGAACGCCCACTCTGTCTGCAACAAACTCACTGCTGTTCACGACCTCTTTGTCACTAACTCCTTTAATCTACTTGTTGTCACCGAAATCTGGCTACATGAATCCAACACTCCTTCTCCTGCTTGCCTCTCTCACAGTGGCCTTCTCTAGACTCATTTCCCTAGACCTAGTAGACGCAAGGTAGGTGGAGTGGGAATCCTCCTATCCCTACAGAGCACCTTCCAGGTTCTCCACTCTCCTCTCTCTCTATCCCTCTCATCATTTGAAGCTCACTGTATACGTCAATTCTCTCCAATTTCCTTAAGAATTGCTGTGATCTACCAACCCCTGGACCATTATCAACTTTCCTTGATGACTTTTCTGCATGGCTACTCTACTTCTCTCTTCTGAAATTCCCACAATCCTTCTCGGCGACTTTAACATCCCTGTTAATACAAACACTCCTGCTACTTCTAAACGTCTTAGTCTAACCATCTCCTTTGACCTGAAGCAATGGGTACAGGCTTCTACTCACTCTGATAGCAACACCCTCAACCTTGTATTCTCCTACCTATGCACTCCATGAAACCTCTCCAACAATCCTTTTCCTCTCTCTGATCACCACCTTTCCCTCCAATCGCCTAACAATCACCTGTAGAAACCTTTGCCACTTCATCCCTTCTCTTCTCTATTCTGCTAATGACCACTTTTATGACAAAATCTCACCCCTGTCCTGCTCAATCTAGCAACTTCTTTCGACAATAGATCCCTGTCCCCCACCCTGGATGAACTTGTCCCCTCACTACACACAGAATCAGGCCTCGACCCCTTAAACCCTGGCACACATGACACCAGAAGACTCAAAATCGTTGCTGCGCTCTTGAGCGCCTGTGGCATAGGACTACGTTTTTCAAAGCCTTCAACCAATACAAATCTGCCCTCCGAAACTACAATTCCTGCCTCCTCACTGCCAAGCAGACTTATTTTATCACTCTTATTGACACCTTCTCATCCAGTCCCCGTGAACCTTTCTCTACCTTTAACTCTCTACTTCATTCTCCACTGCATCCACCCACTAACTCACTCACTGCCCATGACATTGCCAATCACTTCAAACATAAAATTGATTCAATTTGTGATGAAATCTCCACTCTACAGTTATCTCTCCCACTTAACACCCCATTGAATATTTGTGGAACACGCTGATTGGGACTGCATCCACTTTGGTTTTATCTGGAGCAGATCGTGCTTTTCATTCAAAGCTTCTCCTGATCCTCTTTTGTGAGGGGTCATGGAGCTCTGGTAAGCAGGCATTACCTTCAATTCGGTGGTGGATTTCACTGTTTCTTTCTTCCCAATGAGAGGATTTTTCTAAGGAGGAATTCCATTATAGACTTTTCCCTGCACGGGTGTACTCATCTTCCAATTTATGTATTACAGTCACTAATTTGTGGTTTGATCATTTCCATGAACTTTAACCCTTTGACTAGGGTCACATTATATATTTTTTGGACTATACTTTTCTTTATGTGGCACACTTGGAATTTCTGCCATTCCCATTTGTGCGACCTATTATTGTCACATTTGAGGTGTATATCCACTCATCTAGGATATTTCTAATCACAATTGTTTATTAATTATTGTGTTTACACTTATTCACATTTATGTTGATGTTTCACAATGTTCCTGCATTAACATGCACCCAGTTGTGTTACTTCTATAGGGTTAGCGCAACCATATTTTTTCCATTCTCATGAAAAAATTGCCCAAGCCATAGCAGCGCTCCTGTCTCCTACCTTCACAGCAGCAGTAGAAAGAGCAGTGGCTGCAGGCATTACACAATTAAGGAGAGAGCTGGGGGAGCGTTAACAAAGACTCACAGAGGCCGAACAGCGCATTTCTTCCATAGAAGATGATCAATACCATATGAACGCAGCAATGGAGAAATACACACAAGCCCAGCAGCAACTACATGAAAAAATGGAGGACTTAGAAAATCGTTCCAGGAGGAACAATTTAAGGATAATTGGCCTCCCTGAAACACACAAGCCTGGGTCACTAATGGACGTTTGCACTACACTTCTCCCAGAGGCTCTAGGCATTCACCATAGATGCATACCTGAGAGAGCTCAACGCATTGCAGCTCCAGCGAAGGATCGCAAACAGCCAAGACAAGTAACCGCTAAATACCTAAATTACGCAGACAGGACGGATATTCTGCAGAGTTTCCGCAAAGCCCATTCCATGGAAGTCAACGGACATAAACTACTCATCTTTGCTGATTACTCTGCAGAGGTTTCCCACAAAAGAAAATAATTAAAAACAATCTGTTCAGAGCTTTACAAAAGAGGCATCCGATTCACCCTGGCTTACCCCGCAGTTCTCCGGCTGCAAGCTCCAGACGGAGAACAACTTGCCTTCCATACACCAGATAAGGCAAAATCATTCCTTCGCTCTCAAGACCAGACAAACGTCAGCAGACACCTATGCAAACAAGGGCCCAGGGATCAGAGAAGTCCCAGAAAGGATCCTCCAAAACGCCTGAGATCCACTGTCACAAATGACTCAACTGATTTCGACTGAGCAACTCATATCTCGACTTCTACACAACCTCCATGAAAAGGGTAAATAACCCCCTCTTCACAAGGAGGCTTCAGACTTTCTCCTTTTTCCCCTTTCTACCCTAGGCACCACATAGACTCGTTACTAGCCAAAATGACTAATTCATTCAGCATATTTCATTGTTAGCTATCCACGCTAGGTTTTGTTGCCTATCTCCTCTATTAGTCTCTCCCACTAGATGGTCCTTTCAGCTATGGTGATATTGGGCAAAAACCCGCTGTCGGCCGATAACTCGGAGGAGCTGCACCCGAGCCTACTTGACCACCACCTGCTTGTGGGCTAGGGGCTCAACTGGTAGTGAAGAGACATACGGAAAAAAGTGAAGTCAGCCAGTTATATGTTACTTTATGTTAGCTTAAGTTTCTCTCTTCTCACTGTCCTTTCTTCCCTTCCGGTTCCTAACAAGGGTTTATTCTGTCAGCCAAAAGTTCATAAATTCCATTATGTAATCAACAAGCAAGCCTTTCGACTTGAAAAGAAAAAGCCGGCATGCCGGCCGGCTTTTTCTATTCACGGACGCCCTTTTAACATGGATGCTGTTTTTATCTTTCTTAACTGTAAGTGCACACCTTTCTTTTAATAAAATCCATGCATTACTGTGTTACACTATTGAGTGTTTTTGCATTTTTGGGTACACGGTTGAAAAACCGCCCCTCTGAGTGTTGAAGTGCTTCCAGTCTCCATATCCCTCCTGATTGATGTGGTGTGGCGGACATCTGCAGTATCATCCTGCAGGCTGGTTTTCAGCTTGCCTCTGGTAAGCAGGAATTTTATGTGGTGGTGGATCACGAATGTCTCTGTGGTGACTAATTAGGATTTCTTTCCTGCTGACACCCCCAAGTGTGTGACCCATCTCATCTTTGAAACTTTCCTTTGGACTTTCACAACTTTTTGTTTAGAGACTCTTTTATATATGTTTCAGCATTTTTTACATATATTCATTTGGTGTAAGGATAACGTGATTGTTGTTAATCAATTTTTTCATTATAATTGCGTTTTTCAATTCACATATACATTTATTAGCGCAGCTTCCTTTTTTCTTTTTTCTATTGATGGTTTTACACGTGGTATCTTACGTTTAAGCTGTTGCTGTCACATTTTGTTTTGTATTGTATGTTTCATCTGTTAGCGGGGTATCACTTTACTTGTTCTTCTTATAATCTATTCTGCCTGTTGAGAACTGGCCTAGACTGGATTTTCCAAGCATCCAAATATACCAACTACGATCTGGAATCGGCCTTGGTTCACCCATACAACTTATCCACTCTCCTACACAGCCATCTGAAATCGATCCCCGATCATATTAAGCACAATATTTTATTCGGGACACAATTGTAGCAATGGAGGGAATCAAGGAAAAATCTGTGTCTCTCTCCTTTTGTCTCTAAATTCCTACCCATACAAGGAAATCCAATGTTCCCTCTAGGCCTTCAATACGAACTGTTTTCTAAATGGAAAGATAAGGGTTTAATCAACGCAGTCTCCTTCTACCATGAAGAATCTGGATCCCTCAAGTCCTTCCTCTCCATAGCTGAGGACTTTCACCTACCAAAACATCATTTTCTACAAGTTTCACAATTCTCAAACAAGCATAAACAGAACTTGCCCTCAGAAACACATCAGGTTTTGGTCCACCTTCATGGACAAGCTGCTCGAGGAGCAACACTACTCGATTACAGACATTTACCAACCTTTTGAACTCAACCTTTACAAAACCTTTACATCAAACATCAATGAAATCTTGGCTAACAGATATAATTGGCAAAGTCAGCATAGACAACATTCTCGAAGGCTATGCTGTTACCAGAAAGCTTATATCAAATAAAACCTGGAGGGAAACACAATTTAAAATAATTCATAAGGCCTACTTCCCATTCTCAACGAAACACCCCTCAACAAAGGAAGCCTCATGCCTTTGGTGCTCCACCTGGAAACAGACCCTGATTCATCGTCTATGGTCTTGCCCACCCATCAGAGTCTACTGGTCACAAATCCTGTCTTTGATGCATGGAGTGACTAATTGCCACATAAATAAAGATCCCAGGCTCCTTCTATTCGGATACCTCAAACCATTGACAGATGGTACTGCGAGTTCACCTCCCAGAAATATCCCCAAAAAACAACAATGGATTCTCCTTGAGTTACATATCGCTCTGAGAAATATCCTCAGACACTGGATCTCCTTCTCACCGCCCACATTATCAGAAACGAAAAGGGACCTTAAAACTCTAGTATGCCAAGAAAAACTAGTCCCCTTTCTGCAAAATTATTGGAACAAAAAATTATTTGAAAAAAGGTGGAGCTCTTTCCTTGAAAAACGAGCGTCTTCTGAACAATCCTCCCTACAAACCCCCTCCTCCTTCATCATAAGTGGCTATATGTGATGCTCTTTGGGCACCCCTGGATAAACCCTATGACCCCCCCCCCCACTAGGTCTCTTGATCAAACGTTGTCTTGGACTCTGTTACTACAGGTAGTTAAAAACCTTAGTTCTGGTATACTGATGCAATAACAGATCCATTGATTGAGGACTTTCTTTTTGTGTCAATCACCCCTGCACCCCTGAGGTAAAACAGGAGGGGATGGACTCTAGACATCCCTTCCTGGTTTGCTTCAACCTCTCCCTGCCTTCTTTGTGTATCTTCTCTTTCTTTTCTTTCTCCTTTCCTATGTTTATTATCTAAAAAAGGTTCTCATAGTTGACCACCATTATGCAACTAAACTGCTTGTTTATCTGCTATGTAACCTGTTAAAACCTAATAAACTATATTGGAAAAAAAATACCCTGTTGATCCTCTTCAGTCTGAATTTCAGCCTCAACACTCCACTCAAACTGCTCTTTTAAAACTCAAATAATTTACTAACAGCAAAAAGCAATAGACACTATCCTGTACGCCTACTTATGGACCTTTTGTCTGCCTTTGATATGGTTGAACACCCCCTCCTCCTCCTCAAAAAACCTCTCTGTGACTGTGCTTACAACTGTTTGTAATAAAAAAACAAAAAAACAAGCTTTGTAAATATTCTCTCCCCCACGTGCCTCTTCCCCTGGCTTCACAGTTAAGAGCAGTGGCACAACCATCCACACATCCCCGTATGCCAGGGTGCTAGGTGTTATCCTGGACTCTGAACTCTTCTTTCAGCCGCACATCCAAACACTTTCCAAGGCCTGCCGCCTCAACCACGACAACATCTCTAAAATACGTCCCTTCCTAACCATTGAAACCACAAAGCTCCTGATTCACTCCCTGGTTATCTCTTGCCTCAACTACTGCAACTCCCTTCTCATTGGCTTACCTCTAAATAGGCTATCTCCCCTTCAGTCCTTCATAAATGCTTCTGCTCATCCACCTTACCAACAACTTAGCGTCTGCTACCCCTCTCTGCCAAACCCTCCATTGGCTTCCACTCACCCGACAAATTTAATTCAAAATACTAACAATAACTTACAAATCCATCCACAACTCTGCCCCCAGGTACATCACTTACCTAGTCTCAAAATACCCACCAGATTGTTTTCTTCATTCTTCCAAAGATCTCCTGTTCTCTAGCTCCCTCGTCACCTCCTCCCATACTCGCCTCCGGGACTTCTCCCGAGCCTCTCCCATCCTTTGGAATTCCCTACCCCAATCTGTCTGACTATCTCCAACTCTATCCACTTTTAGGCGATGCCTGAAAACTTTTCTCTTCAGAGAAGCCTGGCATGCCCTCACCCAACAACTGTACTTTTATTTTCGTCATCAGCTCCCCCACAGTTATTACCTTTTGTATCACTTGACCCTCCCTCTTAGATTGTAAGCTCAAACGAGCAGGGCCCATTTCATTCCTCCTGTATTGAACTGTATTGTAACTGTACTGTCTGACCTAACGTTGTAAAGTGCTGCGCAAACTGTTGGCGTTATACAAATCCTGTAAAATAATAATAATAGTACACTAAAAGGCAAATTAGCAGGTCAGGTCACAGGTAATCAGGAATTAGCTGAAGAACTTCTCTCTGCAGTGCTCCAGTTCATATTGGCCACTAATGCCAAGTCCAAAATACCAGATTGACCCCGAACTCCCTTACAGAAATATTGCAGAACTTTACGTTTGAAAATGCTAGCTGCTAGGCCGCCATGCTGTTGTTGATCTACTGCTTATAGTGCATTTTAAATCAATGACCCACAACATGTATACAGATCAAGAGTCATACATTACTTGCACACTCATTTGAGATCAGATGAACTCTTGCTCCTTGTTTCACTAGAGTTTATATGTATACAGTACTCCTACATTTGAGGAGTGCTATGTTCAAATGGAAAAGGTTCAACTCTATGAGACTTTAAAGACCAATAAATGAAGTTTGTCCATGTTTTTTGTAAAGTGAAGAGACAGATGCTAAGAGATAGTGACCCCTATTTACTAAAAGTGTAGAACATTTTCCCTTTGCAAAGTGAATTTTCTCTTATTGAATGAGGTTTAGCGGGCTTTAAACATCAGATCATGTGCAAGACAAAATTATGTTTTTGATTTTTCTTGCACACAACTGGATAATGTTTGCAAAATACATTTTTACTGTATTTTTACTGAAAATCCACTTTGCAAAGTGAAAATTCACTTTGACAGTGAACATGCTCCACTCCTTTAATAATTAACTACTGTTTGTATAATTATGTCTGAGTATATGTGGAGAGTGTAGGAAAGGAGACTTTAGCATGAACTATATACAAATACCGATACTCCCTTCAAAAGTCACTATAGGGTAAGACTGGAGAGTGCAAAATCTGGTGCAGTTCTTCTAGAAACCAATCAACATCTAGTTTTTTTTTTTGTCAAAGCTTAATTGAACAAGTTGATGTTAGAAGCTGACTGGCTGCACCAGATTCTGAGTGCTCCAGGTTTAGTAAATTAAGGCGTATGAGTTTTAAAGGGGCTGTGTTGCAAATTAAGAAATCTAAATAAAAATCCTCTATAAAGAAAGTATGTTTAACTTATCTGTCCTGCGCTGCTGATCTACACACTCTATGGGAGCCTAGAGAATCCTCTTCATCCAACACACTTCTGGGAGTGATAGGTTCCTGCTCCCCCACTTATAGCTGTGGTTCCCTCTGCTGGCACTACGTTACTGTAGTGATGGGTCTATAAGTAAGTATAACCTTTTCTTTACATTTTTTTGGTTAATAAATTCTTTAACAGGGTCACTTTAAGAAGTTTCCATATAATTGAACACAGCAGTGTCTGATTAAAAATGGCTTATCATTTCACAATTATAATACTTTTGAAAGCTACAGTCACTGTTATATATTGCTGTGTGTACTATGAAAAATAAAGCAAGTGGCTTGCCGATTCACACCAAATTGATTTACGTTTTAATTTTTTGCCCTGGACTGGAAAAGGGAAGAGTTTTGATAAATCATGCCTTAGTGCTGTAAAATATTCTCAGGTATCATGTATTTGATTTATTAGATCTTTTAAGGTAAAAAGATGCAACAGTTTAAAATTCTTGTATTTGAAAAAAAAAAAGTTTTTGAAGATTGTTTGTTTGTTTATACTTTCTTAATTAAAGGAAATAAATTCCATAAAATTTTAATGACCACTTTTGCATCGTTACAGTACTTCCTTGCAGGAATATTTAGACCATCTGTCATTAAACAATGACTAAATTCAAGAAAATACAGATTGCTGCAGAATCACGCTCTTTCATTCATAATGTATTGATAAATAAATTATTGCACTAATCTCCAGACTATTTTACAGCCAAGAAAGATTTAAAAATTCTTTGTAATCTCCAGCCAATAGCAATCCTTCTGTATCATATGGCTGTGAGCCCAGCATTCCTCCTTCATATGAAGCTCAAATAATCACTACTGTAGTCTGTAGCCATCACACATCCTTTTACACTTTCCCAGACATCCTCTGTGATTTTACACAGGCACATGACAGTAAAAGGAAATACATTAAAAAAGCCCTCTAAAATAAAAGCGAGCCAGGTATGTGCTAGAAATAAGACCAACTGAATAAAAGAACAATTTGACTTTTGTATGAAAGCTAGAGGAGTTAAATGAGTTCCTAAAGCAACCAATACTTTTTTGTTATGCCTTGCAATAGGGAAATGACAGCAGGAATGTCATTGGCTACTATAGGTAGCACAAAGAAAGTAGAAGTACAGAGTTAGAGTTTAACCTAAATAGCAGTCAAAGAAAAATGTACTACTTGACAAATAATCTGATGAAAGAATTCACCTTGGCTTACTCAACAGACTCTTTCTATGTCTTTAACATATTTTGCAAGCATCCTCTAGGCCACAAACATTGCACAAGTTACCCTCCTTTAGCTCAGTGTGGTATATGCATGATCAAGGTGTGCAAACATGGTTTATTGTCTATGTATTCGGGTCTCTGTTTGAACAATTCCCTCCCCTACCATGTCTGTGCATGTTTTATCGATTTCTTCCATAATGCAATATAGTTATGTACGATGCATTATGTTAAAGTAATAAATTATTAATTATACAACGTATTTCAGATATGCTAATTACCCCCAATTAATCTTAACTTTTCCAGCACATGCTTCATACAAAGTCCCGCTCTCTCCTGTTCTCTTTTTTGTCATACAATTAACAGGGATGGAGGTAATTTGACCCATTACCTCATATAAAGTCCCAACAAACCCTCTCCCCCTCCTTTTCTCCAATCAATTAATTAGGGATGGAAGCATGTGTTTCTGGGACTCTATTGTTAATAATGTGTGTCTGCATATATTATTTAGTTTTTCTTGCCTCTTTTTGTTTTGTGTTAGTAAATTGTTTATATGTATATTTTGTTATCTGATACAATTTTCCATCACGGCTTCCCATTTAGTTTTTTCCGGGTCATTTTTCATTTCAGTGCAGGTTCCATTATTGTTATGTCTGGCTTTGGATGTTATGCAGTGCCCGTCCCCAGTGGGCTTTGCTCCAATCTGGGGGCTGCAACACACACTGCCCTGCTCCCCATCCCATGCCATTTTGATGCGTGGGTGTGTGGGCGGGCACTGCGTGTCGACGTCACGCCTTTTATTGCCGCACATGGGGCTTGCTCTCCTTGCGGCTGTTTGGCATCACAGCTACGAGTGGTGTGGGGAGTGAAGTTGGCGCCAAACTACCAGTCGGCTCTTCCGCATTGGTGTAGGCGCCTCTCTTCCCCACCCCCTTGCGTGCGTGACGTTGGCGGGAATCTTGGACGGCAGCGCCTATGTAAGGGCGCTACCTATGATTGTTTCAGGCATTTGGCTCTTTGCACGTCACAGATAAACATGCAGCACACCATGACTCCATGGGTAATTTCCTTCCTCACATGGTACATTTTGTTGCTTTATTCACAGTTTAGATCATTGTCCTTGCCCTTTTATATACTTAATTTTCCCTTCTCATCCTCACCCACATTCAAGCACTCACCCTTCATCTGTTCTTTATTTCACAGCCACTACCCTTCACTGATACTGGTCCATATATCACTCCTTGCCTGATGCCTGTCCAACCTGGGTGCACCCTGTGTGGGGGCCGTCTGTCATGTAGTATCTTGCCACAGTCCCTGGTAGGGGCTATCCCAGCCCATGGGGCTTGGTTGCACTTCCAAGCCGGCAACATATGGTTACCCGGTGAGTACCATCTGGGACTCTGACTTGTTCATTGTCTCCTGAATGTGAGATGCCCTGGATCAACCTGAAATGTGCTTATGTCATTACAGAAACACAATGCATGCTTGCTCCTGATGAGCGACCAAAGTCGCGAAACCCGTAGAGCTACCAAATTCATGCTCCAAATATGTATCACTGCAGTATATACCTTATTGTGTTTATTGTCTATGTATTCAGGTCTCTGTTTGAACAATTCCCTCCCCTACCATGTCTGTGCATGTTTTATCGATTTCTTCCATAATGCAATATAGTTATGTACGATGCATTATGTGAAAGTAATAAATTATTAATTATACAACGTATTTCAGAAATGCTAATTACCCCCAATTAATCTTTACTTTTCCCGCACATGCTTCATACAAAGTCCTGCTCTCCTGTTATCTTTTTTGTCATGGTGAAATATTATGGTATAATATGTTCTGAGCACAGTCTTAAGCTAATGAGTTAGGCCCCTTTCACACTGGGGCGGGAGGTGCGGTGGCGGTATAGCGCCGCTATTTTTAGCGGCGATATACCGTCGGAATTGCGGCGGTATTAGGCCGCTAACGGTGCGGTTTTAACCCCCGCTAGCGGCCGAAAAAGGGTTAATACCGTCGGCAATGTGCCTCTGCAGAGGTGCATTGCCGGCGGTATAGCCGCAGTTTCCCATTGCTTTCAATGGGAAGGAGGGGTGTAGGAGCGGTAAACACACTGCTCCTCTCACCGCTCCAAAGATGCTGCTAGCAGGACTTTTCGAGCAGTCCTGCTAGCGCACCGCTCCAGTGTGAAAGCCCTCAGGCTTTCACAATGGAGACACAGCAGCCGCTGTTTAGGGTCGGTTTGCAGGCGCTATTTTTAGCGCAATAGCGCCTGCAAATCGCTCCAGTGTGAATGGGGCCTATTAGTAAAGTCAAAGCCGGCTATGCTGAATAAAGTAAAAAAGTGGTCTGAGCAGCTAAATAGTGGTTTGAGCAGATGCAGAGGACAGATTTGGGGTCTAATAGACCCTAGATCTTTCATTAAAGAGGCCCATGCCATGTCGTTCATCCCTTGTGAGAGCAACATAATTGATCCAATTTTTTTTTTAAAGAGACAAGTGTAGATTTCAAAAAAAGTAAAAAAAATGTAAAACATTTAAAGCGCCCCCCCCCCCCCCGTGCTCGTGTGATAGATTAATGGTGATCGCATCACACATGTGAGGTATCATCACAGCGAGAGCAATAATTCTAGCACCAGACCTTCAGTGTAACCCTAAACTGGTAACCTGTAAAGGCTTTTAAATTGTCGCCTATGGAGATTTTTAAATACCGGAATTTGTCACCATTACACGGGTGTAAAGAGAGACATGTTGGGTATCTAGTTACTCAGCTAATATCATCTTTTAAATTTTACCAAAAAATTGGGTATTATATTGTGTACTAACATTTATTAAAGTGTATTTTTTCCAAAATTGGTATGTTGGAAAAATCACTGCACAAATATCGTATGATATAAAATCTCAACAGCAATCATTTTCTTCTCCAGGGTCCCTGCTTATATCATATATATATATATATATATATATATATATATATATATATACACACAGTATCTCACAAAAGTGAGTACACCCCTCACAATTTTTGTAAATATTTTATTATATCTTTTCATGTGACAACACTGAAGAAATGACGCTTTGCTACAATGTAAAGTAGTGAGTGTACAGCTTGTATAACAGTGTAAATTTTCTGTCCTCACAAAATAACTCAACACACAGCCATTAATGTCTAAACCGCTGGCAACAAAAGTGAGTACACCCCTAAATGAAAATGTTCAAATTGTGCCCAATTAGCCATTTTCCCTCCCCGGTGTCATGTGACTTCTTGGTGTTACAAGGTCTCAATTGTGAATGGGGAGCAGGTGTGTTAAATTTGGTGTTATCTCTCTCATACTGGTCACAGGAAGTTCAACATGTCACCTCATGGCAAAGAACTCTCTGTGGATCTGAAAAAAAGAATTGTTGCTCTACATAAAAATGGCCTAGGCTATAGGAAGATTGCCAAGACCCTGAAACTGTAATGCGAGTCCGCATTACAGATTATTTCAGCCCTTTCATGTAACCCCAGCTGTAATTTTGCGCATTCGCAATAGTTTCTTAGTCAAGCCTCATTCTAGCTCTAATAAGGTCCACTTTATGCTGTGGTTGATCCCCACTATAGTATGCCGACCTGTGCCCAGGTTTACACCCCATGTGACATCACACGGTCACATAGGGTGTAGCAGGAAGTTGTAAATGAAACCGTATTCTCACAGTTTTTGAGCACAGTGCCGCAGGAAGCAGAAATGATGTATGCGCCATACTTGTCAATGGACTGACGGCACACAGATAGTGTCGTGAATCAGGAGATCGATGCACATGCATCGGAGATGTCATTAGAAAGAACACAACAGATTACAAGACAACTGAGCAAGAAAGTGGGCATCTAAATGCAACAATCATTAGTGTTATTTATGCTGATTTAAAGGTGATAAAGTTGTAGGGGAGAGTTTACTACCACTTTAATCAGTGGCTGCAGCTGCTGATTGAGAAAAAAAATTCAGCTAGTTCATTCAACAGAAGTCAATCCTTTGAGGAGGGGTGACCACACACTGATCGAAATTCAGATGTTTCCTGCTGAACCTGGTGAATTTCGATCAGTGTATGGCCAATTTAAGAGCTCTGTCATTGGACAGTGGAATGGCAGCTAATAGGATTTAACAATCAAGTCTGGGAAAGTCAGGCCACATAAACTGACAAAACAAAATCTGAAAGGAGTACATATGACGTTTTTTGGAGTTTACTTTTAGAAGTTTAAAGGCTTGTTTGTGCTTTTCCATTCCATGCATGATGTGTTAACATTTACGTTATGTGTGTTGTGTTAAGGCAGCCTAATAATTTTTAATGGACTGCCAATGCACTGGAATTAACTAAAAGTGCACATGTACTTTACATTTTCTGATGCAGCGCACCACCGCAATGGTAATGTGGTACTGTGTGTTGTGGTACACTGCAACCCATGTGCTGCTTTGCTTTAGTGTGTTGGGGTGACCATGAAGGTATGTTTTAGCCCTTAATTAGAGTGCGTGTTCACTTTATTTTCATGAATTCCTTTTTTTTAAGGATGAGTTAAAGAGACACCCAATCAGCAATATGGGTTTGGCGCAATAAACATTTTCATAAAAATTCTGTATAATTTTACAATGACCAGATGGTAATCCTCTCTGAAGGCTTTGTTCAGTGACATATTGAAATGAAAGTCATATTAAATTAAAAACAAAAATGTTATGTTTTGCAGCCTACCAATCTTTGAATATAATGGTGCCTTTTTTTTTTCACCTGGTAATCCAGGTGCCACACTGCCTTAGGGTGGCCCCATTCTGGATAGAGGAGCCACCGCTGGACAACAGTATCGGTCTGAGAAGAGGGTGGTGTTAGACTAGCAGATTTAGATGGACTTGACTAACGAATTGAAGCCAAACTCCAACTAACACTTTTTAAGCAGTCACATCAAAACTTTTTCTTTCCTTTGAGATAACATTTTTAAACAAATGAATAAAACCTGAGGAGTGTTAGCACCCATGTCTGTGCCAAATGGTTTATCTCAACCCTCTAACTGTCTTTATTGAAGGACAGCTTGGTCTGTTAAAAGAAGGTGAAAATTAACAGATTCACTAACTGGATCACCAGGTGAACATAAAGGAAAAAAGGTAAGAAAAATAAATTATTGCAGCTACCACATCTAAGAATTGGGAAGCAACACCTCTTTAAGCATGACCACTTCAAAACAAATTTTTTGAGACATATTAAAATAACTCTTGATCTTTGCAGCTTAGATATATTTACCATTGGTATACATCCTGAAAGTCATGCCATAATTTTATTTACAGTGTCCTGTATTCCACTAGCAGTCCAATGGCTTGGTGTCTGTTTCGCGGGTGCATTTCTGAAGAGGATTGGAGGATTGTGAAGCTCATTCTTCTGTAAAAATGGCCCATTAATTGGATCAGGTGATATTCTTTGATATTGAGGAATAATGAAGCATATAAATATTAGTTACCTGGCTGACCTGTTCTAAACTGTTGCTGGTTAGTGAACAATTGCAAATCACAATAGCCATTTGCAGAATTTAATCAGTTATGACAGCCTCTGTTTCTCTTAGAAAAGGTTTCCTTTAGGGCAGGGGTCTCCAAACTCTCTAAAGAGGGAAGGAGGAAAGGAGGGAGGTGCACCTAAGTGTAGTATTAAAAAACATGGTTTATTGCACAAGGTATTGCACTTACAAGATTGAAGAAATCATAGGCACATCTGTAATAAAACGTCCTCCTCGAGGGGTGCCTGCTGTCCAGTATCTCCAGGCATCCCGATAGTTTCAGAAGGCTGAGCAAATGCTGAACCAAAACAGAAAGTGAAGGGGATCTGGGCTTCCTGGCGTGACGTCACCCGGTGGGCGGGCCTCGATGGAAGGAAGGAGGGCTGAAAACTAGGCTATGCGCTCGGAGCACACAGCTCCTTCTACTGGCCAGTAGTCTCTTCAAAACTTTCTAAATAAATGGTCAGTTTACTGTCCTTCAAACTTTTTTCAAACAGGGCCAGATTTGATGAAGTTAACATGCGTGAGGACCGACCATTTTGCCTGACATTCTTTGGACCATTAAAATTAAATGCAAATTAACTAATACACCGCCCAACAAGAATTCTCTTGCGATTTGTGGCTGTGTGTGGGGAAGAGTCTAAGGATGAGCTCGGGCGTGTTATTTGGATATACCGTATTTATCGTGTATAACACGCACAGGCGTATAGCACGCACCTTCACTTTAAGAGGGAAGCTTCGGGAATTTTGTATTATTTTAAATAAAGAACTGTGAAGCAAAATAAGGGTGAGTGCCTATCAATGCGACCTAATTAGTGCCCACATGTAGCCTCACCATTACCATGAATGCAGCCTCACCATTGTCATGAATGCAGCCTCACCATTGCCATGAATGTAGCCTCACCATTGACATGAATGCAGCCTCACCATTTACATGAATGCAGCCTCACTATAGATATGAATGCAGCCTCACCATTGCCACGAATGAAGCCTCCCCATTGACATGAATGCAGCCTCACGATTTCCACGAATGCAGCCTCTGAATGCAGCCTCACCATTGCCATGAATGCAGCCTCACCATTGCCATGAATGCAGCCTCTAAATGCAGCATCACCATTGCCATCATTGCCATCAGTGCAGCCTGATCCATGCCCATCTGCAGCTTCAGAGGGAACAGGGACGGGGCAGGACGAGCGGCAACAGATTACTTTACTCGGCGGCCTCTTTAATACAGATTCGTTGGGGGTCACAAAAGATATATATATATATATCCAAATTACCAGTGGGGCCATATGAAACCAGACCACGGGTCTTAGGGGTAGAAATAGTTGGTGTCGTAGGGAGTAATAGTGCCCCATTGTTGGTGTCAGTGGCAGGAATAATGACTCAAGGGCCAGATAAAGGCAAGCAAAGGGGCTGCCGTTTGGAGACCACTGCTTTAGGACAAGGCTTTGCAGGTTTTCCTAAGTTATACATTGACTGGTATCAACTGTTAGCATATACGTAGAATTGTACGTAGTATCAGGAGGCAATGGCTGTCTTATAACATGGGTACCATAAGTATATACAAACCCCAACAACAAACTTCTCTTATTTGCTCCATTGTGGTTTGTTAAATATACTGTACCATTAAAAGTGTTTTGTTATATCTGTTGTTTGTAACAAAAATATCTGTTGATCTTGTCTGAAATTATTACAGCTGATAACTTCCTATACACTTTGCCTGGCTGCATTCTAATCAGTTGTTCCCAGTTCTTTCTCTGGACTACAGAGCAACTCCTGAAAAAATATGTTATGTAGAGAGGGTAGTGTCCTGTTTTCCTAACAAACTTCCTGTTCTAAGGCAATAAGTCTGCTCCTCCATAGATACAGTACATTGAGTGAACATTGTCACCCTTGGACAGGAAGAGTTCTACTGTTTGGCTCACCAGCTAAAAATAAAGGGGAAAAAAAGCATGAAAATTTATAGTATATATTACCCCAACATTTCATATTCGTGATATGTGCCTGCTGTACCATATGCTTGTATGAAAAAGTATCCTGTTCTCTTTGCATTGCTTTCTTTGTGTGAACTGGTGATCTTGCCAGTCCCTCTGCTTTCCTATTTCAAACTGACCATGCCAGGGTATGGAATCTTATTCATCCCAGCGTGATCATTTTTTTGCCTTTTTCATTCTACTGGTGTGTACAGCCTGCCTGTACTCCAGTGGTCAGACTTCTGTTGACAACCCCCCTGCACAGATATTCATTGGTAAGATCAGTGTATTGATGTTTCTCTGCCTCCTGCTGACATGATCACCTGCAGTCTCCACCCCAGCTACTCTAAGCTCCTCATGCAGCTCTGAACAGAGATCATGTCATCACAAATACAGCATATACTCAAATGTTTGCCTTGCACTTATATTGTAAACTGAATTGTTTGTTTTCCAAGGTAAGGGTTCACATACAGTATTTCACATATACATTAACCACTTCCCGCCCAAGGTACGTAATAGGACGTCCTTGACTTTGCGCGGGTATATCTGATGATGCCCTCAGCTACAGGCATCATTCAGATATCGTCTTTTTCAGCCAGCGATTCTCTGCACCATAAGAATGATCATAGCAGCTGTTCCTCCGCTTGATCGTTCTTACGGGTGGCGATACGGGACGTCCCCCCCTCCCGCCGCCCTCCGGTGCTTCTATGACTCACTGCTGCGATCTGTGAGTCGAAGAACGGATCCGCCGGCCCCTGGATGTTTACCATAGAGACTTCCGGCGGACCAGATGGTCGCTGGAGTCTCTATGATCGTTCAGAGGCCGGGCGCAATGTTATGATGTCACACCGGCCTCTGCATTCAAACAAATGGCGCCGCCTCGGCTGGGAAGCCTAGATCGTTTTTTATAATTTATTATTTCAGGCTTCCCAGCCTAGAGGTGAGATGTGGGGTCTTATTGACCCCATATCTCACTGTAAAGAGGACCGATCATGCTATATTCCTATTACAAGGGATGTTTACATTCCTTGTAATAGGAATAAAAGTGATCAAATTTTTTTTTTAAAGTGTCAAACTAAAAAAAGAAAAGTAAAATTAACAATAAAAAAAAAAGAAGTAAAGCGCCCCTGTTCCCGTGTGCTCGCACGCAGAAGCGAACACATACGTAAGTCCCGCCCACATATGAAAACGGTGTTCAAACCACACATGTGAGGTATTGCCGCAAACGTTAGAGTGAGAGCAATAATTCTAGCCCTAGACCTCCTCTGTAACTCAAAACATGTAACCAGTAAAAAAAAATTAAGCGTCGCCTATGAGTACCGCAGTTTGGCGCCTTTCCACGAGCATGTGAAATTTTGAAGCGTGAAATGTTAGGTATCTATTTACTCGACGTAACATCATCTTTCATATTATGCAAAAAAAATTATGTTTTTTTTTTTTTTTAAAGCATCCAAAAAAAAGTGTTTGAAAAATTGCCGTGTGAGATAAAAAGTTGCAACGACCGCAATTGTATTCTCCAGGGTCTTTGCTAAAAAAAATATACATAATGTTTGGGGGTTCTATGTAATTTTCTAGCAAAAAAATTATGACTTTTACATGTAGGAGCGAAGTGCCAGAATTGGCCGGATGGGAAGTGGTTAAAACGAATGCAATTCCCACATCAATAAACTGGTATGCTGCAATATATTACATTCTTGTTCTAGGGTATACATACATTTTAAGGAACATGCCATTGCAGCAAAGCACATGCATTGGTATACTGTGGTGCCATTCATTATGAACAGCACCCCAATGCACCTCAAAAATGCATGTGTGCAAATCAGCGCAGCACAATGCATGGTGTATTGTGCTGCAAAGAAATGCAGACAGCACCTATTTTTTGTGCTGTCCGCATTTCTTTTCAGCACACGCACGGGACACCATGCATACGACAGGACAGCATCACAGTCCATTTATTTTATATGGGTTGTTTAACACAATGCATGCCATGCAGGTCAATATACAAAATAAAAGTGCTGCAGCGCACTGCATTGTGGTGTAAATAGGTCAAAATTGTCAACACATATGAGCTTTATTAAAGCAGTCCAAGAAGCAGTGGTGATTTACATTTGTCAACAATTTTTGGTTCCTTCGCTTATTTTATAATGAGCCACACAGTTTTGCTAGATAATGTGACACAGTGTACTGCACAAATACAAAAAAAAAAGCTTTTTGAAGCTGCAGCTTCTATTTAACAGTCATATAACTTTCACGCAGTGGAACAGTATAATTATATTTTTGCAAATTGTTCATTAAAAAAGAGATCAAAGCATTGAACAGAACAAAAGATCCAAAAAACGGAGAATGGTTACTACAATGCTTCCTAATTCAGTGCAGTCAATTCGGAATACAGTAACTGTGGATAACAAAGAACAGCTATTTCTGGAGAGGTAATAGAGAGTTTAGTGTCCCTCTACATGAATAATCATTTCTTCATTATGCCAAAAATATTTTGTTAAGCATTCTCAAATAACCCAATATGATTACAGGTTTTCTTACAGCATGCCTATTGTTAAAAAAAAAACACTTCTATTTCCATCCGGTAATATTTTGTATCCTGCATTTTAAAAATGACCTACTTGTAAATCCATTGCTGGTGCACATAACATTAAATCAGAGCCTTTCAGGCCAATTGTATATTATGTGCTTCAGCCTTCACTGAATACTGTCCACTTCTGCTCTATCATTTTTGACATTCTCATTTTCTTGTATCCTTTAGAAGCAATGTGAAAATGTTTTTGACTCTAAAGAAGCATGACTATTACAGGCTGAAATGGGAATTATGAATAGATGGAAACTGTCATGTCTCTTGTGAAATTTCAGTCCATGCATTTTTTTTTTCAAGTTCAAACATTGAGAAAATGACTTGATCTGCTGCTCATGTTGTATATCTTAACTCAAACTATGGAGTAGCAATTGCTTCCATCACAACTTTTTTTTACACTTTCACATCAAGGCTTTCAGGAGAGAACCGCTGACATTTAAAGGACCATCATATCCAAACAAATAAAGCCAAAACAAAGTAATTGTGAATAAATGATTTATTGATTCTGTTGCGATTTACGCATGTATATTTACGATTCAATATCTCAAAGATATGATATGGGTTAAATAAGAGTTCTTTTGACTAGAAGTGAAAGCTTCAATATAATAAGCATTTATTAGAGAATTTTTTATTAGTCTATCTAATACACCGCAAACATTTACAGTCTTAGGCAAGGGAGTAAATATTAGTTTCAAACACAAAGTATGTAAATATTAGTATTAGGTTACGATACAGAGTATATACATCACATTACAAATAGACAGACAAACATATGACAACGCAAGTATGCTGTAAGTGCTGGGAGATGGTCTGATAATTACCTATAATAATGACTCCTGGGCCCAGGTCTTCTCATCTCTCCATCCTACTGATTGGAGTTCTCCTTATATGGGGCCCCTCTCCCATTGACTAAAACAGGGAGGCTACGATTGGTTACTGTTATCTCTCTCCTCCCTCTGGCCGTTATATTAATTTCCCACACTAACCCACTCTTTACTGGAATTTAGTGATAATTGGATTTAAAGATAAATTAATTAAACCGGAGGTCGTTAACTTCCCTTGAATGGGGCACTTAGCTATACATGGAACTAGCTAGGAAAAATTACCCTTTAAATGGATATTGGTTCGTTAACATGGGAGAATACACACGCCTTTATCTAGCTAATAAAGGCGGTGCCGCATAGATTAGAAGTTTCAGATGTGATCTCTTTCTGGCTTGTTTGAATACTAAGTTACCTCGTCAGACAGTAGGACTCCGTAGCACCTTGTCACCCAGCATTCATGCATATTCAAAAGAGGACTGGTAATTAGATTTTCCTCAATCCCAGCTTGTCAGCCAAGTTAACCCTTACAGACACAAATATTTCATACTACACATTCCTTATTCTAACATCCCTGTCACTCCAGCTCCCAGCCCTGCCCCTATTCCAGAACATTCTTCCTGGAAGCAGGGGAGGCCCCCAAGAACTGAAGCACAGGTGGTCACACCCACTGCTACACTAACCACTCCCTGCCCCAGGTCAAAACAAGCAGGCCTAGCCTGAAGCATAGGCTTTCCTAAATTTACCTGCCTGGCAGCAACCACGCAAACATCCTCACCTCTAGCACCTACCTATGGTAGAGGGTGCTACATAATATTCATCTTTTTTTCCCAGAAAGTAGGTGAGGTGATTATGCTTTGTGCTGTTAATCAGCAGTGTGATTGGGTCACCAGTGCAGAATACAGCACAAGGGCTATGAAGAGGTGGGATTTCTGTTGATTATGCTATTCTAAAGCAGGGGTAGGCAACCTTAAAGAAGTGGAGATCGACCTGAACAACATGGGAGAAGTCAATGATCACCGGGCACAGTGTTGCCTCTTCACACTGGATTTAAACTTCTAATTGCCGTTCTACCATGTCACAATCATGTCGCAATAACGTGCATTGTACTGCAAACATGGGTTTAAATCAGGTGGTAAAGAGGCAACATATCGCCTCCTCGCCACCTGTCAAACACACTCGGATCGCATTCCTACTGCACTTGTGAATGAGAATTTAGTTACATTCTGCAGCGGCACCCTTAGGGCTCATTCACACATAAAGTTGGGGGGGTAAAACGCTGCAGTTGAGTCGTGGGTTTACCGCCCACAATCCCTACCCCCTTTAGCTGCAGCAGCCAAAAGTGTACATATGCTGCAGCAGGAATTAAACCGCCTATTGCCTTTGGTGGGTGTTACCGCCTGTCAATCGCGACCCATTCAAGTAAATGGGGCCACTCTGCAAGTGCCCCGCAACTGCATGCTTCTGCGGGGTCCAAGGGGTTAAAGCAGGTTGTGAGAAAGCAACACAATGCTGCCTGCTTTAACCTCTTCTTGGCTTTACTGTACAAGGTTGCAGGGCAATTGCAGAGTGGCCTCATTCACTTGAATGTGTCATGCTTGGCAGGTGCTACACCCACCAACCATGACAGGGCAAATGAGTCTTGCTGCGGCTGCAACATGTGTACACCTCTGGCCACAGCAAGGGGTGGGGGTGGTAAAAACACATCTTAATTATGGGGTTTAACCACCTCCAAGCTACAAATGCAAATGAACCCTTACTGTTCAGAGCCCCTTATAAGGCTGCTTTTACACTGATGTGTTGCAGTTTACCTGCACCGCAGGTGCAGTGCAGTGCATCTGCGACTTTCCTGGGTAAGCTGCGCTTTGCCATAGACGACTTCTTTTTTTTCTTAACAAAAGTTTATTGACATTAATAGGAAAAGAGGAGTTCAACTGGAGTACAGTAACAAGATTGACATGGGATGTGATATAGAAGTTGTAGATTGACATGACTTTTTCTGACAATGGAACATAGAAGAAACATGTCCAAATGGGTGAATCATATTCAAGTATTGTAGTAATGTTCATGTATACACAACATGTAACGAAGAAGCAAACAAGGTTTTGACCAACACTGAATAGTGTAAAATCTTTAGCAAATTTATAGATAAATGATATACAGAGCAAACACTTGTATAATGTTATCGTTCAATAGCACCTACATCCCTGTAAGAGAAAATATGTATAAACCCCATGTCCGGGGAAATAAGTGGGATTTTAGGGGTTCTTATTGATAATTTGACATTGTCAGATAAGAAAGAAAAAAGAAGATTCATAAAAATCTTGATTTTTATTCATGAAATACATGATATTAAAGTTTAAATGAAAAGGAAAGAAATTACAACACAGTGCACTCTTTCCTTTCGAAGTCACAAGCTTGCAGTCGTACATGTTTTGCCTAGATTAGGCTTCTTCAGGGACGCATAGGGACTTTAGTTAATCTACAATAGATACAAATAGTTTATAGATACTTACTGTTAAGGCGATTATAAAAAAATACAGTCAAATATTAATGAACTGCAAAAACATGGACAAATACCTCCAAACTCTTAGGGATCCTCATAAACAACTGGGGTGTGCAACCTGACGTGAAGCAGGGGACACTGATGTATGAGTACAGGGCGTCAGCGCTCACATGTGTCTATGCTCAAGCCTGCATGTGTGGAATATCAAAGAGGGTCCAAAAGGGGATATCAGGTTTAATCCTATTGATATTCTGTCCTAAATACAGAAAACAAAAATAACAGTATATACCGTATTTATCGGCATATAACACGCACAGGCATATAACACGCACCCTAATTTTAAAAGGGAAGTTTCAGGAAAAAAACTTTCCGCAGCCCCCTGTGTATAACACGCAGGCACAGTTTACCCTCTATTTTCAGGGTAAAAAAGTGAGTGTTATATGCCAATAAATACAGTATATTCAAATGGTCAGAGTCTGACCAATAGCAAATTGCTCTAGAGAACAAAGAGGGGGTATAGCATGATAAATTCAGGAGCTTACATGTTAGTAGAGTGATAGTTGTATAGCCTGGGAGCCTTAGATGCACATAGTAGCAGGCATTCAGTCCAAAGGGAGACAATAGTTGTATGTCAATCTATCAGAGAGTACACAAAAGAAAAGGGAGGAATGTGCATAAGTAAAGACACAATGAGGTCTAATGGAAGTAAAGATCTTCCTAACATAGTTATATCGATAGATACCTTAAACTACTATTGGGGTGCTCTCGGTCATGGGGTGTTGGAATGACCATGTGGGGTCACCAGACCAGTCAGATCTGTGAACAAGCAGTCAATGTAGATTAGAAAAGAGAGGAAAGACACTCAGTAAACAAGAAAAGAAGAGACATATACAGTCTCTATCTTGATAGTGGTGTCACGCAAGGTACCTGTTTCCTGCTGTGCATGTAGCGTGGCTCCCAGAGCTGGCCCCGTGTTGGCTGTTGTAGCCATGTAGGTCTTTTTATATCCCCATAGTGCACTGGAATGGCCGCGCCGCGTGTGACGTCACAGCGTCAGCGGCGTGTCTGCGGGCGCTGGGAAATTACGTGTGTGGTGGGGAATCCCAACCAAGAGAGCATAGGATGCTCGCACATGCGCGCTGGCAAGCGGAGGATGGCATATGACGCGACACCCGCATCACTGAAGGGCGGTGAATGAATCCACCGCTATGCGCTTGTCAACACGCACAGCGACAAAGTCCTGCCCACACGCCAATGTGTGGACAATCATAGCATCCATGCCTCTGCTTGGATTTATTACCGGGTATTACTGTTCTGATGATTGCCCATGGGTGCCCACAGTGGGCCCTACAGTGAACCACACTCAGGCTAAGAAGATCATGCAAGGGGGGACGCCCCATGATGTTGTGTATGTGAACACATTGCTGTGAAATGGCCAAGTTGTATGTAACAAGAGGTGTGTGAATAGACAATTGCAACTCCCTGTTGAGGTGCTTGTCAGGGGTTGAGAATAAGTAATACATACCGATGCTGCCAGAATGTATAAATTGAGGAATCCCAAGAGCTAAAAAGCATGGTTTGCATGTCTAGCCAGAAAAAACAAGTAGATTACATGTAACTGCATACATTTTCTACAAAACTAGCAAAGAAGGGATATTCAAAACTTCCTTCTATAGCATACATTTATTAGACAATTTTCTCATTCTTGCATATTATTGTTGTTCTATCTATGAGCATATTGGATTGAAATTCCATTGGGCAAATTCTGACCCCCGAATCACAGATAATATTCCATTACGGGGGATCAAAATCACCCTCAGGAGCCGGCCCAGCAAGGGCTTAACAGCAAGCTTAAGTGCATGGAAGGCAGCATAGACTCGTGGGAGATGATAGAGAGGGGCAGAGCAGCTAGTCTGAGAGTGTTTGTGACCAGCACTTACAAAGTCTATTGTGGTAATGCAGGGTGTAGGTGGGACTGGGGCAAGGAGGAGTTGCTAGATTGAGGGAGGTAGGTCCTGAAGTAAAGAAAGGAAGAATGCAGCCCCATGTATGGGTGATAGAAGAAGGGGGATGGACAAACAAAAAATAGACTTCTATTATATCCTGCAGGTCTGGTGCACTTTCTGAAAGCACATCAAATCTCCTGCATTCAGAAAGTGCACCAAACCCACAGGCTATAATAGAGATCTCTCTGGAGATTTCTATCCAGGATAAGAGGTGGAGAGCAGTTAGTATCACTCCGCAAGGGACAGGAGCCAACACTACAGGGGAGACATTGGCTTATGCAGTTCTTGTTCTCTACTATAACTTTACAAGTAGTCCCACTCCATTGCACTCTGTTTGATGCTCTGGGAAGGCAGTTTAGCAAACCCAGATGGTGATCTACCAGTCACCTGTCTGCAATCTACTGCAGAGAAAGGCAACCAAACTGATAAGAGGCATGGAGGAGCTCAGTTATGAGGAAAGATTAGAGGAACTGAATTTATTCACTCTTGAGAAGAGGAGATTAAGGGGGGATATGATCAACATGTACAAATATATAAGGGGTCCATATAGTGAACTTGGTGATGAGTTATTCACTTTACGGTCAACACAGAGAACAAGGGGGCACTCTTTACATCTAGAGGAAAAGAGATTTAATCTCTAAATACGGAAAGGTTTCTTCACAGTAAGAGCTGTGAAAATGTGGAATAGACTCCCTCCAGAGGTGGTTCTGGCCGGCTCAGTAGATTGCGTTAAGAAAGGCCTTGATACTTTCCTAAATGTACAGAATATAACTGGGTACTGACATTTATAGGTAAAGGTGATTCAGGGAGAAATCCAGTTGCCTCTCGGGGGATCAGGAAGGAATTTTTTCCCCTGCTGTGGCAAATTGGAGCATGCTCTGCTGGGTTTTTTTTTTGCCTTCCTCTGGATCAACTGTGGGTATAGAATTGGGTATATGGGATTGTATTATATTTAGTATTTTATTTATTTCTATGGTAGAACTGGATGGACTGGATGTGTCTTTTTTCAACTTAACTAACTAACTACTGTATGTAAAATCCATTCTTGTACCTTGTCATATACTTAGAACGTGCTAAAGGCATTGCAGCAAGACAACTACATTTTACAGAGGGAGGTCAGAAGGGGCAGGCTACATATTTGTTTTAGAATTGGCTTCTTTTAAATTTGCAGAAATAGGCAACAATCATTTGCTTAAAGTGTATGTAAACCCTAACAATGAACTTCTCTTTTTTACTTTTTTTTTAATATACCATTCAAAGTGGCCTGTTATATCTGTTTGATAAGGGCAAAATAGTCTGTTGATCCTGCCAGAAATTCAGTGAACTTATACCGCCCTGTTTTCTTTGTCTTAGCTGCACTTATCACTGGCTAAATGCAACCCTCATTAACACACATCTGTTAACATATTGCAACTGACTGTCTGCAGCTACAGAAGCTAGTGAGGATTGTATTAATGTATATTTACTGCTTGTTAATAATATTCACATTTTTGAATGTCCATAGCTTGGCTAAATTTTTTCTTTAAGTAACACTTATTTTTTTTTTTGAATTTTTGCATAATAATCCTACTGTTTCGCAAAACACATTTGTATAACAATCTAAACTTGCATGACCAGAAAGTAACAATTGCCAATCACTCCGACATTGACTGGGCTGGACAAATGTTGAGCAATTGTTCTGGTTGTAAGTATGCCAATTCAGCTGTGAAAAGCCAACAGAGTGAGCAGTCAAGTAAGATGCATTAAATCTACAGCGTACTATTCACTGGATGCACATTTCAAATAGCAAACTGAATTGTTTGAGGGTCTGATCATTTATGATGGAATAATCACAGAGGGACATATATGGGCACTGTCACTGGACAAAAAAATGTCCCACATGATGATTAGTATCAGCCAAGTCATTGAGTCATAGCTATATCAAGGTCTGTGTTCATTCACAGGTGCTAATCAAAACACAATCAATATTAGTTTTATTTTAAATGTAACAAAATAGCTCAATATAAACTAGAAACGAGATTTGAAATAATAAACATCTGCTATTTTATTTAAAGGGGAACTCTTTGTGTGGGGGAAAATAATAGCAAATAAAGAAAGAATAATATAGCGTATACAATTGCGACACAATATTTATATATTACACAGATTACATATTGTAATTAAATGTTTTTAAAAATTATCTTTCCTTTTCAATCTGCAGCTCTGTCATTTTCAGAAAATGTAATGCAATATGGCTACCTGGTGGTGAAACATAATTTCCTGCTTGTGTGATTGGCTCACTAAGTCTGCACTAAGATACAAGTCAGATATCAGGCATCCCCTGCAACACAAATCTAATTTTAAGTGAGATACTTCTAATAGTAAATCACAGCTAAAGGGATGCAGGCCCAGCAGCTTTCCTCATTAGAGCTCTACAGGCGCAGCAGCTTATTAATAATTATGAAACCACTCCCATTAGACTCACTTTTCCACATGGACACAGAGGAACACACAGGGATTTCCTTAGCAAAAAAAAAGGTAGGAATCTGCAACAAAGTTTGTTAAAATCCTTGCAATGTGTATAGAGCACCCAGAGGGGAATGTTTTTTTTTTTTCTCAGCAGAAGTGGAGTTACGCTTTAATGACCACTTGTAAATTTTTATCTCACTGGAGGAAGTATTTTATCCAGTCTATTTATAAAAAAACAGAGAAGTTAACCACACAAGTGGAGAACTTTCTCATAACAACTATTCAGGTTTAATCTTTTATTCCTCAGAAGGAAGATGAAAAAAGTTTTCTGATTAAGCCACTGGACTAGTTCGAACAGAGAATCATGAGCACTTGCGTGGAAAAAAATGTATTTTCTTTCTTTCTTTTAAAAAAAAAAAAAATAGGCCCCTCTGAAACACATTACTGTTGGAGTGTAGTCTGATCTGTAATGTATAATTTACTAACTCTGTATAGCTGCACTACACAACCTTCATCTGAGAAGCAGGGATTTAAAGAAAAGCTTTTCTTCTTTTATTACTTGTGATTTACATTGCTTCGAAGATAAAAGTAGATTTAAATATATCAATGTTCCTTTAGAATATGAACAGTGAAGAAATGGGTTTCATGCCTAAATATACTTATCACTACTGAAATAAATACATAAAAACGCATGTTTAGAATATTCTGTTTATCACTCTAGTTAATTTTAATGAAACATCTGTTTAATCTATTTTTCTGGTACATCAAAGAGAAAATGCTGCATAGATTAACAAGTAAAAGTTATACAAGTAAAATGTGACAAAATAAAGTAGTTATTTTCAAGACTTAAAAGAGTTGGGGAAACAGTGGCACTAAGACAGATTTACCATAAAGTTTGAATCCATGTATGTGTGTGTGTGTGTGTATTATATACTTTTTCTCTTTAAATCCATTTTTATTACTCCCTTCTCTTTTCTGGCAATTTAACTTGCAGCTGTCAGATAGCAGTTATTTGTACATACACGCTGTACAATAGAATGTACATTTCAGTGGGCAGAAATTAGAAAGACAAAGTTTAATAGAAAGGCAGTTCTTGCAACTCCGCTTTATACAGTAATAAGAGTTGGCCTACCTATGAAGGAACGTTAGGATGCTTTATATCAATTTATGAGTATTATTCTGATGTCTGGGCAGGATGGAGAGATATGGTTTAATTCTTAGTTTATAATATCATTTCTCATTTCTCCCTGAAGAACAAATGGTGCCTTTTCATGAAGGGCAAGTATGATGTCTAACATTAAAAAAAAAAAAAAAAAAAGAAAACTTCCTGTTCTATCTCACTCTTGCTTACAAAAAGCTTCCTTTTTTTTGAAATAATCAAAAACAGCAGCAAAGTAAACCCAAAGTGTTTACAGTTTTGGCTGTCCCATGCTAGGACTCCATTTCACTTAAAAAACACATCTAGGGTTTTCTGCTCAAATTTTGTACATGCATCTCCAGAATAAATGATTCTTAGATTCATGGATGGAAGAGCAGTATGGGACATTTTATGGGACAAGTTTATGAAGTGATATAATAAAATTGTCACCCTTTGTGTGGGCCTAGCAGCAATAGGGTTGTCGGTTCAAATCCCAACCATGGCACCACCTACCTGGAGCTGGAACTTCTCCCTGTGCCTGTGTGGGCTTCCTCTGGGTACTCTGGTTTTCTCCCACACTCCAAAAACATGCCGGTAGGATCATTGGCTCCTGACTAAATTGGCCCTAGTATGTGTATGTATGAATGTGAGTTAGGGACCTTAGATTGTAAGCTCCTTGAGGGCAGGGACTGTTGTGAATGTTCAATATACAGTATCTCACAAAAGTGAGTACACCCCTCACATTTTTGTAAATAATTTATAATATCTTTTCATGTGACAACACTGAAGAAATTACACTTTGCTACAATGTAAAGTAGTGAGTGTAAAGCTTGTATAACAGTGTAAATTTGCTGTCTACTCAAAAAAACTCAACACACAGCCATTATTGTCTAAACCACTGGCAACAACATTTACCCATAAGTGAAAATGTCCAAATTGGGCCCAAAGTGTCAATATTTTGTGTGGCCATCATTATTTTCCAACACTGCCTTTACCTTCTTCGGCATGGAGTTCACAAGAGCTTCACAGGTTGCCACTAAGGTCCTCTTCCACTCCTCCGTGACAACATCACAGAGCTGGTGGATGTTAGAGAACTTGCGCTCCTCCACCTTCTGTTTGAGGATGCCCCACAAATGCTCAATAGGGTTTAGGTCTGGAGACATGCTTGGCCAGTCCATCAGCTTTACCCTCAACTTCTTTAGCAAGGCAGAGGCCATCTTGGAGGTGTGTTTGGGGTCATTATCATCTTGGAATACTGCCCTGCGGCCCAGTCTCCGAAGGGAGGGGATCATGCTCTGCATTAGTGTGTTACAGTTACATAGTTACATAGTTAGTCAGGTTGAAAAAATATATAAGTCCATCCAGTTCAACCAAAGCAAAATAAAAAATAATAATAATAATACAATCCCATATACACAATCCTTCACCCACAGTTGATCCAGAGGAAGGCAAAAAAAAACCAGCAAAGCATGCTCCAATTTGCTACAGCAGGGGGAAAGAACTCCTTCCTGATCCCCCGAGAGGCAATCGGATTTTCCCCGGATCAACTTTACATATAAATGTTAGTACCCAGATATATTGTGTAAATTTAGGAAAGAATCCAGGCCTTTTTAAAAGCAATCTACTGAGCTTGCCAGAACCTCCTCTGGAGGGAATCTATTCCACATTTTCACAGCTCCTACTGTGAAGAAACCTTTCCGCATTTGGAGATTAAATCTTTTTTCCTGTAGACGTAAACAGTGACCCTTGTCCTCTGTGATGACCTTAAAGTGAACAACTCAACACCAGGGATGAGCCGAACACCCCCCTGTTCGGTTCGCACCAGAACCTGCGAACAGACAAAATGTTCGTGTAAACTTTAGAACCCTATTAAATACAATGTACTCGAACGTTCAAAATCTAAAGTGTTAATTATAAAGGCTAATATGCAAGTTATTGTCCTAAAAAGTGTTTGGGGACCCGGGTCCTGCCCCAGGGGACATGTATCAATGCAAAAAGAAGTTTTAAAAACGGCCGTTTTTTCGGGAGCAGTGATTTTAATAATGCTTAAAATGAAAAAATAAAAGTGAAATATTCCTTTAAATTTCGTACCTGGGGGGTGTGTATGATATGCATGTAAAGTGGCGCATGTTTCCCGTGCTTAGAACTGTCCCTGCAAAAAATGTCATTTTTGAAAGAAAAAAATGCATTTAAAACTGACTCGCGGCTATTAATGAATTGTCGGCTCCCGGCAATACATACAAAAGTCATTGATAAAAAAAAAAAAAAAAGCGTGGGGGTTCCCCAGAATTCAATTACCAGGCCCTTCAGGTCTGGAATGGATATTAAGGGGAACCCCGCCGCAAATTTAAAAAAAAATTGACGTGGGGTTCCCCCAAATATCCATTCCAGGCCCTTCAGATCTGGCATGGATTTTAAGGGGAACTCCACCCCAAATTAAAAAAAAAAATGGCGTGGAGTCCCCCTAAAAATCCATACCAGACCCCTTATCCGAGCACGCAACCTGGCCGGCCGCAGGGGAAAAGGGGGGGACGAGAGAGCGGCCCCCCCTCCCTCCTGAACCGTACCAAGCCACATGCCCTCAACATGGGGAGGATGTCCCCATGTTGATGGGGACAAGGGCCTCATCCCCACAACCCTTGCCCGGTGGTTGTGGGGGTCTGCGGGCGGGGGGCTTATCGGAATCTGGAAGACCCCTTTAACAAAGGGGACCCCCAGATCCCGGCCCCCCTCCTATGTGAATTGGTAAGGGGTACATTGTACCCCTACCATTTCACAAAGAAAGCGTAAAAAAATGTTTAAAAAAACACACAAACACCTTGAAAAAGTCCTTTATTAAAAAAATAAATAAATAAACATTCCAGCGGTGAAATCCAGTGTCCCGCGGCGATCCCGATGTCCAGCGCTGTCCGTCATTGGTTGTGCCTGAGCGGACCTGATGGGGAACTCCCTCTCAGTATTTTAAATGTATAGACCCGCCCCTTCTAAAGTTCCCCATCAGGTCCGCTCAGCGGACGAGATGCAGAACATGAGAAGGGGCGGGTCTATACATGTATTACTAAAGTGAGAGCAGTTCTCCATCAGGTCCGCCCCCTCGGTATGTCGGACCCGCCTACGTCATTGGCTTGAGCGGGGAACTTCCTTCACTATGTAAATTTAAATTACACAGTGAAGGAAGTTCCCCGCTCAAGCCAATGACGTAGGCGGGTCCGACATACCGAGGGGGCGGACCTGATGGGGAACTGCTCTCACTTTGGTAATACATGTATAGACCCGCCCCTTCTCATGTTCCGCATCTGGTCCGCTGAGCGCACCTGATGGGGAACTTTAGAAGGGGCGGGTCTATACATTTAAAATACTGAGAGGGAGTTCCCCATCAGGTCCGCTCAGGCACAACCAATGACAGACAGCGCTGGACATCGGGATCGCCGCGGGACACTGGATTTCACCGCTGGAATGTTTATTTATTTATTTTTTTAATAAAGGACTTTTTCAAGGTGTTTGTGTGTTTTTTTAAACATTTTTTTACGCTTTCTTCGTGAAATGGTAGGGGTACAATGTACCCCTTACCAATTCACATAGGGGGGGGGCCGGGATCTGGGGGTCCTCTTTGTTAAAGGGGTCTTCCAGATTCCGATAAGCCCCCCGCCCGCAGACCCCCACAACCACCGGGCAAGGGTTGTGGGGATGAGGCCCTTGTCCCCATCAACATGGGGACATCCTCCCCATGTTGAGGGCATGTGGCTTGGTACGGTTCAGGAGGGAGGGGGGGCCGCTCTCTCGTCCCCCCCTTTTCCCCTGCGGCCGGCCAGGTTGCGTGCTCGGATAAGGGGTCTGGTATGGATTTTTAGGGGGACTCCACGCCATTTTTTTTAAAATTTGGGGTGGAGTTCCCCTTAAAATCCATGCCAGATCTGAAGGGCCTGGAATGGATATTTGGGGGAACCCCACGTCAATTTTTTTTAAATTTGCGGCGGGGTTCCCCTTAATATCCATTCCAGACCTGAAGGGCCTGGTAATTGAATTCTGGGGAACCCCCACGCTTTTTTTTTTTTTTTATCAATGACTTTTGTATGTATTGCCGGGAGCCGACAATTCATTAATAGCCGCGAGTCAGTTTTAAATGCATTTTTTTCTTTCAAAAATGACATTTTTTGCAGGGACAGTTCTAAGCACGGGAAACATGCGCCACTTTACATGCATATCATACACACCCCCCAGGTACGAAATTTAAAGGAATATTTCACTTTTATTTTTTCATTTTAAGCATTATTAAAATCACTGCTCCCGAAAAAACGGCAGTTTTTAAAACTTCTTTTTGCATTGATACATGTCCCCTGGGGCAGGACCCGGGTCCCCAAACACTTTTTAGGACAATAACTTGCATATAAGCCTTTATAATTAACACTTTAGATTTCTCCCATAGATTTTTCGAATTTGCCGTGAACAACCCTATTTGTTCGCTGTTCGGCGAACGGGCGAACAGGCAATGTTCGAGTCGAACATGAGTTCGACTCGAACTCGAAGCTCATCCCTACTCAACACCAAGTTCACTATATAAACCACTTATGTATTTGTACATGTTGATCATATCCCCTTAATCTCCTCTTCTCAAGAGGGAATAGATTCAGTTCCTCTAATCTTTCCTCATAGCTGAGCTCATCCATGCCTCTTAACAGTTTGGTTGCCCTTCTCTGCACTTTTTCTAGTTCCCCAATATCCTTTTTTAGAACTGGTGCCCCTAAACTGAACTGCATATTCCAGATGAGGTCTTACTAATGATTTGTACAGGGACAAAATTATATCTTTCTCTCTGCAGTCCATACTTCTCTTAATACAAGAAAGGACTTTGCTCGCTTTGGAAACCGCAGCTTGGAATTGCATGCTATTTTTGAGCTTATGATCTAGCAAAACCCCTAGATCCTTCTCCACCATTGATTCCACCAGTTGTACTCCCCTAGTATGTATGATGCATTCATATTCTTAGCCCCCAAGTGCATAACTTTACATTTATCAACTTTAAACCTCATTTGTCACTTAGTTGCCCAATTAGACAGTGCATTGAGGTCGGCTTGTAAATTGGAGACATCCTGTAAGGACGTTATTCCACTGCATAGCTTAGTGTCATGTGCAAATTTTCCTTGTAATCCCAGACCCTAAATCATTTATAAAGATATTAAAAAGTAAGGGTCCCAGCACTGAACCTTAGGGTACACCACTAATAACCTTAGACCATTCAGAGTAAGAATCATTAACCACTACTCTCTGAAATCTGTTTTAGCCAGTTTTCTATCCATTTACAAATTGATCTTTCCAAGCCTTTAGACTTTATCTTACCCATGAGCCATGTGTGGGGAACTGTGTCACACGCTTTTGCAAAATCCAGGTATACCACGTCCACAGCCACACCTCTGTCCAAAGTTTTACTTGCCTCCTCATAAAAAGAAATCAGGTTTGTTTGACAACTTCTGTCTTTTATGAATCTATGCTGTCTGTTGCTTAAAATATTTTTTTCCACCAAGAACTCGTCTATGTGGTCTTTTATGGTTACAGTATCTTCCTCCTGACTATGGAAGTTAAACTAACAGGTCTATAGTTACTTGGTAAAGACTTTGATCCCTTTTTAAATATGGGCACCACATTGGCCCTAGGCCAATCCAGTGGTACCATTCCAGTCATCAATGAGTCCCTAAGTATTAGAAACAATGGCCTTAAAATGACAGAGCTAAATTCTTTTAGGATCCGTGGGTGGATGCTATCTGGTCCAGGTGCTTTATCCACTTTTAGTTTGTATAAATATTTCTGGACCATATCACTTTTGAGCCACTATGGAGCTCCCCCATGCTCCTTTGTATACACAGAACTGAAGAAAGTATCTAATACATTTTCTTTCTCTTTGTACCCAGTCACCCCTCTCTAGATTATTTTGTAAAGGGCCTACATGCTCAGACTCAACCTTTTTAATATATTTGAAGACTTTTTTGGAGTTTGTCCTACTATCTTTTGCAATATGTCATTCGTTTTGAATTTTTGCATCCTTACTTTCCTTTTTACATATTCTGTTATATTCTTTGTAACATTTAAACGATGATAGCGTTCCTTAATTTTTATATTTTTTAAAGGCTCTTTTTTATTATTTATAGCCATTTTAACTTTGGCCGTGAGCCACATAGGTTTTATTTTGAGCCTTTTAAACTTATTGCCCATGGGAATAAACTTTGCAAGTGAGTTTACATACATTCACTTTGATGAATTCACATTTCTATTCCATATCCATTGATGCCAATATTCCCTTCCAGTCTAAGTCCTGGAGAGCAGCCCTAATCCTTGGAAAATTTGCTCTCTTAAAGTTAAGTGTTTTTATCCTACCTAATCCTACCTTATCTTACAGTACATATGGTATTCATGGTTCCCTCAATGAACTGTTACACTTTAATTACAAAGGCATCAAAGTACTCACTTTTAAAATGACTGTAAAAGGTATATTCGGGTCCAAGCAACGATCAAACTCCGACCGGCATGCAACACGTTTCAATATGCCTTTTACAGTAATTTTAAAAGTGAGTGCTTTGATGCCTTTGCCTTTGTAATTAAAGTGTAACAGTTTTCAGTTTTAACAGTTTTAAACTAAGTGGCGCCTGTTTTTCTCAGTTTTTTCTGATTTATGTATTTGAGTCTGGCTTCGGCTCTCTCTGCAAGGCTGCCCAGTTTATTTCAAGACTGTCATCTCACACAAAGCTCTGTGTAGCTTAAAGGACTTTATTGTAAAGAAATTTGTTTGATCTTATGTTCCAGTATGTGCCAGCTTTGTATATAATTATCTGCATGACACTCCCACCACCATGCTTGACTGTAGGCAAGACACACTTGTCTTTGTACTCCTCACCTGGTTCCCGCCACACACGCTTGACACCATCTGAACCAAATAAGTTTTTCTTTTTCGTACATCACGGGACACAGAGCGACTTAGTCATTACTAATGGGTTATATAGTTTACCTTCAGGTGCTGGCACTGGCAACTTCCAAACCGGAAGTACCCTCCCCTATATAAGCCCCTCCCATCCGGGAGCACCTCAGTTTTTTGCCAGTGTCTAAGGTGTTGGCCAAAGAGTAACATGTGTTTTCACTGGGCTTGTGTACAGGTTCTTTTACGGGCCTTAGTAAGCTATTCCGGATCCCACCAAAAAAGCTTCATAGCTAAACGGTCGGTACCCGGGCCTTGCAGCAGAAGAGCAAGGTTTTGCCTGTAATGCCTCTCTTAGGAGGGCTGGACCCTGGGATCCAGAGCTCTGGTCATACCCACGACCAAGATGTTTTCTGTGCAGGGTGCTATACAGGTCCAGGGGAGTGGAATCCTTGGGAACCCGGTCCCTGAAGGTTTAATTACAATGCCTGCCGTGATAGGTGAAGTTTGGGCTTCTGTGGACCAAACAGAGTCCTGCGGCGGGGAGCAGGTAAGTGGGGGCCCCCAGGAACTTGGTTCTATTGGGGGACCCCCAAGCCTAATTTGTCTTTCTGTCTGTTACCTAACGGTATTCCCGCTAATATCTGTGTATGCCTGTAACTACTGAAAATGTAAAATTTTAATAGTAGTCAAGAAAAAAAAAAAAGGAGGACCGCGGTACCTGTGTTAAACCACTAGAGGCCGCTGTGGTCCATTTTTCTTGTCATGTGGATCTTTGGTTTTCTCAAGTCAAAAGATCCAGGCAGTTGGTAAGTTTCTCTGTGGGAATCCACTTCCTCTGCCCTGTTGCTGCGCTCATCCACCGCACAGGCCCTCCGGCAAAAAGGGCCCTGGCTCCTAGTCCCTGTTTGATTTTCGAAAAGGGCGCCAATGGCGCGCGGGCACGCGCCTCCTATGAAAAAAAAGGGGCGGGGCGGGTGGATGACGCTCGATGCGCGCCACGGCGCTTCTGCGCATGTGCAGGCGTCCCAGCTTGTATAAAGACACAGTACAAGTGTCAGCTGGATGCAAACAGAGCTAGCAACAAACAGTGGCACACAGAGGCGGTTGATGCAGGCATCCCCATAGAAAGGCACTTTAGTGGACACCAGCTGGTATATAGCAGCAATTGTGTTAGACTATTACCAGCAAAATTGGTGTATGACGACGGGAATACCTCAGCTTTGTGCTTAAAGGATATGTCGTCCAGACGCTCCGGAAATAAGTCTTCCAGGAAGCCAAAGGGGTCTCCATCGGGCTCTGAGGATATTGGGCATGCTTGTACTGCACCAATCTCCCCTGAGAATTCAGAGGTCAGTAGCCATAGAAACCCCGCAGGAGTGCCTGGTGCTGCGGCTGTCCCCAGTCCACCTGCTCCTGTATATATAACAGAGGAGGTTTTATCCTCAACTCTGGGAGGATTGGAAGAGAGATTAACAGCATTGATCGCTGCTTCCCTGTCACAGGGAAAGCGCGTCCGATCTCCGTCTCCTCCTTCAGAGTGCCTGTTAGTGGAGGAACAGCCCCACACAGAGATCGACCTACCTGAAGGGGATCAGGATGAGGTTGATTCAGTTATGGAGGAATCAACAGTGGAAGAACTTTTCTCAGCATCTCAGGCTGAAAGATTATGGGTTCAGTCTCTGACTAACATGGTCCGATCAGCATTTAAAATGCCTCTGGCGGAACCATCAACCACTACGGTTTCCTCGCTGGGGTCGCTAAAAGCTCCCCAGGCTGTCTGTTCCTTCCCAATCCACCCTTTATTAGAAGGGCTTATTTACCAGGATTGGGAGCATCCTGATAAAATATTTGCTCCCCCCAAGAGATTTCCGGTGATCTATCCCATGGAGGATAAGTTCATAAAAAAATGGAGGGTCCCTACAGTGGACGCAGCCATCTCTTCTGTGAACAAATCACTGACATGTCCAGTAGATAATGTTCCAATGTTCAAAGACCCAATAGATAAAAAATTGGAGTCTTTACTAAAATCTGCTTTCTCTACAGCAAGCATGGTGACACAACCTGCGGTAGCAGCGATTGGAGTCTGCCAAGCAGTGAAAGATCAGTTGAAACAAGTCTTAAGGGACTTACCAGATCAGCAGGCTCTTGCCCTAGCTGACCTGCCTAGAGCCTTGTGTTTTGCGGTGGATGCCATAAAGGATACAATCCAACAGGCCTCCCGCTTTACGCTGTCTGTAGTACATATGCGTAGGCTTCTGTGGCTCAAAAACTGGTCTGCTGAAGCTCCCTGTAAGAAACTGCTGGTTAGCTTCCCATTTCATGGAGAACGCTTATTTGGAGAAGATCTGGACAAATATATCCAGAAAATTTCTGCCGGTAAAAGTTCACTCTTACCGGTTAAGAACAAGAGTAGAAGTCCTTCTTTTAAGAGGCCTACTTCTCCAGTCCCGGGCACATCGGCTGTGAAACAGTTCCGACGGCCTCCGCGGTCAAATTCAGGGGGCAGAAATCAGGGACAATCACAGGGTAACAAGAAGCCCTGGATCAAGAGAGGTACAAAACCTCCCCCCAAGTCATGAAGCGTTGCCCCCACTCAATCGGGTGGGGGGAAGGCTTCAGTTGTTCACAGAGACCTGGCGGGACACCATCAGAGACAGATGGGTGCTCTCCGCAGTAAGTCTGGGATACAAGCTGGAGTTAAAAGGCACTCCTCCTGACCAATTTATGAGGTCAAACGTGCCAAGAGATCCCCAGAAGAGAGGATCCCTCCTTCTGGCACTAGAACAACTATTGCTCCAAGGTGTAATCATGAAGGTTCCCCTGGAAGAAAGCGGATTCGGGTTTTACTCGAACCTTTTCACAGTCCCCAAACCAAATGGGGACGTGAGGCCCATATTAAATCTAAAAGGGCTAAACAAGTTCCTAAATATCAGGACTTTTCGGATGGAGTCGATCCGATCGGTGGCCACCGCCCTACAAGGGCAGGAATGGTTAGCCTCGATCGACATAAGGGATGCTTATCTGCATATTCCCATCTTTCCGGCCCACCAGAAATTTCTACGCTTTGCAGTAGAAGGGCGCCATTTTCAGTTCAGAGCCTTACCTTTCGGTCTGGCCACAGCACCACGAGTGTTCACAAAGGTTCTCGCCCCACTATTGGCCAATCTAAGAACACAAGGTGTAACGATAATGGCATATCTAGACGACCTGCTACTAATAGACCACTCAGTGGAAAAGCTGGAAGTAGCTATTCACAAGACAATCAAGTATCTGGAATATCACGGTTGGATTATCAACCGGGACAAGTCAGCTCTAAGACCAGTCAAAAGTCTGGAATACTTAGGGCTAAGGCTGGATTCAAATCAGAGAAAGATTTTCTTACCTCCAGAGAAGGTGTCGTCTTTAAAAAATTTGACCCACTTAGTGGGTACAAAAAGAAAACCATCCATATGCCTGTGCATGAGGCTGCTGGGAAAAATGGTGGCTTCATTCGAAGCAGTACCCTACGGTCAATTCCATTCAAGGAATTTGCAAAGGGCCATACTGTCAGCCTGGAACAAAAAAGTTCAGGCTTTAGACTTACCAATGTCCCTGTCCCCTTCCGTTCGCAAGAGCCTCCATTGGTGGTTGGTGCCCCAGAATCTGGAAAAAGGGAAACCCTTCAGTCCGGTTTCTTGGAAGGTGGTCACTACAGATGCCAGCCTCATAGGCTGGGGGGCAGTACTGGAGCAATGGTCTCTCCAGGGCAAGTGGTCAGAAGCAGAAAAGGCCCTGCCCATCAATCTCTTAGAGATACGAGCAGCCCGGTATGCCCTAGTAGCATGGACATCCAAACTCCAAGGGTCCCCTGTCAGAATTCAATCAGACAATGCCACAGCAGTGGCATATATCAATCACCAGGGTGGCACCAGGAGTCGTGCAGCCCAGAGGGAAGCAAATTGCATCCTGGAGTGGGCAGAAAGATATGTCCCAGCCATATCCGCGGTTTTCATCCCAGGAGTGGAAAATTGGAGAGCGGACTTTTTAAGTCGCCAACAATTATGCCCAGGGGAATGGTCTCTTCACCCCGAGGTTTTCCAGGCAATATGCCAGCGGTGGGGAACACCGGATGTAGATCTGCTAGCATCCAGATTCAACGCAAAGGTGGACAGATTTGTGTCTCGCACAAGGGATCCCCTAGCTTGCGGCTCGGATGCCCTAGTGTTCCCTTGGGATCAGTTCAAGCTGATATATGCATTCCCACCGCCACAATTGTTACCGCGATTAATCCGCAGAATCGGGGTAGAAAAGAAACCAGTGATTCTGGTGGCTCCAGCGTGGCCCCGAAGGGCATGGTACGCGGAGATTGTAAAAATGTCAGTGAGGAGTCCTTGGACCCTCCCACATCGTCCGGACCTGCTGTCGCAAGGACCGATATACCACCCTTCCTTACCAGCCCTAGGTTTGACGGCCTGGCTATTGAAGCCCACATTCTGAAAAAGAGAGGGCTCTCTAATTCTGTGGTATCTACCATGATCAATGCCAGGAAGCCGGTATCCAGGCAGATCTATTATAGGATCTGGAAGGCGTACATTACCTGGTGTGAGGCCAATAAATGGCATCCACGTAAGTACGTGATAGGTAGGATTTTGGACTTCCTACAGTGGGCTGTAGATAGGAAGCTGGCCTTGAGTACTATCAAGGGTCAGATTTCGGCCTTGTCAATATTTTTTCAAAGGCCCTTGGCTTCGCATTCACTAGTCAAAGCTTTCATACAAGGAGTGATGCGTATTAGCCCTCCGGTTAGTATTCCCATATGTCCATGGGACTTAAACCTGGTTCTGTCGGTTCTACAGAAACAACCGTTTGAACCATTGCAACACATTTCCTTGGTTCTTCTCACCAGGAAATTGATTTTCTTAGTAGCCATTTGTTCGGCTAAAAGAGTATCGGAATTAGCCGCCTTGTCCTGTAAGGAGCCATATCTGGTTGTCCATAAGGACAGAGTAGTATTACGTCCTCATCCAGCCTTTCTTCCTAAGGTGGTATTGAGGTTTCATTTGAACCAAGATGTGGTTCTTCCTTCTTTTTTCCCCAAACCTAGCTCGGTAGAGGAAAAGTTATTACATTCTTTGGATGTAGTAAGAGCAGTTAAAGCTTATCTAAAAGCCACTGCTCAGATTCGCAGAACGGATACTTTGTTTATTCTGCCGGAAGGCCCTAGAAAGGGTCAGGCAGCATCAAAATCTACTTTAGCCAAGTGGATTCGACAGGTCATAATACAAGCCTATGGCTTGAGAAAGAGACCGCCTCCGTTCAAAGTTAGGGCGCACTCCACAAGAGCAGTTGGAACTTCATGGGCAGTGCATCACCAGGCCTCCCTGGCTCAAGTATGTAAGGCCGCAACATGGTCTTCGGTACACACGTTTACTAGATTCTACCAGGTAGACGTTAGAAGTCAGGAGGATGTCGCCTTTGGGCGCAGTGTGTTGCAGGCCGCAAAAGATCCTCATGCCTGATGGCGCCCAGCTTATGTATCCCTCCCCTCATTTGGCATTGCTTTGGGACGTCCCATTAGTAATGACTAAGTCGCTCTGTGTCCCGTGATGTACGAAAAAGAAAAAGGGATTTTTATAACAGCTTACCTGTAAAATCCTTTTCTTGGAGTACATCACGGGACACAGAGCTCCCACCCCTCTTTTTGGGACACTTATTGCTTTGCTACAAAACTGAGGTGCTCCCGGATGGGAGGGGCTTATATAGGGGAGGGTACTTCCGGTTTGGAAGTTGCCAGTGCCAGCACCTGAAGGTAAACTATAT
This sequence comes from Rana muscosa, assembly GCA_029206835.1. Lineage (NCBI taxonomy): Eukaryota > Metazoa > Chordata > Amphibia > Anura > Ranidae > Rana > Rana muscosa. The sequence goes on from CM055121.1 coordinate 577,026,025, forward strand.
AACCCATTAGTAATGACTAAGTCGCTCTGTGTCCCGTGATGTACTCCAAGAAAAGGATTTTACAGGTAAGCTGTTATAAAAATCCCTTTATCTTGGTCTCATTAGACCACAGGACATGGTTCCAGTAATCCATGTCCTTAGTCTGCTTGTCTTCAGCAAACTGTTTGTGGGCTTTCTTGTGCATCATCTTTAGAAGAGGCTTCCTTTTGGGATGACAGCCATGCAAACCAATTTGATGCAGTGTGCAGTGTATGGTCTGAGCACTGACAGGCTGACCCCCCACCCCTTCAACCTCTGCAGTAATGCTGGCAGCACTCATACGTCTATTTCCCAAAGACAACCTCTGGATATGACACGTGCACTCAACTTCTTTAGTCGACCATGGCGAGACCTGTTCTGAGTGGAACCTGTCCTGTTAAACTGCAGCTCAGTTTCAGGGTCTTGGCAATCTTATAGCCTAGGCCATCTTTATGTAGAGCAACAATTCTTTTTTTCAGATCCTCAGAGAGTTCTTTGCCATGAGGTGCCATATTGAACTTCCAATGACCAGTATTAGAGAATGTGAGCGATAACACCAAATTTATTATACCTGCTTCCCATTTACATCTGAGACCTTGTAACACTAACAAGTCACATGAAACCGGGGAGGGAAAATGGCTAATTGGGCCCAATTTGGACATTTTCACTTAGGGGTGTACTCGCTTTTGTTGCCAGCGGTTTAGACATTAATGGTTGTGTGTTGAGTTATTTTGAGGGGACAGCAAATTTACACTGTTATACAAGCTGTACACTCGCTACTTTACATTGTAGAAAAGTGTCATTTATTCAGTGTTGTCACATGAAAAGATATAATAAAATATTTACAAAAATGTGAGGGGCGTACTCACTTTTGTGAGATACTGTATATGTAAAGTGTTGAGCAAATTGACTGCACTATATATCTACCTGTAATAAATAAAACATTATCACTCTCAGATTCCAGTGGTTCTATCATATTGCCATGACACATTATTGTGCCACAAAGAATGATAGAAGGGGCTCCCCTCCTTTTAATTCAGAGGGAGAAGACTTAATCTTCATGATGACATGAAATTCTATCAGGGAATTTGAGACCTTTTATAATGGTTGCAGCAGAACTGGGAATTCAAATGCAAAATTCGGGACTGTCTGGGTCACCAGAGCCTACTGAAGTATTTGAACCCTTTGAATAATTCATCTTCTAAAATAATGCAGCAAAATTATCTGTTGAAGATTCAGATATGAATACTTAATTTCCTTCTGGTTCATTGGTTACATTATCAATTCTTTTTGAAAAAAATATTCACAGGCATGTAAATTCAGTCTATTTAAGCACCACTTCAGTACTTATGTAGTACATTATAGTAGCAAACAGCCCTTTCCTAGCAGTGTAACCTCAGGTGAGCCATTTTCCTTTATTGATTCATTGAGTTATGGCTCCCCCAGATGTGCTTAAATGTTCAGATTTCTGGATAGTAAAACACTGGAGAGGTAAAGAGAGAAGCAGATGGTCTGCTTCTGTGTGTTGCTGTTTGATCTAGTGGGAGCAGTTGTGTTTGTAACAACGGTATGTCAAATGACAATGATGACTCTTTATGGATAGAACTATATATTTTTCTGTATCTGTGAAAGTTTATCTTGGTCTTATAATCCCACCTTGGCTCATTTGCATGTACAAGTTTTAAAAAGCGTCCCTATTAGTAAGCTCAGTTTGTTTTCTTCCATATGGGTTGTTCATCAGCTAGGTATAGTTTATGATATAAACACAATAGAGTTGTTTTACTAAAGGCAAATAGGTTGTTCAGTTTGCAAGGGAATTTTCTCTTAGCTTTGTGAATGTTGTAAAAATTCACTTTGCAAAGAATATCCATTTACAAGGAAAACAGTATTTTTGCTTACACATGATTAGGTAATAGAAGCTAGCACAGCTTCACCTTATTCACTTAAGCTAAGGGCAAATTTCCCTGCAAAGAAAAAAATCCCTGGCAGAATGAACAGCCCCCAATATGTCCTGTGTTAGTTAGTTCTCACACATTTTGAACAGGCAGAATTTGGAAGCTGAGACATATCAGTCATGTAAATTATTCAAGGTAATAATTTTAGGCGCTCAGTAATAATCATTTTTTTTTTTTTTATAATTTCTTTATTTTTCACTTTTCTCTTTTACACAAGGAAGGGTAATAATTTTAATGTGAATAGTGATAATGGGAAGCAGCTCCCACAAATACCTACAAGCAAAATATTTTAAAAAAATGTAACGTAAAAAAGTGCTGCGTTATCCCTTTAAATAAATACCCTGCTTAATACTGTATGTACTGTATACCATACTGTTATAAACCGTGCAAAAAGTGACACATCCAATAAAATGAATAGAACTTATGAAACCCAAATTATTGTGTGTGACACATCAGGTGACGATCTCCTCCGTCAACATGGATAACAGGTCTCTTACCAGAACAATATGACCCCTTACCAAAAGAGGTGAATCACATTTGCCGGCTGTAAAATTTCATTTAGCAAATTAGCGGCAATTGCTTTTTTTTTTTCTTTCTAAATGTCACTTCTGCTTTAGTACATCATGCAGGTATGTCACTTCACATGCTATTTAAATTAATTGTGTATTTTTAATGTAGCCCTTTAAGCCTTATTTAACCACTAACCCACTGGGCACTTAAACCTCCTTCCTAACCAGACCAATTTTCAGCTTTCAGCGCTCTCACATTTTGAATGACAATTACTCAGTTATGCAATACTGTACCCATATGACATTTTTGTCCTTTTTTTCACACAAATAGAGCTTTCTTTTGGTGGTATTTAATCACTGCCAGATTTTTTATTTTTTGCACTATAATAGAAAAAAGACCAAAAATTCTGTAAAAAAAAAAACGTTTTTCTAAATTTCTGTTATAAAATTTAGCAAATTAGTAATTTGATTTCATAAATTTTGGCCAAAACTTATACTGCTACATATCTTTGGTAAAAATGACCCAAATCAGTGTAAATTAGTTTGGTCTACGTGAACGTTATAGATTCTACAAGCTATGGTGCCAATCACTGAAAATTGATCACACCTGATGTACTTGAGACCCTAACAAGCCAGAACAGTACAAATACCCCCAATATGACCCCTTTTTGGAAAGTAGACATTCCAAGGTATTTAGTAAGAGGCATGGTAAGTTTTTTGAAGTTAAATTTTTTTCCCACAATTCTTTGAAAAATTACGATTTATTTTTCTTTTTTTCCCACAAATATATCATAACAGGTTGTTTCTCACACACAGCATATTCATACCACAAATTACACCCCAAAACACATTCTACTCCTTCTCCTGAGTATGGCAATACCACATGTGTGAGACTTTTACACAGCCTGGCCACATACAGAGGCCCAACATGCAGGGAGCACCATCAGGTGTTCTGGGGGAATAGATTTCAAATCTAATTTGACTACCTCTTACACTTTTGTGAGGCACTGTAGTGGCACTGATGGGCACTGTAGTGGCGTAGATGAGAACTGATGTGGCATGGATGAGCATGAATGAGGCATACATGCACCATGGATGGGGATAGATGAGTGGTGGATGGGGATGGCTGAGCATTATTGAGCCATGGATGGGGAGGGATGAGCCATGGATGGAGATGGATGAGCCATGGATGGAGATGAATGAGTCGTGAATGGGGATGAATGAGGGTGGCTGAGTATGGATGGGGATGACTGAGCATGAATGAGAATGGCTGAGTATGGCTGGGGATAACTGAGCATGAATGAGTATGTCTGAGTATTGCTGAGTATGGATGGGGATGACTGAGCATTAATCAGGGTGGCTGAGTATGGTTGGGGATGACTGAGCATGAATGAGTATGAATGAGTATGGATGGGGATGACTGAGCATGAATGAGTATAGCTGGGGATGGATGGGATGGCTGAGCATGAATCAGAATTGCTGAGTATGGATGAGGATAGATGGGATGGCTGAGTATGGATGGATGAGTGCAGGAATTGGCACAGAGCAGCGCTGTGGGCACTACAGATTCAGCCCACAGCACTGCTGCAACCGATCTTTCCCCCTCCCCTCTCTCACTGTACCGATCAGTACAGAGAGGGGAAGAGCTAAGCCGGGCATGCGCCGGCTTGTTTACAAGTGATCGCTCCGTCATTTGACAAAACGATCACGTGGTAAAGGGCCGCTGACACCGGCCCTTTACCGTGATAATAGATATTCCCAGGTGCGCACCCCAGAAGCAAGGTTCTGATAGGACATCATAGTACGCCCTCATAGAGTTCAGTAAACCGTATTTTATAAGAAACAATTGCATTGGTACATGTCCTTTATGGCAGTGCCTAGATACTCATCGTCGGCATGAGGAAAGCAACAGGATCAGATGTGTGTTAGTTTATCACAAGCTTCTTCTTTTGATAGGTCGTTTGGTATCATGATCGACATGGATTGGCATTGCTAGATGATGTGATGGACAGTAGATATACACTGTGGGAATTTTATGGAGTTTTTTTATTGAAAGACTTGTCAAAAACGGTGTCTGTCTGTATTTACCATTTTTTGTGAATGAGTAGAGGTATATACTTCTTAGTCATTCACAAAAGGGGGAGAAGGGGCTGGTATCTGAGGGATCCATTATTATTAAATGAGGTTTCCAGATTCTGATAAGCCACCCATCTACAAACCCCCAAAATCTCTGCACCAGGTATGTGGGAAAGAGGCCCTTGTTCTCCTCAACATTCAGACATGGTGCTTTTCCAGGTGAGTCCCCCCTGACAAGGTACCCCCCCCCATGTTGAGGACATAAAGGACATGAGCCTGGTATGGTTTAGGAAAAGGGGCTACACACTCATTTCTGTTTTCTGACCTTCCATGCTGCATGTGATGGTCTGGTGTGGCTCTTTGGGGGGACCGTGTGCAATATTTTCATGTTTATTTGTTTAAGGGTTCCCCTTTAAATCCATGCCAGACAATTTGGATGTAATTTGAAGATAATCCTACAACATTTCTTTTTATGTTTTATTTTTTTCTGTGCGGTACCCCTTAAAATTTATACCAGGTCTAAAGGGTTAAAGCTGTCAGTTGTTAGCAAATTAAATGTTCTTTTTTTTCTTATCTTTGTTTCTGTAGTAAGCTGTACACATTGTACAGATGCGTCACTTCCAAGGCAGGGTTTTTACTGTGTGGGGACATGTGTGGGGACATGTGTTTTGGGGACATTGAGTAGGGACTTTGTGTGTTTACATGTGTGTTTACACTAGGCTGGTGATCAGTGTGTAAAAAGCTGTAAAAAACAGCTCATACTCACTGATCACCGTCCGGCTGCAGCGATCTGCTCTCCTCTCCTCAACGACAACTTCTGTGTGAGGAGAGAAGAGATGATCGCCTAGCAACCGGCTCTCTATTTACATCACATGATGGCTGTGATTGGACACGGCCGTCATGTGATCAGGAGGGCCAATCACAGAGCCCTCCTGCCGATCGGAGATGCGCTGTGTCCAGGTGACACGAGCGCATTGGGATCGCGCCGCAGCGCAGGCACGCGCACGATCCCCCTCCTTCTGAGGGACGTTCCTAAACATCCACTCAGCAGGAGGAAGCACCCACAAGGCTGTATATATATGTACAGTGGCCAGGTGGGATGTGTTTAACTAGCAACTTTGTGGTCAATCGACACTGTACCCAAATTGTTTTTCCCCCACAAATAGAGCTTTCTTTTGGTGGTATTTGCTGTTTTTTATTTTTTACAATATACATTTTAAAAAAACAGACAATTTTGAAAAAACAAAAACATTTTTTTTTACTTTCTGCTATAAAACATATCCAATAAAAAAAAACAAAAAAAAAACAACATTTCTTTATCAGTTTAGACCCATATGTATTCTGCTACATATTTTTGGTAACAACAATCCCAATAAGCATATATTGATTGGGATATTTTTATTTATTCATAATTTTTTTTACTAGTAATGATGGCGATCAGCAACTTATAGCTGACTGCGATATTGTGGCAGACTTTCAGACACTAACTGGCACTTTTTGGGAACCAGTACCACTAATACAGTGATCAGTGCTAAAAATATGCACTTTGGTCGCTAAGTGGTTAATACAGTGTTACTGTCATGTGGTGATGGTGAGCTGAATTCTAAAGGATGTAAAAGACTGCAAATAATCATGATTGGCTAAAAAGTTAAGCCACTCTTAAGCCTGGTACATGTTTTTTTGAGAGAGAAAGAGATTGCTGTGCTTACACAAGCAATTTTAGTGCACCAATATTCCTCACAGTGCCTTTGTGTTGTGACAAGGGGACTCCCTGAATCCCACCATAACACACTGATCAGCATCCACAGCCATTGGTTGTGGGTCAGATGCTGGTTCTCCAGTATGCACGTTCGACAGAAACCGGTCGTAAGACGGACTTCTGTCGAACAAACAAGAGCTGTAGTGATATTTAGCAAGGAGGTACTAAAACAAAGTAAGAACTTTTTCATAAGAAATCAGTTCATTCTATTCAGTTCATGGAACATAAAAAACCTAACTTGAACCAAATTATAAGAAAGCAACAAAAATAATTATTTTCTGTATCAGTTATGCAGTTTTGCAGCTAATATAGAGAAGTGCTTTAGTATGTTATAGGAATTCTGGTTCATCCATCTTTACTTCTACTTTAGTTACAGGTAACTTTCCCCTCTCAGTGTGAAAGGCTATACAGTGGGCAAGAAACAGCTGTTTTCCCGAATTGTTTGACTAAAAAATTTGTATACAAGTAAACAAACCTTCTGACTCATTTGGCACTCCTCACCTACTTTATACTCCATTCACATTGTTGGAAGATTTCCTGAAACGTGTAAGCCCACCAACCTGCACCTGTGGTGACACATGTCCTATGGCTGGACTAAGATTTTGTGATTATTACGTTTTTGACCTATGGATGTGGTTGTGGTAATGCACTAGGTGTTTGTGCCCTTTTGTGTGTGTTTTTACAGGTCGTGTCAAGATTCCCCAGTCTGAGGAGGACTGCATCGGTGAAGCATAAGGCCTCATGCCCACGGACGTTTTTTCAGCCGCGTTTCTGAGCGTTTTTTACAGCTTAAAAATGCCTGTCCATGTTAGTCTATAGCTTCATGCCCACCTAGGCGTTTTTGAGCTGCAAATGGCATAGGCGTTTTTAAGCTGTAAAAAAACCCAGGACCAGTGCGTTCCGCGGCGCCGACGTTAGGCACAAAAAAACGCGCACTAACGCTGTGGTCGTGTTTTTCAGCTCCGTAGATTTCTTATGTAAAAAAGATGATTGGACAGTGTAAAGACAGGAAATTCCTGTCTGGATATTATATTACCCAGGAGCCCTTTGCTGTGTGCTTGTGGAGAGAGAAGAATAGAAGATGGCACATGCTGTGGCCCAACGTGACCTTATCACTGCCGTTCAAGCCCATCCTGAACTGTGGGATGTGGCTCATCCACAACATGGAGACCATATTAGGAGAGTATCTACCTGGGAGGACATCAGCGCTTCTCTCACCCCTGGCTGGGAAGATTGTACAAGTGCAGAGAGAAAGGAGATAAGCAAGTCTTTTCCTTGAATGCATGATCTGTTTTTAACCACTTCCCATCCAGACCAATTCTGACATTTCTTTCCTACATGAAAATCTAATTTTTTGTCATTGTTAATTTACACAGAAACCCCAAACATTATATATAGTTTTTTTAGCAGAGACCCTAGAGAATACAATGGCGCTCAGTGCAAATTAATCTCACACGTTATTTACGCATACATTTTTCCACCGCATTTGTTTCTAAAAAACAAAGGTTTCATGATTTTCCCCAAATATTTTTTTAAAGTTAGTCCAATTTCTTTACTTAATTTGTGATTCAATATTATTTATTAAGTATAGTAAGAATATAACAAACATACATTCATTACACACGGTGCGCATTTGTTGTTCGGGTATATTAAGTACAGATACAACATGTTTAAGTAAGCTAAGTTGTCCACTATAAGCTGTATATAGCAAGAAACAGTTAGACGCTATGAGCTGAATATAGCAAGAAACAATTAATAGATTTTGTATTTATCAGTCCACAATCTCCATTTAGAGTCAAAATTGTTACACTTCAGGGAGTTAATAGCCAGTAGGCGCTCGAATGTGTGGTTTCTGTTAACTAGTTTGATCACTTCCGAGAGGTTGATGGCCAATGAGTTTTTCCAGTTTCTAAGAATAAGGGTACGTGAGGCTAACAGTATATGGGTGACGATTGGTCTAAGTTCCTGGGGATATTGATCTACACCAATGTGAAGAATTGCTAATGCAGGGTTTGGGGTCGTTAGTATTCCAGTGATTGATGAAATCAACTTGAACACTTTGTTCCACAGACCTGTTATACTAGGACATGTCCATAAGGTGTGCAATAGGTTGCCTATGTGACCGCATTTCCTCCAGCATAGAGGCGATGAATCTGGGTAAAAGGTTGCTAACCTATAGGGCGTGTAGTGCCATCTGTTGGTAAGTTTAAGCGTCATTTCCCAGTGTGATACACAGTGGGAATGTTTGTGTATTTCCCTGAAGGCGCGTGTCCATTGTTCCTCAGAGAAAGTTTTGTTGAGGTCTATTTCCCACTTCCTAAGTGCAGCTGATTTCTTAAAAGTTTGTTTATCATGGATGAGGTTGTAAAATATTAATATGCCTTTAGCAGATTGAGGAGCTTTTGTATAAAAATGCCATGCTTTAGCAGATAGTTTTATTTTTGGTATAGAATGTGCCCTTAGGAAGTGGGAGATGCGTATGCAGGAGAATAACATATTGCTGGGTAAGTGGTGGTCGGTCATCATTTGCTTTATTGATTTTGGTATTTGTCCAGTATATAAATCTTGTATATGTTGAATTCCCAGTGCGTGGAATCTCGTGGTTGGAAGCATAGGTATTTTTGCCCTTAAGAGTGCAATGGGGAAGTCGTACTGTATTTCCTGCAGATCATCACTGTCCAGTGTCTGGCGGAATTGCCATGCCTGTAAAGACACTTGTATGGAGGGTGATAGACCCCTAGTTGCCCACGGTTCCCATATGTCGCCCATGAGGAAAGTGGTCGTATTCCTGGTCGGGATAGCCGAACGTTCTATTTCCACCCATAGGGGACTGTCAGTGGTGTGAAACCAGTGTTTAAGTTGGTCAAGTCTCGTAGCCCACAGGTAGTCTTGGATATCTGTAAATTCCGCCCCCCCACTTTCCTATGTGGAAGAAGGTTGTTCCGTGGACACCTAGCTTTTTTGCCTCCCCATGTGAATTTCCATACAATTTTTGATAATGTGCTTAGGTAGCGGGACGGTATGGGAATTAATAGGGAGCGGAAAATATAGAGAATTTGTGGTAGTATGGACATTTTAAATGCCGCTATTTAACCTAACCAGGATATCTCCCTCTTGGATATGTCCATTAGTTGTAGTTCAATTTTGCCTATTAGCGGTTTAAAGTTGGCCTCTGCTAAGGATGCAGTATTGTCGGTTAGGGTGATGCCTAGGTACGAAATGCCCTTTGCGCTCCATGAGTAGGGTAGAGAGTTTTGCAGATATTTTTTTGAAGTGTGTGAAACTCATAAGTTAAGAATCTGGGACTTCGTAAAGTTGACCTTATAATAAGATACTGCGCCAAAGTCGGACAAAACTTGGTGGGCCTGCGGGAGGGAGGAGTTCGGGTGCGTCAGTAGGAGGATGACGTCGTCAGCGAATACGTTTTTGACGTGTTTGTCAGATCCGAAAGTGAAGCCTGTGATGCCAGTGTGTGCTCTAATGGATTCGGCCAGGGGTTCTATCATAATATTGAATATTGTGGGGGAAAGAGGGCAACCCTGGCGTGTGCCATTTGATATGCGGAACGGTTTGGATAGGAGACCTGAGGTATAAACTTGTGCCGATGGGCAGGAATATAGAGCCAGTATTGCCTTGAGGATCGGGCCTGTAAAGCCGAATTTAGCCAACACCATTTCCATGTATGTCCAATGGACCCTATCGAACACCTTCTCTGCATCTATAGATAGCAGCAGAGAAGGCGTTCTCATTTGAACAGCGTGATAAATAATATTAATGATACGTCTAGTAGCATCTGAGGTCTGTCTCCCCCTCACAAATCCCATCTGATCACGTTTTATGATTAGAGGAATAATATCCGACAATCTCTTGGCTAGCAATTTTGAGTAAATTTTTATGTCGGTATTAAGAAGAGATATCGGCCTAAAGTTTGCTGGTGTAGTAGGATCTTTCCCCGGTTTGGGTAATGTGACAATGTGGGCTCTCAGCATCTCTTGTGGGAAAGCAGAAGTTTCTTCCGCCTTTGTGAATACCCGTTGTAAGTGAGGAGCAATGATTTCTTTAAATGTTTTGAAATACTCGTTTGCGAAACCATCCGGTCCCAGTGACTTACCATTAGGCAATGTCGATGTAATCTGTTTGATTTCTTGAGGGGAGAAAGGGGTGTTCAACTTCCTAAGTTGGTCCTCTGTCAGTGACGGGAGTTGGATTTTCTGTAAGAAGCGTTGTATGGTGTCTGTGGTTGGTTGTGGTGTGGCCGTATTATCACGTAAGTTGTACAGTGCCCCATAATAGTCTGCAAATTGATTTGCTATGTCTTGTGGGTTAGTGATTTTGTGGTGTAAGGTGTCATGAAGGAGGTATGCTATTCTCGATTTTGTGCAAGCAGCCTTAATTCTATTAGCCAGGTACTTTCCTGCTCTATTTGCATTAGTGTAGTAATTCACTTGTAAGCGTCTGAGGTGCTTGTCATATTGTTGCGTGCAGTGTCGGCCCAAGACATTGTGCTGCCTGGTACCAAAAATGAAATGCTGCCCCCCCCCAAAAAAAAAATCACGCCCACCAAAATGCCCCCACATCCATTATTTTATATTATGATAACTAAAGTGGACCTGTCATGGCTCTATACATGTATATAAGAGTGTAAAGAGGACCTGTTATGGCTCTATACATGTATAGGAGTATAAAGTGGACCTGTCATGGCTCTATACATGTATGTAGGAGTATAAAGAGGACCTGTCATGGCTCTATACAGGTATATAGAAGTATAAAGAGGACCTGTCATGGCTCTATACATGTATAGGAGTGTAAAGAGGACCAGTCATGGCATTATACGTGTATATAGAAGTATAATAAGGACCTTACATGGCTCTATACATGTATGTAGGAGAATAAAGAGGACCTGTCATGGCTCTATACATGTATGTAGGAGTATAAAGAGGACCTGTCATGGCTCTATACATGTATGTAGGAGTATAAAGAGGACCTGTCATGGCTCTATACAGGTATATAGAAGTATAAAGAGGACCTGTCATGGCTCTATACATGTATATTGGAGTATAAAAGGACCTGTGCTTGGCCGGCGGCCGCGATGCCACCCACGATCGCTCCACAGAGAGCCAGAACGGGGATCTGTCAATGTAAACAGACAGATCCCCATTCTGACAGGGGAGGAGAGACAGATCTGCTGTTCCTAGTGATTAGGAACAGAGATCTCTCTCCTCCTCCAGTCAGTCCCATCCCCCCCAGTTAGAAACACCTCCCCATTTAACCCCTTTCCAGACAGTGACATTTACACAGTAATCAGTGCAGTTTTATAGCACAGATCGCTGTATAGATGTCAATGATCCCAAATATGTGTCAAAAGTGTCCGAACCTGTCCACCGCAATGTCGTAGATCACTGCCATTACTAGTAAAAAAGTTAATAAAAATGCTTGAAGTGCAGCGGGGAGTGGAGCGGGCAATTTGCCTCACAGTGCAGGGGGCAGTGCCGGGACAAAGTCAACCAGCACCCAGGGCGAACATGCCAAGCTGCGCCCCCCATGACCAATTATCTTACACACACACACAAATATATATATATATATATATATATATATTGTGAGGGGGTTAGCTCGGCAGCGGGTGTGTGTGACCCCCGGGATGGGCTTCCCACACAAAAACAGGCCCAGCAAACGGAGGTTGTGGTTTTCAAAATCAAAAAGGTGCGGTTTATTTTCTATTTACAGTGACAAAACACAGCAAAGCAAAAGAAACATAAACAAAATAAATCCTGGTCAACTTGACCTCTGACTAAACATACAGGTTTCCTAACTAACAACTGGGATCAGCCTAGTGCTGTCCTAGTCCCTAAGTCCCTGGTTTTAAATGTCCAAGCAAATAGCCACACAGGCTTTGTCTCACCGCACAGGGGTTCACTCTCCCTAGACAGTCCACACAGGTCTGGTTCCAGGCATGAGCTAACATCTAATGAAGCTGGGAGTTCTTATAGAGGCCTAAATGAGCTGACAAGCTTCAGCTGGTCTCATCAACTCCCTGTCTGCACGACGCCCCACACTCTCCCTAGAGGTATAAGTCATCCATGAGCCCACTAGCCTCAGCTGGGCTTATACAACTCTCCACCTAGTTGTATAAGTCGGCGTAAAGCCTGAATCTGGGCGAAATATATCTACCCCCCTGGATGCAACCAGGTGACTTTACCTTCCTGCTGTCACATACCCCCCCCTCTTGTTTTAACCTCGGGGTTGGAACACCAGCAATCAGGCATTCATGTACTCGAGACAAAGCATCCACATTCCCCATTTGAACGCCAGGGCGATGCTTTACTGTGAAGTTGAATTCCTGGAGGGCCAGGAACCACCTATTCACTCTTCTATTTGTTTCCTTGTTTTGAGCCATCCACTTTAACGGAGCGTGATCCGTAACCATGTCAAAGTGCCTACCTAGCAGGTAGTACCGAAGGGAATCTAGAGCCCACTTCACCGCTAAACACTCCTTTTCAACGGTGGCGTAATTTACCTCATGGGACTTCAACTTCCTGCTGAGGTAAATGACTGGGTGCTCTTCCCCGTTCCAGACCTGGGACAATACTGCTCCTAACCCCACATCTGACGCATCACTTTGTACGACAAAGTCTTTAGAGAAGTCGGGTGAGTACAACACTGGCTGGCTACATAAGGCTTGTTTCAAGAATTGGAATGCTGCCTCAGCCTCGGGGGTCCATTTAATCATGACCGACCCTTTCCCCTTCGTCAGGTTGGTTAGGGGCACAGCCTTAGAAGCAAAGTGGGGAATGAATCGCCGATAATACCCAGCGATTCCCAGAAAGGCTCGTACCTGCTTCTTGCTGTTGGGACGTGGCCAACTCTGGATGGCCTCGACTTTGTTGAGTTGGGGTTTTATTACTCCCCTCCCAATGGTGTACCCAAGATATTTGGCCTCCTCCTGCCCAATGGTACACTTCTTGGGGTTAGCCGTAAACCCCGCTTCCCGAACAGAGTCCAGGATTGCTTGCACTTTTGGCAGATGTGAGGCCCAATCTGTGCTATGGACAATTATGTCATCCAGGTAAGCCGCAGCATACTTCCGATGGGGCCTCAGCATCTGGTCCATTTTCCGCTGGAATGTGGCCGGCGCATTCTGTAACCCGAACGGCATTCTTTTATATTGGAACGCCCCGTCTGGGGTTACAAATGCGGTTTTCTCTTTGGCCGACTTGGCCAGGGGGATTTGCCAATACCCTTTTGTGAGGTCAAGAGTCGTCATGTATCGGGCTGTTCCCAGCCGGTCGATCAACTCATCTATACGTGGCATGGGGTAGGTGTCAAATTTTGTAACTTTGTTCAACTGACGAAAATCGTTACAAAATCGCCAGCTCCCATCCGGTTTAGGCACCAACACAATGGGACTAGACCAATCACTTTGGGACTCCTCTATCACCCCTAAGTTCAGCATTTTCTGTACTTCCTCCCGTATTGCCTCCCGTCGGGCCTCTGGGATCCGATAGGGTTTTAACTTCACCCTTTCACCGGGCGGGGTAATGATGTCATGCTCTACCCCAGATGTTTGTCCCGGCAGCTCAGAGAATACCTCCTTGTTGCGAAGCACAAACTCCTTAACCTCCTGTTGTTGGGGTTGTGACAAGGTGGCTGCTATTCCAACCTCAGGAATCACGCAACCAGTTTGAGCTGGTGACCAAGTGTCTGCGACTAGGGACTCTCTATCCCTCCAGGCTTTCAACAGATTAACGTGATAGATCTGTTCGGGCTTTCGCCTTCCTGGTTGTCTGACCTTGTAATTCACTTCGCTCACTTTTTCCATTATCTCGTAGAGGCCTTGCCATTTGGCAAGGAATTTACTTTCAACCGTAGGGACAAGTACCAGTATCCTATCCCCCGGGGAAAAGGTACGGGTCTTGGCTCCACGGTTGTACACTCTCTGCTGTGCTAACTGCGCTTGGGCCAAATGTTCCTTCACGATGGGCATTACCTGTGCAATTCGGTCTTGCATCAGGGCGACATGCTCAATCACACTCCTGTGGGGAGAACTCTCACTTTCCCAAGTTTCCTTGGCAATATCCAACAGCCCTCTTGGGTGTCTCCCATACAGTAACTCAAAGGGGGAGAATCCCGTAGAGGATTGGGGCACCTCCCTAATAGCAAACATCAGATAAGGAAGTAGACAGTCCCAATCCTTTCCATCTCTATCCACCACTTTCTTCAACATTTGTTTTAGGGTTTTGTTGAACCTTTCAACCAGCCCATCGGTTTGGGGGTGATACACAGATGTACGTAATTGCGTCACTTTGAACAATTTACACAGCTCCTTCATAACCCGGGACATAAAGGGTGTACCTTGGTCCGTAAGCAGTTCTTTACAAATACCCACCCGGCTAAACACAAGAGATAGCTCTTTGGCTATGGTTTTGGCCGAGGTATTTCGGAGAGGGATCGCTTCTGGATAACGGGTGGCATAGTCCATTATAACTAATATGTACTGGTGCCCCCTAGCGGACTTGATTATAGGACCTACCAAATCCATGGCGATCCTCTCAAACGGGACCTCAATGATGGGTAGAGGGACCAGCGGGCTACGGAAATGTGGCATCGGGGCCGACCTCTGACACACAGGGCAGGAGGAACAATAATTTTCTATGTCCTTCATCACCCCCGGCCAATAGAATCTCTGTAATACCCTCTCTCGGGTTTTCTCTGTCCCCAGATGACCTCCAAGAATGTGCCCATGGGCCAACTCCAACACCAACTTCCTGTAAGGTTTGGGCACCACAAGCTGCTCAACGGTTTCTTCTGCCCTTTTTGCCACCCGATACAGTAGGTCCTTCTCTACGCTGAAGTATGGGTAAGTGCAGGTATTATCTGGGTTCACTAACTCGCCATCTATTTTCACTACGTTTTCCCGTGCCTTTATTAGGGCGGGGTCTTTCAACTGTTCTGTGGCAAAGTTTTCCCTGTGAACCTCAAGATCAGAAAACTCCACAGACGGTAGGTTTTCGTCTGAGGAGGTGGGCTCCTCTCCAGTTTCTTGAGTCTCCCCTGCCAATACTGATAAGGGAAATTCCGGAGAGTCCTCACCACTCTCAGGGGAGTTCTGGCTATCACATTCCTGGTACATAGGGGCACCAGTGGGGGGCTCAGGATCATCCCACAGTTCCCAGAACTTCGGAAAATCCCTTCCCACAATGGCGTCATGCGGTAACTGAGATACTAAGCCCACTGGATGAGAGAGGGTACCTTTGGGGGTCTCGAAACACACTGTAGTCACTGGATACTCTCGGGTGTCCCCATGCACACAAATAACAGCTACCTTGCTATTCCCAGAGACCTCTGTTTTAACTAACTCAGCCTTTATCAGGGTCACAAGGCTACCTGAATCCAGCAATACCACAACATTTCTACCATTAACACACATTTTGCATAAATGTTTCTCAGTTCCTCGATTGGCAGTGTCGCACACAGCGACTGACGTCTGCCCGTCAGAAAGTCACACTGCATGGGTTCCTCCACAACCGGGCAATTGGCTGCAATATGTCCCGCTTGCCGGCAGCGGTAGCAAACGATCCTTCTTGCGGCCTCTTGAGCCGCTGATTTCCCAGGCTGTTCTCGCCAAACTTGGGGTAGAGCTCCCACCCTCTCACTCTCTCCACCCTCACCCCTTGGAATCCTCTTATCCGCCCCTGGGGATGGTCTGGTCTTAGGGTGGAAAGTCCGAGTGTCTCTGGAAGAGGCCGTCAGGTTCTCTGTAGCCAAGTATTTCTCCACACGATCCACAAGACCATCGGCCGTCTCTGGGTCTCCATGGCTTACCCACTTTTGGATGGCAGTAGGAAGAGCTCTCAAAAACCGATCCATTACAACACGTTCCACAATCTTTGGTGCGGACAAAGTCTCTGGCTGTAGCCACTTTCTGCTCAGGTGAATGAGATCATACATTTGAGACCTGGGGGGTTTTCCAAGCTGGAAAGTCCAGTTATGCACACGCTGAGCCCGGACAGCCTGGGTGACACCCAGCCTTGCCAATATTTCAGCTTTTAGCATCGCATAGTCTTTTGCTTGGTTAGGCTCTAGGTCATAGTAAGCTTTCTGCGATTCACCAGTTAACAGAGGAGCCACCAGTCCAGCCCACTGCTCCTCAGGCCACTTTTCTCTTTCAGCGGTCCTTTCAAATGTGGTCAAAAATACCTCTGGATCATCCTCTCCAGTCATTTTTGTCAATAAACGACTCACCCCAAAGGACGCGGTATTAGTGGGACGGCTTTCCTCACTGGTCTGCGGACGTTGCTGCATTGCTGCTTCCATCTGTTGTTGTAGTCTCTGCTCTTGCTTCTGCAACAGGTCTATGAAGCGGGCCTCAGATTGCTGCTGGGCTTGTTGCTGAGCCTCCAGACTCTGTTGCAAAGTTGCGTTTGTCTGCTGCTGGGCTGCAAGGCTCTGTTGATGAGCTTGCTGCTGGGCTGCGAAGTTCTGTTGTTGAGCTGCAAGGCTCTTTTGCAAACCTGCATTTGTCTGCTGTTGATTGGCATTTGCTAGAGCCAGCTGCTTCAGTATCTCCTCCATGCTGGCTTAAAAAAAAACTGCCACTGGTTCTCCACCAACTGTGAGGGGGTTAGCTCGGCAGCGGGTGTGTGTGACCCCCGAGATGGGCTCCCCACACAAAAACAGGCCCAGCAAACGGAGGTTGTGGTTTTCAAAATCAAAAAGGTGCGGTTTATTTTCTATTTACAGTGACAAAACACAGCAAAGCAAAAGAAACATAAACAAAATAAATCCTGGTCAACTTGACCTCTGACTAAACATACAGGTTTCCTAACTAACAACTGGGATCAGCCTAGTGCTGTCCTAGTCCCTAAGTCCCTGGTTTTAAATGTCCAAGCAAATAGCCACACAGGCTTTGTCTCACCGCACAGGGGTTCACTCTCCCTAGACAGTCCACACAGGTCTGGTTCCAGGCATGAGCTAACATCTAATGAAGCTGGGAGTTCTTATAGAGGCCTAAATGAGCTGACAAGCTTCAGCTGGTCTCATCAACTCCCTGTCTGCACGACGCCCCACACTCTCCCTAGAGGTATGAGTCATCCATGAGCCCACTAGCCTCAGCTGGGCTTATACAACTCTCCACCTAGTTGTATAAGTCGGCGTAAAGCCTGAATCTGGGCGAAATATATCTACCCCCCTGGATGCAACCAGGTGACTTTACCTTCCTGCTGTCACAATATATATATATATATATATATATATTAGTGCAGAGGTCAGAATTGGATAGATTACAAAGTACAAGGATCAGGAGCAGTGTGTACAGTGTTCAGAGGTAGAGTATGTACAGTAATATACAATGTGCAGAAGTCAAGAGCAGTAAACTGCAGAGTACAGAGACCAGGAGTATATACACCCTAGTGCATAGCAGTAGCCCCTATAAATTATATCAAATTTAGTGTATGTGTCATTATCAAATCTGACCAAGTGAAATATATAGCACATGAATATGGAACCAAAATACCAGTGCTGCAAACAAAATTATGAAGGGGCGAATCCCAAAACATATAATGCGAACAACTCATAAATATTCAATTACATATCACATGTGGGACCAAAATCCCTGTGCTGCAAAAACATTTTGTGAGGGAACTGTAAATAAAAAATTTAAAATACTCCCAAATATTCAAATAACTCTAGTCAAATTCTTATGGTTCATTTGTACACAATTTGGTTTTGGAGTTACTACCAAACTCCCAGTGCTGCAAATCAAACACACAGTGCAAAGTAATATTAAAGTGCACTATAAAAAAACAGTCCACTAGAGCAGTGGTCTCCAAACTGCGGCCCTGGGGCCGGATGTGGCCCTTTGCTTGCCTTTATCTGGCCCTTGAGGCATTATTCCTGCCAATGACACCAATGATGGGGCATAATTCCTTCTACTGACAAAAAAAGGGGCACTATTCCTCCCAACGACACCAGATCGCACATTGTTAAGTCCCACTGGGCACAGTTCGGCCCCCCTGAAGTCTGAAAGACAGTAAACTGGCCCTTTAGAGAGTTTGGAGACCCCTGCACTAGAGAGCAAGTGCTCTTGTGCACATTGCTGGATCGAGATGGGGCTCAAGCAAGTGGCTGACAGATTCCTCCATCCACACAAGTTGGATGGATGTGGGAATTGTATTCTGACAGCAGGGACTCTCCCCTATCAAAATACACTGATCAGCACTGCTTCCGTTTGGCTGCAAACAGCTAATCAAACAAGGATTTCCAGCAGAAGTGGATATAACAAATCGGTTTCTGTCTAACAGAGAGGGTTACACATCGATCAAAAATTCAGCCCCTGCTGAACCCAATGAATTCTTTGCTGTGTATTCAGTTTTACCTTGTACTTTGCTTCAGCGGGCTCTCTGCAGTTCTGTTACTGGTCCCCGGCAGCTCCTGTGTCAGTTAGGAGTGACAGTGGTCACACTCCAGCCTCCACTTTAGACCATACAGGGTTAATCTTCCTCTATATGTGATAGGGAGGAGGAGGAGGAGAGCACTGGAGCTGGCTGAAGCATAGAATCAAGTAAAAAAAGACTATACAGTGCCCCCTTCTCCCCCCTCCCCCACACTGCAAGAGTGGACTTTCTTGAAGTTGGGCTGGGATAAGAAATCACATCCTTTGCTGTGTAATGTTATATTCTTGAACAGGTTAGGGATTAGTGTGATATTTCAGGTGCTACATACTGTAGATGTAATCCACATACACATTATATCTTATTAAAAAATCATTCTTTTTAGAAGATATAATGTGTATGTGGATTACATATAATGTAGCACCTGAAATGTCACACTAATTCCTAACCTGTTTAAGAATTTTACTTTCAATAAACCTGCAGTGAAAAGTTCAGGGCACGTTTATAATCACAGTATATGGAATGCAGAGCAGTCGGGACTCACAGTAGAAGAGGATCCAGCCTGTCATCCGTGATTTACACATCTTCACTCTGCTCTGGAGGAGGAGCGCTTTGCTGTGTGCTGGGCGGGAACCAAAGATCGATGCTGCAGTGTGAGGTTCTCTTTCTGCTCCGCCCACATGCACTTTCGCTGGGACTGTACCAGCTCCGATCCAGGGGGGGGGGAGACTCATAGGAACTCAAGAAGGGACCCTAGAAAGGGGTGCATCTGCTGCCGCAGAGCAGTGAGCAGGAGCGCATAATCCTTAAATTAGGCAGGCAACAGGGGCATACAAGTTTTACAGCTACATTTTGTGGATAGATTTTTCTGCTCACAGCTTTGCCGCCCCCCTAAAAGTGCCGCCTGGTACAATGGTACCATCTGGTCCCATGGTAGGGCCGGCCCTGGTTGCGTGAGAATCTCCCTCAGGCTTTCTCTAAGCGTAGAAAGTGTATTTGCCTCTGCCGTTGTTGGAGACTTTTTGTTATGGGTTTCTAATCTGTTAATGTCAGACAGTACTTGATTGAGTTTGGCAGCATGTCGTTTCTTTTCCCTAGCCCCTAACTGTATTAATATGCCTCTCATGTACGCCTTCTGAGCGTTCCATAGCGTGAAGGGATCTATCGTTGGTGTGCAATTGTGTTGGAAAAAATCTTGGAGATGCTGAGAGATCACAGGGAGAATTCGGGGTTCTTGTAAGAGCCTAACATTACAACGCCAGACATGGGATGAGGGGGAGACACCCTTTTCAGCAATAGTCATAGATACTGCAGCGTGGTCTGACCACGTAATATCCCATATTTGTGTGGCCTGAACACGTTGTAAAAGCCACTGGTCAGTGATAAACATATCTATTCGTGAGTACGAACAGTGTCTAGCGGAACAAAAAGTGTAATCTCTTTCGTTGGCATGGAGGCACCTCCATGCATCAAACAGTTCCTGTGTATGTAGAAGATTGCGGAGGTGTGCAGATCTCTTTGGTTTATCCGTAGTAGTGTCCAAATTGGGATCTGTTATTAGGTTAAAGTTGCCTCCTATAATGATATTACCGTATTGCATGGACTTAGTCCTTTTGATCACTTTCCTTAGGAAGCGGATTTGGTGGGTGTTCGGGGCGTATAAAGTAACCAATGTGTGCGGATTAGAGTTGATGTCTCCAGTTACTATAATATATCTGCCCCCTTCATCAATATAAGAGTCTTTGAGTCGGAAAGATAGAGAGTTCCTTAAGGCTAGCATCACTCCTCCTTTTTTGCTATCCGGTGTGCATGCCAAAAACACGTGGGGATATTCCCTGTGAGTACATTTAGGGGTTTTTTGTTTCTGAAAGTGGGTCTCCTGTATGCATAGAATATCAGCCCGGTGCTTACAGGCCTCCTTCCATACAGAGAATCTCTTGGCCGGGTGATTCAGGCCTTTTGCGTTAATTGATAGATAGGTGATAGTCATTTGTGGTGTTGTAGAGTGTGGTGACTGGTAGCGTGGTGCAAGTACTCACTGTGTCCCCGGGCGTGATTCGTAACAGCTTTTTCATTTAGGCCTGAGGCTGTAGGAGACTCATCTTCTGTACGTAGTGGAAGTTCCTTGCTATGAAGATTGCTGTGTGCAATAAACTGGTAACGTAGAAAGCAAAAAAGAGAAAGAAAAAACAAGAAAGACCAAAAAACGTAAGAAAGCAACTTTGAATGTGTAAAAAGGGATCTTACAACGGATCCGCGTGCAGACATAACTGCTGAACTCGTTAACGGGGGTTATAGGAGGATATTTTTAAACACCTTTTTACCGGAGAGATAAGAGAGTAATTTTGCGGTTCTGTTATGAACCTCCGCTGGCTTGTTTCTTATTGGTGCGTTTGTGTGACACCACTTGCCATTCGTTTTGGAGCATCTGCGGTTGTGGAGTAGGGTTTAATTGTGAGGCCTGGTCTGGGAGTATTCCCCATTGGCGCAGGATTGTAAGACCTTCCTCCAATGTGTTTATGGAAGTTGTGGTCCCATTTTGAGTGATTGAAAGAGTGGCAGGATACTTCCATTTGTGCAGGATTTTGTGGTTCCTCAGGGCCTTGGTTACGGTCGCCAAGTTGCGACGCCTCTGTAGTGTGTGCCTGGATAGGTCTGGCAACAATTGGAGGGTAGCGTACTGTGGAGGGACAGTGTCAGGCCTGCGTGCTGCTTGTAGGATTTGTTCCTTTACATGGAAGAAGTGGACCCTCATTAGTATGTCCCTTGGAGTGCCTTCTGGCAGGAAGGATGGTTTAGGAATCCTGTGGATTCTGTCTATTATGAGGTCCTGTGCAGTCAGTGCTGGGACCAGGGTGGAGAACAAAGCGTGGACATACTGTAGGAGTTGAGTGGCTGGAACAGATTCTGGTAGTCCTCGTAGCTTTAGATTGTTCCTCCTTGACCTGTCCTCGAGGTCAGCGACCTTGTCCTTTAGCCACGCTATGTCCTCTCCCTGGGCCGCATGTGCGTCCACCATAGTATTGTATGTAGCAGTGTACTCGTCCATCCTCTGTTCTACTCTATCCACTCTGACCCCAATAGCCTGCACCTCCTTGTGACACTGGTTGATCCCTCTGACTAAGTCTGTTTGGAGGGAAGATCTGAGTGATAGCAGCATTTCCTTTAGCACAGTGTCTGAGATAGGCCTGTCGGCAGTAGGAAAGTCTGCTATGGGGTCAGCTGTGTGTTGGGCCTGAGCAGCGGTGGTGCCTGGTGTCCCGCTTACCTCCATGTCCTGTGTGCAGAACTGCCTGACAGGGGAGTCCATCCTCGGCTTTGACTTAGCTGGGCTCCGAGTGGATGGGCTGGACGAGCCTGAGGACAATCCGCTGTGCAGGGGGTCACGAGAGGACTGTATACGGGGCCCTCCGTGTCTGTTGCTGTGGATCGCGGCCTTGTTCGCCTGTTGTTGTTCAGACGAGCCGCCGCCATTTTGTTGGAGCCCGTGGGGCTTCATTGCAAAGATGTTTGTCAGTTTCTGCGGCATCGGCGGGTTCTTTCTGCGCCTCGTCATTCCCCGGTCCTCTGGCAGTCAGGCTGGGGTGTTTTTAGCCGCGGATGTGCCCGGGAGGCTCTGATGTGTCTGGATCTCTCCGGCGGCCGAGCGGAGCTCTCAGCTAGACGTCCATCTTGGAGCTCGGTCACCACGCCCCCTTCTTTACTTAATTTGAATGTTTATGTTAAGCCTAGTAAATAGATAACTTATATGTCACCCTTCAAAATTGCACATGCTCGTAGAATGGCGCCAAACTTTCGTACTTAGAAATCCTACTGGTTACATGTTTTGAGTTACAGAGGAGGTCTAGGGCTAGAATTATTGATCTCGCTGTAATGTTCGGGCCGATACCTCACATGTGTGTTCTGAACAACAATGTCATATGTGGGCGGGAGTTGCGTATGCGTTCGCTTCTGTGCGCAAGCACACAGGCACAGGGGAACGAAGCTTGCATATTAAACCCTTTTTTTCCACGTTTTTTTAGGCAAGATTTTACAAAAACGCTGGAAGTCCCTCCGATATAGAGTCCGGAGGGACTTAACAGATGATGACAAGGCAGCGAGGAGTGGAACACCAGCCCCTACGAAAAAGCCTCACGTATACCATAACGAACTGAGGTTCTTGAGAGAAAACATGAGGAACAGCAGCAGACCGTAAGTTTTCTATATTTTTTTTATAATATATTTGCCCATGTACATAGCTTTTCTGGCGGTATTTTCCATGGCTATTGATTAAAAGTGGTTGTAAACACGTATATGTATATATATCTTTTTTTTTAACCAACCTGCAAGACAAAACCATAATGAGCTAGTATGCATAGCATACTAGCTCATTATGAATAACTTACCTGAGATCGAAGCCCCCGCAACGATGTTGGGACACCTCCACCGCCGCCATCTTGCTTCGATGTCTCTTCTGTTTATCGCACGCTCTGGCGCTGTGAATGGCCCCGGAGCGGCTATGACGTCAGACGTGTGCGCGCTCGGGCCGGCTAAATCCATTCAGAAAACCGGCTACGATGCCGACCCGCAAGTGCGCATGCGCGTGATGTCAGCGGCGCCGTTTTTAAAAGCAAATATCTCCTTAACCGTGTAGGTTAAAGGAGATATTTTATGCACCTACAGGTAATCTAGGCTGACCTGTAGGTGCATGTTGTATACATGGGTTTACAACCACTTTAATTTTATTCCTTAATTTCATTGTCTGCAGGACAACATCTAACATATCGAGAGCCAGGGAGGTGTCTGCAGAGGAGGACAATGTGGACAGATCCAGCAGTCCCGTTGCATGCAGTGGCAATCCATCGCCCAATGCTATCGATGAGGGTAGTGTTGCGTGCCCTGATGAGGTAAGTGCTTATGTCTGCCTATCTATCTCATTGTCTGTCTGTCCATGTACATGTGAATGTAAAATTATTTGTTCTTTTGCAGGAATCCAGGGCATTGGAACTGTCCGCGACTGGCAGTCAGGACTGTGGGGAGCGAGACGGTCGTGGCCGTGGTCGTGGCCGTGGTCGTTGACATCAGGCGAGGGGTGGCTGCACTTTTGAGGGTGATGACAGTGTGCTAGCACTGCTGCAGGAAGTGCGGCAGGAGAGGCGCAGTGTTGATGCTTTCTTAGATCCCAGCAACCCACGCGCCTCCTTCTGCCGTAGCCTTTATCATCTCCTGGAGGACATTGGGGGAGACGAAGAGAAGGATTGTATGTATCGCATGTACGATATGGGACTGAAATGCCGCCAAGCAAAATTGAGTGGTGGGCCACCTCCATGCGATACATATAATCCTTCTCATGATCCCCCAATGGCCCCCAGGACCTCAGCAGTGCTAGCACCCCCCTCTCATCATCAGACCACACAGCAACGCCAGCCACCACCTACCTCGTCTCAGGCATCCTTTTACATGCCACACCCCCAAACTGATTTTTCACCTTCCACCTCCCATTTTCACCCCTCCAATCCTTTACCCCGCTACCAGCAAGATTTCTGGAATGAACACCAGCCCCGTCCCCAATCCCCACATCCCAATAGTGATCAAACACCCACCCCCACCTATCACCAGCTGTGATGTCCCAAGGCCTTTATTCTTACTCAATAAATGTATTTTTTGATTGAAAAAAAATTGTTCAATTGTGTTTTATATGATGCACAACAGCACTCCTTTGCCCTCTGCCTTCAGACGAGCGTATGCTAGCCCATTACGGGCTTAGCATGCGCTTGCCTAAAGACAGAGGGCAAAGCACTTCTTTGCCCTCTGCCTTCAGACGAGCGTATGCTAGCCCATTACGGGCTTAGCATGCGCTTGCCTAAAGACAGAGGGCAAAGCACTTCTTTGCCCTCTGCCTTCAGACGAGCGTATGCTAGCCCATTACGGGCTTAGCATGCGCTTGCCTAAAGACAGAGGGCAAAGCACTCCTTTGCCCTCTGCCTTCAGACGAGCGTATGCTAGCCCATTACGGGCTTAGCATGCGCTTGCCTAAAGACAGAGGGCAAATCACTCGTTTGCCCTCTGCCTTCAGAGGAGCGTATGCTAGCCTATTACGGGCTTAGCATGCACTTGCCTAAAGACAGAGGGCAAAGCACTCCTTTGCCCTCTGCCTTCAGACGAGCGTATGCTAGCCCAATACGGGCTTAGCATGCGCTTGCCTAAAGACAGATGGGCAAAGCACTCCTTTGCCCTCTGCCTTCAGACGAGCGTATGCTAGCCCATTACGGGCTTAGCATGTGCTTGCCTAAAGACAGAGGGCAAAGCACTCCTTTGCCCTCTGCCTTCAGATTAGCGTATGCTAGCCCATTACGGGCTTAGCATGCGCTTGCCTAAAGACAGAGGGCAAAGCACTCCTTTGCCCTCTGCCTTCAGACGAGCGTATGCTAGCCCATTATGGGCTTAGCATGCGCTTGCCTAAAGACAGAGGGCAAATCACTCCTTTGCCCTCTGCCTTAAGACGAGCGTATGCTAGCCTATTACGGGCTTAGTATGCGCTTGCCTAAAGACAGAGGGCAAAGCACTCCTTTGCCCTCTGCCTTCAGACGAGAGTATGCTAGCCCATTACGGGCTTAGCATGCGCTTGCCTAAAGACAGAGGGCAAAGCACTCCTTTGCCCTCTGCCTTCAGACGAGCGTATGCTAGCCCATTACGGGCTTAGCATGCGCATGCCTAAAGACAGAGGGCAAAGCACTCCTTTGCCCTCTGCCTTCAGACGAGCGTATGCTAGCCCATTACGGGCTTAGCATGCGCTTGCCTAAAGACAGAGGGCAAAGCACTCCTTTGCCCTCTGCCTTCAGACGGGCGTATGCTAGCCCATTACGGGCTTAGCATGCGCTTGCCTAAAGACAGAGGGCAAAGCACTCCTTTGCCCTCTACCTTCAGACGAGCGTATGCTAGCCCATTACGGGCTTAGCATGCGCTTGCCTAAAGACAGAGGGCAAATCACTCCTTTGCCCTCTGCCTTCAGACGAGCGTATGCTAGCCCATTACGGGCTTAGCATGCGTTTGCCTAAAGACAGAGGGCAAAGCACTCCTTTGCCCTCTGCCTTCAGACGAGCGTATGCTAGCCCATTACGGGCTTAGCATGTGCTTGCCTAAAGGCAGAGGGCAAAGCACTCCTTTGCCCTCTGCCTTCAGATTAGCGTATGCTAGCCCATTACGGGCTTAGCATGCGCTTGCCTAAAGACAGAGGGCAATGCACTCCTTTGCCCTCTGCCTTCAGACGAGCGTATGCTAGCCCATTATGGGCTTAGCATGCGCTTGCCTAAAGACAGAGGGCAAATCACTCCTTTGCCCTCTGCCTTAAGACGAGCGTATGCTAGCCTATTACGGGCTTAGTATGCGCTTGCCTAAAGACAGAGGGCAAAGCACTCCTTTGCCCTCTGCCTTCAGACGAGCGTATGCTAGCCCATTACGGGCTTAGCATGCGCTTGCCTAAAGACAGAGGGCAAAGCACTCCTTTGCCCTCTACCTTCAGACGAGCGTATGCTAGCCCATTACGGGCTTAGCATGCGCTTGCCTAAAGACAGAGGGCAAATCACTCCTTTGCCCTCTGCCTTCAGACGAGCGTATGCTAGCCCATTACGGGCTTAGCATGCGTTTGCCTAAAGACAGAGGGCAAAGCACTCCTTTGCCCTCTGCCTTCAGACGAGCGTATGCTAGCCCATTACGGGCTTAGCATGCGCTTGCCTAAAGACAGAGGGCAAAGCACTCCTTTGCCCTCTGCCTTCAGACGAGCGTATGCTAGCCCATTACGGGCTTAGCATGCACTTGCCTAAAGGCAGAGGGCAAAGCACTCAAAAGGGGCTTAGCATACGCTTGCCTGAAGGCACAGTCAAAACTTGTTGAACAATCATTGCAAAATGGACATAAAAATAACAATCTTTTAAATGATTTATTTCCAAAAAAAAACAAGAAAGTTAAGCTGTATACATCTGTATTGAAAATTTATCAGGATCTATATTTGTATGAAATTTTTCTGAATCTTAATACATCTGAATTCCATTTTTTTAAATTACACATGATCATTCTGCCATGACACCTCTCCATCAGGGGATTCAAAAAATGCAGCAAATTGGTTTTGAATGCCCATGACACGTGCCGTTGACCGCAAGTCCATAAATTGTACCCTCTGAGTTGGGTTACTGGGCTCCGGTTCAACATTGCTGCTGTCACTGTCCCTTAGAAAATTATGCAGAACGCAGGATGCCAGGACTACTTTAATAGCGTTCTCCACATCCAGTTGCATACTTGTGAGCAAAACTCGCCATTTGGCCATGCACACCCCAAATGCACATTCAACAACACGGCATGCACGGCTGAGCCGATAATTATAGATTTTTTGACGATGGCTGAGACCATAGCCACTGTATGGCCTCATGAGGTTTTCAGCCAGTCCAAAGGCCTCGTCTGCCACCATCACTAAGGGTAGGCTGGGTTCCTCAGTGCAGGGTAGAGGCCTGCTTTCAGGGATATTGAGTGGTCCCTCATGTAGCCGACGTCCGAAGGCCGACTCCCGGAATATACGGGCGTCACCTTGGCTTCCATATGCTCCCACATCCACAAAAAGGAATTTGAGATGTGCATCGGACAATGCCAGGAGGACCACTGAAAAATATTTCTTATAATTGAAATATGATGATCCAGAGTAGGGAGGCTTCTTCACCCTGATGTGTTTCCCATCAAGGGCACCGATACAATTTGGGAACTGAGTTTTCTCCCAAAAAGTGTCAACCACCGATTCCCAGATCTCTTCTGTGGGCTCTGGCATTACCACCTCATGTAACTCCTCCCATATTGCCACACATGTTTCCCTTATTACCCTGGACACCGTTGTGAGACCAAGTAGAAAATAATGATGCAGGGACACATAACTTTGTCCTGTGGCAAGGAACCTAAGATAAGATGAAAATTTCACATATTAAAAAACTATTGAAAAAAATAAAAACTTACCCTTCCCTTAACCCTATCCCCTAACCGTAACCCCTAACCATAACCCCTAACCCTAACCCCTAACCCTATACCCTAACCCCTAACCCTATACCCTAACCCTATCACTTAACCCTATCCCGTAACCCCTAACCCTATCCCCTAACCGTAACCCCTAACCCTATACCCTATCCCTATACCCTAACCCTATCACTTAACCCTATCCCCTAACCCTATCCCCTAACCGTAACCCCTAACCCTATCTCCTAACCCTATTCTCTAACCCTGTACCCTATACCCTAACCCCTAACCGTAACCCCTAACCCTATCCCCTAACCGTAACCCCTAACCCTATACCCTAACCCCTAACCCTATACCCTAACCCTATCACTTAACCCTATCCCCTAACCCCTAACCCTATCCCCTAACCCTATACCCTAACCCCTAACCGTAACCCCTAACCCTATACCCTAACCGTAACCTCTAACCCTATACCCTAACCCTATCACTTAACCCTATCCCCTAACCCCTAACCCTATCCCCTAACCGTAACCCTATCTCCTAACCCTATCCCCTAACCCTAACCCTATACCCTAACCCCTAACCCTATCCCCTAACCGTAACCCCTAACCCTATCACTTAACCCTAACCCCTAACCCTATACCCTAACCCTATCACTTAACCCTAAACCCTAACCGTATTCCGTTACCCTAACCCATATGTGTATTGCACTTACCTGAGTGTCACTAGGAGCCGTTCCTCCGGTGAAACAGAGCTCCACATCACTGTGTCCATCCTGGTCAGCCTTGGCCCCAGCTTCTCCAACAGATGATCAAAGTGCGGCACTGACATCCTTGTGAAATTCTGGAACTTTGTAGGATATACCCGCAGTTGTGAATACATGTTGGCAAAGTAGCCAGTTGACACCCGATGGGATACCATTGGATGCATCCAATACTGACGCGTAGGGATGGGCCCGGTGCTCGATTCAAACCCACGTTCGAATCGAGCACCGGGCGTTCGCTCGCTCGGCGAGCCCAGAACTATTTGGGCAGTTCGCATCACATTCGTGTGATGCGAGCGGCCCCGCAATGCATTGCGGCCGGCGCGGCCGGCGCAGTGCATTGCTGGCTGATGATTGGCCAAGCATGCACTGTGACCCCGCATGCTTGGCCAATCACAGCGCCCGAAACTCGGAGAGCAATAATTGGCTACAGGCAGGACGCCTGTAGCCAATTACAGCTCAGGGGCTTTAGTACACGCCCCACCATTTAAAAGGCCGCCACGCCGTCGGCCCCGGTCACATGAGTTCCGGCTTTAGGAGAGATCAGTCTGCTGATTCTGTCTTTGCTTGATACTGAAAGATTTGCTCTTCTTTGCTAAACCATTGGCTATTTCTTTGCTAAACCATTGCTACCTAAGTCATTGATCGTTCATTGCTGCTGATTGCACAGTTAGTGTGTTATTAGCTGCTGCTGGGGATTAGTCTGGTGCGTGCTTACTGTTAGTACAGTATTGCAGTAGTACCAACCGCAGTGCTGTTAGCACAGCATTGCACCCCAACAGCACCCATAGGACTTCTAGTGTGTTAGTGGCAGCAAACAGAGCTCCTATATTTTCTTCTCAGCAGCACCCATAGGACTTCTAGTGTGTTAGTGGCTTCACACAGAGCTCCTATATTTTCATCTCAGAAGCACCCATAGGACTTCTAGTGTGTTAGTGGCTTCACACAGAGCTCCTATATTTTCTTCTCAGCAGCACCCATAGGACTTCTAGTGTGTTAGTGGCATCACACAGAGCTCCTATATTTTCTTCTCAGCAGCACCCATAGGACTTCTAGTGTGTTAGTGGCAGCAAACAGAGCTCCTATATTTTCATCTCAGAAGCACCCATAGGACTTCTAGTGTGTTAGTGGCATCACACAGAGCTCCTATATTTTCATCTCAGAAGCACCAATAGGACTTCTAGTGTGTTAGTGGCATCACACAGAGCTCCTATATTTTCTTCTCAGCAGCACCCATAGGACTTCTAGTGTGTTAGTGGCAGCAAACAGAGCTCCTATATTTTCATCTCAGAAGCACCCATAGGACTTCTAGTGTGTTAGTGGCATCACACAGAGCTCCTATATTTTCATCTCAGAAGCACCCATAGGACTTCTAGTGTGTTAGTGGCATCACACAGAGCTCCTATATATTCTTCTCAGCAGCACCCATAGGACTTCTAGTTTGTTAGTGGCAGCAAACAGAGCTCCTATATTTTCTTCTCAGCAGCACCCATAGGACTTCTAGTGTGTTAGTGGCATCACACAGAGCTCCTATATTTTCATCTCAGAAGCACCCATAGGACTTCTAGTGTGTTAGTGGCATCACACAGAGCTCCTATATTTTCTTCTCAGCAGCACCCATAGGACTTCTAGTGTGTTAGTGGCATCACACAGAGCTCCTATATTTTCTTCTCAGAAGCACCCATAGGACTTCTAGTGTGTTAGTGGCATCACACAGAGCTCCTATATTTTCTTCTCAGCAGCACCCATAGGACTTCTAGTGTGTTAGTGGCAGCAAACAGAGCTCCTATATTTTCATCTCAGAAGCACCCATAGGACTTCTAGTGTGTTAGTGGCATCACACAGAGCTCCTATATTTTCTCCTCAGCAGCACCCATAGGACTTCTAGTGTGTTAGTGGCATCACACAGAGCTCCTATATTTTCTTCTCAGAAGCACCCATAGGACTTCTAGTGTGTTAGTGGCATCACACAGAGCTCCTATATTTTCTTCTCAGCAGCACCCATAGGACTTCTAGTGTGTTAGTGGCAGCAAACAGAGCTCCTATATTTTCATCTCAGAAGCACCCATAGGACTTCTAGTGTGTTAGTGGCATCACACAGAGCTCCTATATTTTCATCTCAGAAGCACCCATAGGACTTCTAGTGTGTTAGTGGCATCACACAGAGCTCCTATATTTTCTTCTCAGCAGCACCCATAGGACTTCTAGTGTGTTAGTGGCATCACACAGAGCTCCTATATTTTCATCTCAGAAGCACCAATAGGACTTCTAGTGTGTTAGTGGCATCACACAGAGCTCCTATATTTTCTTCTCAGCAGCACCCATAGGACTTCTAGTGTGTTAGTGGCATCACACAGAGCTCCTATATTTTCATCTCAGAAGCACCAATAGGACTTCTAGTGTGTTAGTGGCATCACACAGAGCTCCTATATTTTCATCTCAGAAGCACCAATAGGACTTCTAG
Organism: Rana muscosa; assembly: GCA_029206835.1. Classification (NCBI taxonomy): domain Eukaryota; kingdom Metazoa; phylum Chordata; class Amphibia; order Anura; family Ranidae; genus Rana; species Rana muscosa. Next base: position 577,056,931 of record CM055121.1, read on the forward strand.
TGTGTTAGTGGCATCACACAGAGCTCCTATATTTTCTTCTCAGCAGCACCCATAGGACTTCTAGTGTGTTAGTGGCATCACACAGAACTCCTATATTTTCTTCTCAGCAGCACCCATAGGACTTCTAGTGTGTTAGTGGCAGCAAACAGAGCTCCTATATTTTCTTGTCAGCAGCACACATAGTACCTATAGTGTGTTAGTGTCAGCACCCATAGGACCTACAGTGTGTTGTGAGCACACATAGGAGCTCTATTTTTTATACTATATACACTACCGACTACAATGGCTGGAAGACTGCCAAGGAGAGGCAGAGCGTGCCGAGGCAAGAACACAGGGCAGGCAGGCTCTGTTTCTAGAGACAACAGTGCTGGTCGTGGACGTGGTCGTGCATCGTCATCAGCACGTAGCCATGGGACACGCTTGTCTTTGTTTTCGGCAGCTGGACATGTGGAGCCGCATCATGCCGAAGGCTTGGTAGAATGGATGACCAAGCCCTCCTCATCCTCCTCATCCTCTCTCACCCAGGCTCAGGGTACTGGCAGAGCAGCTGCCAACGCATACTCAATGGCATCATCAGCCACCCCTTCCCTAGACCCACCATGTCCTCCTGAGGAGTCCCCCGAACTGTTTGAGCACAGTGTTGGGTACATGCTCCAGGAGGATGCCCAACGATTCGAAGGCTCGGATGATGATACCCAGCTTGAGGAAGTCAGTAGTGTGCGCGCAGAGAGAGGGGATGCTGAAGGACAGCAATCTGGCAGTACTGTTCCAGCAGCTGCAGCTTACTGCCAGGTTTGCTCTAGTGGTGAAGAGGGAGGGGATGATGAGGTCACTGACTCCACGTGGGTGCCTGAAGGGAGAGAGGAGGAGGAGGAGGAGGAGGAGGAGGATGCGGCGTCACATGTCCAACTAGGCAGGATGCCCCCTGGAGGCCAGCTAGAGGCCAGCACAGCAACTGTACCACACCGCAGAGCTCCGCCTGTGCAGGGCGCTGCCTCTGCACGTTATCACAAAAGTTCTTTGGTGTGGGCCTTTTTTGAGACGAGTGCATCAGATCGCACCACTGCTATTTGCAATATTTGTCTCAAGCGTATCTCGCGTGGCCAAAACATCAGCCGCTTGGGCACCACAAGCATGAGCAGACATATGTCGACCTGCCATGCAGCTCATTGGCAAGCACACATAAAAGACCCACACCAAAGAACAAAGCGGACCTCTCCTTGCTCCTCATCAGCTGGGATCTCCATCCCCACTATATCTTCAGTCCTCTCTGAAAGCTGCTCTGAGAGGACTGAAGGTGTAGAATTAGGTGTGTCACAACCAAGTACTTGCAGTACACCGACGTCCGATTGTAGCAGGCAAATTTCCCTGCCCCAGCTGCTGGACCATCGAAAGAAGTATACTCCCAGCCATCCACATGCCCAGCGGTTGAATGCTAGCTTGGCTAAATTGCTAGCACTTCAACTGCTGCCTTTTCAGTTGGTAGACTCGGCCCCCTTCCGTGAGTTTGTTCAATGTGCGGTTCCTCAGTGGCAGGTTCCCAAACGCCACTTTTTCTCACGGAAGGCGATTCCGTCTCTCTACCGTCATGTGGAAGGCAATGTCCATGCCTCGCTGGACAGGGCGGTCAGCGGTAAGGTGCATATTACCGCTGACTCATGGTCCAGCAGGCATGGACAGGGACGTTATCTTTCTTTCACGGCCCATTGGGTCACTCTATTGGCAGCTGGGAGGGATGCAGGACAAGGTGCAGTAGTGTTGGAGGTTGTTCCGCCACCACGCCTCCAAAATGCTACTACTGGTTGTGACACACCTCTCTCCTCCACCCCCTCCTCTTCTTCTTCCTCCATGTCCTCTTCGAGTGCTCTGTCCTCGGAACCAGCGGTGCTCCGTAGGCGTACAAGGGGCTACGCGAGTACGCAGGCAAAAAGATGCCATGCCGTGCTTGCGCTGGTGTGTTTGGGGGACAGGAGCCACACTGGGCCAGAGGTTCTGGCAGCTCTGCAGGGGCAGGCCGAGAGGTGGTTGACGCCACGCCAGCTTAAGCCAGGAATGGTCGTTTCTGACAATGGCACCAACCTCCTCTCCGCCCTGCGACAGGGGCAGCTCACCCATGTGCCCTGTATGGCTCACGTCCTCAACCTGGTGGTGCAGCGGTTCTTGGGCAGGTTCCCAGGCTTACAGGATGTCCTGAGGCAGGCCAGGAAAGTCTGTGTGCATTTCCGCCGATCTTATAATGCCAGTGCTCGGCTGACTGAGCTGCAAAAGGAGCTGAACCTGCCCAAGAACCGCCTAATATGTGACATGCCCACCAGGTGGAACTCAACGTTGGCCATGCTGCAGCGACTGCACACGCAGCAGAGGGCCATCAATGAGTACCTTTGCGACTCCGGCACCAGGACAGGGTCAGGGGAGCTTGGCTTTTTTTCCCCACGCCAGTGGAGCATGATCAGGGATGCATGCACTGTCCTCTCACCATTTGAGGAGGCCACGAGGATGGTGAGCAGTGACAGTGCATGCATCAGTGACACTGTACCTCTTGTCCACCTGTTGAAGCATACGCTGCGTGGGATAATGGACAGGGCACTTGAGGCAGAACAGAGGCAGGAAGAGGAGGACTTCCTTGCCTCTCAAGGCCCCCTTTATCCAGACAGTGTTCCTTCTGTCCCACCCATCACACAGGAAGAGGATGAGGATGAGGAGGAGGAGGAGGAGGAGGAGGATTGTGCATGGAAGTGGAGCCTGGCACTCAGCATCAGCAGCAGCAGTCTTTTAGGGATGATGTACAGTCCCAACAAACCAGTGGACTTGTACGTGGCTGGGAGGGGGTGGCTGGCGATCATGTCATCCTCAGTGACCCAGAAGACTCCGGACCGAATGCCTCAGCTAACCTACGCTGCATGGCCTCCCTGATCCTGCAAAGCCTGCGGAAGTATCCTCGTGTTCTTCGGATCAAGGAGAGGGACCATTACTGGCTGGCCACACTCCTTGATCCACGGTACAAGGGTAAGGTTGCGGACCTTATCTTGCCGTCGCAGAGGGAGCAGAGGATGAGACATCTCAGGGAGGCCTTGCAGAAAGGTCTGTGCAACGCGTTCCCAGAAACTGGGAGGTTACAAACTCCTGGTCCTGGACGACCAGTTGCTGAGGCTTCGGTCAGTAGCAGAAGGAGCGGTGGGGAAGGTGGACGTCTGACCGATGCGTTCAGACAATTTTTTAGTCCGCAGCCCCAAGGTATGATCGGTTCCAGCAACCATCGCCAGCGTCTGATATACATGGTGCAGGAATACCTAGGGGCAAGGTCAGACTTGGACACCTTTCCCACCGAAAATCCTCTGGCTTACTGGGTCCTGAGGATGGATCACTGGCCAGAGCTTGCACAGTATGCAATTGAGCTACTGGCCTGTCCTGCATCCAGCGTTCTTTCCGAACGCACATTCAGTGCTGCTGGAGGATTTGTCACCGATCATAGGGTGCGCCTGTCCACCGACTCGGTTGATCGACTGACCTTCATAAAAATGAATCAGTCTTGGATCACCACCAGCTACCAGACACCTGAAGCGGATATAACGGAATAATTTATAATGTCACATCCCTTCAAGACTGCCTATGCTGATGCTGAGTGACTGTCCTGTTATGTTCACTGACTATCCTCTTCCTCCTCCTCAATGATCCATGCCACCACACCAGTGCCTAAGGCACAATTTTTCAGCCCCTGTATAACAGGGGCGTGTAATTACAATTTTTTAAAAAGATGCTTCGCAACAGGTGTGACTGCTGTGCTCCAAGTACAGTATCTGTGAGGGGTTGCAGTGTTGTGGCACCAGCACCAGTGCCTAAGGCACAATTTTTCAGCCCCTGTTGGGGCGTGTAATTACAATTTTTAGGCAATGCTTTGCAACAGGTCTCATTGCTGTGCTCAGAGTACAGTATCTGTGAGGGGTTGCAGTGTTGTGGCACCAGCACCAGTGCCTAAGGCACAATTTTTCAGCCCCTGTATAACAGGGGCGTGTAATTACAATTTTTTAAAAAGATGCTTCGCAACAGGTGTGACTGCTGTGCTCCAAGTACAGTATCTGTGAGGGGTTGCAGTGTTGTGGCACCAGCACCAGTGCCTAAGGCACAATTTTTCAGCCCCTGTTGGGGCGTGTAATTACAATTTTTAGGCAATGCTTTGCAACAGGTCTCATTGCTGTGCTCAGAGTACAGTATCTGTGAGGGGTTGCAGTGTTGTGGCACCAGCACCAGTGCCTAAGGCACAATTTTTCAGCCCCTGTATAACAGGGGCGTGTAATTACAATTTTTTAAAAAGATGCTTCGCAACAGGTGTGACTGCTGTGCTCCAAGTACAGTATCTGTGAGGGGTTGCAGTGTTGTGGCACCAGCACCAATGCCTAAGGCACAATTTTTCAGCCCCTGTTTAACAGGGGCGTGTAATTACAAATCTTGATCTAATAGTTCACAGCAGGGCCCATTCCTGCGCCCACCAAGAGTAACTATGAGGGCCTACAGTCTTGTGGCAACACCGTCCACCACCACCACCACCACCAAAGGCCCAATTTTTCTGCCCTGTTCAACAGGTGCATGCAATTACAAATCTTGATCTAATAACTCACAGCAGGGCCCATTCCTGCACCCACCAAGAGTAACTGTGAGGGCTTACAGTCTTGTGGCAACACCGTCCACCACCACCACCACCACCACCAAAGGCCCAATTTTTCTGCCCTGTTCAACAGGTGCATGCAATTACAAATCTTGATCTAATAACTCACAGCAGGGCCCATTCCTGCACCCACCAAGAGTAACTGTGAGGGCTTACAGTCTTGTGGCAACACCGTCCACCACCACCACCACCAAAGGCCCAATTTTTCTGCCCGGTTCAACAGGTGCATGCAAGTACAAATCTTGATCTATTAACTCACAGCAGGGCCCATTCCTGTGCCCACCAGTCTTGTGGCTACACCAACATCTAATAGGGCAAATTTCTGCAGAGTATATACGGCAGGCCCTTACTTTCAAACATCCAACTTACAAACGACTCCTACTTGCAAACGGCAAGAGAAAACAGGAAGTGAGAGGAAATCTACCCCTAGGAAGGGAAATTCTATCCTGTTAGATTTAATTTGGGAAAAAGGTATCTCCTCTCTACTGATGCTTTATCACCAATCCTTGTTTCAATTAAAACCCCACTTTTCCAAAAACATTTGTCATTGGGACGGAAAGTGAGGTGACATGTTCTGAACAGATGTGCAAAGACAGCAAATGTTACAGGGGTGATAACCCCTCCCTATGTTCTCCAAAAAGCTTAAAAATAGATTTTTTGGGATGGAGCTACACTTCATAATGTACCTGTTCAGATTCTACTTAAGAACAAACCTACAGTCCGTGTCTTGTTTGCACCACCTATATACTGCTGTTCAGAGTATATAGGGTTGTAGGTATAGGGTTTTATTTTGGGTGCGGGGTCCCCCTTAATATCCATACAAGACCCAAAGGGGCTGGGGTGGGGGGGGGGGGGTGATGGGGTAGCCATGCCATTTTTCTCAAGGATTTTCAGCCATATGGCGGCCAGGACAAGACATGACATTAAAGCCGCAAGTGGTTTTAAATGGCTTCTTTTTTTCCTTTACAAATGTCATTTTGTGCAAGGACAGTTCTAAACACGGGAAACACATGCCACTTCACAGGCATACTTTAGACACCCCCCAGGTACCATATTTAAAGGAAAATTTCACTTTTTTTTTTCACTTTATGCATCATTAAAATGACTGCTCCCGAAAAAACGTTAGTTTTTAAAATTTCTTTTTGCATTGATATATGTCCCCTGGGGCAGGACCCGGGTCCCCAAACCTGTTTTATGACATTAACATGCATATTGGCCGTTGTAATTAGCAATTTTGATTTCGAACGTTCGCGTCCATTATAACGAATAGGGTTCGAAAATTCACGCAAACTTTCGGTCCGTTCGAAGGTTCTGGTGCGAACCGAACCCGGGGGTGTTCGGCTCATCCCTACTGACGCGTTCTCCTCCTTCTCTCCTCCTCCTGTCTCCTTCTCCGCAGCCTCCGCAAGATGATCAGGAGGATTGCCTCATCAATTTTTAACATGACGGGATCCATATTACTCCCGAAATATAGGAAAATGCTAAAATGCTTATAAAAGGGTGTGTAATGCTCTCTCCTCTCTCTCTCCTAACAAAATGGCATCGACACATGCTCTGTAACATGTTTTCTTTGTTTTCTGTGGCATTGTGGGTAATTTGGGAGTGTATATAGCCTAGAGATGTGTTTTTCTTTAAAAAACGCTTACAAACGCTGACGCTAAAACACTACCGCCATGAAAAATGCGGTAAATTTCGTGTTTTTTAACGCCGGTTTTCCTGGCGTCAAACCTATATTTACTGCTCGCTTTTAAAAACGTCCGTGGGCATGAGGCCTTATAGTTGTGAGAGGTGGTACCTTCTAGAGGTGTATACTTTTTGAGCGCCTTGATCAATCTTGCAAAGATTGAGCCTTCAGTGAAAAAAAACTTGGTAAAAGGCTCCTCCACAGCTACTGCCTCATACACACGATCGGACCTTTGTCCGACCAAACTCACATCGGAATTCCGACGGAATTCCATCGGAGTAAAATACAACATGTTCTATATTTAAACTGCGATGGAATTCATTTGAATTTCTCAGATGGGGCACACACACGGTAGGAATTTCCGAAGGAAAAAGCCTGTCTGACTTTTTCCATCGGAAATTCCGATCGTGTGTACAAGGTATAAGAAGAAAATCTTAACAAAACATATGTAGTGGACCCCCAAAATTGGGGTTGCTATGCCTTAAATTTAAGGACAGCCTGAGCAATAGTTTGGCTAAGGTTAATCTGATTCTACAGATTGGACTCTGCTCTGCTGTGTTGTTGCCTGGGTGTATAGTTCCCCTTGGCCTGCGGGTGACGCTGTCGCTAAGGTCTCGGGTTGAACCACAGGTGACATTATAGCGTGATTGGGTGTCCTCTCTCGGCAGCCATACAGTGGGCGTGGTTTACCTGCTGTGCATGCTGGGAGAGGGTACATAAGGGGCAGACGCCATAATCTGGGGAGGTTTTTGCCGGGGGATTCCAAGGGGGAACCCCTGGTGGCGAGAGTCGCGCCCGTTAGCCTGCTGGCCAGGGGTGCGTGAACTGGGTCTACAGCTCAACCACTGGAGTCCCAGGGAACCAGAGGAAGGGTGGCCTGCTTTGAAAGAGAGGAAACCAGGGGAGGACGTGTCCGGAGGATGGGTGAGGGAGGTCACTGTCTCGGGAGAGGCCTGGTTGCCTATCAGAGGGAAGGATTCCATGAGTTGCACAGTAGCGCCTGTGATGTGCCCCATTGGCACCTATGGTCTCTAAAGGTCGCAGGCGTTAAAGAGTTCTAGATTCAGGAACTAAAGGATTCTGTGGCAGAGGATCTCCTGAACTTGTCTTTGAAGGGGACTAAATCGGAAGTAATTGTTTGTGCTTCACTCCGGCTGCTAGAACTGTGAGAGGGATCTATCCGGCTGAGCAATACCCACTCAGGCTTGAGTGGAGAATAGGGTATCTGGGTGCCGCGTGCCTGAACCTGTCTCCCTACCCAACTCTATCTCTGTTTCAACCTTTTCCCAATCTGTTTCAAGCCAGGAAAATAAACTCATCTGCTGGAGTTTAAACACCATCTGGACATTCACCTTCTTTTGGGAGAAAGGATAGACTTTTCCCTATACTCTAGGGATGTGAACCAATGGAGGGAGGTAACTCGCTGCAGGACCCAACAATAGTATGAACACCGCTCAACCTCTTATACCAGGAGGATACGGGCATGTGGCATGGTGTGCCTTACCCTGCAAGTGAAGGTAAGCAGGAAAAAGGGTCCGTGTGCTACATATACATTACATCCACTCCACCCTACACACTTATGAAGGCATCTACTCCTCTCAGAGAATCAGAGAGACAGAGAAACACAAAGGATGAAGCTCTGAAAAGTTTGAGCACCTACAAGTCTGTTATACATCAAGCCATATTTACAGAGACATTGGACTTTGGAAAATTGCTATACTGTATCTGTCAGGAAAACAGAACAGCTGTCCCAAAAAAAGACTTTGGTGCCATAGCATGCCTGAACCACTATAATAAAAGTATGCTAAATATTTAGTTGATTTGAGAGGAAGAGCATCCAACAATAGTGTTGATTAGGGATGAGCCGAACACCCCCCGGTTAGGTTCGCACCAGAACCTGCGAACGGACCGAAAGTTTGCACGAACGTTAGAACCCTATTAAATACAATGGACGCGAACGTTCGAAATCTAAAGTGCTAATTATAACGGCTAATATGCATGTTATTGTCCTAAAAAGGGTTTGGGGACCCGGGTTCTGCCCCAGGGAACATGTATCAATGCAAAAATAAGTTTTAAAAACGGCCGTTTTTTTATGGAGCAGTCATTTTAATGATGCATAAAGTGAAAAAAAAAAAAGGGAAATATTCCTTTAAATATCGTACCTGGGGGTGTCTAAAGTATGCCTGTGAAGTGGCATGTGTTTCCCGTGTTTAGAACTGTCCCTGCACAAAATGACATTTGTAAAGGAAAAAAAGCCATTTAAAACTGCTTGCGGCTTTAATGTCATGTCTTGTCCTGGCAATATGGATGAAAATCTTTGAGAAAAATTACATGAGCCCTCACAGTTACTCTTGGTGGGCGCTGGAACGCCCTGCTGTGAACTATTATATCAGTTCAGGAATTGTAATTACATGCCATTGTTGAACAGTGGTAGGAAAAATTGGGCCTTTGGTGGTGGTGCTGGTGCTACAACACTGTAAGCCCTCACAGTTACTCTTGGTGGGCGCATGAATGGGCCCTGCTGTGAATTATTAGATCAAGAATTGTAATTGCATGCCCCTGTTGAACAGGGGCAGAAAAATTGGGCCTTTGGTGGTGGTAGTGGTGGACGGTGTTGCCACAACACTGTAAGCCCTCACAGTTACTCTTGGTGGGCGCAGGAATGGGCCCTGCTGTGAATTATTAGATCAAGAATTGTAATTACAAAAATTGGGCCTTAGGCACTGGTGCTAGTGCCACAACACTGCAACCCCTCACAGATACTGTACTTGGAGCACAGCAATGAGCCCTGTTGCAAAGTATTGCATCAAAAATTGTATTTACACGCCCCTGTTAAACAGGGGCTGAAAAATTGGGCCTTAGGCACTGGTGCCACAACATTGCAACCCCTCACAGATACTGTACTTGGAGCACAGCAATGAGTCCTGTTGCAAAGTATTGCATCAAAAATTGTAATTACACGCTCCTGTTAAACAGGGGCTGAAAAATTGGGCCTTAGGCACTGGTGCCACAACACTGCCACTCCTCACAGATACTGTACTTGGAGCACAGCAATGAGCCCTGTTGCAAAAAATTGCATCAAAAATTTTAATTACACGCCCCTGTTAAACAGGGGCTGAAAAATTGGGCCTTAGGCACTGGTGCTGGTGCCACGACACTGCAACCTCTCCCAGATACTCTAGTTGGAGTGCAGGAATAAGCCCTGCTGCAAAGCATTGCATACAATTTTTTAATTACATGCCCCTGTTAAACAGGGGCTGAAAAATTGGGCCTTAGCCACTGGTGGGGGCACCCAGAAACAAAAATGTTCTTCCAAGCTATCATCAGGATCATTGAGGAGGAAGAGGATAGTCAGTCAACATAACAGGACAGTCACTCAGCATCAGCATAGGCAGTCTTGAAGGGATGTGACATTTCAAAATAAATTATTCTGTTACATCAGCTTCAGGTGCCTGGTAGCTGGTGGTGATCCAAGACTGATTCATCTTTATGCAGGTCAGTCGATCAACCGAGTCGGTGGACAGGCGCATCCTGTGATCGGGGACAAAGCCTCCAGCAGCACTGAATGTGCGTTCCGAAAGAACGCTGGATGCAGGTAGCTCAATTGCATACTGTGCAAGCTCTGGCCAGTGATCCATCCTCAAGACCCAGTAACCCAGAGGATTTTCGGTGGGAAAGGTGTCCAAGTCTGACCTTGCCCCTAGCTATTCCTGCACCATGTATATCAGACGCTGGCGATGGTTGCTGGAAGCGATCATACCTTGGGGCTGCGGACTAAAAAATTGTCTGAACGCATCGGTCAGACGGCCACCTTCTCCACTGCTCCTTCTGCTACTGACCGAAGCCTCAGCAACTCGTTGTCCAGGACCAGGAGTTTGTAACCTCCCAGTCTCTGGGAACACGTTGCACAGACCTTTCTGCAAGGCCTCCCGGAGATGTCTCATCCTCTGCTCCCTCTGCGACGGCAAGATAAGGTCCGCAACCTTACCCTTGTACCGTGGATCAAGGAGAGTGGCCAGCCAGTAATGGTCCCTCTCCTTGATCCGAAGAATATGAGGATCCTTACGCAGACTTTGCAGGATCAGGGAGGCCATGCAGCGTAGGTTAGCTGAGGCATTCGGTCCGGAGTCCTCTGGGTCACTAAGGACGACATGATCCACAGCCACCTCCTCCTAGCCACGTACAAGTCCACGGGTTTCTTGGGACTGTAAATCATCCCGAAAAGACTGCTGCTGTTGATGCTGAGTGCCAGGCTCCACCTCCATGCTGACACAATCCTCCTCCTCCTCCTCGTCCTCTTCCTGTGTGATGGTGGGACAGAAGGAACACTGTCTGGGTAAAGGGGGCCTTGAGAGGCTAGGAAGTCCTCCTCTTCCTGTCTCTGTTCTGCCTCAAGTGCCCTGTCCATTATTCCACGCAGTGTATGCTCCAACAGGTGGACAAGAGGTACAGTGTCACTGATGCATGCACTGTCACTGCTCACCATCCTCGTGGCCTCCTCAAATGGTGCCAGGACAGTGCATGAATCCCTGATCATGCCCCACTGGCGTGGTGAAAAAAACCCAAGCTCCCCTGACCCTGTCCTTGTGCCGTAGTCGCACAGGAACTCATTGATCGCCCTCTGCTGCGTGTGCAGCCGCTGCAGCATGGCCAACGTTGAGTTCCACCTGGTGGGCATGTCACATATAATGCGGTTCTTGGGCAGGTTCAACTCCTTTTGCAGCTCAGCCACCCGAGCACTGGCATTATATGATCTGCGGAAATGCACACAGACTTTCCTGGCCTGCCTCAGGACATCCTGTAAGCCTGGGTACCTGCCCAAGAACCGCTGCACCACCAGGTTAAGGACGTGAGCCACACAGGGCACATGGGTCAGTTGTCCCTGTCGGAGGGCGGAGAGGAGGTTGGTGCCATTGTTGCAAACCACCATTCCTGGCTTAAGCTAGCGTGGCGTCAACCACCTCTCGGCCTGCCCCTGCAGAGCTGACAGAACCTCTGCCCCAGTGTGGCTCCTGTCCCCCAAACACACCAGCGCAAGCACGGCATGGCATCTTTTTGCCTGCGTACTTGCGTAGCCCCTTGAACGCCTACGGAGCACCGCTGGTTCTGAGGACAAAGCACAGGAAGAGGCCATGGAGGAAGAAGAAGAGGAGGGGGTGGAGGAGAGAGGTGTGTCACAACCAGTAGTAGCATTTTGGAGGCGTGGCAGCGGAACAACCTTCAACACTACTGCACCCTGTCCTGCATCCTTCCCAGCTGCCAAAAGAGTGACCCAATGGGCTGTGAAAGAAAGGTAACGTCCCTGTCCATGCCTGCTGGACCATGAGTCCGCGGTAATATGCACCTTACCGCTGACCGCCCTGTCCAGCGAGGCATGGACATTGCCTTCCACATGCCGGTAGAGACCCGGAATCGCCTTCCGTGAGAAAAAGTGGCGTTTGGGAACCTGCCACTGAGGAACCGCACATTGCACAAACTCACGGAAGAGGGCCGAGTCTACCAACTGAAAAGGCAGCAGTTGAAGTGCTAGCAATTTAGCCAAGCTAGAATTCAACCGCTGGGCATGTGGATAGGTGGGAGTGAACTTCTTTTGACGGTCCAGCAGCTGGGGCAGGGAAATTTGCCTGCTACAATCGGACGTCGGTGTACTGCTAGCAGAGTGCCCGCAAGTACTTGGCTGTGACACACCTAATTCTACACCTTATTCCTCTCAGTGCAGGTTTCAGAGAGAACTGAAGGTATAGTGGGGTTGGAGATCCCAGCTGATGAGGAGCAAGGAGAGGTCCGCTTTGTTCTTTGGTGTGGGTCTTTAATGTACGCTTGCCAACGAGCTGCATGGCAGGTCAACATATCTCTGGTCAAGCATGTGGTGCCCAAGCGGCTGATGTTTTGGCCACGCGAGATACGCTTGAGACATATGTTGCAAATAGCAGTGGTGCGATCTGATGCACTCGACTCAAAAAAGGCCCACACCAAAGACCTTTTGGAATAACGCGCAGTGGCAGCGCCCTGCACAGGTGGAGCTTTGCGGTGTGATTCAGTCGGTGTGCTGCCCTTATGCTGGCCCCCGGAGGGCATCCTGCCTCGTTGGAGATGTGCCTCCTCCTCATCCTCCTCCTCCTCCTCCTCTCTCCTATCAGGCACCCACGTGGAGTCAGTGACCTCATCATCCTCTTCCTCTTGATCACTGGAGCAAACCTGGCAGTATGCTGCAGCTGCTGGAACATGACTGCCAGATTGCTGTCCTTCTTGAACATCCCCTATCTCTGCGCTCACGCTACTGCCTTCCTCTAGCTGGGTATCATCATCAGACCCTTCAAAACGCTGGGCATCCTCCTGGAGCATGTACCCAACACTGTGCTCAAACAGTTCGGGGGAATCCTCAGGAGGACATGGTGGGTCTAGGGAAGGAGTGACTGATGATGACATTGATACGAGGGAAGAGGACGCATTGGCAGCTGCTTTGCCAGTACCCGGAGCCTGGGTGAGAGAGGATGAGGAGGATGAGGAGGGCTTGGTCATCCACTCTACCAAGTCTTCGGCATGATGCGGCTCAACATGTCCAGCTGCCGAAAATAAGGACAAGCGTGTCCCATGGCCACGTGCTGATGACAATGCACCACGTCTACGACCAGCACTGTTGCCCCCCGACACAGAGCCTGCTTGCCCTCTTTTATTGGCTTGTGACTTTCTGCCTCTCCTTGTTGGCCTTCCAGACATTCTAATGGCCTGCAGGGAGATGGGAAAACCAGCAATACGGGGAGCTTCAGGTGTATACTGTGCAGGAGGCACCTACACCCACTGTAACTGCTTGCAGATGCCTGTTAGTGTTACACAACAGAATAACACCACAAACAATATGGGGTAGCTTCAGGTGTATACTGTGCAGGAGGCACCTACACCCACTGTAAATGCTTGCAGATGCCTGTCTCTGTTACACAACAGAACAACACCACGAGCAATAAGGGGTAGCGTATACTGTGCAGGAGGCACCTACACCCACTGTAACTGCTTGCAGATGCCTCTCTGTGTTACACAACAGAACAACACCACGAGCAATAAGGAGTAGTGTTTACTGTGCAGGAGGCACCTACACTTACTGTAACTGCTTGCAGATGCCTGTCTGTGTTACACAACAGAACAACACCACGAGCAATAAGGGGTAGCGTATACTGTGCAGGAGGCACCTACACCCACTGTAACTGCTTGCAGATGCCTGTCTGTGTTACACAACAGAACAACACCACAAGCAATAAGGGGTAGCGTATACTGTGCAGGAGGCACCTACACCCACTGTAACTGCTTGCAGATGCCTGTCTGTGTTACACAACAGAACAACACCACAAGCAATAAGGGGTAGCGTATACTGTGCAGGAGGCACCTACACCCATTGTAACTGCTTGCAGATGCCTGTCTGTGTTACACAACAGAACAACACCATGAGCAATAAGGGGAAGCGTATACTGTGAAGGAGGCACCTACACCCACTGTAACTGCTTGCAGATGCCTGTCTGTGGTACACAACAGAACAACACCACAAGCAATAAGGGGTAGCTTCAGGTGTATATTGTGCAGGAGGCACCTACACCCACTGTAACTACTTGCAGATGCCTGTCTGTGTTACACAACAGAACAACACCACAAGCAATAAGGGGTAGCGTATACTGTGCAGGAGGCACCTACACCCACTGTAACTGCTTGCAGATGCCTGTTAGTGTTACACAAAAGAAATACACCAGCAATACGGGGTAGCTTCAGGTGTATACTGTGCAGGAGGCACCTACACCCACTGTAACTGCTTGCAGATGCCTGTCTGTGTTACACAACAGAACAACACCACGAGCAATAAGGGGTAGCGTATACTGTATAGGAGGCACCTACACCCACTGTAACTGCTTGCAGATGCCTCTCTGTGTTACACAACAGAACAACACCACGAGCAATAAGGGGTAGCGTATACTGTGCAGGAGGCACCTACACCCACTGTAACTGCTTGCAGATGCCTGTCTGTGTTACACAACAGAACAACACCACGAGCAATAAGGGGTAGCGTATACTGTGCAGGAGGCACCTACACCTACTGTAACTGCTTGCAGATGCCTGTCTGTGTTACACAACAGAACAACACCACGAGCAATACGGGGTAGCTTCAGGTGTATACTGTGCAGGAGGCACCTACACCCACTGTAACTGCTTGCAGATGCCTGTCTGTGTTACACAACAGAACAACACCATGAGCTATAAGGGGTAGCGTATACTGTGCAGGAGGCACCTACACCCACTGTAACTGCTTGCAGATGCCTGTCTGTGTTACACAACAGAACAACACCACAAGCAATAAGGGGTAGCTTCAGGTGTATACTGTGCAGGAGGCACCTACACCCACTGTAACTACTTGCAGATGCCTGTCTGTGTTACACAACAAAACAACACCACGAGCAATAAGGGGTAGCTTCAGGTGTATACTGTGCAGAAGGTTTAGCAAAGAATAACACTGACACTGTCCCTGCCTAGCCTTCTCTCTCCCTGCACGCCAACACACTGTAAATGCACAAGGTTTAGCAAAGAATATCACTGACACTGTCCCTGCCTATCCTTCTCTCTCCCTGCATGCCAACACACTGTAAATGCACAAGGTTTAGCAAAGAATATCACTGACACTGTCCCTGCCTATCCTTCTCTCTCCCTGCACGCCAACACACTGTAAATGCACAAGGTTTATCAAAGAATATCACTGACACTGTCCCTGCCTATCCTTCTCTCTCCCTGCACGCCAACACACTACACAAGGCCGCCGCGCTGGCGGCCTTTTATAGTGTGGGGCATGTACTAAATCCTCCTGAGCTATAATTGGCCACAGGCATCCTGCCTGTGGCCAATTATGGCTCTCCTCGCTGCCGGCGCTGTGATTGGCCAAGCATGCGGGGTCACAGTGCATGCTTGGCCAATCACAGCGCCGGCAAAGCACTGCGATGGTGCAGTATATTGTGGGCCGTTCGCGTCACACGAATTTGGCGCGAACGGCCCACAAAGTTCTGGTTTCGCCGAATAGGCGAACAGCCGATGTTCGACTCAAACACCGAGCTCATCCCTAGGCTTTCCCATGACATATTACGCAGGGGGGAAAAAGAAGGAGGACTTGGATTACCAGACATTGCTCTATATTATCACTGTCCTTAGAGCAGGAAATAGCAGGACGAAACCTAGCTGGGGCTCCATGGATCCTAAGCATATCTAGGGGTCTTGCAGAATGGACCTCTCTTCTGATGTGGAACACTCTTAAGATATGGGATAAATTGAACAAAATGGGGGAGTACGCCCCCCAGGTCTCCCCCCTGACGCCACTGGAGGGATTCCCTTGGTTCCCCCTGGGATCATGGGGGAGTGATGGAAATAGGACATGTGGCAAATTTGCACCAGGAAGGGAGTTGATCCCTTTTTCAGAGTTGGTATCAAGGTGGGGGAATACACCTATGGGCGAATGGAGATATCACCAATTGAGGTGTTTTTTTGCCAAGTTAAAACCATTACTAAGGCCTAGAACAGTGTTTCTCAACTCCAGTCCTCAAGGCGCACCAACAGGTCATGTTTTCAGGATTTCCCCCAGATGAAACAGCTGTGGTAATTACTAAGGCAGTGAAACTGATTAAATCACATGGGCAAAATAATGGAAAGCCTGAAAATATGACCTGTTGGGGTGCCTTGAGGACTGGAGTTGAGAAACACTGGCCTAGAAAGTCCCTTACCACGTTTGAGTCCCTATGTATTTGCATACCGGATGACAGACACTTATTGTCGCAAATGTATAGATTGGTCTTTCAGCGCCACTATACCGTCGTTATCACCGCGGTATGCGGCCGCTAGCGGGGTGAATTTAACTCCCGCTAGTGGCCGAAAAAGGGTTAATACCGCCCGCAAACCGCGGCTATTGCTATTGATTTCAATGGGCAGCCGCGGTAAAGGAGCGGTGAACACACCGCTCCTTCACCGCTGTAAAAATGCGGCTAGCAGGACTTTTGGAGCGGTCCTGCTAGCGCACTGCTTCAGTGTGAAAGCCTTCGGGCTTTCACATTGAAGAATACAGGGCACGATTTTTCAGGCGGTATAACAGCGCTAATATTAGCGCTAAACCTCCTGAAAAACGTGCTAGTGTGAAAGGGGCCTTACTGAATGCAGCTAAATTACTAATTCCTAGGCTATGGAAACAAACTCAAGGTCCTACCTTGCTGGAATGGAAGAGAGAAGTTAATTTAATTAAAGAGGCTGAGAAATGGATATATGTAGTTAAAGATAAACAAGATAAATTTAATAAAATATGGGCAGGGTGGGAGCAGCATTCCTTGGAGGTAAGATAGGTAAAAGAAAAGAAATAGGTGAGATTAGACTAAATAGATGAATAGAAAGGAATACCCTATATGCTTCCCCTGACTGAGCTGTGTTGAGTCCCCTAGGAGGAGAGGATTTTCCTTCTTTTTTTTTTCCTCTCCCTTTTTTTTCCTCCCTTCCCCTCTTCCTTTCCCGTCCCTCATCCCCCCGTTCCCCCTCCCCCTTTTTTTTTTTTTGGGGTATGGGGTGGTGGGAACAAATACGGTTTGTATTATCTGTAATAGAAGGGGTATGATGGCTCTAGAAGCCTTGTAAGGTATACTAATCCCCTGTTTTTTTTTTCTCTCTTTTTTTTTTTCTTTACTAATAATTAGGGATATTTGGTGGGGTAGGGTGTATAGCCCCTTAATTACATATGGGTGAGAGGGTGATGGAATAGATATGGTTTATATCACGTGTAATAGAAGGCGGAAGATGGTTTAATGAACATGGTAAGGTTTACTGGTCCCTCCTTCTTCCCCCTTTTTTTTTGGAGGCGGGGGTGGGGGGGTGTGAAGGTCCAGAAATGGTGGGGATAGAGGGGGGGGGTAGAGGATGTAATTAAGGGGAGGGGGTGAGGGGGAGGATTTTATTTATTTACTTTTTTTTTTTTTTTCTTTGTCTTGTATTTTTGCTTTTTTTGTTTTGTTTTGTATTTGGGATAGGGGGATACTAGATTAAAATTAATGCAATGTTAATGTATGATGTTGTGTATGTTAATAATTACCATATATACTTGAGTATAAGCAGAGTTTTTCAGCAAATTTTTTTGTGTTGAAAATGCCCCCCTCGGCTTATACTCGAGTCACCTTTTTGCGCATGATCTCCCGGACTTTGGGCACACATGTAGCCCCACTATTCCCATGTTAAATGGTCATTTCTCCGGTGACTTTGGGGACCCGGTACCGGCTGGTCTTGGTCCCCTGGACCCCAAACTTGGCACACATGTAGCCCCATTTCTTCTCTACAAGTGTGCAAAGTTTATTGTCTGGGAGACCTACGGCCGGGGAGCACCGATTTTTCAAATCCGGGCACTCCTTCCTTAGACTCCCATGTTAAACGTCAGTCTAGTCATGGACACAGTGAGGCATGGGCACAGTGAGGCATGCACATGGACAAAGTGAGGCAAAGTGAGGCACAGTGAGGCATGCAGATGGACACCCTAGGCTTATACTCGAGTCAATACGCTTTCCCAGTTTTTTGTGGTAAAATTAGGTGCCTCGGCTTATATTCGGGTCGGCTTATACTCAAGTATATACGGTATGTGTTAAATAAAATATAAAATGTTATTATAAAAAAAAAATGCTAAGGCAAAGCTACATCAATGGTGCCAAAAATCTGTCTATATTTTTGCCAGGGAACTAGAGCAAGGAAGCAAATAGATGGCAAATATAAAAAAAAATCAGATTCAGAAGGCTAATTCTCATTCTTGATGTATGTTTGAAACCAAAGATTCTATGTATAAAAAATGTGCTTTGGGAATGTCTCATCATTCATGCAAAAGAAACAAATAATACTTGTATTATTTTTAACATGTGCAGCCCTCTTTTGCTTTGAGTTCTGAGAAATCGCCTTCCTCAAACAGGATATTGTGGTAAACCTGTAGGTAAATTTGAGAACCAGAAGTCTTGCTAAGTGGAAGAGTGGCAACATGTCCCACTCTGATAGAATGGAAAAGGGAAGTAGATGTAATAATGGAAGCGGAAAGATGGGTATCTAAGATAAGAAATCAACGGGAGGAATATAAGAAAATATGGATGGGATGGGAATTCCAGGCCCCAGAAATAGAAAGAGGTTAAGAATATAGCAGTGGAAGGGAAGAGATAAAAGGTGTAGACAGGATAATACCCCACGACCCCCCCCCCCCCCCAAAGAGAACACAATGTTACACATTTAGGATAAACTACAACTTTTAAAAATGTTTTTTTTTTTCTTCTTTCCTTCTTTGTTGTATGTTTTGTTTTTATGTAATAGAGTTAAGTTTGTGATGAATGTGGGAGGGATAGCCTCCCCCCCCCCCCCTGGTGTCTCCACCTCATCTGCCTGAGCCAGGAATTCCATCTCTTACGAGATGTTTTTTTTTTTTTTTTTAAGAAGAAGGGAAGGAAGGGTCACTTTACACACTAAGCAAGTAGATAATATACACATAACATAGTGATCAGACTAATGGTCCGAACATACTGAGCAGACAATAGATAATATATAATATACACATCAAATATAGGAGGGGTTTTTTTTTTTTTTTTGGAAGGGAAGGGTCACTTGTACACTAAATAACTAGATATGAATTCATTCAAATAAAATAGTATCGAGAGCACAGTAATTAGACTGAGCTGTAAGAGCACATGAAATCCACATAGAATAGATGGGAGGGGGGGGGGTTCCCACCCCCCCTCTTTTTTTTTTTTTTTTTCATGGGTCTGGCGGAGGAGTGGGGATGGATGGTGGTGGGGAGGCACTTCCACCCTTGTAGGGTTTAGGTGAGAATATGAATTGTAACATATGTTTGTTTATTATATGTAAAGAACATTTCTAATAAAATTTGAATTATAAAAAAAAAGTGGAAGAGTGGGATTGATAATAAAGTTGGCAGTGCCTCTACCCAGGATAGGGCCTCTGTTAACAGAGGGGATTGCCTTCCTGGGAAATTAACCAGTAATCTATTCAAGGTACTTGAAAGCAAAGGAACTACTGCAACCCGTATATAACATTAACCATAATAATATACAGTAGATGCACACCAGTATGAAAATAATACAAGCTTTAAATAAGAAAAGATTAATACTAGCACCAATGTACAAACAGGTATTATTAGCAAAGGGCCTTATAGAAGTCCTGGGGGAATTGTGCACACATACTCAGGTATATATAGTTATTAATAGAGATACCTTCAGATGAATTCTGTAGCAAATTTCAGTTGCAGGGGCCTCTGAGGATGATCTTGATGCACCATCTGTCTTTGTTTTGGAGACCTGAATACAAGATAAGCGGTGATGGGGAGGTCCTCCAACTGTTGTCCAACCAGCCTGTAACGCAACTTCTCACACACAGAAAATGGAACTCAGAGTCAGTTGATTTGTTCTGCTTCCTCCCTAGCAGTTTCCAATGTGATAAGCAATCAGACCTCTAACTACCATAAATGGCTGTCAAATGCCTAATCTGGCTCTAGCCTTGGCTGATTATCAAGATAAAACTAGCTATAGAATTGCAGACAGTAGAGCCAGGATTAACTAAAATACCAGGCACTGCAAATAAATTATACTGCAATAAACAGGTTTGCATACTAATATACTGGAAGATCCGCTAGGTACATACAGTTGGACAGAAATACTTTGTCTATCACAAGTGTAGCGGGGTCTCCTTTAAGACTCTCTGGACTACCTTACCCAGAACCCCGTTTGGCACCCAGGGTGCGTTGTTGCCACCGCAGAGACTTATGGGTGGGGCTATAAACGGAAGGGGCGAGGCTGAGCTCGCTCTCTTTGGACACAAGACTTCGATCGAGAGGTCCTCCTGTGCGGATCTGCTGGAGTGCAAGGGCTGAAGCCTGGGGCCTTGCGCAGCTGCCAAAGAGCCTTCCACCCCACTGCGAGCCTGGGTGGCATCTGACTTTGTTATCCTCAACTTCTGTTGGATCAGAGACCCGACCGCTGTAGACGGTGTGTGTGTGTGGAGACACAGCAGGTGGAAGTCCCGGACTGGGATCGCGTCCAGAGGGGTGAGCGAGCACATGCTCAATCCAAGCACGTTGTACTGTCATTAGGCCTACAGACTGCCTTGGCCTATCGGCCTTTATTTGATGTTGCACCGGAGACCTATAGTGGAACTGAGTTAAACGGTCTCCAGTGAAGTGTTCCTTGTTGCTGATTAACCTGTGGATTATAAATTGTTCCTGAATGTGCACCTCCAGTCAAGATTTTGCATGCGAAGAAATCATCTCCTGAGAGACTGAGTATAGATCCTGCATCAGGCCTGACCAGTTAGATAGTTCTCTTTAGTTGCTGCGCCACAGGGCGCCTGGTGAACTACTATCATACATAGTCCATGCGTAGTATGTTATTCAGTGCAGGGCTCTGCAAGTAATTCATGTGGTTTGTTATAACTGTTCTTTTACTTATAGAAAAGTAAACTTGTTATACTTTACTATTCTGCATTGGTGTCTGAATTTTACCATAGAGTATAAGAGATATTACCCTAGACTAACTGTGCCAGAGTGGGTCGAGTAAATTGCCGGGGGTTGGCAGTGCTGTGTGCAGGGCCCTAGACCAAATTCAGCGGCTCTCTTAGCTGGGGGTGCGCTACACGTGGGGGTTCTCGTCCGGGATCCTAATACAGCAGGTGAACACGCCAGAGATACCGGCATGGACCCGCTAACAGTAAAAGCGTGTTGCGAAGCATCTAGAGCAGAGCCAAACAAGTCGGTAGTCATCAGCCTCCCAGGGGAGGAGTGGTCAACAGAGACAGTAGAGCAGCTAATGATGTCAGTGTCCCCAGATCATACACCGTGGGTGACGGAGATAAAATCAGACCCAGATATCTTGTATCAGTATGCACTAGTGGAGTACTGGGACGAGATGCCAGAGACTCTCAAGCACAACTGTGTGCGGACGCCAGACAACAAAACCTATAGGTTGGCGCACGCAATGACTATAAAGAAGGAGCCATCACCAACGGGATCACCGCAGGGGGCAACCCGTGTCTCACCTGAAAGAAGAGACATGGCGACACCTCCGGCGGCACCTGCACCTGTCACTGCCATATCACCAGAACTGATAAACGCTATAGGGGATTTGCTAACAAAGTGTCAGAAGACAAGCACAGTACATGTAGAGACTAGCTACCGGAGATTAAAGATATTCTCAGGGAAGCTCCCTGTCCCTTCAGGGGAGGAAGATTTTGATACTTGGGTGGAGCAGGCATTACAAGCAGTAGAGGCATGGGAGGTGCCTGAAGCGCAGAAGAGGCAACGAGTGATGGAGAGCCTAAAAGGCGCGGCTGCAGAAGCGGTAAAAAGCTTCCGGTTTGGGAATACAGATTGCACGGCTCAAGACTGTCTAGCCATGCTACAGGAGGAGTTCGGTCAGTTGGAGAAGGTGACAGAGATGGTGTACCAATTCGAACATACTTTCCAACAGCTGAATGAGAAGCTTTCAGAGTATGTCAGACTGAACAGGTTGCTGTGCAAAATTGTATTGAAGAAGGGAATGATGCCCAAAGATACAGATGCGGCGAGAATGAAGCAAGTCTTGAAGGGAGAGTTGCGCTTGGATCCAGTCTGGCTTCACCTGAAAACCTCGGGAGGGGGAGCGTCGCTGACCTACTCTGACTTGATAAAAATCATCAGAGATGAGGAGGCACTACAGCAGGACCAGCAAATGATTAAGACAAATGCCGCCCCTGCAGCAGTGATAGTCAACTCAGTAATGACCCCTGAAAGAGATTCAGAAGTGGACACTTTAAAATCACAAATGTCTCAGGTGTTAGAGATGCTGACCTCTCTGATAGCAAAAGATTCAGAGGGTCCCGAGAGAAGTACCAAGGAAGGAACTATTCCCAATTGCCTCAGCACCCGCATCTCTACAGGAATGGGGAGATATAGTCTGTTTTAACTGTGGGGGAATTGGCCATATTGCAGCTGTGTGTTCGAGCCCCAAAAAGAAGAAAATAGACAACCGTAAGCCGGCGGGAAACTTCAGAGGGTCCCGGTGAAGGAGTCAACCGGGTGCCCATCATCTTCAGTGAGCTCCAAACTGAATGAGAAGCCAAAGAAGAGGAAAGACAGAACCTCTAAGAAGAAGCACAGTATTCCCCAGGGGGAATACACACCAAAGAAGGAAAATAATATCCCTCAGCGGGTCTATACACCCAGTAAAGGGAGGGAAATCAATGCATACCAGGCCCAAGAAAGACTAAAGTCCAAAGGGAGTTGAAGGAAAGAAAGCCCAAGGGAAAAGGGCAAAGACCAGAAGAAGGCGACCCCTGCAAGGGCGTATCCAGAGAAGCTGGTAGGCCCGTCTCCTATAGTACCCATTCAAGTGGAGGGAGTCTACACAAGAGCTATCTTGGATACTGGAGCACAAGTGACCCTGCTATACCGGGATTTTTATGATAAGCACTTGAATCATCTGCCCATCCACAAGATAGAGGAACTAGAAATATGGGGAATTGGAATCCAGAGCTTCACTTACAATGGCTACCTGCCCATCAAGATGGCCGTTGACCCATCCGTGGCTGGGAAGGCTGAAGTGTTCGACACCCTGGCAGTTGTGTGTCCTCGGCCGCCTGGAGCCAACAAGAGTTCCCTTATAATAGGGATGAATACGGATCTGGTCCGGAGACTCCTGACTCCTCTAGTACAAGGGAAGGGCCCTGCAGTCACCAAAATCCATCCCATGCTGAAGACGGCCTACCAACAACTGGTGTTGGAGCAGAAGACCCCTGCAGAAGGGATAGGGAAGGTGTGGAGACTAGGAAGAAACGGGGTAGTGTTGCAGCCCGGCGAAGTAACCTGTCTCAGAGCCACTGTGAATCTTACTTGGGAACAACCTGGACCCTTTGTCATGCTGGAGCCCGAACCAAGAGAAGAACCCACAGGTTTGGAAGTAATCCCAGAAGTAGTTCCGCTCAAGGCCCTGAAGAAGGCCCATTGTAGAGTTCCGGTGAGTGTCAGGAATACTACAGGTGGCCCCATGGAGATCCCCGCCAGAATGCTGCTGGGCCAGATGAGCCCTGCTGCCCCGGTTGCCCTGTCAGAACTCGAGAGGACGAGTGAAGGAGGAGATGTCTGGGGGAAGCTCTCCATGGAGAACCCGAATCTACCCAGGGCTTGGAAGGAGAGAGCCAAGGCCCAGTTGAATAGATGGGAGAAGATCTTCTCCAAAGATGAGTTCGATGTGGGGTGTGCAAGGAGTGCCACCTATCGAGTCCGCCTCCAGGAAGACAAGCCTTTCCGAGAAAGGGTCAGGCGGGTCCCACTAGCAGATCTGGAGGATCTGAGGGAACAACTCGCAGAACTCAAGAGGACTGGTGTGATCCGGGAGTCTAGAAGCCCCTATGCCTCCCTGATAGTGGTGGTCAGGAAGAAGAATGGGTCATTGAGGCTATGTATAGACTACAGGACTCTCAACAGGAGAACCATTCCTGACCAGTACACCACTCCGAGGATAGAGGATGCCCTGCAGAGCTTGTCTGGAGCAAAATGGTTCAGCGTTATGGACCTCAAGAGTGGATACTACCAGATCCCTATGCATCCCGAAGACAAAGAGAAGACGGCTTTCATAACCCCAGTGGGGTTCTTAGAATTTGACCGAATGCCTCAGGGACTGTCTGGAGCTCCTGCCACCTTCCAACGTCTCATGGAGAAGACTGTAGAGGACATGAACCTTATCAAGGTCCTTGTGTACTTGGACAATGTCATTGTCTTTGGGAGAACCTTAGAAGAACACGAAGAGAGGCTAGAGAAGGTATTAAGAAGACTCAGTGAGGATGGACTCAAGCTTTTGCCCGAGAAGTGTCAGTTCTACCAGTCTTCCGTTAACTATCTGGGACACATAGTGTCTGAAGAAGGAGTGGCCACAGACCCAGAGAGAGTTGGAGGATGCGGCCGCACCCAGGCACCCTCAGCTTGGGTGCTGGCGTTCCGGTGTTTCGGGCCTAGGCGCCCTTGGCCTAGCTGGAGCGGGGATGGAGTCCATCTCTGGCACCTTTAGCCTGGGGTGAGGTACTATGGCGGATGCCTGGGGCTCAGTACCTTCGACTGAGTTCCGCGAGGGTGGAGGAATCCGAGGGGACCCTAACTCCTTGGGTGCCCGTGTCTGAGTTCGTGAGGACTGGTGCGCAGTAACTTCTCTGAAGAGCCCGGCGCAGCATCGCTGGTGACGAAGAGGCCTCCATTTCTCCCTTGGATGGATTTCTTCCTCTGACAGGGGCAAAGTAAGCGAAGGTAATTCACGTTCTATATTACCTAGTCAGTGGCAGTGACTATTCACCACTGGTGACAGCACAGTGGGCAGCAGCAAGAAGGGAAAGGATTGTGCCTCGATCTGTCCCCATTTTCCAAAGGAGAAAGATTGTTTTATTGCTTGGCAAGAAGAATAAAACTGAGTTGTACCTATTCACTGTGTGGAACTTGGGTTACTAAAGCAAAGGAGTCAGGGACGAAGGACTGGACTTGACTCTAGGACACCTACACAAAAGCCCAATCTTCTGGCCTTCACCTCTCAGTTACGGAGGACATGAGCCGTGGTGTGTTTTATCTCTCTCTCCCAAGTACCCCTAGACAACAGCCATATAACCGATAAAACAAGGGAGAGGGGTGAGGCCGCTACACAAGGATTCAGAAACACACTCAAGAAGTTATGGGCAGCTACTGTACAGTTAAGCTATTGGAACATAGGAATACTTGCATATTGCATAATAGTCCCTTCAGGTCTGAATTTAGCAGCATGGACAGGAAATGTGGCTCCCACTTTCTATCTCTCTTAACTTCCTCCTCCAGGAGACAGGAAGTGCTAATACATAATCATACTTAACACTGTGATATTAGCAGCTAATAGTAGAGGGCAGCAGATCCCCACATTTGTTTGTAATGTAATTCCTCTATTTGTGGCCTTTTGCCAGGTGAATCTAGCATTCCCTTATCTATCCCTTATTGTAAATAAAAAGGATATTGTAAATAAAAATGTGTCCAGGGGGATCCCCATTCAAAAATAATAGAAAATAAAGCATTGCCCCCCTCCCAAATCAAAATAATGAGCATGCCCCACCACAACATAAGGGGTGGCGCCTTGCCAGGGCCCCCCCCCAAGCAAAGCACCTTGTCCTTGTGTTGGTGAGGACAAGGGCCTCTACCCCACAACCCTAGCCTGGTAGTTGTGGGGGACCCCAGATTCTGCCCTCCAATAAGTAAGGCTTACAGAGTACCCCTACTCATTGCAAAAAAATGCCAATAGTAAATAAACACACACAGTTTTTGACAAGTCTTTCATTAACATCCTGCCGACCACTCACAGTAAATATACTGCAAGAAGATGGCAGGTGCAGACTCTGCAATGTACATATATGTGTCCGGCTTGCTTCTGTGATTAGACACAGCAAGAGTTTGGCATCAGATTTTTAGCCAATGATTTTGGCTGAAACCTGCTGATCGGTTGTGTACCGATAACTCTGTATACAATGAACAGTGAACAGCTAGATTAATAAGTAAAAGCAGCACACGTTACACACATTACATTTGTTAGGCAAACAGACCCTAGATGTTAACCCTTCCCACCCAGTGTCCTCAGTACAGTGTCAGTGTACAGTATTATCACTGATTACTGTATTAGTGCCACTAGCAACATCAGAGTCAGTTAGTGATCCTCCCAACCAGTGTCTGTTAGTGCCTGATTTTCCGTCACCCTATCACAGTCACACCATAAGTTGCTGATCATTGCCATTACAGTATAGCGTCTATAGCTATGTAAATTCCAGTATATATATCATAGTTTGTAGATGGTAGAACTTTCACACAAACCAATTAATAATTTTTGTTTTTCACCGAAGAAATGTAGCAGATTACATTTTTGCCTAAATTTATAAAGAAATTTGATACATTTTTTATTTATTGGAAATGTTTTATAACAATGTAGAAAATATTAGGTTTTATTTTTTAAAATGTTTGGTCTTTTTTTTATTTATATAATAATAATAATAATAAAAAAAACAGTGGTTGTTAAATAACACCAAAAGAAAGCACTACTTGTGTGAAAAAAAAAAAAAAGATATACATTTAATTTGTGTACAGTGTTGCATGACTGTGCAATTGTAAGTCAAAGTAGCACAGTGCTGAATAGCCAAAAATTACCTGGTCATGACAGGGTTAAAACCTTCCAGGGGTCAAATGGTAAACAGAAAAAAAAAAAAAAGGCCATGAAATTATGTAAATCCACCATCAATCGCATCAGCCAGCGATGCAGATCCAAGTCAATCACAATCCCACCAAAGGATGAAAACCTGCCTCCTGCAGACAGGTCCGAACCTATCTGAACCTCGACTCTTGCAGAATCACATCTCTCACTGGTGGCTGCCAGCATCCCAACAACCTGTGAGGTCTCTCTGCCCAGCCCATTTCAGCTGCCAGCAAGGAATTCTCAGCTGACAGGTAAATGTAATCAAAAGGGTGGTGAAAGTGTAATGAAAAAAGAACCAGGATACCAAGAAACATAGGTACATGGTACAACAGACACATATCAGGAATGTGAAATTTTGTGGTAACATATTTTTTAATCACATGAATCCTTACACCCGTAGTCTATGATTGGGTCATGTTTTTAAGTGGCTGGAGCCATAAGGTGTGTAGGCAGCTCATTTATGTCTATGGGGACGCAGAGGCTGCACAGACACAGCCACTTGTCCCAATTTGATATCCTCAAGGGTGTGGGAAAGTGGCCCCGAACGCAGACAGTGTGCATCTGGGCCGCTTACTCATACAGCTGTCAAATTGGGATGAATGACTGCGTCCGTGTAGCTGATGTACTCCCATAGACATGAATAGGCTGCCTGCATGCAGCATCTGGTGGGGGAATGCTCCACATAATGTATTTAGGCCCCCACTCACAAAAGTGATTATCACTGGACCAGAGTCAGTGACGATAACCCTAAAGAACAGACACCTCCTGCTGATACTCAGCTTTGCTGTACTCTCCTGCCACCATAGGCTTGCGCAGGGGGGTTGCCAGGTGTGCCTGGGCACACCTTAATCCGGGGGTTGGCAACTGGTACAGGTGCCTGTACCGATCGGCAGGTGATGGGTAGACCATAATCCTTCTATGCCGACTTCCTGAACCTGGACAGGAGGGGCTAAAGGAGGGCGACACTTACTGTATCTAATCTATATATTCCTCCTGCAGCCACTGAAGTCTGCTTCTCCTTCTCTCCCTCCTGCCAGCATTTAGCGGCTGTAGGAGAAAAATACAGTGGATCGGTACCAGTATATGCCATCGCCCCTACTGTCCCGGTTCCTCTTCTTTTATTTAATACCAATCACTCACGGGTTCATTCATAACTGAAGCGTAGTAAACTGTTTACTATGCGTCAGTTTGTGAATGATTAGGAAGCCGCTCAGCACAAATCACTTCCGATTCATTCACTGTCCAGAGCAGCCGACACTGCAGAGAAAGGGACTGGGAAATCTCTTTCCTCACTCTCTTTCTCTGTCTCAAAAGCGAGACATCATGGCTAGTTTTAGACCCCTGATATGTCAATAAAAAATGTATTAAAAAAAATTGTAGAACAAAAAAAACCCTGACACTGTCCACTGCTCTACTTTTTAATTATATATATATATATATATATATATATATATATATATATATACGCATATTTGACCTTTGGGGTGCACACTCTAATGCAATAGGCTGTGCACACCTATGCCTGCCACTATGTTTCTTCATTGGTGCCCTGGATGCTTACCCAGTGTTTTGATTTATGGAGGAACATGTGAACTTCAATACATATCTGACATGGAGTTACACAGAGTTTGGACTTCCACCACCACCAGAGGAATTCTGAGGTGAGGAATTGCAAGGAAGGTGAGAATCAACGAATGAGGTGTTCTTACAAAAGAACCTGTCCATTTTGCCTGAATGGGCACACTACCAGAGTCTCTTTATTTAACAATTGAGTATAGGTCCACTTTAAAGGCTTTCTTTTAACGAATTATATCATATATCCCACGTAACCTTTCAGTAAAATGAATATATTAGGATAAAAATCTACACAAGGTTCAAAAATGTGATAGTAGAAGTGATACTAACACCATTTTCATGTTTTTAATACGCTTCACTGCTTTACTAGCTGAAGACTGTCAGCTGCTCCAAACACTTAACAATGAACCCCCAGTGTTACCATTATACTATGGTGAGCACCTGTTAGTCCAGGTGCACTGCTTCTCAATACTCACAGTTGTTCTGCTATAAGTAGCAACCGTAACAACATTATATCATGGCCTGGGAGGAAGGAAATTCAGTTATTCAGATGTGGGATCAGTGGGAGATATGGTTGATGTTCTGTCTATCGTGTTCCTCATTTTAATATGGAATATTTCAACTGCAAATCAAATCCTATGAATATTTACAAGTTTCATGCCATTGCTGGCCCAAGTAGCAATTGAACCAAGACTTTGTATTCTGTTTTTAAGAAGGATCTGGATGTTCTGGTAGATAATAAATGTAATATTAGCTGGTAATCATAGGTGTGCGCAGCCTATTGCATTAGGGTGTGCACCCCAAAGCTCAAACACACACACGTGTGTGTATGTGTGTGTCTGTCTGTCTATATATATATATATATGGCCCTGGCACATTGATCTCCCTGCTGAGACAGTGAAAGAGAAGTGGTAAAGCTGGTAAAAGGGAGATCTTTCCCATCTCCCCGCTGCTACACAGAGTGATTAAGCTAATGTGCACTAGGTGATTAGGGTGCCACACCCGGCACACCATGTGCACACGCCTATGCTTGTAATACTAATCTGCAGTTTTTAAGGTGAGCTAAATACCTTCTTGTATTAAAAGAGTTATACAGGCATACCCCACTTTTAAGAACACAATGGGGTTAATTTACTAAAGCTGGAAAGCGCAAAATCAGGCTCACTTCTGCATAGAAACCAATGAGCTTCTAAACCCAACTTGTTCAATTAAGCTTTAGTAAGAAAAACTGGAAGCTCATTGGTTTCTATGCAGAAGTGAGCCTGATTTTGCACTTTCCAGCTTTAGTAAGTAAACCCCATTGTGTACTTAAAAGTGGGGTATCCCTGTACACTTCTGAGAGAGTAAATTACATAATCATGCCCCGCCTAAGACATTAGTAAGACCTTACCTATAACATGCATTTCAGTTTTTGTCTCTCTCTCTCTCTCTCTCATTTAATGCCCTAATAAGATTTTTCGAGCTGGGTTTGCTCTGAACTTGGAAGTTAGCTGTAATTGCTGGGCCAATGAGCTGCAGTTGTGAGATTTCTGCCCCACAACTACAAAGGGGCGGAGATGCCTTATTGATCTAATATGGCCATATGCTTGTATGAGGTCAATGATCTCACAAGCATTACTTCCCCTTTGTGTACGTCAGCTGTGGAGAGGGGAATCTCCCACCTAGCTCATTGGCCCAGCAATAACAGCTAACTTTCATGTTCTGCTGAACTTGGCTTTGGACCGAAGTCCTAGCTAGCTTAGTGTGATCTATCCCAATAGCTAAGCTGGGAACTGACTGAGTCCAGTTTTCATTACCCACTTGCCGACCAGCTCACGCGCATTTACGTTGGCAAGTTAGCTCATACCCCCCAATCGACATATGGGTACGTCGGCTCCTTTAAGAGCCGCTGCATGGTGGGGGACCCGATGCGTGTGGCCAGCGGCCACGATGTCTGCTGCCCAGCCGCGATCGCAGGGATGAGAGCCAGAACGGGGGTTTGTGTGTGTAAACACACAAATCCCCACTATGACAAGGGAGGAGAGACAGATCTGCTATTCCTAGTAATTAGGAACAGCGATATGTCTCCTCCTCCAGTCAGTCCCATCCCCCCACAGTTAGAAACACTCATTAAGGAACACATTTAACCCCTTAATCGCCCCTAGTGTTAACTCCTTCCCGTCCAGTGACATTTATACAGTAATCAGTGCATTTTTATAGCACTGATCGCTGTATAAATGTCAATAGTCCCAAAAATGTGTCTGATCTGTCCACCGTAATTTTGCAGTCCTGCTAAAAATCGCTGATTGCCGACATTACTAGTAATAAAAACATGAAAATTCAAAAGGTACAAAGTGGGGTGGGACTTTAAATGTGCCTCGGTGGGGTTTAGAAAAAAGGAAATAAGTTCTATCACAATTTTAAAACAAGATAGAAAAGATTTTATTTACCATCCTTGGATGGGATTCTTTAAAACAATATGTCACAGTTTGATACAAAATACAGTTTTACTGTTACTTTGGTCCAGGGTGTGTAGATCCGGGTCAGATGTAGCATAAGTATGGCCTACGCATTTCGCGGGTAGCCCCGCTTCGTCAGGGCCTTAAAAATCACACACAAGAAAAACAGCACATAAGATAAAATTAGAATCAGATTTTTGAAAATACAATGTCAACAGTGGTAACAAGTATGTAAAAGTTGTTATACATTTAACATTTAGGACAGGTCATTATCATAGCATAAAAAGAGTAAAATCAATGCCGGGCATTTGTAATTGCTCCCTTATGGACTCATTAACTCATGATTTTATCAAAACTGCGCAACTACAGAGAGTTTTGTACACTGCCCAGCTGTGTTTCATAATACCAAGATTCTTTAGATGGAAAACGAAAAGCCAAATTTTTATTCAAAATGGAGTATGTTCATATTTTACCTTCAAACTGTGCGGTTCAGCCTGGGGAGCCCGTGGGGATGACCACTCCGGTCCGGCCAGGAAGAAAAAAGGAGGAAAAGACCCTTGCCTATAGATAGTTGTATGATAAGTGTAAATGTGTGGATACAACCGAAGGGAAAGATGGGGAAAGAAGGAAAAAGGAGAAGTAAGAAGTAGTAATAAAACCAAAACAAAACAAAAAAAAACCTTAAATCTATCTCCTATTTTGTAGACGCTATAACTTTTATGCAAGAACCAATCAATCTACGCTTATTGCGATTTTTTTTACTAAAAATATGTAGAAGAATATATCGGCCTAAACTGATGAAGAAATTATTTTTTTTACTATTTTTTGGGGGGATATTTATTATAGCAAAAAGTTAAATATATATATATTTTTTCAAAATTGTCAGTCTTTTTTTATTTATAGCGCAAAAAATAAAAACCGCAGAGGTGATCAAATACCACCAAAAGAAAGCTCTTTTTGTGGGAAAAAAAGGACATCAATTTTATTTGGGTACAGCGTCACATAACCGCGCAATTGTCAGTTAAAGCGACACAGTGCCATATTGAAAAAAATGGCCTGGTCATTAAGGGTGAAAATCTTCCGGGGCTGAAGTGGTTAACATACGAGGGAGAGGCCCAGCTCCTAAATCTTTTATTTATTTGGTAAGAAGACAGTGTTAAAATTTAGCACAACTGATGAAACATCTGCCTCCAGGCAGGGTTAATTATGATACACACAGCTTCCCAGCGCCCTCAATGAGGACTAAATAGAATTATTTCTTGCTGGAAGTCTCAGAAAATAACATCTTAAAAAGTTAAGCTGAAAAGTTTTAATTTTTTTTAATGTTTTGCTATGTGACTGGGGACATATAAAAAATATTAAGTAGGGACTATTCAAATTTAGCTGCAAAAGTGGAAATATCCTTTAAAATATACCTAAATCCATTCACTAAAATCTTATATAAGCTTTAACATGGTCATCTAGTTTTCAATCAGGAGCGCCGCCCCCCCCATCCATGCATTCGGCCCCCATGCAGGATGCCGGTTGCATGGATTCCAATGGGGGGGGGTTAAGCGCGTGATTAGAGCAGGAGGCTCTAATAGGCTTCAAAATAAGGTGGGCTTGGGGCGCAGAGCACTGTGAACCGAGCCCACCCAGGTGTGTTAAAATAACAAAAGAAAAAGAAAACCAGGCGCCACTGTTTTCAATATTTTTAAATAATTACGATTTCATAAAATACTTGATGGTCCTGCCTCGAAGATCCTAGTCCAGACACTTCTTGATAAAGGCAAAGGGGTATACTGCGCTATTCAAATATCTAATATAAGCGGCAACAAAAAGTGTTATACAACACCAAATAAACACGTGGTCACGTCCCTCTAATGACGAAACGTTGGGAGGCACCTGGAAGATACGGGCTGCTTATCGAGGAGCCGGCCGGCTTGATTTTTACATTGTCCTTTATAAGCACCTTAACTGTAAGTGTGTTTTTTATCTACCTCAAATAGAACTTTTTAAAGGGTTTTATGCTATGCTGGTTCATTTATATTTCCATGTGGTGTGACTCGTGTGTTGCTGGTTGACATCTACATCCCTGTGAGCGGAGGTGTTATACTACAGACAACCCCAGGCTGGTTTATTAGCCTATGCAAATCTGGATCTCCTGTCATAAGAGATCATATCCATCCGGTAAGCGGCAGTGTGTGCCTGCGGTGGAGGTGTCTTTCTATCATCACGTTTTTCTCAACTGATGCGGATCAAGTTTGGCACTGGTGTTTTCTATTATAAGGAATTTTTCACTTTATTGGCTGTTTCATCAGGATACAGACTGTCTTCACCTATTTGGTTTTCATGGACTAAGTTCATTAACACGTCTTATTTATTTGCACTTGTTTAATTTGGATATCACTTTCAATGTGGTTTACTTTTTCGATATTGTCTTTATATAGATGTATGGTATATTGATATACATTATCACGTTTAGCGCAACTTTTCTTTTTTCTATCACTTCTTGATAAAGGATGAGAGTGCTCTGTCTCTATCACTCAATTGTGGTCCTGTGCTGTCGCACTATCACCTAAGCATCTGATTGGAGACTACATGTTGGCATTTCAAAACATATTACTTAGGCATTTTCAACTGTTTTTACCTTTAGGAGATGCACCCTGAGAAATGCCATGCAATTATCGCTGAAGTATATGTATACAGGAAATGGTTTGAAAATTGCCCTGGGAGATGAGCAGCAACAAAAGATGAAAAACAAAGATTGTGAGTAGGTATTTCATTTAAATAAAAATATTATATATTTAAATTTGTCAAGAAGGTGCAAAAAAATAGGATTTTTATAACAGCTTACCTGTAAAATCCTTTTCTTGGAGTACATCACGGGACACAGAGCGACATAGTCATTACTAATGGGTTATATAGTTACCGTCAGGTGCTGGCACTGGCAACTTCCAAAACCGGAAGTACCCTCCCCTATATAAGCCCCTCCCATCCGGGAGCACCTCAGTTTTGTAGCAAAGCAATAAGTGTCCCCAAAGAGGGGCGGGAGCTCTGTGTCCCGTGATGTACTCCAAGAAAAGGATTTTACAGGTAAGCTGTTATAAAAATCCTATTTTCTTTCTCGTACATCACGGGACACAGAGCGACATAGTCATTACTAATGGGATGTCCTAAAGCAATGCCAAATGAGGGGGGGGGATACACCATATATAAGCTGAGCGCTATCAGACATGAGGATCTTTTGCGGCCTGCAACACACTGCGCCCAAAGGCGACATCCTCCTGACTTCTAACGTCCACCTGGTAGAACCTAGTAAACGTGTGTACTGAAGACCATGTTGCAGCCTTACAGACTTGAGCCAGGGAGGCCTGGTGATGCACTGCCCATGAAGTTCCAACTGCTCTCGTGGAGTGCGCTCTAACTTTGAACGGAGGCGGTCTACTTCTCAAGCTATAGGCTTGTATTATGACCTGTCGAATCCACTTGGCTAAAGTAGATTTTGACGCTGCCTGACCCTTTTTGGGGCCTTCCGGCAGAATAAACAAAGTATCCGTTCTGCGAATCTGAGCAGTGGCTTTTAGATAAGCTTTAACTGCTCTTACTACATCCAAAGAATGCAATAACTTTTCCTCTACCGAAGTAGGTTTGGGGAAAAAAGAAGGAAGAACCACATCTTGGTTCAAATGAAACCTCGATACCACCCTAGGAAGAAAGGCTGGATGAGGACGTAACACTACTCTGTCCTTATGGATAACCAGATATGGCTCCTTACAGGACATAGCTGCTAATTCCGATACTCTTTTAGCCGAACAAATGGCTACTAGAAAAAACAATTTCCTGGTGAGAAGCACTAAGGAAATATGCTGTAATGGTTCAAATGGTTGTTTCTGTAGAACCGACAGAACCAAGTTTAGATCCCATGGACATATGGGAATATTAACCGGAGGACTAATACGCATCACTCCTTGTATAAAGGCTTTGACTAGTGAATGCGAAGCCAAGGGCCTTTGAAAAAATATTGACAAGGCCGAAATCTGACCTTTGATAGTACTCAAGGCAAGCTTCCTATCTACAGCCCATTGTAGGAAGTCCAGAATTCTACCTATTACGTATTTACGTGGATGCCATTTCCTGGCCTCACACCAGGCGATGTACGCCTTCCAGATTCTATAGTAGATCTGCCTGGATACCGGTTTCCTGGCATTGATCATGGTAGACACCACAGCATTAGAGAGCCCTCTCCTTTTTAGAATGTGGGCTTCAATAGCCAGGCCGTCAAACCTAGGGCTGGTAAGGAAGGGTGGTATATCGGTCCCTGCGAAAGCAGGTCCGGACGATGTGGGAGGGTCCAAGGACTCCCCACAGACATTTTTACAATCTCCGCGTACCATGCTCTTCGGGGCCACGCTGGAGCCACCAGAATCACTGGTTTCTTTTCTACCCTGATTCTGCGGAGTAATCGAGGTAACAATTGTGGCGGTGGGAATGCATATATCAGCTTGAACTGATCCCAAGGGAACAGTAGGGCATCCGAGCCGCACGCTAGGGGATCCCTTGTCCAAGAGACAAACCTGTCCACTTTCGTGTTGAATCTGGATGCTAGCAGATCTACATCCGGTGTTCCCCACCGCTGACATATTGTCCGGAAAACCTCGGGATGAAGGGACCATTCCCCTGGGCATAATTGTTGGCGACTTAGAAAGTCCGCCTTCCAATTCTTCACCCCTGGAATGAATACCGCAGATATGGCTGGGACATATCTTTCTGCCCATCTCAGGATGTAATTTACTTCCCTTTGGGCTGCACGACTCCTGGTGCCCCCCTGACGATTGATATATGCCACTGCTGTGGCATTGTCTGACTGAACTCTGACAGGGGACCCTTGGAGTTTGGATGTCCATGCTACTAGGGCATACCGGGCTGCTCGTATCTCTAAGAGATTGATGGGCAGGGCCTTTTCCGCATCCGACCATCTGCCCTGGAGAGACCATTGCTCCAGTACTGCTCCCCAGCCTAAAAGGCTGGCATCTGTAGTGACCACCTTCCAAGAAATCGGACTGAAGGATTTCCCTCTTTCCAGATTCCGGGGAACCAACCACCAACGGAGGCTTCTGCGAACGGAAGGGGACAAGGACATTGGTACGTCCAGAGCCTGAACTTTTTTGTTCCAGGCTGACAGTATGGCCCTTTGCAACTTCCTTGAATGGAATTGACCGTAGGGTACTGCTTCGAATGATGCCACCATTTTTCCCAGCAGCCTCATGCACAGGCGTATGGATGGCTGTCTTTTTGAACCCACTAAGCGGATCAAATCTCTCAAAGACGACCCCTTTTCTCGAGACAAGAAATTTTTTCTCTGGTCTGAATCCAGCCTTAGCCCCAAGTATTCCAGACTTTTGACTGGTTTTAGGGCTGACTTGTCTCGGTTGATAATCCAACCGTGATATTCCAGATACTTGATTGTCTCGTGAACAACCACTTCTAGTTTTTCCACTGAGTGGTCTATCAGCAACAAGTCGTCTAGATATGCCATTATCGTTACACCTCGTGTTCTTAGATTGGCCAATAATGGGGCCAGAATTTTTGTGAACACTCTTGGTGCTGTGGCCAGACCGAAGGGTAAGGCTCTGAACTGAAAATGGCGCCCTTCTACTGCAAAGCGTAGAAATTTTTGGTGGACTGGAAAGATGGGAATGTGCAAATAAGCATCTTTGATGTCGATCGTGGCTAACCAATCCTCCCCTTGTAGGGCAGTGGCCACCGATCGGATCGACTCCATCGGAAAGTCCTGATATACAGGAATTTGTATAGCCCTTTTTGAATTAATATGGGCCTCCCGTCCGCGTTTGCTTCGGGACTGTAAAGAGGTTTGAGTAAAACCCAAACCCTCATTCTTCCAGGGGAACTTCCATAATTACTCCTTGGAGCAATAGTTGTTCTAGTGCCAACAGGAGGGACTCTCTCTTCCGGGGATCCCTTGGCACGTTTGACCTTAAAAATGGGAAGGAGGAGAGTCTTTTAACTCCAAACTGTATCCCAAACCTACTGCGGAGAGCACCTATCTGTCTTGATCGTGTCCCGCCAGGTCTCTTTGCGAACAACTGGAGTCCTCCCCCCACCCGACTGAGTGGGGGCTTCAATGAATTTAACTTTGGGGGAGGTTTTGTACCTCCCCTGACCCAGGGTTTCTCATTACCCTGCTACTGTCCCTGTTTTTTACCCCCGGGATTTGACCGAGGAGGCCGTCGGAACTGTTACACAGCCGATGCCCCAGGGACTGGAGAAGCAGGCCCCTTAAAGAGGGACCTCTAACTCTGCTTTTAACCGGCAAGAGCGTATTTTTACCGCTGGAAATTTTCTGGATATATTTGTCCAGGTTTTCCCTGAATAAGCGTTCACCATGAAATGGGACGCTAACCAGCCATTCTTTACAGGGAGCTTCAGCAGACCAGTTTCTGAGCCATAGGAGCCTACGCATATGTCTATAGACAGCGTAAGGCGGGAGGCCTGATGGACTGAATCCTCTATGGCGTCAACCGCAAAGCCTAAGGCTCTAGGTAGATCAGCTAGGGCAAAGCCTGCTGATCTGTCAAGTCCCTCAAGACCTGTTTCAACTGATCCTTCACTGCTTAGCAGACCCCAATAGCTGCTACTGCTGGTTGTATCACCAAGCAGATTTTCATAAGGACTCCAATCTTTTATCTATTGGGTTCTTGAACATTTGGACATTATCCACTGGACATGTCAGTGATTTATACATACAAGAGATGGCTGCGTCCACTGTAGGGACCTTCCATTTTTTTTTTTTTTTTTTTGATGAACCTATCCTCCATGGGATAGACCACCGGAAATCTCTTGGGGGAATAAATATTTTCTCAGGACGTTCCCAATCCTGGTAAATGAGCCCTTTCAGTAAAGGGTGAAGTGGAAAAGAACAAACAGTCTGGGGGCTTCTAGCGACCCCAACGAGGATACAGTAGTGGTTGATGGTTCCGCAAGGTGCATTTTTAAATGCTGATCGGACCATGTTAGTCAGAGACTGAACCCATAATCTTTCAGCTTGAGATGCTGAGAAAAGGTTCCCCCACTGTTGATTCCTCTATAACAGAATCAACCTTATCCTGATCCCCTTCAGGCAGGTCGATCCCTGTATGGGACTGTTGCTCTGCTAACAGGCACTCTGAAGGAGGAGACGGAGATCGGGCGTGCTTTCCCTGACAGGGAGGCAGCGATAAATTTTGACAATCTCTCTCTAATCCTCCCAGAGCTGAGGAAAAAACCTCCTCTGTTACATACACAGGAGCAGGTGACTGAGGACAGCCACAGTACCAAGTACCCCTGCGGGGTCTCTACGGTCACTTACCTCTGAACTTCAGGGGAGACTGGTGCAGCAGGAGTATGCCCAAGATCCTCAGAGCCCGATGAGACCCCCTTCGCTTCCTGGAAGATTCAGTTCCGGAGCTACTGGACGGCATATTCCTAAGCCTAAAGCTGAGGTATTCCAGCCGTAATACACCACTTTTACTGAGAATAGTCTAGCACAATTGCTGCTATATCACAGTTGGTGTCTACTAATGTGCCTTTCTAGGGGATGCCTGTATCAACCGCTTGCTGTATGCCTTTAAATGTTGCCAGCTCTGTCTCTGTACTTCATAGCCAGCTTACTGCAATAATGTGGCTTTTTAAAAACCTGCTGGGACGCCCGCACATGCGCAGAAGCGCTGCGGCGCGCACAGAGCGTCATCCCCCAGGCCCCGCCCCTTTTTCCGGCCACCTCTATATATAGAGGCGCGTGCACGCGCACGCGCGCGGCCACGTGCGCCTCGACGCTAATTTTCAAACATGGAAACCAGGGACAGGAG
The DNA here is from genome assembly GCA_029206835.1 of Rana muscosa. Lineage (NCBI taxonomy): Eukaryota > Metazoa > Chordata > Amphibia > Anura > Ranidae > Rana > Rana muscosa. The sequence goes on from CM055121.1 coordinate 577,095,393, forward strand.
CCAGGGCCCCCTTTGCCGCAGGCCGGGGGATAGACAAACACTGCAACATGGCAGAGGAAACAGTTTCCTGTAGGAGAACTCACCAGCTGCCTGGACTTTGCTCTCTGAGAAGAAACTAGTCCATATGACAAGAAAAACATTCCACAGCGGCCTCTAGTGGACAACACAGGTACCGCAGTTTAATATACTAAACATATATAAAAAAACTTTTTTTTTTTTTTTTTTCTTGACCACCATTAAAAATTATTACATTTTTTTTAGTAGTTACAGGCATGCACAGATATTAGCGGGAATACCGTTAGGTAACAGACAGAAAGACAAATTAGGCTTGGGGGTCCCCCAATAGAACCAAGTTCCTGGGGGCCCCCACTTACCTGTTCCCCGCCGCAGGACTTTGTTTGGTCCACAAAAGCCCAAACTTCACCTATCACGGCAGGCATTGTAATCAAACCTTCAGGGACCGGGTTCCCAAGGATTCCACTCCCCTGGACCTGTATAGCACCCTGCACAGAAAACATCTTGGTCGTGGGTATGACCAGAGCTCTGGATCCCAGGGTCCAGCTCTCCTAAGAGAAGCATTACAGGCAGAACCTTGCTCTTCTCTGCAAGGCCCGGGTACCGACCGTTTAGCTATGAAGCTTTTTTGGTCGGATCCGGAATAGCTTACTGAGGCCCAAAAGAACCTGTACGCAAGCTCAGTGAAAAACACATGTTTCTTCTTGGCCAACACCTTAGACACTGGCAAAAAACTGAGGTGCTCCCGGATGGGAGGGGCTTATATAGGGGAGGGTACTTCCGGTTTTGGAAGTTGCCAGTGCCAGCACCTGACGGTAACTATATAACCCATTAGTAATGACTATGTCGCTCTGTGTCCCGTGATGTACGAGAAAGAAATAGGCCTAGATTGCACTTTCCGGCACCACAGTAGTGAAATACTAATTCACAGTCTTCCTTTAATAGCCGTGAAGCTACAAAGGGTACTGGTTAAGTGTAATTAATAAATATATAAATACACATAAGAACAGATAAAACAGAGTTAATAAATCACTAAATGTAAAATAAATACCATAGACTAATATGACACTGGATAAGAACAATAAAAGTCAGCCAGCTGCTGTTTAAAACTCAAATGAGAAACCCCGTAAAAGTGCATAAATAAATAAAAGTTATCAAAAAGTCCTGAGACATAAAAGTCCAGATGATAAAACAGCGCTATAGTTGGATAAATGTCCACTTGCATAAAAACATTCGGGTGATGATACAGTAGTAAGTCTTTAAATCCGTGAGTGCGTGTAAACAGTTGATTAAAAGTGCATCCTACACCTGTTCCCAGGCTTCACCACACGTGAGGCACTCTCACCCGTCGGGGTGCAAATTCACCACAATGATGATACAATTGGGCCTGAGATATTAATACTGGTGGGCTCTCTTACTCGACCATCCATCATCACCAAGCAGGGGACAGCAAGGGTTAACTCCATATACCATTCATATAAACCACAAAAGACACTAACATAGTGTAATCCTGCTTTAATGAAATAAAAAATACCACCATGCAGTAAACCCCTGCTACAAATGCACGTACAGAAAAAAATCAGTCAAACAGCATGTGTATGTATATATTCACCGCTTTGCATTTGACCACAGCAGCGTCTGTATTCCTGGGGAATTACTTCCTTGTTGTGGCCAGTCTGCAGGGAACAGCATCCATTAATTTTTAGTTAGGGAAGTGTCGTTGTAGCCACGCCCTCTGTTGAAGTCGATTGGATGAAACCGGTCAGGGCGTGGCTACAACGACACATATTTAAATTTGTGTTGGTTATTATCTGGGGTGGTGTTAGAGAAAGTTGTGTAATATTTGTATTTGGTAGTTTTCCTGTTAATTTAATCAGTGTTATTTATTCTATGATGTATTTTAATTGTATGCATGTTTTATTTGCAGTGCAGTTTTAATTTTGTTATTAGGTGTTAATGGCTGTTATTGGTAATTTTGTTATGTTTTTTCATCTTGTTCAGTCTATTGTTGTGATCTTGTGTTGTCTTTGTTAACTCTGTCTGTGTCGTAACAATTTCCCTTTGGGATTAATAAAGTATTCTGTATTCTGTAAAACAGTGGCAATTGTTAAGGATACCCAGTGCATTAGCAACTTAAATGCAACTTAAAGGAGAAGAAGGGCCAAAGCTCTTTTGGCCCTACTTCTCCTGTGGGTCACAGGAGTGCAATTAGCTTTGCACGCCTGTGACCTGTATTCAGCCGTCAGCGGACTTAAGTCTGCTGTCGATTGACGTCACCCAGCCAGTCCAGGCTCTGGAGGGATCCTTTCTTTAATGTTGGAATTTACCCAAATGCCTGAACCGGCAGCTGGCTCAGCCTTTCAGTACGCTGGTGGGAGACTGAGCCATCCGCTCCCGCTTCCTCCACAGCCCAGTGATCCAGTGAACCCTGGAGGGGCAGAGCAGAGAGCCACTGGCTGAGAGAGCCAGGGCAGACCTAAAGGCAATACTATTTTTTTATTTGGAGTGGGGAGGGGTTACAATCAGGTTTTTATTGCTGTCATTTTCACATACCTCCCAGTTTCTGACATGAGAATGAAGGACATCTTTTTGCACAAAAAAAATGTGGACAAGGGAGACATCCCTACCACAATCCCATTTACATGGCTCTTGAATAATTAATACACAAGACATTTTTGGTTAAACCCACTCTTGCTGCTCCCACCCCCTCCACAGCCCAGCACTCAAGTGAGCCCTGGAGGAGCAGAAAAGAGAGCTGCTGACTGAGAGAGCTGGGGCAGAGCAGAGAACTGAACTAAAGGCAAAACAATATATTTTTTGAGTGGTGAAGGGTTACAGTCAGGTTCTTATTTCTGTCAAGAGATGTCATTTTCACATACCTCACAGTTTTCTGAGAGGAGAATAAAGAACACCTTTTTGCACACAAAAATGTAGGCAAGGGAGACATCTCTACCGCAGTGTTATACCTGAAGGGTTCCACATGTACTGTCACTTTAAGTCTGGCTCCACCCAGGAGTGATGACAAGGGTCAAGGGGCATAGTAGCCATCTTAGTACACATGTAAGGAAGCATAAGAAGATATTCCTGTCCTGAGATGTATGTTGCAGTGTACAGTGACCTGAAATAAACATCCATTGTTCCAGACCAGAGTCTTGTGTCTCTCACAACTCAGAGGATATAACAGTGGCGACAAGGGTGGGATTTACAAAGTGTCTACCAGTCTGAGAGAGAGACAAAGACAGTGTGGATTGCCACCTGGATTAAAGCAATCACAGATCCCAGCAGGGAAATGTCATTAATCGGGACATTAAGTGAATTTGATGGAGAACATACATCCTGGAGTTCCTGGGTTTAGAGACTGGAACAGTATTTCAGTGCAAATGCCATCCCAGGTGAAAGGCAAGTAGCAGTATTTCTGACAGTGGTTGGTGCTAAGACATATGAGACTCTTAGGGATCTCCTTTCCCCTGTAAAACCAGCAACTAAGATATATATGGTGGGAAGATATACATCATCATCTGATTTAGAGGATGAGGAAGTGCTCCACAGATTAGACATACATCATATGCATTCAGCACCCTCCGCAATGACTGTAGAGGTAACCGTTGAGGGAAAGAAACTCAAGATGGATGTAGACACAGGAGCAGCAGTTTCAGTTATCACCCAGAAACAATGGAGACAACTTCAGACCCGAACAACTGTCCACCCAACACCAATCAAACTGCAGACATACTCAAAGCAGATACTCCACCCACTGGGTTATGCGAAAGTACAGGTATTGTACAAGTGTCAGACAAAGACACTGCCATTATATATACTAGAAAATGGGGGACCCCCTCTCTTTGGGAGAGACTTTGGTATGCCAGACATCGCCATAAATCCCTGTAACACCGTTACAATTCCATTAGGAGATACAGTAATGAGGGATGGGTGGTGTCGCTGAAGCAGCGGTTCCCAAAGATCTTTGATGACCAGATGGGGGGAAAATAAAGCATGACTGTGTGAGACTCAAGCTGAAACCCAACGCTCAGCCTAAGTTCTTCAATGCTAGGACAGTACCTTTCGCACTCCGAGCAGGAGTGTAAGCAGAACTAAGTCGGCTAGAGGAACAAGGTGTCATCTCAAAGGTAAAGCACAGCGAGTGGGCATCACCAGTTGTACCAGTAAATAAAGCGAATGGGGACTTACTCATTTGTAGCGATTTCCGCATGGCACTAAACTCCCAACTGGAGATAGACCAGTATCCCCTACCCAGAGTAGATGACAATTTTGCCTCTCTTGCAGGGGGTCAGAAGTTCACCAAGCTTAATCTCAGACAAGCATATTTACAGTTTAAGGTCCATCCTTCTTCAAGCAAGTTTCTAACCATCAACACCCACAAGGGACTGTATGAGTACAATCGGATGGTGTTTGGTGTAGCCTCCGCCCCAGCCATTTGGCAACGAAAAATGGACGAGATTTTGGCAGACATTCCTTTCACGCAGTGCCTGCTAGATGACATCGTGGCTCATCGTGGGACGGACCGACCAGGAACACAAGCAGAACGTGGAGCTTGTGTTGGCGAGACTCCAAAAGCAGGGTCTAAAAGTGAACTTAGCAAAATGCCAATTCATGGTGCCTAAATTGGAGCTTTGTGGCCACCTTGTTTATGCAGAGGGTATACACACCACGGAAGTCAAGGTTGATGCTTTAGTCAAAGCTCCAGCCCCAACCAACGTCCAGCAGCTGCAATCATACCTTGGCTTGCTGAACTATTACCACAAATTCCTGCCAGATCTGGCACACACCTTGTTTCCGTTGAACAAGCTTTTGGAGAAAGACTCCAGATGGGACTGGTCGGTTGCATGCCAACGTGCTTTCAAAGTCTCTAAGCGGAAGCTGTTGGCGTCACGCATGCTCGTGCACTATGACCTCCAGAAACCCCTCACCCTGGCATGTGATGTCTCACCCTATGGTCTGGGACTGTACTATCTCACATCTTACCAGATGGGTCAGAAAAACCAGTGGCATTTGCCTCCAGGTCTTTGACAAAAGCAGAAAGCAATTACTCACACATTGACAAAGAGGCTCTTGCGCTGATATGGGCAATTAAGAAGTTTCATCTTTACCTTTATGGTAGGGAATTCACCATACTGACAGACCATAAACCACTCCTTCAGATCTTTAGCCCTGACAAAGGCATCTCTCAGACTACTGCGGCCCGCCTCCAACGCTATGCCTTATTCTTGGGCGCATACAGCTACAAAATCCAGTATCGCGGTCATGATGCCAATGCTAATGCGTACACAATGTCCAGACTGACAGGGATGTCGATGGACTCTTCTCCACCAGTCAAGAGTTACACCAGCCTGTCCTTCTTGTCTTCTGGGGAGATAGCAGCCCATAAAGCCAAGGATACCTTCTTGAAAACAATACTCTCCTAGGTACGGTCTGGTTGGCCTGCAACCGTCACACAGGATTATGAACATTATTTCCGTAGGCGTATGGAATTAACTGTGGCTGGCAACTGTGTTTAATGGGGAGACTGAGTGATCATTCCACAGACCCTCCGGAGACACATTCTGGACTTGCTACATACTGGTCATCCCGGGAGCACGCGTATGAAACAAAAGGCCCGAGGCTATGTGTGGTGGCAAAACCTAGACTCAGATATCATGACATATGTGAATGCTTGTGCTGGATGTGCACAAACTGCAATAGACCCTCCTCGAGGGTGCGTCCAGCCCTGGACTTGGCCCACGGTTCCTTGGTTTCGCCTACACTTGGACTTTGCAGGTCCGATCAGAGGACACACCTCCTTGATCATAGTGGATGCCCATTCAAAGTGGTCTAAGGTCATTCCTGTTACTCAGCCAACGACTAAGGCAACTGTTTCCATACTGTTACATCTCGCTGCTACATTTGTATACCCCAGAGAAGTCGTCACAGACAACAGTGCACAATTCACCAGTCAGGAGTTTCAGCGTTTCCTGACCGCCCACAACATCAAGCACAAGATGACCGCACCTTACCACCTGGCTACAAATGGTCAAGCAGAACGGTTTGTGCAGACTTTCAAACGCTATTTCAAAGCTACAATGGCTGCAAGTAAACAACAGTCCCTGTCACCCCAGCAGCTGGACTCCTTCCTTTCTGCTTACAGAAACAACCACCGGGAAAACTCCAGCGGAACTCCTTCTGGGGTTGGCAGCCATGGACTGTTTTGGACATGCTCCGCCCTCAAACAGTCCAGGAATATGTACTGCAGTCCCAAGACAAGATGGTCAAACGACAAGCTCCCCAGCTTCACAATTTATTTAGGCAGTGAACAAAGGCCACTCACATTTTGTTGGTAAAAAACAAGCATGTAGAACTTCCCAATCAGGGGAAAGGAGGGATCATCAGATGTGTCAGTCCACTGGTTTTTTTGCTCATTTTTACTTGTATAGTGTCCCCAGCTTCACAGCCCAACAAAAGGTATGGGCCCGATCTTATGGGGCTTCCAACACCCGTTGGCTTCCTGCTGTCATTGCAGAGACTTTGGGACCCAAGATTAGTGATGAGCCGAACACCCCCGGGTTCGGTTCGCACCAGAACCCGTGAACGGACCGAAAGTTCGCACGAACTTTAGAACCCTATTAAATACAATGGATGCGAACGTTCGAAATCTAAAGTGCTAATTATAACGTCTATTATGCATGTTATTGTCCTAAAAAGGGTTTGGTAACCCGGGTTCTGCACCAGGGGACATGTATCAATCCAAAAAAAAGTTTTAAAAACGGCCGTTTTTCGGGAGCAGTCATTTTAATTATGCATAAAGTGAAAAAAAAAAAGTCAAATATTCCTTTAAATATCGTACCTGGGGGGTGTCTAAAGTATGCCTGTTAAGTGCAACGTGTTTCCCGTGTTTAGAACTGTCCCTGCACAAAATTACATTTCTAAAGGAAAAAAAGCCATTTAAAACTGCTTGCGGCTTTAATGTAATGTCTGGTCCCGGTAATATGGATGAAAATCTTTAAGAAAAATGGCATAGCTACCCCATCACAGCCCCCCCCCACCCCAGCCCATTATCAGCCCCTTTGGGTCTTGTATGGATATTAAGGGGAACCCCGCACGCAAAATAAAAAAGGCCCTATATACTCTGAACAGCCGTATACAGGCGGTGCATACAAGACAGGGACTGTAGGTTTGTTCTTATGTAGAATCTGTTTGTAATTTTGAACAGGTACATTGTTTAAATGTAGCTCCAGACAAAAAATCTATTTTTAAGCTTTTTGGAAAACATAGGGAAGGGTTATCACCCCTGTAACATTTGTTTTGCTGTCTGTGCAGTGTGCACCTGTTCAGAACAGTTCACCTCACTTTCCGTCCTAATGACAAATGTTTTTTGAAAATTTGGGGTTTTTATTGAAACAAGAATTGGTGATAAAGCATCAGTGGAGAGGAGACATTTTTTTCCCATATTAACTCTTACAGGAGAGAATTTGCCTTCCTAGGGGTAGATTTCCTCTCACTTCCTGTTGTATCCTTCCGTTTGCAAGGAGGAGTCGTTTGTAAGTTGGATGTTTGAAAGTAGGGGCCTGCCGTATATACTCAGCTGAAATTTGCCCCTTACATGTTGGTGTTGCCACAACACTGTGAGACCTCACAGTTACTCTTGGTGGGCACATGAATGGGCCCTGCTGTGAATTATTAGATCAAGAATTGTAATTGCATGCCCCTGTTGAACAGGGGCTGAAAAATTGGGCCTTTGGTGGTGGTGGTGGTGTTGACACAACACTGTAAGGCCTCACAGTTACTCTTGGTGGGCGCAGGAATGGGCCCTGCTGTGAATTATTAGATCAAGAATTGTAATTGCATGCCCCTGTTGAACAGGGGCTGAAAAATTGGGCCTTTGGTGGTGGTGGTGGTGGTGTTGACACAACACTGTAAGGCCTCACAGTTACTCTTGGTGGGTGCAGGAATGGGCCCTGCTGTGAATTATTAGATCAAGAATTGTAATTACATGCCCCTGTTAAACAGGGGCTGAAAAATTGGGCCTTAGGCACTGGTGCCACAACACTGCAACCCCTCACAGATACTGTACTTGGAGCACAGCAATGAGCCCTTTTGCAAAGTATTGCATCAAAAATTGTAATTACACGCCCCTGTTAAACAGGGGCTGAAAAATTGGGCCTTAGCCACTGGTGCTGGTGCCACGACACTGCAACCTCTCCCAGATACTCTAGTTGGAGTGCAGGAATGAGCCCTGCTGCAAAGCATTGCATAAAAAATTGTAATAACACGCCCCTGTTAAACAGGGGCTGAAAAAATGGGCCTTAGCCACTGGTGCTGGTGCCACAACACTGCAACCTCTCCCAGATACTCTAGTTGGAGTGCAGGAATGAGCCATGCTGCAAAGCATTGCATAGAAAATTGTAATTACATGCCCCTGTTAAACAGGGGCTGAAAAATTAGGCCTTAGCCACTGGTGGCGGCACCTAGAAACAAAAATGTTCTTCCAAGCTATCATCATCAATCAGGTCATTGAGGAGGAGGAGGATAGTCAGTCAACATAACAGGACAGTCTCTCAGCATCAGCATCAGTCTTGAAGGGATGTGACATTTGAAAATAAATTAGTCTGTTATATCAGCTTCAGGTGTTTGGTAGCTGGTGGTGATCCAAGACTGGTTCATCTTTATGAAGGTCAGTCGATCAACAGAGTCGGTGGACAGGCGCACCCTGTGATCTGTGACAAATCCTCCAGCAGCACTGAATGTGCGTTCTGAAAGAACGCTGGATGCAGGACAGGCCAGTAGCTCAATTGCATACTGTGCAAGCTCTGGCCAGTGATCCATCCTCAAGACCCAGTAAGCCAGAGGATTTTCGGTGGGGAAGGTGTCCAAGTCTGACCTTGCCCCTAGGTATTCCTGCACCATGTATATCAGAGGCTGGTGATGGTTGCTGGAACCGATCATACCTTGGGGCTGCGGACTAAAGAATTGTCTGAACGCATCGGTCAGACGGCCACCTTCCCCACCACTCCTTCTTTGACTGACCGAAGCCTCAGCAACTCGTTGTCCAGGACCAGGAGTTTGTAACCTCCCAGTCTCTGGGAACGCATTGCACAGACCTTTCTGCAAGGCCACCCGGAGTTGTCTCATCCTCTGCTCCCTCTGCGACGGTAAGATAAGGTCCGCAACCTTACCCTTGTGCCGTGGATCAAAGAGAGTGGCCAGCCAGTAATGGTCCCTCTCCTTGATCCGAAGAATACGAGGATCCTTCCGCAGACTTTGCAGGATCAGGGAGGCCATGCAGCATAGGTTAGCTGAGGCATTCGGTCCGGAGTCCTCTGGGTCACTAAGGACGACATGATCCGCAGCCACCTCCTCTCAGCCACGTACAAGTCCACTGGTTTCTTGGGACTGTAAATCATCCCTAAAAGACTGCTGCTGATGATGCTGAGTGCCAGGCTCCACCTCCATGCTGACACAATCCTCCTCCTCCTCCTCTTCTTCCTGTGTGATAGGTGTGACAGAAGGAACACTGTCTGGGTAAAGGGGGCCTTGAGAGGCAAGGAAGTCCTCCTCTTCCTGCCTCTGTTCTGCCTCAAGTGCCCTGTCCATTATTCCACGCAGCGTATGTTCCAACAGGTGGACAAGAGGTACAGTGTCACTGATGCATGCACTGTCACTGCTCACCATCCTCGTGGCCTCCTCAAATGGTGCCAGGAGAGTGCATGCATCCCTGATCATGCCCCACTGGCGTGGTGAAAAAACCCGAGCTCCCCTGACCCTGTCCTGGTGCCGTAGTCGCACAGGTACTCATTGATGGCCCTCTGCTGCGTGTGCAGCCGCTGCAGCATGGCCAACGTTGAGTTCCACCTGGTGGGCATGTCACATATAAGGCGGTTCTTGGGCAGGTTCAACTCCTTTTGCAGCTCAGCCAGGCGAGCACTGGCATTATAAGATCTGCGGAAATGCACACAGACTTTCCTGGCCTGCCTCAGGACATCCTGTAAGCCCGGGTCCCTGCCCAAGAACCGCTGCACCACCAGGTTAAGGATGTGAGCCACACAGGGCACATGGGTCAGTTGTCCCTGTCGGAGAGCGGAGAGGAGCTTGGTGCCATTGTCGCAAACTACCATTCCTGGCTTAAGCTGGCGTGGCGTCAACCACCTCTCGGCCTGCCCCTGCAGAGCAGACAGAACCTCTGCCCCAGTGTGGCTCCTGTCCCCCAAACACACCAGCGCAAGCACGGCATGGCATCTTTTTGCCTGCGTACTTGCGTAGCCCCTTGAACGCCTACGGAGCACCGCTGGTTCCGAGGACAAAGCACAGGAAGAGGCCACGGAGGAAGAAGAAGAGGAGGGGGTGGAGGACAGAGGTGTGTCACAACCAGTAGTAGCATTTTGGAGGCGTGGCGGTGGAACAACCTCCAACACTACTGCACCTTGTCCTGCATCCTTCCCAGCTGCCAAAAGAGTGACCTAATGGGCCGTGAAAGAAAGGTAACGTCCCTGTCCATGCCTGCTGGACCATGAGTCAGCAGTAATATGCACCTTACCACTGACCGCCCTGTCCAGCGAGGCCAAGACATTGCCTTCCACATGCCGGTAGAGAGCCGGAATCGCCTTCCGTGAGAAAAAGTGGCGTTTGGGAACCTGCCACTGAGGAACCGCACATTGCACAAACTCACGGAAGGGGACCGAGTCTACCAACTGAAAAGGCAGCAGTTGAAGCGCTAGCAATTTAGCCAAGCTAGCATTCAACCGCTGGGCATGTGGATGGCTGGGAGTGAACTTCTTTCGACGGTCCAGCAGCTGGGGCAGGGAAATTTGCCTGCTAGAATCGGACGTCGGTGTACTGCTAGCAGAGTGCCCGCAAGTACTTGCCTGTGACACACCTAATTCTACACCTTCATTCCTCTCAGAGCAGGTTTCAGAGAGGACTGAAGGTATAGTGGGGTTGGAGATCCCAGCTGATGCGGTGCAAGAAGAGGTCAGCTTTGTTCTTTGGTGTGGGTCTTTAAGGTAGGCTTGCCAACGAGCTGCATGGCAGGTCAACATATGTCTGGTCAAGCATGTGGTGCCCAAGCGGGTGATGTTTTGGCCACGCGATATACGCTTGAGACATATGTTGCAAACAGCAGCTGTGCGATCTGATGCACTCGACTCAAAAAAGGCCCACACCAAAGAACTTTTTGAATAATGGGCAGAGGCAGCGCCCTGCACAGGCGGAGCTCTGCGGTGTGATTCCGTCGGTGTGCTGCCCTTACGCTGGCCCCCCGAGGGCATCCTGCCTCATTGGAGATGTGCCTCCTCCTCATCCTCCTCCTCTTCCTCCTCCTCTCTCCTATTAGGCACCCACGTGGAGTCAGTGACCTCATCATCCCCTCCCTCCTCATCACTGGAGCCAATCTGGCAGTATGCTGCAGCTGCTGGAACATGACTGCCAGATTGGTGTCCTTCTTGAGCATCCCCTCTCTCTGCTCTCACGCTACTGCCTTCCTCTAGCTGGGTATCATCATCAGACCCTTCGAAACGCTGGGCATCCTCCTGGAGCATGTACCCAACACTGTGCTCAAACAGTTCGGGGGACTCCTCAGGAGGACATGGTTGGTCTAGGAAAGGAGTGACTGATGATGACATTGATACCAGGGAAGAGGACGCTTTGGCAGCTGCTTTGCCAGTACCCTGAGCCTGGGTGAGAGAGGATGAGGAGGATGAGGAGGGCTTGGTCATCCACTCTACCAAGTCTTCGGCATGATGCGGCTCAACATGTCCAGCTGCCGAAAAGAAGGACAAGCGTGTCCCATGGCCACGTGCTGATGGCGATGCACCGCGTCCACGACCAGCACTGTTGTCTCTAGACACAGAGCCTGCTTGCCCTCTTTTATTGGCTCCTGGCTGTCTGCCTCTCCTTGTTTGCCTTCCAGACATTCTAATTGCCTGCAGGGAAATGGGAAAACCAGCAATACAGGCTAAGTTCAGGTGTAATATGGTCAGGAGGCACACTCCGCCCGCTGTAAGTGCCGCAAAATCCTGTTGGTGTAACACACCAGGAAAAAGCAGCAATACAGGCTAAGTTCAGGTGTAATATGGTCAGGAGGCACACTCCGCCCGCTGTAAGTGCCGCAAAATCCTGTTGGTGTAACACACCAGGAAAAAGCAGCAATACAGGCTAAGTTCAGGTGTAATATGGTCAGGAGGCACACTCCGCCCGCTGTAAGTGCCGCAAAATCCTGTTAGTGTAACACACCAGGAAAAAGCAGCAATACAGGCTAAGTTCAGGTGTAATATGGTCAGGAGGCACACTCCGCCCGCTGTAAGTGCCGCAAAATCCTGTTGGTGTAACACACCAGGAAAAAGCAGCAATACAGGCTAAGTTCAGGTGTAATATGGTCAGGAGGCACACTCCGCCTGCTGTAAGTGCCGCAAAATCCTGTTGGTGTAACACACCAGGAAAAAGCAGCAATACAGGCTAAGTTCAGGTGTAATATAGTCAGGAGGCACACTCCGCCCGCTGTAAGTGCCGCAAAATCCTGTTGGTGTAACACACCAGGAAAAAGCAGCAATACAGGCTAAGTTCATGTGTAATATGGTCAGGAGGCACACTCCGCCCGCTGTAAGTGCCGCAAAATCCTGTTGGTGTAACACACCAGGAAAAAGCAGCAATGCAGGCTAAGTTCAGATGTAATATGGTCAGGAGGCACACTCCGCCCGCTGTAAGTGCCGCAAAATCCTGTTGGTGTAACACACCAGGAAAAAGCAGCAATACAGGCTAAGTTCAGGTGTAATATGGTCAGGAGGCACACTCCGCCCGCTGTAAGTGCCGCAAAATCCTGTTGGTGTAACACACCAGGAAAAAGCAGCAATACAGGCTAAGTTCAGGTGTAATATTGTCAGGAGGCACACTCCGCCCGCTGTAAGTGTCGCAAAATCTTGTTGGTTTAACACACCAGGAAAAAGCAGCAATACGGGCTAACTTCAGGTGTATAATGTGCAGGAGGCTTAGCAACAATGACACTGACACTGTCCCCTGCCTATCCTTCTCTCTCCCTGCACACAAGGTTTATCAAAGTATATGACACTGACACTCTCCCTGCCTATCCTTCTCTCTCCCTGCACACAAGGTTTAGCAAAGAATATGACACTGACACTGTCCCCTGCCTATCCTTCTCTTTCCCTGCACACAAGGTTTATCAAAGTATATGACACTGACACTCTCCCTGCCTATCCTTCTCTCTCCCTACACAAAAGGTTTAGCAAAGAATATGACACTGACACTCTCCCTGCCTATCCTTCTCTGTCCCTACACACAAGGTTTAGCAAAGAATGGATTTGACACTGTCCCTGCCTATCCTTCACTTTCCCTGCTCCGGAACACACTACACAAGGCCGCCGCGCTGGCGGCCTTTTATAGTGTGGGGCGTGTACTAAACCCCCTCAGCTATAATTGGCCACAGGCATCCTGCCTGTGGCCAATCATTACTCTCCTCACTGCCGGCGCTGTGATTGGCCAAGCATGCAGGGTCACAGTGCATGCAGGGTCACAGTGCATGCTTGGTCAATCACAGCGCCGGGATTACACTGCGATGGCGCAGTGTATTGTGAGCCGTTCGCGTCACTCAAATTTGGAGCGAACGCCCCAAATCGTTCGTTGTTCGCCGAACGCTGCGAACAGCCGATGTTCGAGTCGAACCTATGTTCCGAGCTCATCCCTACCCAAGATGTATAGGTTCTGCCTGGAAGATGGCTCTATTTGCAGACGTCATGCGGACCAACTGCATCCTCGTTCTCAACTGTCCGAATCCCTGATGCCGGCTGAACCACCAGTATCTCAAGGATCTGCTCCCAGCGGATCAGGATGCACGGGGACTGATGATTGGGGGGACTCTGAACTTTTGAACTCAGCTCCAACAGAGCCCTCCAGCCCTGGTCCAGAGGTCTGTTCACCCACTGAGCTGGTGGATCCCTTCTTTGCCGCGCCGGTGCCCATTCCAGCCAGCCCTGTTTCCTCCGGTCCCCAGTCGCTAGATGCCCACCCTCAACGACACTGTCACCCTTCTGACCGGTTATAGCTTCAAGACCGGTTACGAGACTTTCGACGGGGCCGCCGAAAGTAATCCGCTGACATTTTATCCCCGCAACTGTCCCTGGAAGCTTGGTCTCACATCTGGATGCGGGAAAAGTCCTGTGCATCTCCTGTGTTTTGAGGACTGTTATTGGACAGTTATTAGTTAATGTTTTGTGCCTTTTCTCATTTTGTTGTAATTATTATTATTATTTTTTTTTAGGGATAGATGGAAGGTGTTATACCTGAAGGGTTCCACATGTATTGTCACTTTAAGGCTGGGTCCACCCAGGAGTGATGACAAGTGTCAAGGGACATAGTAGCCATCTTAGTACTCATGTAAGGAAGCATAAGAAGATATTCCTGTCCTGAGATGTATGTTGCAGTGTACAGTGACCTGAAATAAACATCCATTGTTCCAGACCACGAGGCTATAACACACAGCCCCATTTATACGGCTCTTGAATTAATAAATGAACAGTCCCTCCCAATGGAGTAAAATTGGTACATATGTTTTCATAATATGTGGCACAGGATGCCCTTGGAAGATGCATTTCTGTATAGAGTAGACCACCTGATTTGTGATTGTATGACTGCCTAAATTGAACCTAAATATGGTCAAATCAGGCACAGAAAGGTACCCAAGCTGGAACTCTGCAATATCTACCTCCTCAAACCAAGAAAATCTTTGTGGGTCAGAGATAGGTGGCATTAGTGCTTATAAATAAAGTTTGTGTCTATCATGTCATTAAGATTTTAAACCAAATGCACACAACATACAGGAAAAAAGCAGACATCGAAAACATACTTCAGTTATGCTGGTTGTCAGTTGTATTTCCACAACTCCATTCACAGCACAAACGCTAATCCTTTTTTGTTTTTTTGATTTTGCGTTTGCCTTTGGTGCCCTCTAATGGAGAACATTCAGTATGACCATGAAAGGAATCATTTTTCCACTACTATTGGAAGCAATGCTGCTCTCTAATATTATAATTTAATTATTATCAGTAATATAATGACTTTGAAATATATAATTTACATACATTAACATGAGTCCAAACAATACAATAACATGATTATTCTGCTTTCTAAAAGCTCACAGCTCCACTAAAGTATCATCAGTTGATCACAATACAGTCACCATTCCAAAGGATTATATTAAGATAATGAGATACATGGAAACATGGGCACATACAGAATGTACATAAATGAACACACATAAGTAAACATTAATCACTGATTTGTAGAGATGTTTTATGACTAGAATTTCTAAGGTTCTTACCATCAAGATTATCCTCATCCACACACCATTAAATGGCAAGGTGCATAGGCTACTTACCTGTGCAGAGATCAGCTCTGTCCTCACCTGGGATGGTTCTTCGCTGGTCCTTGGGTGCCCATAGTAGGCATGTTTACTCTGGGAAGCTGGCTGTGATTCTTTGCAGGTTCACAGCCGGCTTCCTTCTCCGCATTAGCAAGTCGCGCTGCACTTTGTGAATGGTCCCATGTAAGTCAAGATCTGAACAACAAAACTTTTGTAGAAAATATGTATTAGGGAATTTACAAATAATAAATAATCAGTACTAAGGCAGTAAGAGAAATAAGATTGCTGAAATAAGTTACAACTTTTGTCAGATTTTATTTGCTGTGATCATAGTTCATAGTTAAAGCGGAGTTCCACCCAAATATGGAACTTCCTCTTTTCGGAACCCTCCCCCCCCTCCGGTGTCACATTTGGCACCTTTCAGGGGGAAGGGGGGAGCAGATACCTGTTGGTATTTGCTCCCACTTCCGGGCATAGATAGCTGCATTATCTGCGGGTATCTACGCCACTCTCACCTCCCCCCCCCCGCTGCCTTCTGGGAGACACACAGGTCCCAGAAGACAGTAGGGACCATTTGGATCGTGCAGCGCAAGTCTCGCATGCGCAGTAGGGAACCAGGAAGTGAAGCCGCGAGGCTTCACTTCCTGATCCCCTTACCAAAGATGGCGGCGGCAGCACCCGAGAGCCGAGCGATAGATTGGCTTCGGGTGCCGACATTGCGGTCACCCTGGACAGGTAAGTGTCCTTCTTTTAAAAGTCAGCAGCTGCAGTATTTGTAGCTGCTGACTTTTGGACACGGAGTACTGTGGACACGGAGTACTCCAGTTGACTCCCTTTCTCCTAAGCCCTTGCAGTGGAAACAAATAACAATAAAACACAACAGATGTTCTAACCTTTCCATATTCTTTTCAAGACAAAAAAAAGTTTTTGTTGGGATTGGCCTTGGACAATATACTTTAAAAACAAACCTTTTTAGTAAGCCCCACATACTGCTTAAGTAATAGGCCAATTACAAATGAGAGAATGCCATAGCTGGAATGCAAACAGAATTCCGTGAAGATTATTTATTCAAATAACAATTACAATCCCATAAATATATATATTTTATATCTCTATCATGACTGTGATAGGCTGGCCATACAATACAATTTTCTTGTACAATTTTCCTTTAGATTTACCACAATTTGTAAGCAATCAAGCAGGTCCTTGTACTACATAGTTGAAGGTAAGTCTAAAGGAAATTGAATAAGAAAATTGTATAATGTATGGGCAGCTTAACTCTTCAAAGCTCAAATATGATCTGCTGCCCTGTACTGTCTGTATTTTTAAATAACCGTGACTTTAATATGACAAAGGATAGATTGAGAGAGAAAGAGAGAGAGAGAAGACCTGCCCACATGCCCTGCTGATCTTCCGCAAAAGATCTGGACACTGCGTTGGAGATTTCTTCCCACCCAAACCACTTCAAAGTCTTTAAGCTCCAGACCCTTGTCCAGGAACTACAAAACCTGGTGAAAGATACTGAGCCCTTTAAAGCAGAGTTCCAGGAAAAAATTGAACTCCGTTTGAAACAAAAGAACACCCAGCCCCCCCGCCATTTTTGGATATATATTCTTTTTCATACCTTTTTGGTATGTTTTCTTTGGGACTTCCATCCCACGTTGCTGGAGCGAGGCATGTCACTTCTGTGTTGTTTTTGTGCCTTCCTCCTTCCTCCACCCATTGCTTGAAGGCTTCACTACCGGTTTCCCTTACTTGGACTGATCGGCTTGGGGTGCTGCAATCGTGAGCTCCCTGGACAGGGAAGTCTCCTTATTATAATAAAAGTCAGCATCTACAGTATTTGTAGCTGCTGACTTTAATCCCCCCCCCCCCCCAGGCTGGAACTCCGCTTTAAACTGTATTCTTGAGAAACTTGTGTTGCTTTCTCCTTTTTACAATGCAAGGAATTCACAGTATATATTTAACCATTGGTGACAGATGTATATCTGTTCCTTTGTTAGTATTTCACATGCACTATGCCAGATAGTTCAGTCTGTGATCTGGTGTGTGTGTAATGTTAGTAGGTGAATGTTTATCTCATTAGAGTTTATATATTTTATTGGAGCTCTATAGCTATTTTTAGCTCTAGGGCTCAATACCCAGCATAGGCTCAAGCAAGGTTGGGCATCTGAAGTCCACTTATGGTAGTTAGCGGTCCAGTTGCATGACAGATTAGATACTACTAGGGTACGGTGACCAGACATCCTCAGTTTTGTCCCGGGATTGCAGGGGCAGGGCTAATCCTGGGTGACTGCTGAGGCGGGGGAGGGGCAGTCCGCAAAGATGGGCACTGTTGAGGCTGCATTGCTGGGCATTGGTGAGGCTGCATTGCTGGGCACTGGTCAAGCTGCATTGCTGGGCACTGGTGAGGCTGCATTGCTGGGCACTGGTCAGACTGCATTCTGGGCAATGGTCAGGCTGCATAGATGGGCACTGGTCAGGCTGCATTGATGGGCACTGGTGAAGCTGCATAGATGGGCACTGGTGAGGCTACATTGCTGGGCACTGGTGAGGCTGCATTGCTGGGCACTGGTAAGGCTACATTACTGGGCATTGGTCAGAATGCATTGCTGGGCACTGGTGAGGCTGCATAGATGGGCACTGGTGAGGCTGCATAGATGGGCACTGGTGAGGCTGCATGGATGGGCACTGGTGAGGATGCATTGCAGGGCACTGGTGACGCTGCATAGATGGGCACAGGTGAGGCTGCATTGCTGGGCGCTGGTGAGGCTGCATTGCTGGGCACTGGTAAGGCTACATTACTGGGCATTGGTCAGACTGCATTGCTGGGCACTGGTGAGGCTGCATAGATGGGCACTGGTGAGGCTGCATAGATGGGCACTGGTGAGGATGCATTGCAGGGCACTGGTGAGGCTGCATAGATGGGCACTGGTGAGGCTGCATTGCTGGGCACTGGTGAGGCTGCATTGCTGAGCATTGGTGAGGCTGCATTTCTGGGCACTGGTGAGGCTGCATAGATAGGAACAGGTTAGGCTGCATAGATGGACACTGGCGAGGCTGCATTGCTGGGCACTGGTGAGGCTGCATAGATGTGCACTGGTGAGGCTGCGTAGATGTTCACTGGTGAGGCTGCATTAATAGACACAGGTGAGACTGCATTGGATGGGCACTGGTGATTCGGCATAGATAGGTATTGGTGAGGCTGTATTGCTGGGCACTGGTGAGCCTGCATTTCTGGGCACTGGTCAGGCTGCATTGCTGGGCACTTGTGAGGCTGCATAGATGGGCACTGGTGAGGCTACATAGATGGGCACTGGTGAGGCTGCATTGCTGGGCACTGGTGAGGCTGGATAGATGGGCACAGATGAGCCCTGCATTCTTTATGTAGCACACTGCTGAGCCCTGCATTCTTTATGTATCACACTCCTGAGCCCTGCATTATTTTATTTTTTTCTATCTTATCATCATAACATTTGGTAGTCATATCTCAAAAAATTCTAAGAAGTATCTTTTTTTTTTATCTCATTGACAAAATGTGAGAAATAACGTATATATCAAACAATCATTCCATAAACACGTACCACATACACTGCATACATAATTTGAAGAACATTTTATATAGTTTACCATTTGCCAATAAAAAAAATATGTCCCCGGATCATTTTAAAAATCTGGTCACCTTATACTAGGGACTAAGCACAGAGTAGATAGGCTGACTCTGAGTTCCAGTGCCACACCATGGTTTCAGCTGGTGAAAAGCTATGGCCCAGGCTGGTTGGACAGTTGTTAGATCGCTACAGATCTTGGCTTCAGGTCTCTGACACCACAACGAATGCTGCATCGTGATAATTCTCAGGGCCCCTACAATTGAACTTTGCTGCAACATTCTTCCGGAGGTATCTTTAATAATAATTATACTGTATATACCTGGGTATATGTGCACAATTTCACCAAGACTCTCTTTTCTGATAATACCCGATTGTAAGTATGTATGGATGTATATATTATTAATCTTTTCTTATGTAAGGTTTGTATTATTTTTATACTGATGTGCATCTTTATACTTATGGCTAATGTTATATGCTGGTCGCAGTAGTTCCTCTGCTCCTAATTACTTTTATTAGATTACTGGTTAATTTCCCAGGAAGGGAATCCCCTCTGTTCACAGAAGCCCTGTCCTGGGTGGAGGCTTTGCCAACCTTATTATCAAACTCTCTCTTCCACTTAGCGAAGGTTCCAGTTCTCTTGTTTACCCACAGGATTAGCACAACATTCTGTTTAGGGAGGGCCATTTCTCATAACCACCCTCTAAAAGAGGGCTACACTTATATATCCATTGCAACAACTCAAAATTGGAAACTAAGTGAAAATACAGTGGAACCTTTAATTACGAGCATAATCCGTTCCAGGAGAATGCTCATAATCCAAAGTACTCGCATATCAAAGCGAGTTTCCCCATTGAAGTCAATGGAAACGAAAATAATTTGTTCTGCATTGACTTCAATGGCATGCAATATCGCATTCGCGGCTAGAGGCCGGGGGGAGTGCCTGGAGAGCCTCAGAAACGGTCGAAAAGGCCCGAGGACACTTCGGCTGACCATGGCAAACCTCGGAAAGACTTTGGTCCCGAGATTTCCCAAGGTCAGCTAAGATGTTCTCGGGCCTTTTCATGCATTTCTGAACGGCGCCGATCGGCGGCGTTCGGCTCTGCTCGGCTCCGGCGCCCCCCCACCTCAGGCCCCATTAGCTTGAATTCTGCTCGTTTTGCGAGACAACACTCGCAAACTGAGTCAGAATTCTTTTAACCCTCTTGTTCTGGGCAGACGTCATATGACGTTGCGCCTTCCCAAGCCACTAGGGGCTGCGCGCCCGCCGCGTCACTGGGGACCCGATACGCATGCCCGGCAGCTGCGATGGCCGCCGGGCACCTGCGATTGCCCAGTAACTGAGCAGGACCATGGATCTGTGTGTGTAAACACACAGATCCACATCCTGTCAGGGAGAGGAGACCGATGGTGTGTCCCCTGTACATAGGGACAACCATCTGTCACCTCCCCCAGTCAGTCCCCTCCCCCCTCAGTAAGAATCACTCCCTAGGGAACACATTTAACCCCTTTATCGCCCCCTAGTGTTAACCCCTTCCCTGACAGTCATATTTATACAGTAATCAATGCATTTTTATAGCAGGGATCGCTGTATAAATGTGAATGGTCCCAAAAAGTTGTCAAAAGTATCTGATGTGTCCGCCGCAATATCGCAGTCATGATAAAAATCGCTGATCGCCGCCATTACTAGTAAAAAAAATAATAATAAAAATGCTATAAATCTATCCCCTATTTGTAGCTGCTATAACTTTTGCGCAAACCAATCAATATACGCTTATTGCAATTTTTTTTACAAAAAATATGTAGAAGAATACGTATCGGCCTAAACTGAGGAAAAAATGTGTTTAAAAAAAAATAAAAATGGATATTTATTATAGTGTAGCGATACCTCCAACTAAGAAGGCCGCAGATTTAGTTTGGGCCCTGAAGACAGCTCCGCCAACCCCCGGCAATATGCTCTACCCCCTACTGGCACAGCTAGTACTGACAGTAAATTGTATATCTTATACTGTATGAATAACTGAGCATTGAGACAATATTAAATTGAAATAAATGTAAGATTTTACTTAAGCTCTTGGTAAGGAAAAGGGTAACATCAATAACAGTTTACAGAATAACCATTTGTAATGCAGAGCCCAGCCACACTAACACACTATAGGGTTAACACATAACAAGTGCGCCATGCGGGCCACTGTTAGCTAAGTGCCCTGTGGCGCAGTAACCAAAACACCTTAGAAACCCCCACCGGGCCTGGTTCTGATATCTACAACTTAGTCCTTTTTCTTCACCGGCAGATCTTTAACGGTGGTGCACATTAACAGAGTACAAACTTTGTAATCCAATAGGGTAGGTAAAGATGGGGTAGAAACTCGGCTATACGAACAGTAGGTTCAGCTCCGACAAGGGCCTTCAGTAAGAATACCAAGAATACCTCGTAGGCCACGGCAGTCTATAGGCCTATATGCAATAACAGTACATCAGTTGGGCATATGCCCTCTCACCCGTCCGGACTACGGTTCCAGTCTGGGAACTTCCACCAACTGTGTCTCACACACACTCAGTCTCTTCAGCGATCGGGTCCCCGATCCAACAAGGCTGTAGTCGAGCGAAGTCAGATGCCACCCAGGCTCGCAGAGGGGTGGAAGGCTCTTTGGTGCTGCGCAAGGTCTCAGGCTTCAGGCCTTGCACTCCGACACATCCGCACAGGAGGATCAGTCTCTGAAGTCTCGTGTCCCAAAGAGGCCGAGCCCAGCCTCGCCTCCTCCTCTTATAGCCCCTCCCATGAGTCTCTGCGGTGGAAACATTGCCGAACAGGGTTCTGGGTAATGTAGTCTTTCTGCATTAAAGGGGAACACCCCGCTACACACTCCCCCCACTTAAACTCTTTGGTCCCCAAAGATAAACCTTAACAAAGACTTTGTACAACTCTAGACAATTCTACAAACGATGTTGGCATAGGGAATTCCCACCAAAACTGAGGGGGTAGAATTCCCTTGCCCACAGGTCACATTATCATGGGTGGCCTGCCTAGCTGTGCCAGAGAGTGAGCTGGGGTTGCCCTCCACTAAATGGACAGTGGAGGGATCCGGATTTTCAGCATTCCTCCTAGCGGTAACTACAGAATCCTCTGAGCTATTCCCCATTTGTGGGTAGGTCAGCTTCTTAGGAGGCCGGATGACTCTTCGAGCCCTTTGCTCTCTTGGGATTTCTGGCTCTGGTGCCACAGACTCCTCTTCCTCTGAGCAACCATCATGGGCATCTTCCCAGTAATCTACTGAAGGACTAGAGGGGATGAACTCTGTGGCTTCTGGGTTCAGTGTTTCATCTGTGGTGTCTTCAGTGGTTGGAAGGTCTATGGTAGAAGTTCCTGGAGTTGGGGAAGGCCACAGCCAATCAAGTTCTCCCTCCTCATTCCCACTAAGTTGAGAGGCCTCTCCATCTTCAGCTCGGGAGGCCTGCGACCGAGTGTTCGGCCTAGGAGTATCCAGTATAGAAGCCGGTTCAGGGGAGTCTCCCACGGGAGGTATTCTAACTGCCTCAGCAAGTGGGAGCAGGTGGTTTCGATGCCACGTCTTCAGGGGGCCCACCTTTCCTTCCGGCTTCAACTTGTAGACAGGCAGGCCCAGCAACTTCCTACAGATGACATAAGGTTCAGATCTCCATCTATCTGCAAGTTTGTGCTTCCCAGGGACCCCCAGATTGCGTAACAGTACTCGATCCCCGGGCTGTAGGTCTTGTACCCGGACCTTCAAGTCGAAGTTTCTTTTGTTTCGAGCTCCCCTTTGATCTGAGGCCGCTTGAGCTTGTTCATAGGCTACTTTCAGGCTGTGTCTGAGCCTGTCCACGTATCCTTTGTGGGATGTGGCTGAGGAATGGTTCAGAGAGGTGCCAAAGGCCAAGTCCACAGGTAGTCTCGCTTCTCTCCCAAACATGAGTCGATATGGGGAGTAGCCTGTAGCATCACTGATGGTGCAGTTGTAAGCATGTACTAGGGCTGCTATGTGTTTGCTCCAATGTTGCTTTTTCTCACTCTCCAGAGTCCCCAACATGTTGAGCAAGGTTCGGTTAAACATTTCCGGCTGAGCATCTCCTTGTGGGTGGTAAGGTGTAGTTCGAGTCTTCTTGATTCCCAACGAATCCAGGAGTTTCCGGATCAGTTTACTCTCAAAGTCCCTTCCTTGATCTGAATGAAGTCGCTGTGGCAGCCCATAATGGACAAAGTACTTCTCCATAAGTACCTTGGCTATGGTGGAGGCCTTCTGATCTTTGGTTGGGAAAGCTTGGGCATACCAGGTGAAATGGTCGGTTATCACCAGAACATTTCCTAGTCCACTCAGGTCAGGTTCAAGGCAGAGAAAGTCAATGCATACAAGATCCATTGCGCCTTGACTTTGTAGATGGCCCATTGTGGCAGCTTGATGGGGTAAAGTCTTCCTCTGGATGCATCGTGCACATGAGTGGCAGTACTCTTCTACCTCTGCCCTCATGCAGGGCCAATAGAACCAACTTCTGACAAGTTGAAAGGTCCTTTCAGCCCCTAGATGGCCATGATTGTCATGCAGGGCAATCAGAACAGTCTCTCGATGTTTCTCTGGGAGGAACAGTTGCCACTTATCTTCTGAGTCATCAGAGGGGCCCGTTCGGTAGACCACTCCCTGATGTACCTGCAACCTCTCCCATTCTTTCCTCAATAGGCGAGCTTCCTTTGAGGGATGACGCAGGAGTTTGTTTGGATCCTGATTCTCCAGGGCCTCCAGGACCAATCTCCCCATGGGGTCTTCCAATTGGTCACACCTCAACTCCTTCTTGGACAATCTCGGCAGGTTGTCTTCATCCAATTGAGTCACTCCACAGTAGTGTTTTGGGACTCCCACCATGGTAACTCCTATTTCTTCTGCTCTGGAGCCTCCTCTGGCCTGGAATTCAGCTCCTTGACAAAGGGCCGCACCCCGTCCGGTGCCACTTGGGTCCAATCTTCTACATCACTGGTGGGGGCATGAGATCTCCTGGACAGAGCGTCTGCGTCTCTATTCCCAGCCCCTGGCCTATACTTTAGGCTGAAGTTGAATCCAGACAGTGTGGCCAGCCACCTGTGTCCAGTGGCGTCCAGCTTGGCCGTGGTGAAAAGGTAGGTAAGGGGGTTGTTGTCGGTCTTCACAGTGAACTCCGCCCCATACAGGTAGTCTTTGAGCTTGTCTACTACCGCCCACTTAAGGGCCAGGAACTCCAGCTTGTGAGTGGGGTAGTTCTTCTCAGAGGGGGTCAGCCTCCTGCTCACATAGGCAACAGGCCGTTGTTGCCCTTCGTGTTCTTGATAAAGTACTCCTCCCAGACCGTCATGACTAGCATCTACGTGTAGTTCATAGGGTTTGGTTGGGTCTGCGTAGGCCAAGACTGGAGCAGTGGTCAGGCTCTTCTTCAAGGCCTGGAAGGCCTCTTCACACTTCTGATTCCACTGATCTCTGATGGACTCTCCCGGCTTCCTGGGCCCTGAGTCATCCTATTCTCCCTCAGTCTTGAGCAGTTCATTCAATGGTCTAGCAATTTGGGCGAATCCCTCCACAAACCTCCTATAGTAGGAGCAGAAACCCAAGAAGGATCTGAGTTCTGTTACTGTGGTGGGCCGTGGCCAGGAGGTAACTGCCTCCAATTTCTCGGGGTCTGTGGCCACCCCTTCTTCGGACACTATGTGCCCCAGATAGTTCACAGAAGACTGGTAGAACCGACACTTTTCAGGCGAAAGTTTGAGTCCCTCCTCACTGAGTCTCCTCAAGACTTTTTCCAGCCTCTCCTCATGTTCCTCCAGGGTTCTTCCAAAGACTATGACATCGTCCAGGTATACAAGGACTTCAATAAGGTTCATGTCTCCTACAGTCTTCTCCATGAGACGCTGGAAAGTAGCTGGGGCTCCAGACAGACCTTGGGGCATCCGGTCGAATTCAAAGAACCCCACTGGGGTTATGAAAGCTGTCTTCTCCTTGTCTTCTGGGTGCATAGGGATCTGATAGTACCCGCTTTTGAGATCCATAACGCTGAACCACTTGGCTCCAGACAAGCTCTGTAGGGCATCCTCTATCCTTGGAGTGGTATACTGGTCGGGTATGGTTCTCCTGTTGAGAGTCCTGTAGTCGATACAGAGCCTCAATGACCCATTCTTCTTCCTGACCACCACTATCGGGGATGCATAGGGGCTTCTAGATTCCCGTATCACTCCAGTCCTCTTGAGTTCTGAGAGTTGTTCCCTTAGATCCTCCAGATCTGCTAGGGGGGCCCGCCTGACTCTCTCTCTGAAGGGCTTATCTTCCTAGAGGCGGATCCGATGGGTGGCACTCCTTGCACACCCCACATCGAACTCATCTTTAGAGAAGATCTTCTCCCATCTGTTCAGCTGGGCCTTGGCTCTCTCTTTCCAAGCCCTGGGCAGATTCGGGTTTTCCATGGATATCTTCTCCCAAGCATCTTCTCCTTCGCCCACCTCTGACAGGTTGACAGGGGCAGCAGGGCTCACCTGGCCTAGCAGCATCCTGGCTGGGACCTCCATGGGGCCATCCGTATTGTTCCTAACACTCACTGGGACTCTACAATGGGCCTTCTTTAGGGCCTTCAGCGGAATCACTTCTGGTATCACTTCCAGACCGTGGGACCCTTCTCTTGGATCAGATTCCAACATGACAAAGGGTCCAGGCTGCTCCCAAGTAAGCTTCACAGTGCCTCTGAGACAGGTTACTTCGCCGGGCTGCAGCACTATCCCTCCTCTTCCAAGTCTCCACACCTTCCCTATCCCCTCTCCTGGGATCTTCTGCTCTAAGACCAGCCTTTGGCAAGCTGTCTTCAGCATGGGGTGGATCTTGGTGACCGCTGCCCCTTTCTCTTTCACTAGAGGGGTCAGAAGTCTTCGGACCAGGTCCGTGTTTGTCCCTATTATCAGGGAACTCTTGTTGGCTCCTGGTGGCCGAGGGCACACAACTGCCAGGGTGTCAAACACTTCGGCTTTTCCAGCCACAGATGGGTCAAAGGTCCTCCTGACAGGCAGATAGCCATCGTAGGGGAAGTTCTGGGTTCCAATCCCACATATCTCTAGTCCCTCTATTTTCCGGATGGGTAGGTGACTCAAGTGCTTATCGTAAAAGTCTCTGTATAGCAGGGTTACTTGCGCCCCAGTATCCAAGATTGCTCTGGTGTAGACTCCCTCCACTTGAATGGACACTATAGGAGATGGGCCTACCAGCTTCTCCGGATAAGGCCCGGCAGGGGTCGCTTTCTTCAGACTTTTTCTCTTTGAACCTCCTCTCGTCCAATCCCCTTTGGACTTCAGTCTTTCTTGAGTCTGGTATGCATTGACTTCCCTCCCTTTACTGGGTGTAGGGACCCGCTGAGGGATACTATTGTTTTTCTTAGGTGTGCACCCCCTCTGGGGAGTGCTGTGCCTCTTCTGAGGGGTCTTACCCCCTTTCTCTGGGGTGTATCTCTGTTGAGGAATGTTGTGTTTCCCCCGAGGCGTTTTGTCTCCTGTTGTTTTCTGCTTTGCTTTCAGCTTGGAGCTCACTGAAGGTGATGGGCACCCGGTTGACTCCTTCACCGGGGCCCTCTGAAGTTTCCCGCCGGCTTGCAGTTGTCTATTTTCTTCTTCTTGGGACTGGAGCATGTAGCCGCAATATGTCCAATTACTCCACAGTTAAAGCAGACTATATCCCCCCATTCTTGTAAAGATGCGGGTGCTGAGGCAACTGGGAATAATTCCTTCCTTGGTACTTCTCTCTTGGGACCCTCTGTGTCTTTTTCCATCAGAGAGGTCAACATCTCTAACACCTTGGACATTTGAGCTTTCAGGGTGTCTATCTCCGAATCTCTTTCAGGGGTCATTACTGGATTGACTAGCACCCGTGCGGGTACAACATTTTCCTTAATCATCTGCTGGTCCTGTTTTAGTGCCTCCTCATCTCTGATGATTTTTATCAAGTCAGCATAAGTCAGCAACGTTCCTCCTCCTGAGGTTTTCAGGTGCAGCCAGACTGGATCCGAGCGCAGCGCTCCCTTTAAGACTTGCTTCATTCTTGCCGCATCTGTATCTTGGGGCCTCATCCCCTTCTTCAACACAATCTTGCACAACAACCTGTTCAGTCTTCTAACATACTCGGAAAGTTTCTCCTCTGGTTGTTGGAAAGTATGTTCAAATTGGTAGACCATCTCTGTCACCTTCTCCAATTGACCAAACTCTTCTTGCAGCATGGCTAGACAGTCTTGAGCCGTGCAATCTGATTTCCCAAACCGAAAACTTTTCACTGCTTCTGCTGCTGCGCCTTTAAGGCTTTCCATCACTCGTTGCCTCTTCTGCGCTTCAGGCACCTCCCATGCCTCTACTGCCTGCAATGCATGCTCCACCCAGGTGTCAAAGTCTTCTTCCCCTGCGGGGACATTGAGCTTCCCTGAGAATGTCTTCAGTCTCCGGTAGCTAGTCTCTACATGCACCGTGCTTGCCTTCTGACACTTGGTTAGCAGATCCCCTATCGCACCTATCAGTTCTGGTGATATAGCAGTGATAGGTGCAGGCGTCACCGGAGGCGTCGCCCTGCCTCCTTTTTCCGGTGGGGTACGGGCCATAGCCTGCGGTGATCCCGTTGGTGATGGTTCCTTTCTTTCAGTTACTGCGTGCGCCAACCTATAAGTTCTGTTGTCTGGCGTCCGCACACACTTGCGCTTATAGGCCTCTGGCATCCCGTTCCAGTACTCCACTAATGCATACTGATATGAGATGTCTGGGTCTGACTTTATCTCCGTCACCCACGGTGTGTGATTTGGGGACACTGACTTCATCAACTCCTCTACCGTTTCAGTCGACCATGCCTCCCCAGGGAGGCTGATGACTATCGACTGGTTTGGCTCTGCGTTAGAGGCTTTGCACCACTCTTCTACCGCTCGTGGATCCATGGGGTCCATGCCGGCACCTCTGGCGTTCACTTGCTGCATCAGGATCCCGGATGAGAACCCCACGTGTAGCGATACCTCCAACTAAGAAGGCCACAGATTTAGTTTGGGCCCTGAAGACAGCTCCGCCAACCCCCGGCAATATGCTCTACCCCCTACTGGCACAGCTAGTACTGACAGTAAATTGTATATCTTATACTGTATGAATAACTGAGCATTGAGACAATATTAAATTGAAATAAATGTAAGATTTTACTTAAGCTCTTGGTAAGGAAAAGGGTAACATCAATAACAGTTTACAGAATAATCATTTGTAATGCAGAGCCCAGCCACACTAACACACTATAGGGTTAACACATAACAAGTGCGCCACGTGGGCGACCGTTAGCTAAGTGCCCTGTGGCGCAGTAACCAAAACACCTTAGAAACCCCCACCGGGCCTGGTTCTGATATCTACAACTTAGTCCTTTTTCTTCACCGGCAGATCTTTAACGGTGGTGCACATTAACAGAGTACAAACTTTGTAATCCAATAGGGTAGGTAAAGATGGGGTAGAAACTCGGCTATACGAACAGTAGGTTCAGCTCCGACAAGGGCCTTCAGTAAGAATACCAAGAATACCTCGTAGGCCACGGCAGTGTATAGGCCTATATGCAATAACAGTACATCAGTTGGGCATATGCCCTCTCACCCGCCCGGACTACGGTTCCAGTCCGGGAACTTCCACCAACTGTGTCTCACACACACTCAGTCTCTTCAGCGATCGGGTCCCCGATCCAACAAGGCTGTAGTCGAGCGAAGTCAGATCCCACCCAGGCTCGCAGAGGGGTGGAAGGCTCTTTGGTGCTGCGCAAGGTCTCAGGCTTCAGGCCTTGCACTCCGACACATCCGCACAGGAGGATCAGTCTCTGAAGTCTCGTGTCCCAAAGAGGCCGAGCCCAGCCTCGCCTCCTCCTCTTATAGCCCTCCAATGAGTCTCTGCGGTGGAAACATTGCCGAACAGGGTTCTGGGTAATGTAGTCTTTCTGCATTAAAGGGGAACACCCCGCTTTTGTGTTTTTTTCAAACTTGTCCATTTTCTTTTGTTTATAGCGCAAGAAATTAAAACCGCAGATGTGATCAAATACCACCAAAAGTAAGCTCTATTTGTGGGGAAAAAATTATAAAAATATCATTTGGGTACAGTGTTGCATGACTGCGCAATTGTCATTCAAAGTGTGACAGCGCTGAAAGCTGAAAAATGGCTTGGGCAGGAAGGGGGTGAAATTGCCCTGTAGGCAAGTGGTAAAAAAGTTGCTCGTCTTTCAAAAAGCTTGTTAACTGTGTTACTCGTAAACCGAGGTTCCACTGTACCAGTGGCGGTGTGTCCATAGTGGGCGCAAGAGCGCCGCCCCCTCTCTCTTCTACGCCCGTCACTCACAACAACAATACATAGGTTCATGCATTGCATGAACCTATGTATTGTTGCTGCTGCCGCCCACTATTCAGATGGCCGGCCCCCTGGTGAGCGCCGGCCATCTGAATAACAGCGGCTGGTTGGTTTTTGGAAGTACCTATCAGAGCCAGCGGCTCTGATAGGCTTCCAGATTACAGCCTGTGGGCTGTAATCAGCTTCCAAATAGTTAACCAGGGGACGCACGGGCTGTGTTTTCCTTGGTTAACACTGACAGGCATCTCAGCCAATCAGGTTCACCGGGTCTGGTTACCGGTAACCTGATTGGCTGAAGCGACATCGAGGGTGGGAGAAGACATTGAGGAAGGAAGAAGGACGGCGCTGACCCGAGGAAGGTAAGTGCAGGGCTAGGGACAAACTGGCTGTATTTGGGGGGAAACTGGCTGCATTTGAGGACAAACTGGCTGCATTTGGGGACAAACTGGCTGCATTTGAGGGGGCAAACTGGTGGTGTTTGGGCACAGTGGCTGCGTTTAATGGGCACAGTGGCGGCAATTGATGATTTTTTTTTTCAGTTTGTTTGCGCCCCCCCAAAAATTTGGAGCACCAGCCGCCACTGCACTGTACACACTTTTATAAGGTCTTAACCACACTGGTAATGTATTATATAGTCCAATAAGGACCGTTATCACACTGCAAATGTATTGCACAGTTCAACAAAGGCATTTATCACGTTGGTAACATATTGCACAGTCACATAAGGCTGTTATCGTGCTGGTAATATATTGCACAGTTCAACAAAGGCCTTTATCACACTTATAATATATTGCACAGCAGTGGCGGCTGTTGCTAAAAAAAAATTGGGGGGCACTCCCCCCTCTAGGTCCACACTCACCAGAGGATGCCTTGCTTACCATGGGACGAGTAGTCAGAAACCGGAAGTGACTCAATGACGAATATTGATTCGCTAAAATCAAAAGTGGGAGGGTTCGGGGCACAGCGCATGTTAAAACTTTGTGGGGGGGGGCTAATTGACAGGCCGCCACTGTTGCACTGTACCATATAGGCACTGATAATATATTGCACAGTGCCTCAGGGCCTTTATCACACTGATAATATATTGTACAGTTCTCCAGGGCCTTTATCACACTGATAATATATTGCACCATCCCATAAAGCACATGGCCACATGCAGGGGAAGCATTGGGAGGCGTCTTTGCTCTCTGCACTTATTTCTTTAGGATCATCTTTATTCTTCAGACAATATTTCATCCATCTTTGTAGACATGCTCTGCTTAACTGTAATGTGATCCAGATTTACAGTTAGGAACCAGTACACCTTAGTACACCCCATGTGAAGGAGGCATAACACATACATATTTTTCCTAACAGGGGGTAACACCTATTGCTGGCAATAGACAAGAATACAGAGAGAACTATATTCTTCCTAACATCATTCAGGATTTCAAATGCTGCTTCTCCTAATGTGTCCTTTATATTGAAAATGAAGATTTGCCAGTTAGGCAATCTCAGTTTACACCACTAGAAGGCTCACTTTCTCAGTCTGGCAAATGCAATAGTGTAGTGCATTTTGAAGCTACTGTTTATTGATGTGATTGTTCAAAGTATATAACACGTAAAAGAAATTCATGCTTCGTTTTGATTTTTATTAATATATGTTTTCTTACAATCTCTCAGCTACTATGCCAAAGCTTTTTACACAAGCAGAGCCTCTTTCTGTGCATTCCCAGTCTTATTTGCTAAATGCATACTGGAAGGAAGCTCACAGGTTGAATATCAGCATGCTGCTGTTAGAGTAGGTCATTTAAAGCTTAATTTTGGGATAGGCAAGTACAGTATTGTATAAATAAAAGATGAATGAGTATTCTTACTTGAATCTGCATGTGCATTAGTCATGTGCGATTGGTTTCGTACGAATCGAAAATTCATACAAATTTTTCGAAATTCGTACATTTGTACGAATCCGAATTACGAATTTTTATGAATACGAATTCTGTACGAAATACGTACTTTCGTTTACGAATTTCGGATCCAAATTATCCGAATCCAAACTACCAAATAACGATTTTCAACGAATACGAAAGAAACAAACAAAAAAAAAGTTACAAAAGTAGGAGTTGTGTCCAGAATCAACGAAAACAATGTACTCTACCCCGTCCGAAAGTACGAATTATGGTATTGAGCTTCCCTTTAATAGTGCCGTTGTACGTCTTATACGTCGTAGTGTTCTTGGCGTTCGGAATTTCCGACAACATTTGTGCGACCGTGTGTATGCAAGACAAGTTTGAGCCAACATCCTTCGGAAAAAAAATACACGGTTTTGTTGTCGGAATTTCCGATCGTCTGTACGCGGCATGAGTCCATAGAGTTCAATATTAACGGTTCGTACAAAATTCGGATTTCGTACGAATCCGAATTAAATTCCGTACACGAATTGAGAATTACGATTTTTTTTTTATTACGAAACGGAACGGAACGAAACAAAACAATTTTTTTGACGGTTCCCATGTCTAATGTGCATTGTGTATTTTTTCTGGAACTGTTCAGTAATCCAGTGTGAGACTGTCTCTATTCAGGAGCTTCCTGTAATGCCTCGTACACACGGCCAGACTTTCCGTGAAAAAAAGTCAGACAGGCTTTTTTTCGAGGAAAGTCCGTCCGTGTGTAGCCACCATCTGACTTTTTTTGTTGGAAGTCCGACGGACCTTAGATAGAGAACCTGTTCTCTTTCTTTCCGTCAGACTTCCAACGGACTCACGGCAGACTTTTGCAAGGTCAAAAGTCCGACCGTGTGTACAAGGCATTATAAAGACCGGTCTCTGCTGTGCTCTTTCCCCATCTTGGTCTTGTCTCTGCCCCCTCCTGTAGTTTTCTTCAGGAAGCCTTTAGTGAGAGGGGGCTGCTGGGTCCCTTCCACAGCTCTGCTATCTGCACAGATTGTGAATAGGGATGAGCCGAACACCCCCCGGTTCGGTTCGCAGCAGAACATGGGAACAGGCAAAAAATTTGTTCGAACACACGAACACCGTTAAAGTCTATGGGACATGAACATGAAAAATCAAAAGTGATAATTTTAAAGGTTAATATGCAAGTTATTGTCATAAAAAGTGTTTGGGGACCCGGGTCCTGCCCCAGGGGATATGTATCAATGCAAAAAAAAGTTTTAAAAACGGCCATTTTTTCGGGAGCAGTGATTTTAATAATACTTAAAGTAAAACAATAAACCTGAAATATTCCTTTAAATTTCGTACCTGGGGGGGTGTCTATAGTATGCCTGTAAAGTAACGCATTTCCCCGTGTTTATAACAGTCTCTGCACAAAATGACATTTCTAAAGGAAAAAAAGTCATTTAACTCACTCGCGGCTATAATGAATCGTCAGGTCCCGGCAATACAGATCAAAGTCATTGAAAAATAATAAAAATAAAAGCGTGGGGTTCCCCCCAAAAATCCATACCAGACGCTTCAGGTCTGGTATGGATTTTAAGGGGAACCCCGCGCCATAATTAAAAAAAATGGCGTGGCGTTCCCCCCAAAAATCCATACAGATGCTTCAGGTCTGGTATGGATTTTAAGGGGAACCCCGCGCCATAATTTAAAAAAATGGCGTGGGTTCCCCCCCAAAAATTCATACCAGACCCTTATCCCAGCATGTAACCTGGCAGGCCACCGGAAAAGAGGGGGGACAAGAGAGCGCCCCCCTCCTGAACCGTACCAGGCCACATGCCCTCAACATGGGGATGATGTCCCCATGTTGATGGGGACAAGAGCCTCATCCCCACAACCCTTGCCCGGTGGTTGTGGGGGTCTGTGGGCAGGGGGCTTATCGGAATCTGGAAGACCCCTTTAACAAAGGGGACCCCCAGATCCCGCCCCCCCCCTATGTGAATTGGTAAGGGGTACATTGTACCCCTACCATTTCATGAAGAAAGTGTAAAAAATTTTTAAAAAAAACACACAGACACCTTGGAAAAGTCCTTTATTAAAAAAAAAAACTAAAAAACATTCCAGCGATAAAATCCAGTGTCCCGCGGCGATCCGATGTCCAGCGCTGTCCACACGAAACGTCCTTGGCTGAGCCTGAGCGGACCTGATGGGGAACTTCCTCCACAGTGTATTAAATGAATAGACCCGCACCTTCTAAAGTTCCCAATCAGGTCTGCTCAGCCAATGACGTAGGTGTAAGGACCAGATGCGGAACGTGAGAAGGGGCGGGTCTATTAATTTATTACACAGCGGAGGAAGTTCCCCATCAGGTCCGCTCAGGCTCAGCCAATGACGTTTCGTGTGGACAGCGCTTGACATCGGATCGCCGCGGGACACTGGATTTCATCGCGGCAGGGTTCCCCTTAATATCCATACCAGACCTGAAGGGCCTGGTAATTGAATTTGGGGGGACCGCCACACTTTTTTTTATTTTTTATCAATGACTTTTCTATGTATTGTCGGGAGCCGACAATTCATTATAGCCGCGAGTGAGTTTTAAATGACTTTTTTCCTTCAGAAATTACACTTTGTGCAGGGACAGTTCTAAGCACGGAAACAAGCGCGACTTTACAGGCATACTATACACACAGCCTAGGTACGAAATTTAAAGGAATATTTCACTTTAAGCATGATTAAAATCACTGCTCCCGAAAAAACTTCAGTTTTTAAAACTTTTTTTTGCATTGATACATGTCCCCTGGGGCAGGACCCAGATCCCCGAACACTTTTTAGGACAATAACTTGCATATTAGCCTTTATAATTAGCACTTTTGATTTTGAATGTTCGAGTCCATTGTATTTAATAGGGTTCTAAAGTTCACGCGAACATTCTGGCTGTTCGCAGGTTCTGGTGCAAACCGAACAGGGGGGTGTTCGGCTCATCCCTAGTGCCAACCCTTGGTTTTACACCAAGAGACATAGACTCTCCAGACCTCATAATAAATGGTCCTAGATGCCGGCTTTCTAGCATTAATCAGGGTGGTGACCACTGAACCTGAAAGCCCCCGACTCTTTAGGATGTGGGCTTTAATAGCCAAACCATTAAATTTAGCGATTGTAAGGCAGGATGGAATACCAGCCCTTGCGACAGCAGGTCTGGATGAGATGGAAGAGTCCACGAATCCCCTACTGCCATCCTCATGATCTCTGCATACCAGGATCTCCTGGGCTACGCCGGAGCTACTAGGATTATGGGCTTCCCTTCCTCCTTGATCCTGCAAAGATGCCGTGGTTGCAGCTGAACTGGGGGAATGCATAAATGAGTAAAAACTGATCCCACGGGGTCACTAACGCATCTGTCCCGAGCACGAGTGTATCCCTTGTTCTTGACACAAAGCTGTCCAACTTCTGTTGAACCTGGATGCCAACAGATCTATGTCCAGGGTACCCCATCTCTGGCATATGGCCAGAAAGACATCGGGATGTAGAGACCATTCTCCCAGGAACAACTGTTGGCGGCGCAAAAATCTGCCTGCCAATTCTCCACTCCTGGAATGAAGACTGCAGATAGGCAAGGAACATGTTCTTCTGCCCAAGACAGAATATGGTTCACCTCCTTCTGGGCTGCGTGACTTCTGGGGCCCCCTTGGTGATTGATATAGGCCACTGCTGTGGCATTGTCAGACTGTATCCTGACAGGACAATCCCGCAACCTGAACGTCCAGGCCATTAGAGCCAGACGTACTGCCCAAATCTCTAGGATGTTGATTGGCTACGTTTTCTCAGACTCTGACCACTTCCCCAGAACAGTGGTCTCTTCTAAGACTGCTTCCCAGCCCCATAGTCTGGCATCCCTTGTTACTACCTTCCAGGTAACCGGTATGAACTATTTTCCCTTCTGTAAATTCTTGGTTATAAATCACCAACTGAGACTCTGGCGCACCTTTGGAGCCAGATTCATCAAATAATCCAAGGCTTGGGTCTTCTTGTTCCAAGCAGACAGAATACTGTTTTGCAACAGTCTTAAATGAAACTGGGCATAGGTACCTGCTTCGAATGAAGCCACCATCTTCCCTAGCAACCTCATGCAAAGGCGAATGGAAGGACCATTCATTGCCCTGACCACCTGGACCAGCTCTCTTATAACGTTGACTTTTGTCTGAGGCAAAAATACCCTTTCCTGGGCTGTATCTATGACCAGGCCCAAATACTCCAGTCCGTTTACTGGTCGTAAGGATGATTTCTCTAGGTTGGGAATCCAACCCAGGTGTTCCAGATACTTGACCTTACTGGACACCCTCTGGTTTAACCGTGCCACTGACTAATCTACCATCAGCAGGTCGTCTAGGTATGCCATTACTGCTATACCCTGGCCCCTTAGTCTTGCTAGTACTGGGGCCAGAACTTTCGTAAATACCCGGGGAGCGGTGGCTAACCCAAAGTGCAAGACCACAAACTAAAAATGGCGCTTTTCCACCACAAAACGCAGAAACTTCTGGTGATTGGGAAAAATTGGCACATGTAGACACGCATCTTTGATGTCTATTCATGCTAGAAATCCCCCCCCCCCATAGGGTGGATACGACTGACTGGATTGATTCCATGCGAAAAAAGCGAATGTTTAGAAAGAAATTCAGATCCTTGAGATCTAAAATGGGTCTGACATCTCCATTCGGTTTCGGAACCGTGAAGAGATTTGAATAAAAACCCATGCCCTGCTATTCTGTGGGGGCCTCTATTATCACATCCACCAGTCTAGTGCCAAAAATAATGACTCTCTCTCTTTACTGGATCTTTGGGAACATTTGATTTTAGAAAACAAAACGGTGGAAACTCTTGAAACTCTAGCTTGTAGCCTAGGGCTACCACAGAGATGACCCACTTGTCCTGGATCTCCTCTTGCCAAGTTTCTGAAAACCACCGAAGTCTTCCCCCCACTCGATCGAGTGGGGGCGCTCCTTTATAAGGAAGCCTTGGGATTCTGCTTTGTGGGCTTCTGACCCCAGGGCTTCTTCTTCTGGCCCTATGCTTGGCCATGAGGCTTACCCGTTGACCCTGACGTCGGAGGTAGTCGCGACTGCCTGGAGGCTGTTGCCCCTGGCACTGGAGAGGAAGCACATTTGAATGAAGGGCACCTTCTCTTAACCTGCAAAAGGGTACTTTTACCACTAGAAATTTTCTGGATGTATTTATCCAAATCTTCCCCAAACAAGGGAAAACCAGCCAAGGCGTGACGTCTGATGGATAGAATCTTTAATAGCGTCCACCGCAAAGCATAAGGCCCTAGGTAGCTCAGCTAAAACTTGGGCTTCTTCTCCTTGAGCAGGCACCTTCTTGATAACCTGCTTAACTTCGTCCCTGAGGGATTGACAGATGCCTATTGCTGCTACCGAATGTTGTGCTACCGCACCGGCTACAGCAAATGAGGCTTTAAGCAAAGATTCCAGCTTTTTATCGGCTGGATCTCTAAACACTTGGACATTGTCCACTGGACAAGTCAAAATCCTGTTTACAGAGGAGATAACAGCATCTACTGCTGGCAAATCCCACTTTTTGGAAATTTTTTCTCCTTAGGATAAAGAAGAGAAAACCTCTTAGGAGGAAGAAAATGCTTATCTGGGTGATCCCAGTCAGCATAAATTAGTTGCTCCAGCAATGGGTGTACAGGGAAAGCATATGAGCCTTGTGGAGGTTTTAGTAAACTCAAAGAGGAAAGGGAAACATCATCCACCTCTGCTGGGGGCAGCTTGTATCCAGAACGGACCAGCTTCGTAAGGGATTGAATCAGCAATTTCAGGGATTGCGGGGCTGAGAATGGTTCTTCAGATGCTGAACCCTCAGAAGAGGAGTCATCCGTATGCCTCTCTCCATGATCCCCAAAGGTATTTCAATAGTTCCTGAACATTCCGGTTCCGATACAGGAAGGTCAAGGGCCAGAGAGGGGGGTCTGCCGCGTTTTCTCCCATCCTGGGAGGAAGATGCGAGCATCTCAGCTATCTTCCCTTCCAAACCAGCCAGTGATTAAGCCAAATCATCTTTGGTGACATATGCAGAGGCTGAAATGTTGGAAGCAGCTACAACACCTGAGAGTCTAGGTGTCTCAGACTGACCAGTAGCTCCAGGTCCTTCAGGGGAGGATTGAACTGCGGACGTGCGACTAGGAGCCTCAGACCCTGACCACAGCGACCTTGTGCTCCCCCCTGCTATATTCCCCCTTTTACGGGAAAATTGTATAGGGAAAAAATGGACTTTATAGGCACTATAGAAAAAATATAATTTTTAATATTGTCATATAAAAATACACAAACATGAAGCATAATAAATTGAGGACATGATTAAAAGAAAATTGCAAACGAAATACAGATAACCCGTAGGTAACACCTGAAAGGGAACACTCAAAATAGATTTGTCGCTATTGGCGGGGGTATACGTGCTGGATTGCGCACGCTGGACTTGATGATGGGTGTGTCCCGAATAGGTATCCAATGGGTTTCTGTAGAATATTATGGATTGCTCTACATGTTTCACGATGGTATCGCTTCTTCAGGAGCTTCTAAATTTTAAATAAGAGATATTCATTATAATACATATGTGCAATAAATAAAAAGCAGAGGAAACCTAAATTGTGTGTGTATATATATTATGACGTGATACAGATTTCTACATTATATATGGTTTATCAAAGGCTGTACCCTATGACACTTACCCAATAAATGTTTGTTTTCTTTGCAACAAGTCAGATGCGTCTGTCCTACCAACTAGCAATCCCTCGGGGAAGGCTGAAACACCCCAAGGTGGCTATCAGTGCCAGTTCAATCCTGGGCTGTGAGACTCTGTCACAGGAGGTGTATGCAGTGAGAGATGTGGGGGTGCACCGGGAAACTAAAAATTCCAAGCAAAAATGGAGGCTTAGTAATGAATAGCTAAAATTAGCTTATTGGTAGAAAAATAATAATAAATAAATATAGATACAAGATTTAATGAGGAAGGCAACTTACATTTGTGACAGGGTTTTTGGCATACGGGCACTGGAGGCCTCTTTGGATAAAGACTATCAATCCAAAAATTGACTGTGGGCAACAATTCTCTGAAGGATTAAAATGTACAAAACATACCCTTAGAGGAGGGTGACCTACAGGTGCATTTTGCTATGATGGCATTATAACACGTCTATACAAAAAATTATTATTATATATATATATATATATATATATATATATATATATATATATATATACACACCTTTAAAAGGGATTTAGCTGCACTAAAAAGGCAGGATGTGGAGTAGGGAATGCGAGGCCAGGGAAATCCCAGGTGTTGCATGGATGTCCCAATTAGGGAGTCATCTCGCTACAATTTAAACATAAAAAAAACATATTTCATGACTTTTTGGTCAATTCTAAAGGTAATTATATATAAATAAATGCAGCCTGGTAAACTGCTAGCCCTTTAGGATAAAGTAAATGAATGTCTCTACCTGTAGAATTGTACTTTTTTTGAAGAAATGAATGCCGAAGGCAGGCCGATACAGACTTATTGGTTTACTGTTAAAACCGCAACACAGCAGACCTGTGAAAGGAAATGCAGTGGCTATTATGGCTAATTGCTGGATTGAAACAGAGATTGATTGCCACAACCAGATGGTCCAAAGACAGATGTGTTTGGTCCAACCTACCTTGCTGCTGTACCATTAATAATATTCAGAGTGACTCCCCCTCCGGTTGTCTAAAGATTCGGTGGTATTGCGAGTGACCTCACTCCACAATCGACGCTGTGGAGTGACTGGTCTAACTCGCATTTTTGTGACCCCCGCCCGCGTGTGAGTCAGAATACGTCTGACGTCACGCGGGCCGGCCGAAAAGACGCAACTCGCGTCCCTGCCGTGGTGGCGCCTGCGCACACTCGGACTGCTGGCAGGTCCTGGGTGCAGGTAAGGGCGGAAGTGCGTCATGGGCACATCGTAAGATGTGACCTGGGACGCCACCGGGTGATCCGAAACCCCTCCCACAATGGTGTTGGAGAGGAAAGACCAATCAGCCGATGGCTTGGGTGGCCGCACATCTCTCATGCCTCCTCCAAGCGAAGAGGCCGAACAGCCTGGATTGATGGCTGATGTAATCTGAAAGCTGGCTGCGGGGAATTTGGCAGGCGCATCCGACGTGAAACAAAAAATAGTAAAAACAGACAGAGCATATGTGCACTGAACACATTTTTTTGGAACGCCAATAGTTATGGCTTTACCTCCATAAAGTATGGTTAAACATTAACTATGCAAAAAATAATAAATTGTAATACCAATAATGATGCAATGATCAATACATAATGCATGGTGACAAAACTCATGCAATAAACCCTATTCCAATCATTGGGAGTATACTTGGAATACTGTGGGACATGTCAGATAAAGAATCTCTATATAAGGGTATTAACTGGTCCCATAATGGGGGCTTCTAAACAAGGGATATATAAAAATTTATCCTTTTACGGGAA
Organism: Rana muscosa; assembly: GCA_029206835.1. Classification (NCBI taxonomy): domain Eukaryota; kingdom Metazoa; phylum Chordata; class Amphibia; order Anura; family Ranidae; genus Rana; species Rana muscosa. The sequence goes on from CM055121.1 coordinate 577,135,128, forward strand.
GACATAGTCCTAAGCACAAAAAGCAGAGGTACAAACACAGTGCATCTATTGCCGAGCCTTAGTCCAGCAAATGAATATTATGCCGCTATAATTGCTCAGCCTGATGCTGAGTAGACGTACCTTAAGAATGCCTGCATCCAACACCCATATAGCTTACATGCCCTTGTATGCTCTGTGTCCCACCGTCAGCCAACTAGACACTTCCAGAGTGAATTTTTTTTAAAGCCAGTTAGCCTTGCGCCTGCGCCGTATATCATGTGCACTCTGGCGGCGTCTAAGCCACGCCCCCGTGTTCCCGAAACGCTCCCGCCCCCCTTTTTTTTTTTTTTTAAAGGAGAGCTCCTCCCGCACGCGCGTGGACGAGCCGGTCCCCTGGCTGGGATGGCTCGGGGCACTCGCAGTGGGATCCTGACCGCTGTGCTGGAGGCAGACAGTCCCCCCAAACCCCTACTGATGGCCTGACCGAGCGGAGAAGGAGCAATGCTGTCTGCAGAAGCGTTTGCTGACACTGAGCATAAACACAGGGGAAGCATGGAATGTTAGACGCCAGGTATGTTACATTTTTACACCCTCTAGTGGCAAAACACAGGCAAGACATCGTCCACTCAAAAAGAAAGTCCATAAGTGAACCATTATGCATTCCTTAGGATCTTTCTGACTTACCACTCCCGCCGCAGGATACTGCTGGAAACAGACAGACCCAATCTTCACCCATCACGGCGGGCCGCGTCATGACAGACCTTCAAGGACCGGGTCCCCCTTGTATATGGGGTCCACTCCCTTGGACCTGTACAGCACCCTGCCAGAGCAAACCTTTAATATAGTATATATGTGACCAAGGTGCCGGGTCCCAGGGTCCAGTTCTCAAAAGAGAAGCATTACAAGCAAAAACCTTGCTCCTCTTCCTCAAAGCTCGGGTACCATCCATTTTGGCTCTTTCAGGCACTTTGAATGGATCCGATTGCATAGCCCCTTGATCCCGTCAGGGATTTCTTAGCGGAGCTCTTCTTAGCACTTCATTAACTGTGACCAACACCTTAGACACTGGTGAAAAACAGAGGTACCCCCAGTATGTAAGGGGTTATATAGACAGGGACTTCCTGTCTTTTGAGTGTACTAGTGTCCATTCACCGACAGGTGGCGTATAACCCACATAGTTATTACTATGGTGCTCTGTGTCCCGTTATGTACGATAAAGAAATGGCCAATGTTTTCTTTAAAGTGGTTCTAAAGGCTGAAGGTTTTTTACCTTAATTGTTTTTTGGCCTACTTCTCCCTTGGGTCATAGAAATGCACTTAGTTCTGCACTCCGGTGACCCAGATTCAGCCGATAGCAAGCTAAACGTCTGCTGTTGGCTGACGTCACAGAGCTATTCCAGGCTCTGCAGGGATCCTGACTTTAATGCCAGGATCCACACAGATGCCTGAGTGGCAGCTGGCTCAGCCTCTCAGAGCTCTGCTGAGAGACTGAGCCATATGCTTCTAGCCCCTACAGAGCCCAACACTCCAATGCATGTTGGAGGGGCAGAGCACAGAGCAGTCACTGACAGTAACCGCTCTGTGCTCAGCGAAGACTAAGAACTGAGTGATCAGTGGTCTTTCATCGCTATGTTCTAGGTCTTAGAGGTGACGGGAGACAGATGCAGAATTGGACTGATGCTGCATGCATCCAACTAGGTGAGTGTGCATGTTTTTTTGTTTTTTTTAATCCCACACTTCTCTTTTATTGCATTCTCTTCATTAGGGTAAAAAATCTTCCCAGTGCTGCAGCTCCTCCCTCCAGCCCCCCTCCCTTTTACTTACCTGAGCCCAATCTCGATCCAGAGCTGTGCATGGGAGCAGCAGCTCTATTCACTCTCTTCCTCCTTATTGGCTCAGAGACAGCGGGAGGAGCCACACTCTGTGTCTCATTGGGCACACAAAGCTTGGCCCGGAAGTGAGTCTGCATGAGTGCTTTCATAGCAATCGGTTTGCTATGGTGGGCGCTCGGCAAGGGAAAGGAGTGAGGAGTGCCGGTAGGGGACCCAAGAAGAGGAGGATCAAGACTGCTCTGTGCAAAATCATTACACAGAGCAGATACATATGACATGGTTATTATTTAAAAAATATATAAAAAACAAATATGGGTTTACATGAACTATGAAAAAGCATGTCCCTCTATAATCGTACTTGTCTCAACTCAGAGCACTGTAAAGAGTCACTTCTGACAAGTGACTACAGACAAATTCTGTGATTGACAGCCTCCTTTGTATTGTGTGAAGGAGGGTGTGTTCCTTCCCTCCAATCAGCTCTCAAAGCTCTCCTCACTGGACTCCCCACCCTCTGCTTTCTGAAAGCTGAGACAAGCTGTATAAATTCTGCACAATGGCTGTAGAGAAGAAAGGACTGAAAATAAATACTTACAACTTATGCAGGAGGATTTGTTTCATCTCTGTGTTTCACCTGAGACTAGTCACTTCACTGGGTATATTGGCGAGTTTACAACCACTTTACGGCCCTAAATAAAGTCTTTGGCAACTAGACTGCATTGGCTGGCCATCACAAAGCCCTCTTCTTCCTTTTGCTCTGTAATGTGGGTAGAGGACAGGATGGTGATGTGATCAAAGAGGTACAATAAGCCTCTTCATATGCAATCCTGACTTTATGTAAAGCGACCGTGTAATTTGCCTATAATGACCCCCAATATGTCACCAGGCTGTCTGAGATTCCTTCAAAATATTTGACTTCCTTTGTTGTGCATGTTACCCCCATCACGACAGTGCTATGATCTTCTGGCTGCTCTGGCACGCAGTACTGCATTACAGGTATCCATGAAGGGATATCCTATACCTGGAAGTAACTGGTATCTCTAAGGCAGGCTGTTGGAGGATCAGGCAGGAAGATGAGCATTTTTGATGACTCCTTATGTTCTCTCCTGTTAATTTGCATAGTATGGACAAAGTACATGTTAATTTTAACTGCAAAAGTCTAGTTATAATGTATGCATCTACGTGGATTTAACCATTTTTTTATTATAGTACCATGTTTGTCTCAAGATTTGCTGACTTCCTAAAAAGTATTGTTATCAAGTTATACAAAGTTTATATTTTCTCTGACCTACAATGACCGAATGGGGGAGATTTACTAAAACTGGTGCACACAGAATCTAATGTAGCTCTGCATAGTAACCAATCAGCTTCCAGGTTTTATTGCAAAGCTTAATTGAACAAGCTGAAGTCAGAAGCTGATTGGTTACTATGCACATCAGATAGATTCTGTGTGCGCCAGTTTTAGTAAATCTTCCCCAACGTGTCCACTAAGTATACTTTAACTTTCTTTATTGTTATGTATGTATGAGGTTGTGTTGGTTTTCCCATAATTTGCAGTAGAGCTGGAGAACAGGCGCCTTACTGCAACCATTGGCATCCAATTATGCAGTATATCAGTACATGTAGGCACATAAAGCCTCTCTCATTTTAGTATAAATGATTAAATTACATTTATTTTTGCTGGTCAGTAGTGCTGAGTGCTAAAAAACGTTTGTCATGTGCACTTGTTGTATTACCCCTTACTGTACACTTCCTTTGCAGGAACTTTGTTTTGCCAGACTGATACCATGCTCATTCTGAATAGGAGGGCCTGGTTCATTATTAATCAGCTGATGCACTTACACTGTTCTAATGAGGAAAGTTGCAGTGTCTGCATCCCTTTAGAAGTAATTAACCCCTGGGTATTATCTCACTCAAACTTACATTTCTATTGCAGGGGATGCCTAAAATCAGACTTTTATCTTACTATAGACTTCTGGGAAAATCAGTGAGCCAATCATGCAAGCAGAAAAGGACAATTTTGGAGGTGTTCTGTACACCGATTGTGTATAGAATGCCACAAAGTTGCCCTATTGCATTTTACAGAAAATTACAGTGATGCAGTTTGAAAAGGAAAGGTAATTTTTATTAACATAAATATTGAGGATTGAGGGTGTTTAGGTGTCCCCTGGATTGAGTCATTAAATAATACATGTTGCAACGTTCTGAGAACACGTATACCAGTAACTGAGCTTTAATACTGTATGCCAAAACTTTCGGAGTCTGGGGCATTCCCAGCAGACAAACACAGAGGGGAAGATCCAGGGGACATTTTGGCAAGCCTGACAGGTACTAATTACCATCTTGACAACACTTTGAGGTTAGCTTCTATAAGAGGTATATTCATTATGCCATGGGAAATTATTAATCATCTAGAGTGCCAGGTAGCAAGAGTACCAACCTCCACCTCCCATGCTAACATATACAGCATTTTAGCTTTTTGGTGGATTAATGCTTTGTAGATGTTCAGCTCCTCTCTTACTATTAGCTTGAATGCATCTCTCATAAGATTATCAAATAAAGGTGCAAGAGGTGTGTGCGGGGATATGATATTTTCCACATCACAAAGTGAGTCCCATAGGGGAGCGAGATAAAATCATAGCCAACACTGGTGGTCTGAGCTTTGGAGTTGAACATTTCACATGCTTGATGGTAATGGCAGAATCTCCCGGGGACCCATAGAAACCCATTTCAGTACTGTGCCAGTGGAATAGATAGCTGAAAACTGGGCAAATTGGGAAACCCCATAGTAGACATGTGCAAAACGAAAAAATGTTTTTGCTTAGTTGCGTTTCGATTCGTTATTTACATAAATTGGTTTAGTTAAATTTGTTTAACATGTTTAATTCGTTTTCTGAATTCGTTTCGTTTCAACAATTCAAATCGATTCAAATTTTTTGAATTCAAATTCGAATCGATTTGAATAGTTTTTGAATTAGTTTAGAAGAGTATCCAAATTTGAAAAGTTTTCAAATTCAAATAGTTTTTGAATTCAAAGAGTTTTCGAATTCAAAGAGCTTTCGAATTCAAATAGTTTTGAATAGTTTTCGAATTCAAATAGTTTTCGAATTTGAAAAGTTTACTCCAGGAGTATATGATGAGTTTGGCAATTCTAGAGAAATGCCTAAATACTACATTACAATTTAACTAAACCCATTAGATTTAAGTAGACTAAAATGTACTGGAGGTTATAGTAGACTAAAATACGACTAAAACTAAAACAATTCAGATGACTAAAATACGACTAAAACTAAAGTGGCATTTCAGTGAAAAGACTATGACTAAAACGAAATCGAAATTTGACATGAAAAATAATACAGCTCTCTCCTCCTGCATCTGCTCCAGTGGTTGTAAAGTAACATCTATTGATTACTTTCAATTACTTTTATCCTCTCTGTTTTAGCTCCCTCTTAAAGCGGAGGTCCACACAAAAAGTGAACCGCCGCTTTTCGGAACCCTCCCCCCCTTCCGGTGTCACATTTGGCACCTTTAAGGGGGAGGGGAGTGCAGATACCTGTATAATACAGGTATTTGCACCCACTTCCGGGCATAGACCGATTCTGCGGGGGTCTACGTCACTTCCTGTCGCCCCCACTGTCTTCTAGGAAACACACAGGTCCCAGAAGAGAGCGGGGACCAATGAGGACACGCAGCGCAACTCGCGTATGTGCAGTAGGGAACCGGGCAGTGAAGCCGCAACGCTTCACTTCCTGATTCCCTCACCGAGGATGGCGGCGGGGGAAGCCGAGAGCCGAGCGATTGCTTGGCTTTGGCTGCCGACATCACGGGCACCCTGGACAGGGCGGACCTCCGCTTTAAGTGAAGAGTGTGTGTTTTTTTTGTATTCTAGATACACAGCTCTACTTTGTGGTCATGTGTCCTCCTTCTTCTATCTTGCATATGTCAGAAGGGAATCTCAGCCCCTCCGACTGTACTTCCTTACATCAGGAAGGAGAGGGAAGGGGGGACATGTGACCGCACAGCACCACTGTGCACAACACACACACTGCACTAAACATGGACCGAAAACAGAAAGTTTAAAAGTAATTATTAAATGTGACTTTACAACCATTTTCGGTTTTGAAACTGCCATAATCTTAATCTGAAATTAAGTAGGTGTGTCTCTCAGTAGACATAATGTGGTTCACAGTAGACATAAAGGCTTATACAGTAGACCTTAAAAAGTTTAGTCCTCTTAATTGGGCCTACTGTTTCACCTAAATTGACAGTAGTACCCTTGTTTTTTGTTTTCTCTTGTTCAATGTAGGGGGCAAATTGAGCCCCTAAGCTAGCACACTGGGTAGAGGTTCTGTCCACATCTTTCTTGTGTTTTAGGGAAATAAATTATATATTTTTGATACTTTTATTAGAGAACAATAGAACAGAAACATATATTTTTTTAAACAATTATTCCAGAAAAATGAAATTGTTGATATATTTTTATTAGTTTGCCTTTCAGGATTCCTGATTCCACATTTTACTATGTCCCACATTGTTGGCGTGTTTTCTGAAAACTACTTACCTATCTATAATTTGTCTTTAAAGTGATTGTAAAGGAAAGACATTTTTTTACCTTATTGCATTCCCAGCATTAAGGTCAAAAATATCTCAACATTTGTATCGCCCCCTCACCCCAACTATACTATACTTACCTGGGTCTTTTCTTGACCCAGCGCTCTGTCTGCAGTGGTGCTGGTTTCTTTCTCTCTCTCCTCACGGGACAAAAAGGCTCCTGCTGCTGTCAATCAAATCCTGTGAGGAAGGAGCAAGCCCGCACAGCGATGTGTGAGTCTTTGGTATTGAGCCTGCGCCTGCACTCCCATAGCAAGTGGCATGCTATGATGGCGCAGGCAGAAGAGGAGGATCCAAGAGTGCCAGTGGGGCACTCCAGAAGAGAAGGTTCAGGGCAGCTCTGTTAAATACCATTGCACATAGCAGTTAAGTATAATATATTTGTTATTTAAAAAAAAATAGACTTTATAACTGCTTTAACGACTTCAGCCCCGGACCATTTTGGCTGGTTAAAGACCAGTCCCCTTTTTGCGATTCGGCACTCCATTGCTTTAACTGACAATTGCGCGGTCATGCGACGTGGCTCCCAAACAAAATTGACGTCCTTTTTTTCCCACAAATAGAGCTTTCTTTTGGTGGTATTTGATCACCTCTGCGGTTTATATTTTTTGCGCTATAAACAAAAATAACGCGACAATTTTGAAAAAAAAACAATATTTTTTACTTTTTGCTATAATAAATATCCCCAAAAAATATATAAAAACATTTTTTTTCCTCAGTTTAGGCCGATACGTATATTTTTGTTAAAATAGGGGATAGTTTTATGGCATTTTTATTAATTATTATTTTTTTTTACTAGTAATGGCGGCGATCAGTGATTTTTTTCGTGACTATGACATTATGGCGGACACATCGGACACTTTTGACACATTTTTGGGACCATTGTCATTTTCACAGCGATCAGTGCTATAAAAATGCACTGGTTACTGTGAAAATGACACTGGCAGTGAAGGGGTTAACCACTAGGTGGCGCTGTGGGGGTTAAGTGTTCCCTGCATAGTGTTTCTTACTGTAGGGAGGATGGGCTCTGTGTCACATGACACTGATCTCTGCTCCGAGTATACCTCCGTGAGACGATCGCGGGGATCCCCGCGGCGATTGAGTCCGCGGGACCCACGGTCCGCCTCACGGGGATGGCGGCAGGAGCACGACCACACGGGCAGGCATTTAAAGGGGACGTACAGGTACGTTGATATGCCATTCTGCCGACGTAAATGTACAGGAGGCGGTCGGCAAGCGGTTAATAAGCCAATATTACAGGTTACATAATGAATAAAATGTAATCTGGAAAGTATTCTGTGTAGTAATTATCAAAAAATAACACTTAGAGGTCCTTTTTAGAAACATCTAAAAAATTGTTTCATAAACAAACTATTTTGGTAAGTTGTACCATTAATAAATGTTACTCACATTACCAATCTTTGCTTTATGGTAGGGATGAGCTTCCAATTTGCCATCACCATGGGTTTGCAGTGGATTTAGCAGATTTGAAAGTTGCAGTCCTGGTAAATTCTCTGTAACCATAATGCACTGCTTGGCCTTTGAACTTAGGTCAGCTGGCTTAATAGGGCAAATAAGGGGGTTTTGAATAAGCCAGTCCCCTTGCTATAAAAGGGTGAGGTCAGAGCAGCCTTACTGCTAATAAGTTTTATCTATGACAGAGAAAGCATAGGGAGTGCTGCTGTCAAACTTCATAGGGAGAGATTTATGTAAGGCATGCAGGAACTGAAAGGTCTGGTAAAATAGATGTTACATAGTTACAGAGTTACATAGTAGGTGAGGTTGAAAAAAGACACAAGTCCATCAAGTCCAACCTATGTGTGTGATTATGTCAGTATTACATTGTATATCCATGTATGTTGTGGTCATATAGCTGCTTATCTAATAGTTTTTTAAAACTATCGATGCTCCCCGCTGAGACCACCGCCTGTGGAAGGGAATTCCACATCCTTTCCGCTCTTACAGTAAAGAACCCTCTACGTAGTTTGAGGTTAAACCTCTTTTCTTCTAATTTTAATGAGTGGCCATGTGTCTTGTTAACCACTTCCATACCGGGTCATTGTAAAATGACGCCGGCAGGAACCCTCTCTCCCTCCGGGTGGGCGTCATATGACGTCCTGGGTTTGAGGGGGATATCTGAATGATGCCTGCAGCTAGAGGCATCATTCAGATATCCTTGTCTTCAGCCGGCGATTCTTCGCACCATAAGAACGATCATAGCGCCGGTTCCACCGCTTGATCGTTCTTATATGCGGCGGGAGGGGACATCCCCCCCTCCCGCCGCCATCCGGTGCTTCTCCGGGTTCTCCCGTGCCATCGGGGACCCGGAGAGAATCGTCCGGCACCGGTGGTGGGTCACGTGACGAGCATAGAGATGACTGGTGACCAGATGGTCACCAGTCATCTCTATGACCGTCGGAGGCCCGGGCGCGATGTGATGACTTCACGCCCGGGTCCTCAGATGTAAACAAAGCCGCCATTGCGGCTGTAAGTATGAGATCAGTGAATTTTTTTTCACGATCTCATGCTTTCCAGCCTGGAGGAGAGATGTGGGGTCTAATTGACCCAGCATCTCTCCATAAAGAGGACCTGTCACACACATTCCTATTACAAGGGATGTTTACATTCCTTGTAATAGAAATAAAAGTTATCAAAAAAAAAAAAAGTGTAAAAAAAAGTAAAAATAAGAAAAATAAGTAAAATAAAATAAATAAATAATATTTTTTTTTTTTTAAAGTGCCCCTGTCCCCAATAGCTCGCGCTTAGAAGCACGTAAGTCCCACCCGCATATGTAAACGCCGTTCAAACCACATATGTGAGGTATCGCCACATGCGTTAGAGCGCGTGCAACAATTCTAGCACTAGACCTCCTCTGTAACTCTAACCTGGTAACCTGTAAACATTTTCAAAGCGTCGCCTATGGAGATTTTTAAGTACCGAAGTTTGGCACCATTCCATGAGTGTGCGCAATTTTAAAGCATGACATGTTAGGTATCTTTTTACTCGGCGTAACATAAGCTTTCATATCTTACAAAAAAATTGGGCTAACTTTACTGTTTTGTTATTTTTTAATTCATGAAACCATTTTTTCCCCCAAAAAAGGCGTTTGAAAAGTTATTGCGCAAATACCGTGCAAGATAAAAAGTTGCAACGACCGTCATTTTATTCCCTAGGGTGTCTGCTAAAAAAAACATATATATAATGTTTGGGGGTTCTGAGTAATTTTCGAGCAAAAGAATGATGATTTGTACATGTAGGAGAGAAGTGCCAGAATAGGCCCGGTATGGAAGTGGTATAAAAAGCCCTGTATGGAAAGGGTTAAACTCCCTTCCTCACACCGCTGGAACGGAATGTACAGCGGAAAACACAAGAAACAACATTTCTCGGATCTATAAAATATTATCAGCATCAGATCGACTGGAGATTCTGCCATTCATAAAAAAATGGGAAAGGGATCTGGAGTCACATAGAGATAAAGACACCATCGAAAAAAATTGAAATTAACTCATAGCTCCACATAAAAACGTCGGAAATGAATTATAAATGCCTGACAAGGTGGTATGCAACCCCCGATAAAATTAGTAAATACCAACCGGGAAAATCTGTGGAATGCTGGCGAGAATGCAAGGCAGTAGGAACGATGGCCCACCTGTGGTGGGACTGCCCAAAAATTTAAAAATATTGGAAAAAGATTTTACAGCTAATAAAAGCAATCACTAAAAAAGAAATACCAGAGGACCCGTGGATAGTTTTATTACATGGAGTGGAAGGATCAGTAAAACAATACAGAGACTCTGTAATACCACTTCTATTGAATGCCGTGAAAAGACTTATCCCTAAAGCATGGCAAGAGGTAGAAAGTCTGACAATCCGGGAGTGGATAAACAGTGTAGAAGAAACATACAATATGGAATGTTTGAGGCAGAGTTTGGAGGGAAAAAGTTTCGGGGTTAACAGATAAATGAGAGAGTTGGAAAGTGTTTAAAAAGACATATAGATACGCAGAGGTAATAAGATCTTAGACCGAGGGAATTCATCTGTAACGGAAGTAAATGACAAATGACAAACGACAAATCCTATAAGTAAAGAGGTAGGAGGTAGGGAGGGGTAGGGCGGAGGGTATGGGGGCGGGGTTCTTTGGAATAGGGTACAGTGTTGTATAATAGGGTTCATAGGATTGTTTTTATATATTTGTATGATGTTATCCTTGATATTTGATAAAATAAAATATAGAATTAAAAAAATTAAAATAAACTCCCTTCCTCGAAAAAGTTTTATCCCTATTGTGGGGTCACCAGTATGGTATTTGTAAATTGAAATCATATCCCCTCTCAAGCGTCTCTTCTCCAGAGAGAATAAGTATAGTGCTCGTAACCTTTCTTCATAACTAATAACTAATATCCTCCAAACCCTTTATTAGCTTTGTTGCCCTTCTTTGTACTCACTCCATTTCCAGTACATCCTTCCTGAGGACTGGTGCCAAGAACTGGACAGCATACTTTAGGTGCGGCCGGACCAGAGTCTTGTAGAGCGAGAGAATTATTGCTTTATATCTGGATTTGATCCCCTTTTTAATGCATGCCAATATTCTGTTTGCTTTGTTAGCAGCAGTTTGGCATTGCATGCCATTTCTGAGCATCTACTAGGACCCCCAGGTCCTTTTCCACCCTAGATTCCCCCAGAGGATCTCCCCCCAGGTGTATAGATTGCATTCATATTTTTGCCACCCAAATGCATTATTTTACATTTTTCTACAATGAACCTCATTTGCCATGTAGTTGCCCACCCCATTAATTTGTACAAATCTTTTTGCAAGGTTTTCACATCCTGCGGAGAAGTTATTGCCCAGCTTAGCTTAGTATCGTTCGCTAATACAGAGATTGAACTGTTTACCCCATCCCCCAGGTCATTTATGAACAAATTAAACAGGATTGGTCCCAGCACAGAACCCTGGGGTACCCCACTACCCACCCCTGACCATTCCTAGTATTCCCCATTTATCAACACCCTCTGAACTCGCCCTTGTAGCCAGTTTTCAATCCATGTACTCACCCTATGGTCCATGCCAACGGACCTTATTTTGTACAGTAAACGTTTATGGGGAACTGTATCAAATGCTTTTGCAAAATCCAGATACACCATGTCTATGGGCCTTCCTTTATCTAGATGGCAACTCACCTCCTCATAGAAGGTTAATAGATTGGTTTGGCAAGAATGATTCTTTGTGAATCCATGCTGATTACTGCTAATGATTCCGTTCTCATTACTAAAATCTTGTATATAATCCCTTATCATCCCCTCCAAGAGCTTACATACTATTGATGTTAGGCTAACTGGTCTGTAATTCCCAGGGATGTATTTTGGGTCCTTTTTAAATATTGGTGCTACGTTGGCTTTTCTTCAATCAGCTGGTACCATTCCAGTCAGTAGACTGTCAATAAAAATTAGGAAAAATTGTCTTTACTTGACTAAGTTCCCTAAGTACCCTTGGGTGCAAGCCATCTGGTCCCGGTGATTTATTAATGTTAAGTTTTCCAAGTCTAATTTAAATTTTGTCCTCTGTTAACCATGGAGTTGCTTCCTGTGATGGGATTTAGTAATTCCTTACTAAATGTCATGTAGGTAGTAAAATGGTGTATATCTCAAGGAATTCAGGGGAGGTGGAGTTACCTTTTTCATCCTTTGTTAACTCTCAATGCTCCTGAGGTTCTGTAGCATCTTTACAGCCTGTCCCTGTCCACATGCACTACAGTGATAACAGGCTGTGTGCGTTTTTTCAGAGGAAGTATTTTTGCTGGCTGCAAATAAAAACTTGGTTAGTTAGTGTTGGCAAATGCTGCTTTGCGTTTCAAGGCTTCACTCTGGAAAAGGGCAACAGCCTATGACTATAGGATTGTACGCTTAATTTTTGCTGTTGCCTGCCCTTCTCCTCTTCTCCCTGGAAAAATTCAATTGGGTCCCCCTTACAGCATCCTTCCCAGCTACCAATATTTTACCCAGTTTACATTTCCATCCCTACCTGTGATTGCTTGAGGGGATGAAGCTACAAAAAATACAATAAAAATGTAAAACTATTATTTTTTAAATATATAATTAAAATGTAATATAGGTAAAACAAAATCATTTTTGGAGCCTGGGAATAAGTGATTGTGGAGCCACCCAGGCCAGGAACTAAATATGGCAGGAGTTTCAGTGAACAATTTCTTGAGTAATCACATCAAAACCTTTGTGATAGACTTTCTGCAACCATTTTTCACCAGGTATGATTTAGGATATACGAGTCCCTCCTTTTGCTGTGCCTTGTGCCCTGCTGTCAGTCTTTTCTTTACCCAGAGTGTTATGTCCAACAACTGATCATTTACAGTTGTTGACAACAGAACAGGCTACAGTGGTCAGATTCCTTTCCAACCTGCCACAAACCGAACACAACCTCCAGTCCATGGCAGGTGATGTGAGCCTCCAAATTGCTTCTCTGGTATAGATTTTTGACCACTTTGCATTGCCGACCCTGCCCATGTTTTATAGACTTAGGCAGGGAACGCCTTACAATGATTTTTTTTATTTTAAACCATATCTAGAGACAGTATTTCCTCTTGAAAGATTTCAGGTCATATTCCAGTTAGAAAAATTGCTATGTTGTTTTTCTAAAATTGGATGTTTACAGTTTAGCAGGTTACTGTTGCTTATATGGTTTGCTGTGGTTTGTCCTATCATTTTCCTCTTTTTACCTGGTTGTGTAGTATGCATGAATGCCTGGTAAATGCCGTCATGTTTCCCAGTTCCATCACGACTCTGCACTACAATTCACAGAATGCCTGTATCTCAGCTTTATGAATTTCCTGTCAAATACAGTGCCTTGAAAAAGTATTCATACCCCTTGAATTTTCCACATTTTGTTATGTTACAACCAAAACGTAAATGTATTTTATTGGGATTTTATGTGATAGACCAACACAAAGTGGCACATAATTGTGAAGTGGAAGGAAAATGATAAATAGTTTATAATTTTTTTTACAAATAAATATGTGAAAAGTGTGATGTACATTTGTATTCAGCCCCCTTTACTCTGATAACCCTAACTAAAATCTAGTGGAACCAATTGCCTTCAGAAGTCACCCAATTGGTAAACAGAGTCCACCTGTGTGTAATTTAATTTCAGTATAAATACAGCTGTTCTGTGAAGCCCTCAGAGGTTTGTTAGAGAGCCTTAGTGAACAACCAGCATCATGAAGGCCAAGGAACATACCAGACAGGTCAGGGATAAAGTTGTGGAGAAGTAGGGATAGGTTATAAAAAATATCCCAAGCTTTAAACATCTCACGGAGCACTGTTCAATCTATCATCCAAAAATGGAAAGAGTATGGCACAACTGCAAACCTACCAAGACATGACCGTCCACTTAAACTGACAGGCCGCACAAGAAGAGCATTTATCAGAGAAGCAGCCAAGAGGCCCATGGTAACTCTGGAGGAGCTGCAGAGATCCACAGCTCAGGTGGGAGAATCTGTCCACAGGAGAACTATTAGTCAGATGAGACCAAAATCGAAATTTTTGGCCTAAAAGCAAAAGCTATGTGTGGCGGAAAACTAAGACTGCACATGACCCTGAACCCACCCTGTAGTGCGCTCAGTCTATACCTGAACGGACATGTGTGTAGGAGCTCCTGCCATCCAGGGCTGCACGGTTCTCTCCCCTCAGCCAGCGTTTTCCCTCACGGGCTACTGCTCCCTATAGACCCGGGCCCCCCCAGCCCAGCTCCCCCAGCTTCCCCAGCTCACCAGCCGCCGCCGAGGGTGCCACCCGCCGCCTTTTCGGCATCTCTCTTCACCCGCAGCCGCTGGCAGGAAAGTCTGCGGCTGCGGCCTAGCTCCGCCATATAGAAATTATTTCCTCCTGCATCCTGGTCACCCAGCAGACCTGCTTTTCTGCCCCCGCTCTCAGAGCTCATCCCAGCCGTTAGCGGGCCTCCCGAAGCAGCACCAGCAGCTGCCTGGCCCGTCAGGACAGACCGCGGAAGCCATCTTGGTCCACCCAGACTCGGCCCTCAACACCTTCTCCCCGCCCCCTGGAACATACTCGCCCGGTATAACCACCGGACTGCACCCCCTCACTGGTGGATTACCTGTGGCCTCCACTGGGTCACTCTTAAACGGCAGCCGGGAGGACGAAACGGAGATCCGACCTGGTAAGCAGCGGCCATCTGGGTATACCCAGAAGCTTTACCTCCAACGCTGACATTTAAAAAATAATAACTTTTTCTTTTTTCTCTCTGCTTCTACTGATATCCCCCCCCCCCCCACCAACGTAACCGGGTTGCCCCAACCTGAAGCACCAGTCACCACTATCTTTCACAAAACTCTTTAAAACTTTTATTCTTCTTATTACGGATATCTCCCCCCTGACGTACCCAGGCTACCACAACCTACAGCACCTACCACTGCTACTCCGCTATCTTTCTTTAACCACTTCCCGACCGCCTCCTGTACTTATACATCGGCAGAATGGCACGGACAGGCACAATCATGTACCTGTACGTTGCCCTTTAAATGGCTGACATGTGGTTGCGCGTGCGTCGGCGGCGGCGTGCTCGCGACCCTGCCGCCTTCCCTGTGAGTCGGACCATGAGTCCCGCTGACTCGATCGCCGCGGGGCTCCCCGCGATCATCTCACGGAGGTATAGAGCGGGGAGGTGCTTTGGTAAACAAGCATCTCCCCGCTCTGCCTAGTGACAATGACACGGATCTCCGCTCCGTGTACTCAGAGCGAAGATCAGTGTCATGTGACACACAGCCCATCCCCCGTACAGTAAGAAACACTCAAAAGGGAACACTTAACCCCTACAGCGCCACCTAGTGGTTAACCCCTTCACTGCCTGTGTAATTTTCACAGTGATCAGAGCACTGATCGCTGTAAAAATGACAATGGTCCCAAAAATGTGCCAAAAGTGTCCGATGTGTCCACCATAATGTCACAGTCACAATAAAAATCACTGATCGCCGCCATTACTAGTAAAAAATAAATTATTAATAAAAATGCCATAAAACTATACCCTATTTAGTAGATGCTATAACTTTTGCGCAAACTAATCAATAAACGCTTATTGCGATTTTTTTTACCAAAAATATGTAGAAGAATACGTATCAGCCTAAACTGAGGAAAACATTTTTTTATATATTTTTTGGGGATATTTATTATAGCAAAAAGTTAAAAATATTGATTTTTTTTAAAAATTTACGCTTTATTTTTGTTTATAGCGCAAAAAATAAAAACCACAGAGGTGATCAAATACCACCAAAATAAAGCTCTATTTGTGGGAAAAAAAGGACGCCAATTTTGTTTGGGAGCCACGTCGCACGACCGCGCAATTGTCAGCTTGGTCCTTTAGCTGCAAAATGGTCCGGGGCTGAAGTGGTTAACAACTCAAAAAAAACCTCAAAAAAAACCTCTAAACTTGCGACTGATATCTCCCCCCCAGCATTATATAAGCATCGTCATCTTAGCATCAACCCCCAGATCCACACACACGGTCAAGCGTAACAGGTGCGTTTGACAAGAGCTCTGGCCTCACCGCTTCACAGAGCAATCCACACACGTGGTCAAGCGTAACGGACGTGTGTGACAGGAGCTCTGGCCATCTGGCCATCCAGGACACATCCTTGGATTCCTGCGGTTCTCTCCCCCAGCAAACGTGAACCTGACAGCCGTGGCTTCCCCTGGACACCACTCTCCCCACCTTCTCCTAGCTTAGGTCCCTCAGCTCACCATCGCGCCACCCGCAGCCGCCGACTACCGCCTGCCGCCATCCGGGCGCCCCCCTCTAAACCGCTAGACCTGCAGGACAGACCGCGGCTACGGCCTAGCTCCGGCCATCCCATTATCCTCTCCCTAATTCTCTTTCCAGCTTGCCCGCGTGCGCCGACCTGGTAAGTACATTGGGGCACCACCAACCAGTAGGAAGTTGATCCAGGGTTCACCCGATCGCCTCTCGGGGGGTCAGGAAGGAATTTTACCCATCTGTAGCAATTGGCCTAGGCTCAGCTGTGGTTTTTCGTCTTCCTCTGGATCAACGGGGGGGGGGGGGCGGTTAGGTCATTTGGGCCCTATTCACCCTCACCATCAACTTTCACATCATGTGCAACTTTAAATACTCAGCGGACACCCTCCACAGGCTAAAGAATACCGCCTCAACACTATCAACCTCCACCCAAAAAATCAAAAAATGCTACGAAAAGAACAACTGCTAAGGATTAATCGACAATCGACCATCAAAAACAAGGAGGCACAACTTCAACTACAACACTTAGCGTGCGCCCTGATCAACACCAGATCTGCAGTCAAGCACAAACAGGAAATCCACGACTTCATCACCCAAAACGACATAGATTGCCTCTTTATCACGGAAAGCTAGCTAACCCCTGACTGTAACACCATCCTAACAGAATTGGTGCCTGAGAACTACTGCATCCTAACCAAGCATAGAATAG
Source organism: Rana muscosa (assembly GCA_029206835.1). Taxonomy (NCBI): domain Eukaryota; kingdom Metazoa; phylum Chordata; class Amphibia; order Anura; family Ranidae; genus Rana; species Rana muscosa. The sequence continues at coordinate 577,152,031 of CM055121.1, forward strand.
GACAAAGAGGAGGAGGCCTAGCAGTGATCTTCAAAGCTCACCTCTCTCTCAGCAAACCGACTGTACAAATGCACGTCACACTTTTCACATATTTATTTGTAAAAAAAGTTGAAAACCATTTATCATTTTCCTTCCACTTCACAATTATGTGCCACTTTGTGTTGGTCTATCACATAAAATCCCAATAAAATACAATTTATGTTTTTGGTTGTAACATGACAAAATGTGCAAAATTTCAAGAGGTATGAATACTTTTTCAAGGCACTGTATGTACTGTTATTAATCATTTCTTACGTAAAGCTTGTTTTATATCCAAACTGGTGTGCATTTATATAATAATGGTTAATGTTATATGCTGTGCTGGTTTCAGTAGTTCCTCTGCTCTCAATTATTTTGATTAGATTACTGGTTAATTTCCCAGGAGGGGAATCCCCTCTGTTCACAGAGTGCCTGTGTTGGGTGGAGGCACTGCCCGTTTTATTATCAAACCCACTCTTCCACTTAGCAAAGGTTTTGGTTCTCTCTCTAAATGTTTAGCTCACTATCCTGGTTGGGGATAGATAGATAGATAGATAGATAGATAGATAGATAGATAGATAGATAGATAGATAGATAGATAGATAGATAGATAGATAGATAGATATTGCTACCTCCGTAGGGGCCGCTAGATAGGATGGGTCCTCTGTTCTTTGCCTCAACCTTCTCAAGAACCTCAGCCTCACTGACACACCACGTTGAATGTACAAATATACAATATCACAGAAAAACACTGAAAGTAATACTAAGTACCCATTATCAAAGAAAACAGGCAACAAACCAAGTAGTCAAGGCAAACTTAATATCTTGTCACCCAATATGGTTGATAACTAGGCAAATGAAAAATGGATTAACAATGGCAATAACACAATTTAGCATACAAAATGATTAACAGTAAGTACTACAATGACATTTTGTGTCTAGATCAGCACCAAGGCCACCTCAAGTGCAGCAGTGAGCAGTAGTAAAGTTTAAAGTTATACTAAAGTATTCATTTTTTTTCCTTTAAAAATAACAAAAAACAATCTTTTTGAAGATCCCTCGTGCGTAAAATGCAGCTTTTATTTGGTTTATTTTACATATCTCACTAATAATTTAATTAACTCTTATATCTCCTATATTTGACACCACAGATTTTGAGACACTAAATTGGTGAGATTTTTATTGGCGTTATGATTGAGTTTTTTTTTTACATATTTCTCTTGAACTTATATTTGAAATTTTTAATTTCCTTACTTTTCCTCCTTTAACCCCACAAGAAACTATTACAACAAAACCTATCGGTATTAAAAACAGACTCAGTGAGCCAATCATAATTACTCGTATATTTTTTTTTTTAAAGCTACATTTTATTTGGTAGGGGTGGACATACAGAACTTAATAATATATGTCATACTTTATGACTTCCTACACATTCATATTATTGTCTTCATCTGATGTTATGATATTAATATGGGAAACTGATAAAGCATATGGCTATGCCATAATAAAACTGTGCCCCCCTCCCAAATTGTTGCTATTTTACAAGTAATGATACTGTGATATCATTCACTAAGGTTAACATAAGTCCTTTTTGTTTTAGGGGGTACATTTAGGTGTTTTGTGATTTGATGTTCATGAAGACCCTCAGTCCCATCATTTAACCTGGTCCGGCGCAATTGGCAAGCCAGGTAGAGAGAAAGTATTTTTGGCCATTATTTAAAGCACAATTTGGTTTTCCTCAAAGCAAAAATTATATTATTTTCTAGATTTATATTGTATATCAAATCAAGTCAATAGCACAGTTGGTAATTTTATGTATCATCTCTGTATATTTAATTCTTACATAAAAATTATTGTAAGCGTAATAAATAAAAGAATATATAAATAAGGCACTGCTTTAGAATTCTTGATTGTTTTTTCTTTCATCCAAATACAGAAGAAATTATGCTGTTTAAAAATATATTATCTTGATGGATCTTGATTACGAATATGTAAAGATGCTGCACTTAAGTAAAAGCAATTACATGTGTCACGTCTTCATTTTTAATGTTTGTGCTGTGATTGTAAATTCTCTTCAGTGCTTAGCTTACATGTTTGGATTATACACCTGCCGTGCATGGTAATAACTTGGCTACAAGTTACTTATAAATAACTTCTGCAACATTTTTCTAAGGATGAAATAAAGCACTATAAAAATAACTCAGCTTGGATTATTTTGTTATTTTAATAAACTATTACTGATTGCTGTGGGTTTAGGGCATTCTGGCCTTTGTATAGTTGCCAAAAGCTATTCAATACTTCACTCCAGTGATAGTTTATTACTTGTAGGGCACATGCTGTTCCCATCCTGCTTGTAACGATCAGGCCACCAATGTACAGTATATAAAATACATCTGTATAGACTATAGATGCTCCTATTGTACATTTAGTATGTAGCGATACCTTCAACTAAGAAGGCCGCAGATTTAGTTTGGGCCCTGAAGACAGCTCCGCCAACCCCCGGCAATGTACTCGACCCCCTACTGGCACAGTTAGTTATGGCAGCAATATATTTCTTATACTGTATGAGAAATCTCAGACACCAAGGCAATAATGAAAGGGGTATCAAATTTACTTTAAGCTTATGATGAAAGGGTTAACAGTGATAACAGTGTACAGGTAATACTTTGCAGAGCCCTGCAGCAATAAACATACTTTGCATTAGATGAACAGTAAAAGTGTGCCGCGTGGGCGACCGTTAACTAGGCGCCCTGTGGCGCAGTGACTAAATGAACTAACTAGCTGGCCAGGCCTGGCTCAGATATCTAAAACTCAGTCTATAGGGGATGATGGTTTCTTCACCGGCAATTCTTTAAAGGTGGTGCACATAACAGAATAACATTTGTAATCCAGGGAGAAGATTGTGATGAAATAACACTTTACTGAAGACTCCTCTGAGTTCAGCTCTGATATGGGTCTCCAGTGAGAGTATCAGATATAAACTTGTGGGCCACGGCAGTCTATAGGCACATCAGCAATAATCAGTATATATGGTCTGAGCATACGCTCGCTCACCCCTCCGGACGCGATCCCAGTCCGGGAACTTCCACCGACTGTGTCCTCACACACACACAGTGTCTCCAGCGTTCGGGTCCCCGATCCAACCAAGGCTGTAGACAAGCGAAGTCAGATGCCACCCAGGCTCGCAGTGGGGTGGAAGGCTCTTTGGTGCTGCGCAAGGCCTCAGGCTTCAGGCCTTGCACTCCGGCACATCCGCACAGGAGGATCAGTCACTGAAGTTTCGTGTCCCAAAGAGGACGAGCCCAGCCTCGCCTCCTCCTTTTATAACCCCTCCCATGAGTCTCTGGGGTGGAAAGAAGCCGAAAGGGATTCTGGGCAAGGTAGTCCCATGAGTCTTAAAGGGGACCCCGCTACACACTCCCCCCACTTAAATTCTTTGGTCACCAAAGAAACTTTAGCATACACTGCGTACAACCCCAGACAACATTGCATAAGAGGTTGGCATAGGGAATTCCCACCAAAACCGAGGGGTTGGATTCCCTTTTCCACAGGTCACACTATCCTGAGTGGCCTGCCTAACTGTGCCAGAGAGTGAGTGGGGGTTGCCCTCTACCAAATGTACAGTGGAGGGGTCCGGATTCTCTACACTCCTCCTAGCAGTGATCACAGAATCTTCTGAGCTCTTCCCCATTTGTGGGTAGGTCAACTTTCTGGGAGGCCTTATGACTCTGCGAGCCCTTTGTTCCCTTGGGGTTTCTGGCTCTGGCGCCACAGGCTCTTTTTCTGTAACAGGGTCAGGCAACTCGGCAGGCTCTGTAACATCTGCTTCAGGAGCCGAAGGATACATAGAGTCTCTAGGGTCCTGTTCAGGGTAAACATCAGGGGCATCTTCCCAGTAATCAAATGAAGGACTAAATGGGATGAATTCAGCGGCTTCTGCATTCAGTTGTGTATCTATAGTGTCTTCAGTAATTGGAAGATCTATAGCAGAAGTCCCTTGAGTTGAGGAAGGCCACAGCCAGTCAAGCTCTCTCTCTTCATCTCCACTGAGTTCAGAAGCTTCTGTATCTTCAGTCCGAGAGGTCTGGAACCGAGTGTTTGGCCTGGGGGTATCCAGAATAGAAACCGGTTCAGGGAAGTCTCTCACTGGAGGTATCCTGCCTGCTTCAGCAAATGGGAGTAGGTGGTTTCGATGCCACGTCTTCAGTGGGCCTACTTTTCCTTCTGGCTTCAACTTGTAGACAGGTAGGCCCGGCAACTTCCTACAGATGACATAGGGTTCAGATCTCCATCTGTCTGCAAGTTTGTGTTTTCCAGGGACCCCCAGATGCGTAGCAGTACTCGGTCCCCGGGCTGCAGGTCTTGTACCCGGACCTTCAAGTCAAAGTTTCTTTTGTTTGGAGCTCCCCTTTGATCTGAGGCCGCTTGAGCTGGTTCATAGGCTACTTTCAGGCTGCGTCTGAGCCTGTCCACATATCCTTTGTGGGATGTGGCTGAGGAATGGTCTAAAGAGGTGCCAAAGGCCAAGTCTACAGGTAATCTCGCTTCTCTCCCAAACATGAGTCGATATGGGGAGTAGCCTGTAGCATCACTGGTGGTGCAGTTGTAAGCATGTACTATGGCTGCTATGTGTTTGCTCCAATGTTGTTTCTTCTCACTTTCCAGAGTCCCCAACATGTTGAGCAAGGTTCGGTTAAACCTGTCCGGCTGAGCATCTCCCTGTGGGTGGTAAGGTGTAGTTCGAGTCTTCTTGATTCCCAACGAATCCAGGAGTTTCCGGATCAGTCGACTCTCAAAGTCCCTTCCTTGATCTGAATGAAGTCGCTGGGGCAGCCCATAATGGACAAAATACTTCTCCATAAGTACCTTGGCTACTGTGGAAGCCTTCTGATCTTTGGTTGGGAAAGCTTGGGCATACCGGGTGAAATGACCGGTTATCACCAGAACATTTCCTAGTCCACTCAGATCGGATTCGAGGCAGAGGAAATCAATGCATACCAGATCCATTGGGCCTTGACTCTGTAGATGGCCCATTGGGGCAGCTTGATGGGGTAAAGTCTTCCTCTGGATGCAGCGTGCACACGAATGGCAGTACTCTTCTACTTCTGCCCTCATGCAGGGCCAATAGAACCGACTTCTGACAAGTTGAAAGGTCCTTTCCGCCCCTAAGTGGCCATGATTGTCATGTAGGGCAATCAGAACAGTCTCTCTGTGTTTCTCCAGAAGAAACAATTGCCATTTATCTTCCAGATCATCAGAGGGGCCCCTTCGGTAGACCACTCCCTGATGCACCTGTAACCTGTCCCACTCTTTCCTCAACAGGCGAGCTTCCTTTGAGGAGTGACTCAGAAGTCTGTTTGGATCCTGATTCTCCAGGGCTTCCAGAACTAATTTCCCCATGGGGTCTTCTAATTGGTCACATCTTAGCTCCTTCTTGGACAGCTTTGGCAGATGGTCTTCCTCCAGTTGAGTTACTCCACATTATTGTTTGGGGACTCCTACCATGGTAACTCCTATCTCTTCCGCCCTTGAGCCCCGTCTGGCTTGCAATTCGGCCCCCTGACATAGGGCCCGCACCCCGTCAGGTGCCACTTGAGTCCAGTCTTCCATGTCACTGGTGGGGCCATGAGATCTCCTGGACAGAGCGTCTGCATCTCGATTCCCAATCCCTGGCCTGTACTTTAGGCTGAAATTGAATCCAGACAATGCGGCCAGCCACCTGTGTCCAGTGGCGTCCAGCTTTGCTGTAGTGAATAGGTAGGTCAGGGGGTTGTTGTCGGTCTTCACAGTGAACTCTGCCCCATACAGGTAGTCTTTGAGCTTGTCTACTACCGCCCACTTAAGGGCCAGGAACTCCAGTTTGTGAGTGGGGTAGTTTTTCTCAGAGGGGGTCAGGCTCCTGATCACGTAGGCAACAGGCCGTTGTTGCCCTTCGTGTTCTTGATAAAGTACTCCTCCCAGACCGTCATGACTAGCATCTACGTGTAATTCATAGGGTTTGGTTGGGTCTGCGTAAGCCAAGACTGGAGCAGTGGTCAGGCTCTTTTTCAATGCCTGGAAGGCTTCTTCACACTTCTGATTCCACTGATCTCTGATGGACTCTCCCGGCTTCCTGGGCCCTGAGTCATCCTCTTCTCCCTCAGTCTTGAGCAGTTCATTCAATGGTCTAGCAATTCGGGCGAATCCTTCCACAAACCTCCTGTAATAGGAGCAGAACCCTAAGAAGGATCTGTGTTCTGTTACTGTGGTGGGTCGTGGCCAGGAGGTAACTGCCTCCAATTTCTCCGGATCTGTGGCCACCCCTTCTTCAGACACTATGTGCCCCAGGTAGTTCACAGAAGACTGGTAGAACCAACACTTCTCAGGCGAAAGCTTGAGTCCCTCCTCACTGAGTCTCCTCAAGACTTTTTCCAGCCTCCCTTCGTGTTCCTCCAGGGTTCTTCCAAAGACAATGACATCGTCCAGGTATACAAGGACTTTAATAAGGTTCATGTCTCCTACAGTCTTCTCCATAAGGCATTGGAAAGTAGCTGGGGCTCCAGACAGACCTTGGGGCATCCGGTCGAATTCAAAGAACCCCACTGGGGTTATGAAAGCTGTCTTCTCCTTGTCTTCTGGGTGCATAGGGATCTGATAGTACCCGCTCTTGAGATCCATAACGCTGAACCACTTGGCCCCAGACAAGCTCTGTAGGGCATCCTCTATCCTTGGAGTGGTGTACTGGTCGCGTATGGTTCTCCTGTTAAGAGTCCTGTAGTCAATACAGAGCCTCAACGATCCATTCTTCTTCCTAACCACCACTATCGGGGAGGCATAGGGGCTTCTAGACTCCCGTATCACACCAGTCCCCTTGAGTTCTGCAAGTTGTTCCCTTAGATCCTCCAGATCTGCTAGTGGGACCCGCCTGACCCTCTCTCTGAAGGGCTTATCTTCTTGGAGGCGGATCCGATGGGTGGCACTCCTTGCACACCCCACATCGAACTCATCTTTAGAGAAGATCTTCTCCCATCTGGTCAACTGGGCCTTGGATCTCTCTTTCCAAGCCCTGGGCAGATTTGGGTTTTCCATGGATAGCTTCTCCCAAGCATCTCCTTCTTCACCCATCCCCTTGACTTCCGACAGGGTAACAGGGGCAGCAGGGCTCACCAGGCCCAGCAGCATCCTAGCTGGAATTTCCATGGGGTCATCTGTATTGTTCCTGACACTCACCGGAACTCTACAATGGGCCTTCTTCAGGGCCTTCAGTGGAATCACTTCTGGTATCACTTCCAGACCAGGGGACTCTTCCCTTGGGTCAGACTCCAACATGACAAAGGGTCCAGGCTCCTCCCAAGTAAGCTTCACAGTGGCTCTGAGACAGGTTACTTCTCCGGGCTGCAACACTACCCCTTCTCTTCCAAGTCTCCACACCTTCCCTATCCCCTCTCCAGGGGTCTTCTGCTCTAGGACCAGCCGTTGGTAGGCCGTCTTCAGCATGGGGTGGATCTTGGTGGCCGCTGGCCCCTTCTCTTTCACTAGAGGGGTCAGAAGTCTTCGGACCAGGTCCGTGTTCGTCCCTATTATAAGGGAACTCTTGTTGGCTCCTGGCGGCCGAGGGCACACAACTGCCAGGGTGTCAAACACTTCACCTTTTCCAGCCACAGATGGGTCAAAGATCATCTTGACGGGCAAATAGCCATCGTAGGGGAAACTCTGGGTTCCAATCCCACATATTTCTAGTCCCTCTATCTTCTGGATGGGCAGGTGACTCAAGTGCTTATCGTAGAAATCTCGGTATAACAGGGTCACTTGTGCCCCAGTATCCAAGATGGCTCTGGTGTAGACTCCCTCCACTTGAATGGGCACTATAGGAGATGGGCATACCAGCTTCTCCGGATATGGCCTGGCAGGAGTCGCCTTCTTCAGACCTTTTCCTTTTGGACTTTCTTTTGTCCAATTCCCTTTGGACTTTAATCTTTCTTGAGCCTGGTATGCATTGATTTCCCTCCTTTCAATGGGTGTAGGGACCTGTTGAGGGACATTATTGTTTTTCTTAGGAGTGCATCCCCTTTGGGGAATGCTGTGCCTCTTCTGAGGGGTCTTGCCCCCTTTCTCTGGGGTGTGTCTCTGTTGAGGAATGTTGTGTTTCCTCTGAGGTGTTTTATTTCCTCTTTTCTTCTGCTTCGCATTCAGCTTGGAGCTCACTGAAGGTGATGGGCACCCGGTTGACTCCTTCACCGGGGCCCTCTGGAGTTTCCCGCCGGCCTGCGGCTTACTGGTTTCTTCTTCTTGGGACTGGAACACGTAGCTGCAATATGGCCAATTCCTCCACAGTTAAAGCAGACTATATCTCCCCATTCTTGTAGAGATGCGGGTGCTGAGGCAATTGGGAATAATTCCTTCCTTGGTACTTCTCTCTTGGGACCCTCTGGGTCCTTTGCCATCAGAGAGGTCAACATCTCTAACACTTTGGACATTTGAGCTTTTAGAGTGTCTACCTCTGAGTCCCTTTCAGGGGTCATCACTGGATTGACTAGCACCTGTGCGGGTACAACATTTGTCTTAATCATTTGCTGGTCCTGTTGTAGCGCCTCCTCATCTCTGATGATTTTTATCAAGTCAGCATAAGTCAGTAACGTTCCTCCTCCCGAGGTATTCAGGTGCAGCCAGACTGGATCCGAGCGTAACGCTCCCTTTAAAACTTGTTTCATTCTTGCCGCATCTGTATCTTGGGGCTTCATTCCCTTCTTCAACACAATCTTGCACAGCAACCTGTTCAGTCTTCTAACATACTCTGAAAGTTCCTCCTTCGGTTGTTGGAAAGTATGTTCAAATTGGTAAACCATCTCTGTCACCTTTTCCAATTGACCAAACTCTTCCTGTAGCATAGCTAGACAGTCTTGAGCCGTACAGTCTGCATTCCCAAACCGAAAACTTTTCACTGCTTCTGCTGCTGCGCCTTTAAGGCTTTATATCACTCGTTGCCTCTTCTGCGCTTCAGGCACCTCCCATGCCTCTACTGCTTGTAATGCCTGCTCCACCCAGGTATCAAAATCTTCTTCCCCTGCAGGGACAGGGAGCTTCCCTGAGAATGGTAGCTAGTCTCTACATGCACCGTGCTTGTCTTCTGACATCTGGTCATCAGATCCCCTATTGCATTTATCAGTTCTGGTGATATAGCAGTGACAGGTGCAGGTGCCACCGGAGGCGTCGCCCCATCTCCTCCCCCAGGTGGGGCACGGGCCGCAGCCCGCGGCGATCCCGTTGGCGATGGCTCCTTCTTAATTGCGTGCGTCAACCTATAGGATCTATTATCTGGCGTCTGTACACAGTTGCGCTTACAAGCCTCTGGCATCCCGTCCAAGTACTCCACTAGTGCATACTGGTATGAGATGTCTGGGTCTGACTTTATTCCCATCACCCACGGTGTGTGATCTGGGGTCACTGACTTCATTAACTCCTCTATCGTTTCAGTTGACCATTCCTCCCCTGGTAGATTGATGACCACTGACTGGCTTGGGTCTGTCTTAGCCACTTCGCACCACGCTCTTATTCCTTGCGGGTCCATGCCGGCACCTCTGGCGTTTAATTGCTGTATCAGGATCCCGGACAAGAACCCCCATGTGTAGCGATACCTTCAACTAAGAAGGCCGCAGATTTAGTTTGGGCCCTGAAGACAGCTCCGCCAACCCCCGGCAATGTACTCGACCCCCTACTGGCACAGTTAGTTATGGCAGCAATATATTTCTTATACTGTATGAGAAATCTCAGACACCAAGGCAATAATGAAAGGGGTATCAAATTTACTTTAAGCTTATGGTGAAAGGGTTAACAGTGATAACAGTGTACAGGTAATACTTTGCAGAGCCCTGCAGCAATAAACATACTTTGCATTAGATGAACAGTAAAAGTGCGCTGCGTGGGCGACCGTTAACTAGGCACCCTGTGGCGCAGTGACTAAATGAACTAACTAGCTGGCCAGGCCTGGCTCAGATATCTAAAACTCAGTCTATAGGGGATGATGGTTTCTTCAGCGGCAATTCTTTAAAGGTGGTGCACATAACAGAATAACATTTGTAATCCAGGGGGAAGATTGTGATGAAATAACACTTTACTGAAGACTCCTCTGAGTTCAGCTCTGATATGGGTCTCCAGTGAGAGTATCAGATATAAACTTGTGGGCCACGGCAGTCTATAGGCACATCAGCAATAATCAGTATATATGGTCTGAGCATACGCTCGTTCACCCCTCCGGACGCGATCCCAGTCCGGGAACTTCCACCGACTGTGTCCTCACACACACACAGTGTCTCCAGCGATCGGGTCCCCGATCCAACCAAGGCTGTAGACCAGCGAAGTCAGATGCCACCCAGGCTCGCAGTGGGGTGGAAGGCTCTTTGGTGCTGTGCAAGGCTTCAGGCCTTGCACTCCGGCACATCCGCACAGGAGGATCAGTCACTGAAGTCTCGTGTCCCAAAGAGGACGAGCCCAGCCTTGCCTCCTCCTTTTATAACCCCTCCCATGAGTCTCTGGGGTGGAAAGAAGCCGAAAGGGATTCTGGGCAAGGTAGTCCCGTGAGTCTTAAAGGGGACCCCCGCTACAAGTAAATTTGGGGAATATGGAGGAGTTTAGTATCCCAATTTCAGCAAACAGCCTCATAACAACTAAAGCACAGCTCTGTCAGAAGCTCTATTACAAACATGTGCAACACTTAACCTTAAAATGTAAAACCTGTAATAAATATAGGTAAATAAACTAAAACATATACTGTATATAGGTTAATATACAATAATAAAATTATTAACTTTATACCAATGACTAAAATACAAACAACAATGAAGCAATAAAGAGATGCACAGAAATAGAAAAAAGCAGTTACTCTTTAATCACTTGCCCACTGGGCACTTATACCTCCTTCCTAACCAGGCCAATTTGCAGCTTTCTGAGCTCTCACACTTTGAATGACAAATACTCAGTCATGCAACACTGTACCCATTTATGAAAGGAAAAGATGGGACTTTAAAGGTGCAAAAATGCACAAAAATGTATCAAAAATATAAATTTATTTAAATATAAAAAGAATAACAGAATATTCTGTTATTCTCTTTATATTTAAATACATTTATATTTTTGATACATTTTTGTGTATTTTTGCACCTTTAAAGTCCCATCTTTATCCTTTCATAAATTATTAAATTAAGGGATGTGGTGCCAATCAATATAGTTGACGAGTTGACTTCTTCTCTCCTTTGGAACACTGTACCCATATTACATTTTTGTACTTTTTTTTCCACACAAATAGAGCTTTCTTTTGGTGGTATTTAATCACCACTGTTTTTTTAGTTTTTTTTGCACTATAAATAACACAAGACTGCAAATTGTGAAAAAAAAATCTTAGTTTCTGTTATAAAATTTAGCAAATTTGTAATTTTTCTTCATACATTTTGACCAAAATGTATACTGCTACATTTCTTTGGTAAAAATAATCCAAATCAGTGTATATTATTTGGTCTTTGTGAAGGTTATAGAGTCTACGAGCTATGGTGCCAAGCATTGAAAATTGATCACACCTGATGTACTGACGACTCATTTCTTGACACACTAACAAGCCAGTACAGTACAAATACCCCCCAAATGACCCCTTTTTGGAAAGTAGACATTCCAAGGTATTTAGTAAGAGGCATGGCGTTTTTTTTTTTAAGTTGACATTTTTTCCCACAATCCTTTGCAAAATTAAGATTTTTTTTTTTCACAAAATTGTCATATTAACAGGAGAGTTTCCCCACATGGCATATGCATGATTGCAACTACACCCCAAAACACATTATGCTACTCCTCCTGAGTATGGAGATCCTGCATGTGTGAGACTTTTACACAACCTATCCACATAGAGAGGCCCAAAATGCAGGGAGCACCTTCAGGTGTTCTAGGGACATAAATTACACATCTAATTTCTTGACTACCTATTACACTTTTGAAGGAACTGGAGCACCAGGACAATGAAAAAGCCTACAAAATGACCCAATTTTGGGAAGCTAATACCCCAACATATATTCTATGAGGCATAATGAGTCTTTTGAACACATCATTTTTTCCCAAGTTTTTGGAAAAATTGTTTTATTTTTTTTACACAAAGCTGTCAATTTATAAGAAATTTCTTACACATAGCATATACATAGCAAAAATTACACACCAAAATACATTCTGCTACTCTTGAGTATGGCAATACCATAGGGGTGGGACTTTTTCACAGCCCAGCCACATAGAGAGGCCCAAGATTCAAGTAGCACCTCCAGGCGTTCTAAGAGCATAATTACATATCTAATTTCTTGACTACCTATTACACTTTTGGAGGCCCTGGAGCACCAAGACAATGGCAATGTCCACAAAATGACCCAATTTTGGAAAGCAAACACTACAACATATATTCTATGAGACATAATGAGTCTTTTGAACATGTAATTTTTTCCACAAGTTTTTGGAAAATGTGGCAAGAAAATTAAAATGCATTTTGTTTTATGCATTTTTTACACATTTTTACGGCACTGACGGGTGCTGATGAAGATTCACTGATAGGGTGGGACTGATGAGCACTCACTGATGGGCACTGATGTGCACTATTGGGCACTGATGAGAACTAATAGGGCACTGTAGTGGCACCGATGAGCACTAATAGGGCACTGTAGTGGCACTGATGATCACTTTAGTGGCACAGATGAGCACTGTAGTGGCACTGATGAGCACTCACGGCACTGCAGGTCACTGATGAGCACTGATAATCACTGACTGATGTACACTGTAGAGCACTGATAATCACTCACTGATGGGTACTCAGGTAGAGCCTGATGAGCAGAGGAAGGCCTCTCGTACAGCCCTGGTTCAAGGGCCACTGAGGTTGCAACAGCGGCCACAAGAGCATGGTGAGGTAGGAGTGCCTGCGGTGTTCTCTGTTAGCAGGTACATAGGAGAAGCAGGTAACAGCAGTAGCAGCGGATACTGGTTGGCTGCAGATGCAGGCATGCTGTGGATGCAGGTGTACTGCGGATACAGAGATTATGCAGGTGCCAGATACTGCAGATGCAGGTGTACTGCGGATGCAGAGATGATGCAGGTGCCGGATGCTGTGGATGCAGGTGTACTGCGGATGCAGAGATGATGCAGGTGTCGGAAACTGCGGATGCAGATAAGTGAAGGCTGGTGGGGTTGAGAAGTCTGGTGCAGAGTCAGACAACCCGGGTTATACACAGGAAGGCCGATACATCAAAGACATCAGGCAAAGAATAGTAAAAGTTCAGACACAGGTTTGGCAGCAGAAGATAAAGCAGATGTAGCAGAATCAGAGTCAGGATAAGCCAGGGTCAGGTTTGGAGATGATCAGGATGGTCAGGAAAGCTGGGTTAACAAGATCAAGGACAGGCACAGGATACAGGGGGAGTCTGCAGATCAGACAGCAAGGCCCTAGTGCAAATGTCATCCTTATATATGCCATTTGGTGCCAATGTTAAAGGGGCACGCGCACCACACAAATCCTTGTGTGCATGTGCTGACCAGCATCTCCCTGACAGTATGGCACTAATGGCCCTGATGTGCACTGTGGTAGCACTGTTGTGGCACCGTAGGGCACTGGTGAGCACTGTAGTGGCACTGATGAGCAGTGTAGTGGCACTGATGAGCACTCTGCAGTGGCAACGTAGGGCACTGATGAGCACTGTAGTGGCACTGTAGGGGCACTGTAGGGGCACTGTGATGGCACTGTAGGAACTGTGAGGACACTGTAGGGGCACTGTGATGGCACTGTAGGGGCGCTAATGGCACTGTAGGGACACTGATGGCACTGTGATGGCACTGTAGGGACACTAATGGCACTGTAGGGACACTGATGACACTGTAGGGACACTGATGGCACTGTAGGGGCACTTATGGGCACTGTAGGGACACTTGTGAGCACTGTAGTGGCCCAGTAGGGCACTGATGAAAACTGTAGTGGCACTGATGACATTGTAGGGGCACTGTGATGGCACTGATGGCACTGTAGGGGCACTGATGGCACTGTAGTGGCACTGATAAAACCCCAAATAGCAAGCAATTGTGCTGTAAGTTTGAAAATTAGTTGCTAAGCTATTGCTAGATTTGCCAGGCTTCACAAGTTTGTTGCACAATTCCAGCAAGTCTGCATTGCATGACTCCAGATCAACTTTGCAAACATTCTGCAAGTCTACTGCAAGTTCTGGTTCAGTTTTGTTGCACAATAGTCATCCCACTACAGGGGTCACTGTGGCTGATTTTTCATGCTAGTTCTTGATGTAGACTTTCCACTGCAACATTGCTCTTGCTAGAGACTTGCTAGAGACTTGCCACGCACATTTTCTACAAATTGGAAAAGTGTCAGCTAGAACTTGTGCTTCAAGTGCTCTGCAAGTGTACAACTTGCCCCTAAAAATGTGCAAGTTAACAGACTTACAATTCAACACTGCCACAAATTTGTGACAAGCTATCCTTGCTAACTGGGACTGTGATGGCTCTGTAGGGACACTGATGGCACTGTGATGGCTCTGTAGGGACACTGTGATGTCACTGTAGGGACACTGATGACACTGTAATGGCACAATAGGGACACTGATGGCTCTGTGAATGCACTGTAGGGGCACTGATGGCACTGCAGAGACACTGATGGCACTGTGATGGCACTGAAGGGGCACTGATGGCTCTGTGGTGGCACTGTAGGGACACTGATGGCACTGGTATGGCTCTGTAGGGACACTGTGATGGCACTGTTGGGACACTGATTACACTGTAATGGCACACTAGGGACACTGATGGCACTATGATTGCACTCTAGGGGCACTGATGGCACTGTAGGGACACTGATGGCACTGTGATGGCACTAAAGGGGCACTGATGGCCCTGTGGTGGCACTGTAGGGATACTGTATAAACAGAAAAGTCAGTGCTACTACCCATACAACACATAGATACCAGAGCTCCCGGGTGCTCGATCCACAGTCGCTGGCTGAGTAAAGTAATGTATAAAAAATAATCCGCACTCCGGTTGTTGCTCTTTAAAAAAGTATTTGTTTTTGTTGACAAGTGAACAAACGCAGATGAAAAAGTTGACGCGTTGAAAGCCTCACACACTCGGCAAGTAAACTGCTGGGAGAGCTTTTTGCCGAGAAAACCGTTCGTGTGTATGGTTTCTCGTCGTGAAAACTGCTAGGAATCTCGACGAGAAAAATAGAGAACCAGCTCTCTATTTTCTCATCTGGATTCTCGTCGACGTGAAAACCGTGCGTGTGTACGAGGCTACATGCTTACCTGTCCCCAGGTAAGTCCGCGCATGCTCAATGAGACTTCGACGCATGCGCGGTAGCTTACAAGTAACAAGTAGTGTAGGGTGAAGAAAGATGGCGGCGATGGCATTGAATGTCACGAGCGCATGCTCGTCGTATTCGATGATGTCACCACATTCTTGCCATTCAAAAGAACGACGGTTCTTTTGAATGTGCGTGTGTACACAGGGCTTGGCAAGGAAAACTTGCCAGGAACCCCGTCGAGAAAACTTTTTTTTTTTTTGACGGGATTCTCGCCCGCGTGTACAAAGCTTAAGCCTATAAGGCTTTAGTCATAACCACTGATGGCATTGTAGGGACACTGAGGGCACTGTAGGAACACTGATGGCAATGTAGGGGCACTGAGGGCACTGGTGGTACTGTGATGTACTGTAGGGACACTGATGACACTGTGATGGCACGGTAAGAACACTGATGGCAGCATGATGGCAATGAAGGGGCACTGATGGCACTGTGGTGGCACTGTAGGGACACTGATGGCATTGTGGTGGCACTGTAGGGGCACTAGTGGCACTGTAGGGACAGTGATGGCACTGTGATGGCACTGTAGGGGCACTGATGGCACTGTGATGGCACTGTAGGGACACTGATGGCACTGTAGCAACACTGATAGCACTGTAGCAACACTGATGGCACTGTACGGACACTGATGGCACTTTGGTGGCACTGTAGGGACACTGATGGCTTTGTGATGGCACTACAGGGACATTGATGACACTATAGGGACATTGGTGGCACTATGATGGCATTGTAGTTGCACTGATGGCACTGTGATTCCACTGTAGGGACACTGATGGCACTCGTGGTCATGCCAACTCACGCTTCTGCAGTGTAGGGACACTGATCGCACTGTGATGGCACTGTAGGGACACTGATGGCACTGTATGGACCCTGTGATGGCACTTTAGGGACACTGATGAGCACTGTAGTGGCACTGATGGCACTGTAGGGGCACTGTGATGGCACTGTAAGGGCACTGATGACACTGTGATGGCACTGTAGGGGGCACTGATGGCACTGTAGGGACACTGATGGCACTGTGGTGGCACTGTAGGGACACTGATGGCATGGTTGGGACATGTATGATACTGTAGGGACACTGATAGCACTATAATGGCACTGTAGGGACACTAAAGGCACTGTGATGGCACTGTAGGGACACTGATGGCACTGTGATTGCACTGTAGGGGCACTGATGGCACTGTAAGGACACTGATGGCATTGTGATGGCATTGTAGGGACACTAATGGCACTGTGATAGCACTGTGATGGCACTGTAGAGACACATATGGCACTGTAGGGACACTGATGGCACTGTGATGGCAATGTATGGACACAGATGGCACTGTAGGGGCACTGATGGCAATGTAGGGACACTGATGGCACTGTGGTGGCACTGTAGGGACACTGATGGCACTGTGACGGCACTACAGGGACACTGATGGCACTATAGGGACACTGATGGCACTGTAGGGACACTGATGTCACTCAGGTTAATGCCAACTCACGCTGCTGCAGTATTTCTCTTTCCTCTCCTCACAGATACAGCATGTGAGGAGAGAAGAGAGAAACACTGCCGCAGCATGAGCTGAACTGGGCATGATCTAGGTTTGTTGATAAAGTGATCGCTCTGTCATTGGATGGAGCAATCACATGGTAAAGGGCTGCTGTAATTGGCCCTTTACCATGATCCATGATGCACTGGGTCCTGAGGACCCAGTGATCATGGACACTTCCATGTGTGGGCCCCAGGGATCGCGCAAGAAGCCGTCAATCATGTATAGCACGATCGGCAAGTGGTTAAATTAAAATGTGCTTTTTTTTTATATTGGTATATGGTCTGGCATTAACAACAACCATAGTTAAAATATTCATGCCAAGTATCAGTCTTTATGTAATTTTACCCACTAAAAATGTCTGTACATAATAACTGAAAGAGGTAGCAGCTTTATTTAAGGGGAGTAGCATGGTGTAGGGCTGTTAGTTCTTCAAATTAAGATTAGTGACTTGAGATGGTATGTGCATATTATAAAATAGCTCACCCTGAAATTTTTGGGGAACATCTAACTGGAAAAGTATATCCCCAGCACATGAAGTTGGACACCTTTCGCTTGACTACAGTAAGCTTTGGGGAAGTCTGTACTGAATTGCCCAGACTATTAGTTCTGACATTGCACAAGCATAAGGGGATTTAAACTGATTGTCATGATGATATTACCAACTTTTCAGGATAAAACCTCAGAAGAATGTTGAGTCTGAGAACCAAGTAGTGCACCTGCAAGATAACCTCTCAGAGATGATATTTTACCTCAAATCCAGTGATATTAGTTAAATTGTGAAAGAGTAATTTTTGTTGTAAAAAAAAAAAATTCCCCTCTGGGTGATCTATGAACATTGTAAGGATTTTAACAAATATTGTTTAAGATTCCTACCTTTTTTTATTCTGAAGAAATAACTGTTTCTATGTGTCCATGTGGAAAGTGAATATAAAATTAGTGATTTTATAATTATCAATTAGCTGCATCCCTTTAGACACGATTTCCCTTTAGAAGTATCTCACCAAAAATGAAATTTTTGTTGCAGGGGATGTTCAAAATCTGAGTGTATCCTAGTGCAGACTTTTGGAAAAATCGCAAGCAGGAAATTACATATATAAGAGGTGTTCTTTACACCATCTGTGTACAGAACGCCTCCAGATAGTCATATTGCATTGCATTTTACAGAAAATTACAGCGCTGCAGATTGAAAACAAAAGGTAATTTTTAATAACATTCAATTACAATGTGACTCGTGTAGCAATAGTATATGCTATATGCTATTTGCTATATTATTGAGCTCAACTAGTCATTTCACCTTTCCAAGAAAGATACAATAAATCCTTTTACTATGATTAAAAAAGATAAAATAATTTAATAAATATGCTCCTGTATTTGTGTTTGTCCCCCTTGTGGTTTCATCCATCTTGCCTGTTGTTTGTACTTATTTGGTTCTGAACATAGCTTTTTTTGTTTGCTTCTGATTTGATCTGCAGTACCTGCAATAAACTATTTTATATTCTTTTTTTATGAATAGACATATTCCCATTCCCGTTTTGCTAGGCAGACATGCATTTTACAGAGGAATAAAGAAAACTTGCATTGCTTGCTGTAAAATGTACTGGTTCTTTGTGTGCTTCTGACCCTGGCTTTACTATCTTGTGAGTCAATGACTTGAACTAAGAAATTCATACTTTTCATGACTGTATGTTGGTTCCAGGTCTCACTAGGTAAGAAACTGAGCCAGAAACATGTCAGTAATGGTAACTCCCATATTTTATTTTATATCCTCGTAAATTCTCCTTAAGAAGCAAATCTTAGTGCTACACAAAAGACTTTTGAAGATGTCTGTCAGTATCATGAGATTCACAAAAAAAATACTTGATGGACCACTTGTTCATCCATCACATGTACCTTTGTTTCCAAAAGAGGCACCCATTCTGTGGATAACTGTTTAGGAAGGGCATTGCCCTGACTTTGGGAGATATTCTTTAACTGTCTGTTGACTCTCTGGGACAGAAACAGTAGTGAATGGAAATTTCCCCAATGGGACATGGACAGCAAAAACTAAACATGAACTTTAATCCTTCCCTACTCAAAACGACATCAAAAATGAAAAAATAAAATAAAAATGGTTCTTTATACACCTTGAATACAATTCCTGCATAATTTAAATGCTAAAATTAAATCTTGGAACTGGGACTGGAATATTTTTAGACAAATTTTCCATAAAGAAATAGCATTTGATTGATTAGCCTGAAGTTAATGTGCTAATTAGTGATGTCGCAAACATAAAATTTTCCGTTCGCGAACGGCGAACACGAATTTCCGCAAATGTTCGCGAACGGGCGAACCGGGCGAACCGGGCGAACCGCCATAGACTTCAATAGGCAGGCGAATTTTAAAACCCACAGGGACTATTTCTGGCCACAATAGTGATGGAAAAGTTGTTTCAAGGGGACTAACACCTGGACTGTGGCATGCCGGAGGGGGATCCATGGCAAAACTCCCATGGAAAATTACGTAGTTGACGCAGAGTCGGGTTTTAATCCATAAAGGGCATAAATCACCTAACATTCCTAAATTGTTTGGAATAACGTGCTTTAAAACATCAGGTATGATGTTGTATCGATCAGGTAGTGTAAGGGTTACGCCCGCTTCACAGTGACAGACCAAACTCTGACAGACCAAACTCCCCGTTTAACGCACCGCAGACAACTGCAAACAGTCCATTTGCACAACCGCAAGAAAATTTATGTTTTTTCTATGCAAAATTATCTTTTGGTCTGTTCACAATGAAGCAACGACCTATCATCTGGGGTGTGCCAACATTGCCATTGCCAACACACTCATAGAGGTGGTCGCTTCATTGTGATACGCAAGCCCCTTCACCAGTCACCACAACAACGTAACGATCACGAAGGGGATTTGACACATGTATGTGCTTTTTTTTTTGTTTTGTTTTTGCAGCCACAGTGCAGCACCAGAGGCCAGAAAAATTAGGCATGTACACATGCCTGAAAAATTTGGTATTGTTGCAGCCGCTGCTGTAGCAGCGGCCAGAAAAACTGATGTTTTCCAGGCAGAAAGTGCCCTAAAACATTGCGGCTTTGTCATGGATATGCACTAATGTCTGTCTGCCATCTTACCTTTCCTCCACATGTGTTCATCTTAGAGGCCAGACCCCTTCACCTGGCTTCCTTTATAATCTCCTCCCATCCTGACTCCACCCCAGGCCCTATCACAGAACACTATATTAACCTGTGCACTGCAAGCCTGCTTTGCTGATCAATGTGTTTGTTAAGCATTGTGTGTTTGGGTTCCTGCCTGCCGTGTGCTACGTCTGTCTCTCTGTTACGATATTGGCTTGTTCCTGACTATCCCTGTCTGCTTGTGACCCTTGACCTTCGGCTTGTCCTTCGTTTATCCTTGTCTGCTTATGACCCTTGACCTTCGTCTTGTCCTTTGCTATTCTTGTATCCTGTGCTGCTTCCCTTCTTTCCCCCTTACCCTTTGGGGCGTGAGCTAGGAGGCTCTAGGGGCCGCGACCTGGACCTAGCTGCAGCACAACATCCTCACCACTAGAGGCTCTGGTGATGACCTGCTGGGTCTTAGACTCCGCGCCCTTGGGAATCTCGGCTCTAGCTTCCTGTGGATTCCGGTTGTGCTCCTCTGGTCCCGCTTCCCACAATCACCCAGTTTCCTATCCGCAGCAGTCAGCCATAGGGTTCACTATCTTGTGGTGCACTCCTGTCCTCCTACGGTGTGCATCTGTCATCTGGCCACAGGTGACCTAACAGGCTTGAACCCTAGTTGGTGGCGGATAAGTCACGCAAGTCATCCGGCATGCAGAGATAAAATACAGCAGCGTGTGGACCATTTTTAGCCCAAGGCAGCTCATCTCATCAGGCCTTTTTTAGTCAAATGTATCGCCCACTGTCAGTCCCTTCGGGATTCATGCCTCATTCATCTTAATAAAGGTGAGGTAATCTAGACTTTTTTGACCTAGGCGACTTCTCTTCTCAGTGACAATACCTCTGTCAGGAAGGGCAAACCAGAAATGTCATTGACGATATCGGCGCCTCTTCGCGCATGCGCGGTAGTGGCGCATCGGCGCACGCTGATGTGCGCACGCACGATAGCGGTGCGCGCGCGGGCACGCGCGGGAGCGCGCAGCGGCGGCTCATGGCGCCAGATGAGGTTATTTGAAGGGGCTGATGGCTGGGCTCTGTGCTGTTCGGTCTACAGCGTTACCTGAGACCTCTGACCCCTGCTTACCTGAATCCTGCTCCAGCTGACCCTTCCTGGCTTGTTTGACCATCCTTGCTGATCTGCCTGTACCTGACCCCCGGCCTGTGTTGACTACGTTCCTGCCTGTTCCTTCTGCTACCTCGTTACCTGCCCGTTGCCGAACCTGCCTGTACCTGAGACCTGCCAGCTGCCTAATCCCGCTCATACCTGATCCTGCTCCAGTGCTTACCTGTACCTGAGACCTGCCAGCTGCCTGAACCTGCTCATACCTGATCCTGCTCCAGTACTTACCTGTACCTGAGACCTGCCAGCTGCCTGAACCTGCTCATACCTGATCCTGCTCCAGTACTTACCTGAACCTGAGACCTGCCAGCTGCCTGAACCTGCTCATACCTGATCCCGCTCCAGTACCTACCTGCTTGGGACTGGTGTACCCACGCTTCCAGCCCATCTGACCGCACCCGCCTGAGCTCCAGTTGTTAGGCCGTCAGTTGTTTCCGGATCTATTCCAGTCTCCGTCCCAGTTCCGGTCCAGCGCACCACCAGCGACTTTTACCAGGCTCTCGTGCGACTCTACACTCCTGCGCCCCCTGTCTTCACTACCAGGGGCCGCGAGTGAGAGGTGTAAGGGAGGCCTCCCTCTGCATAATCAGACTCTTCCATCAGGTACGTGACAGTACCGAACAGCCAGGTCAGAGTCTGTGCAGGGAGCCTCTCCCATGGAGGGTTTCCGCTTACACCTCAAAGACCTCACCCAGACTGTTGAAATCGCACAAGATGCGTATATCCGACTGGAAGGAAGCATCCAGGCTCTTTCCTCACCTACCTCGGCCCCGCAAAGAGCTACTTCAGCAATAGCAATGTTACCTCCAGAAACCGGGGTTCCTACGCCTGAAAGATTCACCGGTGATCACCGATTACGAGGACAGAAGTCAGAGAGACCTGTGAGGTCGTCCTGTCCAGCCTGGAAATTAGCCCGAGCCTCTAACATCAGCCGCCTGACATCTTCTACCGCTGCTGCACCCACATCTGATGTCCCTGAACCCAGGCAACTCGGAGTGCCCTGTCCCTCACTTTCCCCTGAGGAACGTCAACGCCGACAACACGAAAACCTCTGCCTGTATTGTGGGAGACCCGGGCATTACGTGAGGTCATGTCCAGCAAAGATCCGCAAGGGTCGAATTATCTTCTCCGCCAGCACGCCCATCCTGCCAACCCACCTGGCTCTCCCCATTGTATTACAGCTTCCGGGAAGAAGTATTCCTGTCTCCGCTATAATAGACTCCGGTGCCTGTAGCTGCTTTATGGACTTGTCTTTTATTGCTAAACATCAAATCCCTTTGCAACCTAGGGCCCAGGGACTTTCAGTACATCTGGCCGACGGGTCTGCTATCAAATCCGGACTGGTGACTCAACAGACTATACCCTTGCCTGTGATTATTGCCGATAGTCACAAGGAATTATTACGCCTGGATGCCATTGCATCCCCGCTGTTTCCCATAATCCTTGGCATGCCATGGCTCCAAGCACATAACCCTCTTATCAACTGGGTCGGAGGGGAGGTTAAGTTTCACTCTTCCTACTGCCTCCAACACTGCTTGCGGAAATTCTCTTCTG
The DNA here is from genome assembly GCA_029206835.1 of Rana muscosa. NCBI lineage: Eukaryota > Metazoa > Chordata > Amphibia > Anura > Ranidae > Rana > Rana muscosa. The sequence continues at coordinate 577,174,777 of CM055121.1, forward strand.
ATCCGCCATCCTTGTTATGCTTGGACTCTGATGTTGAAACTCGCTTATCTGTACCAGTTGCATACCATGACTTTTTAGATGTCTTTAGCAAGAAAGGAGCTGAAACTCTCCCTCCACATCGGCCATATGACTGCCCGATTGATCTCATCCCGGGTGTTGAGGTCCCTTTTGGAAGGATTTTTCCTCTGTCAGAATTGGAGCTTGTCGCCCTGAAAGATTATATAGACGATAATCTAAAGAAGGCCTTCATCCGCCCCTCCACTTCTCCAGCAGGAGCGGGTATCTTCTTTGTGGAGAAGAAGGATCGTTCCCTTCGCCCATGTATAGATTATCGTGAACTCAATAAGGTTACGGTCAAGAACCGTTATCCCCTGCCCTTGGTACCCGAATTGTTCCAGAGGTTGGGAGCAGCAACCATATTTACAAAACTGGATCTCCGAGGGGCATATAATCTGGTACGGATACGGGAGGGAGACAAGTGGAAGACGGCTTTTCGCTCCCGATTCGGACATTTTGAATATCTGGTGATGCCGTTCGGCCTATGCAATGCCCCAGCAACATTCCAGCACTTTATCAACGATATCTTCCGCGATTTCCTAGACCTGTTCGTTGTAGCATATCTGGACGACATCTTAATTTTCTCTGCTTCCCTTGATGACCACCGCAGACATGTTAAAAGTGTATTGAGCAGACTGCGACAGCACGGGCTATACGCCAAGCCGGAGAAGTGCGAGTTCGAGCGACAAAGCATTACTTTTTTGGGACTAATCCTCTCCACCGATGGTGTCAAGATGGACCCACAAAAGGTCACTGCCATCTTAGACTGGCCAGCCCCAGTGGACAAAAAGGGCATCCAACGCTTTGTCGGGTTCTCGAACTTTTACCGAAAATTCATCAGGGGATTTTCAGCCATCATATCACCAATCACACAACTGACCAAACAAGGCATCCGTTTCCAGTGGTCTCCTGAAGCTCAAAATGCTTTCGAGTCTCTTAAGAAACTATTTACTTCCGCACCGGTTCTGAAGCACCCTGACCCAACATTGCCCTATGTACTGGAAGTAGACGCGTCAGAAACGGCAGTCGGAGCAGTACTATCCCAAAGGCGGGGACCCAAGGCTTTGTTACACCCAGTCGCCTTTTTCTCCCGCAAACTGTCTAACTCTGAAAGGAATTATGATGTCGGAGATAGAGAACTTCAGGCCATTAAAAATGCATTGGAAGAGTGGAGGTACCTTTTAGAAGGAGCAGCGCACCCGATCCTAATCTATACGGATCATAAGAACCTGAAGTATCTGAGGACTGCCAAGAGACTCAAACCACGTCAGGCTAGATGGGCACTCTTCTTTTCCAGGTTCTCTTTTCATCTCACGTACAGGCCAGGATCTAAAAACACCAAACCTGATGCACTCTCTCGGATGTTCTGTGTTACCAGGGACTCCGCACCGCCCGACACTATCCTGTCCTCTGAGAACTTCCTGCTACTTCAGGGAGACCTGCTCTCTCAAATTAAACAGGCTTCTGTAAATGCCCCTTCATCTCTGGGAATAACGTTGCAGGCCAGAGATGATCTACTTTGGCACAAGGACAAAATATTCATACCAGAAAACCTACGTGTCTCTGTTTTGGGATTATGTCACGACCACAAATTAGCCGGACACTTCGGTATCCGTAAAACTGCTGAACTTGTGCAACGCACATTCTGGTGGCCTCAAGTGGAAAAAGACTGCAAGGGCTATGTAGAGTCCTGTACCACTTGCACACGAAATAAGAACAGCAAAACCAAGGCATGGGGCTTGTTGAAGCCGCTATCAGTCCCGAAGAGACCCTGGAAGAATATCTCGATCGATTTTATCGTGGAACTTCCTCCATCTGACGGGTTCTCCACCATCTTTGTGGTGGTAGATCGATTATCCAAAATGGCCCACTTCCTACCCATGAAAGGCACACCATCGGCCCCGGAAACAGCCCAAATCTTTGTGAAAGAAGTTGTTAGGCTTCACGGAGTTCCAGCAAACATCGTGTCAGACCGGGGGGTACAATTCACCTCAAGGTTTTGGAGGTCGTTATGTGAAACCTTGGGAATCGAGTTATCATTTTCTTCCGCATACCACCCCCAAACGAATGGGCAAACGGAAAGAACCAATCAAACTCTGGAACAATACTTGCGGTGCTTCTCCTCATACTCACAAGATGATTGGGCCGCACTACTTCCGTTAGCGGAATTCGCTTATAACAATTCCATCCACTCTGCCACAAAACAGTCTCCATTCTTTGCCAATTACGGGTTCAACCCATCATTTCTGACCAGTACCTTCCCGGAGAGTTCTGTACCTGCCGTTCTTGAAACCATAAATTTATTTGACACCAACAACAAACTTCTACAGACAACTATGACTAAAGCTCAGGAATAGGGATGAGCTTCGAGTTCGAGTCGAACTCATGTTCGACTCGAACATTGCTTGTTCGCCCGTTCGCCGAACAGCGAACAAATTGGGGTGTTCGCGGCAAATTCGAAAAATCTATGGGAGAAATCTAAAGTGCTAATTATAAAGGCTTATATGCAAGTTATTGTCCTAAAAAGTGTTTGGGGACCGGGGTCCTGCCCCAGGGGACATGTATCAATGCAAAAAGAAGTTTTAAAAACTGACATTTTTTCGGGAGCAGTGATTTTAATAATGCTTAAAGTGAAACAATAAAAGTGAAATATTCCTTTAAATTTCGTACCTGGGGGGTGTGTATGATATGCATGTGAAGTGGCGCATGTTTCCCGTGCTTAGAACTGTCCCTGCAAAAAATGTCATTTTTGAAAGAAAAAAAATGCATTTAAAACTGACTGACCCCCAGATCCCGCCCCCCCCCTATGTGAATTGGTAAGGGGTACATTGTACCCCTACCATTTCACGAAGAAAGCGTAAAAAATTGTAAAAAAAAACACACAAACACCTTGAAAAAGTCCTTTATTTAAAAAAAAAAAAAAACAGCGGTGAAATCCAGTGTCCCGCGGCGATCCCGATGTCCAGCGCTGTCCTTCATTGGTTGTGCCTGAGCGGACCTGATGGGGAACTCCCTCTCAGTATTTTAAATGTATAGACCCGCCCCTTCTAAAGTTCCCCATCAGGTCCGCCAGCGGACCAGATGCGGAACATGAGAAGGGGCAGGTCTATACATGTATTACCACAGTGAGAGAAGTTCCCCATCAGGTCCGCCTCCTCGGTATGTCGGACCCGCCTACGTCATTGGCTTGAGCGGGGAACTTCCTTCACTGTGTAATTTAAATTTACATAGTGAAGGAAGTTCCCCGCTCAAGCCAATGACGTAGGCGGGTCCGACATACCGAGGGGGCGGACCTGATGGGGAACTGCTCTCACTTTGGTAATACATGTATAGACCCGCCCCTTCTCATGTTCCGCATCTGGTCCGCTGGCGGACCTGATGGGGAACTTTAGAAGGGGCGGGTCTATACATTTAAAATACTGAGAGGGAGTTCCCCATCAGGTCCGCTCAGGCACAACCAATGAAGGACAGCGCTGGACATCGGGATCGCCGCGGGACACTGGATTTCACCGCTGTTTTTTTTTTTTTTTTTTTTTTAAATAAAGGACTTTTTCAAGGTGTTTGTGTGTTTTTTTAAACATTTTTTTACGCTTTCTTCGTGAAATGGTAGGGGTACAATGTACCCCTTACCAATTCACATAGGGGGGGGGGCGGGATCTGGGGGTCCCCTTTGTTAAAGGGGTCTTCCAGATTCCGATAAGCCCCCTGCCCGCAGACCCCCACAACCACCGGGCAAGGGTTGTGGGGATGAGGCCCTTGTCCCCATCAACATGGGGACATCCTCCCCATGTTGAGGGCATGTGGCTTGGTACGGTTCAGGAGGGAGGGGGGGCCGCTCTCTCGTCCCCCCCTTTTCCCCTGCGGCCGGCCAGGTTGCGTGCTCGGATAAGGGGTCTGGTATGGATTTTTAGGGGGACTCCACGCCATTTTTTTTTAAATTTGGGGTGGAGTTCCCCTTAAAATCCATGCCAGATCTGAAGGGCCTGGAATGGATATTTGGGGGAACCCCACGTCAATTTTTTTTTAAATTTGCGGCGGGGTTCCCCTTAATATCCATTCCAGACCTGAAGGGCCTGGTAATTGAATTCTGGGGAACCCCCACGCTTTTTTTTTATTTTTATCAATGACTTTTGTATGTATTGCCGGGAGCCGACAATTCATTAATAGCCGCGAGTCAGTTTTAAATGCATTTTTTTTCTTTCAAAAATGACATTTTTTGCAGGGACAGTTCTAAGCACGGGAAACATGCGCCACTTCACATGCATATCATACACACCCCCCAGGTACGAAATTTAAAGGAATATTTCACTTTTATTTTTTCATTTTAAGCATTATTAAAATCACTGCTCCCGAAAAAACGGCCGTTTTTAAAACTTCTTTTTGCATTGATACATGTCCCCTGGGGCAGGACCCGGGTCCCCAAACCCTTTTTAGGACAATAACTTGCATATAAGCCTTTATAATTAACACTTTAGATTTCGAACGTTCGAGTCCATTGTATTTAATAGGGTTCTAAAGTTTACACGAACATTTTGTCTGTTCGCAGGTTCTGGTGCGAACCGAACAGGGGGGTGTTCGGCTCATCCCTGCTCAGGAATATAACAAACAGGTCTTTGATAAGAAGAGGCGGGGAGAATTAATACTGGAACCTGGTGATCGGGTTTGGCTATCCACTACAAATCTAAAACTAATGTGCCCCTCTAAGAAGTTGGGCCCTAAATTTATGGGACCCTTCCCGATAAAAAGAAGGATCAACGACGTGTCTTACGAGCTGGAACTGCCAGACTCCTTCAAAATACATCCTCTCTTTCATGTGGCTTTACTAAAACCTGTAACCCCTGATCCATTCCCTGACCGGGATACAGGCCCACCCGAACCAATATTAGTTAACGGAACAGAGGAATTCGAAGTCGAAGCAATCCTGGACTGTAGGAAAAAGAGAAATCAGATCCAGTATCTCGTCAAATGGAAAGGTTATGGCCCAGAGGAGAATTCGTGGGAACCCGAGGACGATGTCCATGCTGAAAGACTTATCCAGGCATTCAAGAGATCCCATCCTTTGAAGCTCGCCCGGTTGGGCATCCGGAGGCTGCCCATTGGGAGGGGGCAATGTCAGGAAGGGCAAACCAGAAATGTCATTGACGATATCGGCGCCTCTTCGCGCATGCGCGGTAGTGGCGCATCGGCGCACGCTGATGTGCGCATGCGCGATAGCGGTGCGCGCGCGGGCACGCGCGATAGCGCGCAGCGGCGGCTCATGGCGCCAGATGAGGTTATTTGAAGGGGCTGATGGCTGGGCTCTGTGCTGTTCGGTCTACAGCGTTACCTGAGACCTCTGACCCCTGCTTACCTGAATCCTGCTCCAGCTGACCCTTCCTGGCTTGTTTGACCATCCTTGCTGATCTGCCTGTACCTGACCCCCGGCCTGTGTTGACTACGTTCCTGCCTGTTCCTTCTGCTACCTCGTTACCTGCCCGTTGCCGAACCTGCCTGTACCTGAGACCTGCCAGCTGCCTAAACCCGCTCATACCTGATCCTGCTCCAGTGCTTACCTGTACCTGAGACCTGCCAGCTGCCTGAACCTGCTCATACCTGATCCTGCTCCAGTACTTACCTGTACCTGAGACCTGCCAGCTGCCTGAACCTGCTCATACCTGATCCTGCTCCAGTACTTACCTGAACCTGAGACCTGCCAGCTGCCTGAACCTGCTCATACCTGATCCCGCTCCAGTACCTACCTGCTTGGGACTGGTGTACCCACGCTTCCAGCCCATCTGACCGCACCCGCCTGAGCTCCAGTTGTTAGGCCGTCAGTTGTTTCCGGATCTATTCCAGTCTCCGTCCCAGTTCCGGTCCAGCGCACCACCAGCGACTTTTACCAGGCTCTCGTGCGACTCTACACTCCTGCGCCCCCTGTCTTCACTACCAGGGGCCGCGAGTGAGAGGTGTAAGGGAGGCCTCCCTCTGCATAATCAGACTCTTCCATCAGGTACGTGACAACCTCCTACTGCACTGAAGGTCCTTTCTGAAAGGACACTTGAAGCGGGGCAGGCCAGAAGTTCTATCGCAAATTGGGATAGCTCAGGCCACAGGTCAAGCCTGCACACCCAGTAGTCAAGGGGTTCATCGCTCCTCAGAGTGTCGATATCTGCAGTTAAGGCGAGGTAGTCTGCTACCTGTCGGTCGAGTCGTTCTCTGAGGGTGGACCCCGAAGGGCTGTGGCGATGCGTAGGACTTAAAAAGCTCTGCATGTCCTCCATCAACAACACGTCTGTAAAGCGTCCTGTCCTTGCCAGGGTGGTCGTGGTAGGAGGAGGATTACTTTCACCTCTTCCCCTGTTAGATTCCCGTTGTGCTGTGACATCACCCTTATACGCTGTGTAAAGCATACTTTTTAATTTATTTTGGAACTGCTGCATCCTTTCCGACTTCCGGTAATTCGGTAACATTTCAGGCACTTTCTGCTTATACCAGGGGTCTAGTAGCGTGACCACCCAGTACAGGTCGTTCTCCTTCAGCCTTCTTATACGAGGGTCCCTCAACAGGCATGACAGCATGAAAGACCCCATTTGCACAAGGTTGGATGCCGAGCTACTCATGTCCCGTTCCTCGTCCTCACTGATCTCACTGAAGGTCTGTTCTTCCCCCCAGCCACGTACAACACCAGATAGGTGACAACGAGCACCCTGGGATGCCTGCTGTGGTTGGTCTTCCTCCTCCTCCTCAAAGCCACATTCCTCCTCTGACTCCTCTTCCTCAGACTCCTCTTCCAGCGTTGCCGCAGGTCCAGCAAGCGATGCTGATAAGGCTGTTTCTGGTGGTGATGGTGACCACAAGTCTTCCTCTTCCTCTTCACGCTCATCTACGGCCTGATCCAGCACTCTTCGCAGGGCACGCTCCAAGAAGAAAACAAATGGGATGATGTCGCTGATGGTGCCTTCAGTGCGACTGACTAGGTTTGTCACCTCCTCAAAAAGGACACATGAGCCTACAGGCATTACGCATGAGCGTCCAGTAACGTGGCAAAAAAATTCCCAGCTGCGCAGAGGCTGTCCTAGCACCCCGGTCATACAAATACTCGTTGACGGCTTTTTCTTGTTGGAGCAGGCGGTCGAACATTAGGAGTGTTGAATTCCAACGTGTCGGGCTGTCGCAAATCAAGCGCCTCACTGGCATGTTGTTTCACCGATGGATATCTGAAAAGTGCGCCATGGCCGTGTAGGAATGCCTGAAATGGCCACACACCTTCCTGGCCTGCTTGAGGACGTCCTGTAAGTCTGGGTACTTATACACAAAGCATTGTACAATCAGATTCAACACATGTGCCATGCACAGGACATGTGTCAACTTGCCCAAATTCAATGCCGCCAACAAATTGCTTCCATTGTCACACACCACTTTGCCGATCTCCAGTTGGTGTGGAGTCAGCCACTGATCCACCTGTGCATTCAGGGCGGACAGGAGTGCTGGTTAGGTGTGACTTTCTGCTTTCAGGCAAGTCAGCCCCAAGACAGCGTGACACTGTCGTATCCAGGATGTGGAATAGCCCCTGGGGAGCTGGAGGGGTGCAGTTGATGTGGAGCAAGACGCAGCAGCAGAAGTGGACTCAGCCGAGGAGGTTATCGAAGAGGATGGAGTAGGAGGAGTAGAGGAGGTGGCAGCAGGCCTGCCTGCAAGTCGTGGCGGTGTCACCACCAACTCCTCTGCAGAGCCACGCATTACATGCTTTGCAGCCGTCAGCAGGTTTACCCAATGTGCAGTGTAGGTGATATACCTGCCCTGACCGTGCTTTGCAGACCAGGTATCAGTGGTCAGATGGACCCTTGCCCCAACACTGTGTGCCAGACATGCTATGACTTCCTTTTGCACAATAGAGTACAGGTTGGGGATTGCCTTTTGTGAAAATACATTTTGGCTGGGTACCTTCCACTGCGGTGTCCCAATAGCTACAAATTTTTTGAAGGCCTCAGTCTCCACCAGCTTGTATGGTAAAAGCTGGTGGGCTAAGAGTTCCGACAAGCCAGCTGTCAGAAGCCGGGCAAGGGGGTGACTCTGTGACATTGGCTTCTTACACTCAAACATGTCCTTGACAGACAGCTGACTGTGGGCAGATGGGCAGGAACTGCTCAAGGCGAGAGACAGAGTGGCGGATGGTTGAGAGGGGGCAAGGAGGACAGCAGTGGTTGACGTGGCTGAAGATGCTGGACCAGGAGGAGGATGGTGGCTTTGAGCTTGTGTGCTGCTTGTACTCGTCATCATGTGTTGATCCCATAGGCGTTTGTGATGTGCGATCATGTGCCTTCGCAAAGCAGTTGTACCCAGGTGGGTGTTGGATTTCCCACGACTCATTTTCTTTTGGCACAGGTTGCAAATGGCATCGCTGTTATCAGAGGCAGACACACAAAAAAAATGCCACACTGCTGAGCTTTGCAATGACGGCATTCTGGTGGTGGCAACAGCATGCGTTGATTGGCGTGCTGTCTGGCTGACCCCGGGTGCCGATACATGCTGTCTGACTGTGCCACTAGCTCCTTGCGACGACCTACCCCTGCTTCCAACTCGTCTCCTCCTCCTCTCTGCCTCCCCATCTGAACTTTCCCCCTGTTCTTCTTCTCTTCGAGCGGGCACCCACGTGACATCCACGGACACATCGTCATCATCAACCGCTTCACTTGTATCTGACAACTCAGCAAAGGAAGCAGCAGCGGGTACAACATCATCATCATCACACCGTACGTCCATGTGTGTAATGCTGCCTGACTGAGAAATATCCCTTTTATATAGATCCTCTGGCAATAATGGTTGCGCAACAGTAATTTCTTCCAACTCATGTGTAAATAACTCCTCTGACAGATCAAGTGAAGCAGCTGTGGTGCTAGTGTTGGTGGTGGCAGCAGGCGGGCGAGTGGTAACTTGAGAGGTGCCCAAAGCTGAGCTGGAGGAGGATGGTGCTTCAAGGTTCTGAGCGGAAGCTGTAGAAGATTGGGTGTCCTGTGTTAGCCAGTCAACTATGTCCTCAGAACTTTTCGAGTTCATGGTACGTGGCCTCTGAACACTGGGCATTATTCTAGGGCCAAAGGGAATCACAGCACCACGACCACGACGGCCCCTGCGGGGTGGCCTGCCTCTGCCTGTCATTTTTTTAGATTAGTTTAGTTGTACTATGCGTGCAAGCTACTGTGACACCAGATATGAGTGGCACTGTGCACTGGCAGAAGTTGGCAGAGTAGATGCTGTAGGCCTGCACACACGCTGGCAGGCAACTGACTGCTATTCTATTGCAGTCAAAATTGTTTTTTTTTTAAATGTAATCTACTGTGACACAAGATATATGAGTGGTGGCACTGGGCAAGTGGGCACAGTATACGCTGTGAGCCTGACACGCACACGCTGGCAGGCAACTGCAATTAGATTACAGAGAGAAAAAAAAAAGCAGACTGATGTACTAGCCCTAAAAAGTGCTTTTTGATGTGCTGTCAGGACGCTGTCCTTACAGCAGAGATCAGATGAGTCTTTCAGGACTGGAGTGGACACTGAATACACACACGCTGACAGGCAACTGCAATTAGATTACAGAGAGAAAAAAAAAAGCAGACTGATGTACTAGCCCTAAAAAGAGCTTTTTGGGGTGCTGTCAGGACGCTGTCCTTACAGCAGAGATCAGATGAGTCTTTCAGGACTGGAGTGGACACTGAATACACACACACTGGCAGGCGATTACAGAGGAAAAAAAAAAAAGCAGACTGATGTACTAGCCCTAAAAAGTGCTTTTTGGGGTGCTGTCAGGACGCTGTCCTTACAGCAGAGATCAGATGAGTCTTTCAGGACTGGAGTAGACACTGAATACACACAGGCTGGTAGTTAACTGCAATTAGATTACAGAGGAAAAAAATAAAGCAGACTGATGTACTAGCCCTTAAAAGGGCTTTTTGGGGTGCTGTCAGGACACTGTCCTTACAGCAGAGATCAGATGAGTCTTTCAGGACTGGAGTGGACACTGAATACACACACGCTGGCAGGCAACTGGAATTAGATTACAGAGGAAAAAAAAAAAAGCAGACTGATGTACTAGCCCTAAAAAGGGCTTTTTGGGGCGCTGTCAGGACGCTGTCCTTACAGCAGAGATCAGATGAGTCTTTCAGGACTGGAGCGGACACTGAATACACACACGCTGGCAGGCAACTGTAATTAGATTACAGAGGGAAAAAAATAAAAGCAGACTGATGTACTAGCCCTAAAAAGTGCTTTTTGGGGTGCTGTCAGGACACTGTCCTTACAGCAGAGATCAGATGAGTCTTTCAGGACTGGAGTGGACACTGAATACACACACGCTGGCAGGCAACTGCAATTAGATTACAGAGGAAAAAAAAAAGCAGACTGATGTACTAGCCCTAAAAAGTGCTTTTTGGGGTGCTGTCAGGACACTGTCCTTACAGCAGAGATCAAATGAGTCTTTCAGAACTGGAGTGGACACTGAATACACACACGCTGGCAGGCAACTGCAATTAGATTACAGAGGAAAAAAAAATGCAGACTGATGTACTAGCCCTAAAAAGGGCTTTTTGGGGTGCTGTCAGGACGCTGTCCTTACAGCAGAGATCAGATGAGTCTTTCAGGACTGGAGTAGACACTGAATACACACAGGCTGGTAGGCAACTGCAATTAGATTACAGAGGGAAAAAAAAAACAGACTGATGTACTAGCCCTAAAAAGGGCTTTTTGGGGCGCTGTCAGGACGCTGTCCTTACAGCAGAGATCAGATGAGTCTTTCAGGACTGGAGCGGACACTGAATACACACACGCTGGCAGGCAACTGCAATTAGATTACAGAGGAAAAAAAAAAAGCAGACTGATGTACTAGCCCTAAAAAGGGCTTTTTGGGGTGCTGTCAGGACACTGTCCTTACAGCAGAGATCAGATGAGTCTTTCAGGACTGGAGTGGACACTGAATATACACACGCTGGCAGGCAACTGCAATTAGATTACAGAGGAAAAAAAAAAAAAGCAGACTGATGTACTAGCCCTAAAAAGGGCTTTTTGGGGCGCTGTCAGGATGCTGTCCTTACAGCAGAGATCAGATGAGTCTTTCAGGACTGGAGCGGACACTGAATACACACACGCTGGCAGGCAACTGCAATTAGATTACAGAGGAAAAAAAATAAAAGCAGACTGATGTACTAGCCCTAAAAAGTGCTTTTTGGGGTGCTGTCAGGACACTGTCCTTACAGCAGAGATCAGATGAGTCTTTCAGGACTGGAGTGGACACTGAATACACACACGCTGGCAGGCAACTGCAATTAGATTACAGAGGAAAAAAAAAAAAAGCAGACTGATGTACTAGCCCTAAAAAGTGCTTTTTGGGGTGCTGTCAGGACGCTGTCCTTACAGCAGAGATCAGATGAGTCTTTCAGAACTGGAGTGGACACTGAATACACACACGCTGGCAGGCAACTTCAATTAGATTACAGAGGAAAAAAAAAAAGCAGACTGATGTACTAGCCCTAAAAAGGGCTTTTTGGGGTGCTGTCAGGACACTGTCCTTACAGCAGAGATCAGATGAGTCTTTCAGGACTGGAGTGGACACTGAATACACACACGCTGGCAGGCAAATGCAATTAGATTACAGAGGAAAAAAAAAAGCAGACTGATGTACTAGCCCTAAAAAGGGCTTTTTGGGGTGCTGTCAGGACACTGTCCTTACAGCAGAGATCAGATGAGTCTTTCAGGACTGGAGTGGACACTGAATACACACACGCTGGCAGGCAACTGCAATTAGATTACAGAGGAAAAAAAATAAAAGCAGACTGATGTACTAGCCCTAAAAAGGGCTTTTTGGGGTGTTGTCAGGACACTGTCCTTACAGCAGAGATCAGATGAGTCTTTCAGGACTGGAGTGGACACTGAATATACACACGCTGGCAGGCAACTGCAATTAGATTACAGAGGAAAAAAAAAAAAAGCAGACTGATGTACTAGCCCTAAAAAGGGCTTTTTGGGGCGCTGTCAGGACGCTGTCCTTACAGCAGAGATCAGATGAGTCTTTCAGGACTGGAGCGGACACTGAATACACACACGCTGGCAGGCAACTGCAATTAGATTACAGAGGAAAAAAAATAAAAGCAGACTGATGTACTAGCCCTAAAAAGTGCTTTTTGGGGTGCTGTCAGGACACTGTCCTTACAGCAGAGATCAGATGAGTCTTTCAGGACTGGAGTGGACACTGAATACACACACGCTGGCAGGCAACTGCAATTAGATTACAGAGGAAAAAAAAAAAAAAGCAGACTGATGTACTAGCCCTAAAAAGTGCTTTTTGGGGTGCTGTCAGGACGCTGTCCTTACAGCAGAGATCAGATGAGTCTTTCAGAACTGGAGTGGACACTGAATACACACACGCTGGCAGGCAACTTCATTTAGATTACAGAGGAAAAAAAAAAAAAGCAGACTGATGTACTAGCCCTAAAAAGGGCTTTTTGGGGTGCTGTCAGGACACTGTCCTTACAGCAGAGATCAGATGAGTCTTTCAGGACTGGAGTGGACACTGAATACACACACGCTGGCAGGCAAATGCAATTAGATTACAGAGGAAAAAAAAAAAGCAGACTGATGTACTAGCCCTAAAAAGTGCTTTTTGGGGTGCTGTCAGGACACTGTCCTTACAGCAGAGATCAGATGAGTCTTTCAGGACTGGAGTGGACACTGAATACACACACGCTGGCAGGCAACTGCAATTAGATTACAGAGGAAAAAAAATAAAAGCAGACTGATGTACTAGCCCTAAAAAGGGCTTTTTGGGGTGCTGTCAGGACACTGTCCTTACAGCAGAGATCAGATGAGTCTTTCAGGACTGGAGTGGACACTGAATATACACACGCTGGCAGGCAATTGCAATTAGATTACAGAGGAAAAAAAAAAAAAGCAGACTGATGTACTAGCCCTAAAAAGGGCTTTTTGGGGCGCTGTCAGGACGCTGTCCTTACAGCAGAGATCAGATGAGTCTTTCAGGACTGGAGCGGACACTGAATACACACACGCTGGCAGGCAACTGCAATTAGATTACAGAGGAAAAAAAATAAAAGCAGACTGATGTACTAGCCCTAAAAAGTGCTTTTTGGGGTGCTGTCAGGACACTGTCCTTACAGCAGAGATCAGATGAGTCTTTCAGGACTGGAGTGGACACTGAATACACACACGCTGGCAGGCAACTGCAATTAGATTACAGAGGAAAAAAAAAAAAAGCAGACTGATGTACTAGCCCTAAAAAGTGCTTTTTGGGGTGCTGTCAGGACGCTGTCCTTACAGCAGAGATCAGATGAGTCTTTCAGAACTGGAGTGGACACTGAATACACACACGCTGGCAGGCAACTTCATTTAGATTACAGAGGAAAAAAAAAAAAAGCAGACTGATGTACTAGCCCTAAAAAGGGCTTTTTGGGGTGCTGTCAGGACACTGTCCTTACAGCAGAGATCAGATGAGTCTTTCAGGACTGGAGTGGACACTGAATACACACACGCTGGCAGGCAAATGCAATTAGATTACAGAGGAAAAAAAAAAAGCAGACTGATGTACTAGCCCTAAAAAGGGCTTTTTGGGGTGCTGTCAGGACGCTTTCCTTACAGCAGAGATCAGATGAGTCTTTCAGGACTGGAGTGGACACTGAATACACTGGCCTAGCTATAGATTTCCCTATTAAATCAGCAGCAGCTACACTGTCCCTCCTCTCACTAAGACTGCAGCTTCCGAATGAATCTAAAATGGATGCTGTCCAGGAAGTGGGAGGGTCTGGGAGGGAGGGTATGCTGCTGATTGGCTGGAATGTGTCTGCTGACTATGAGGTACAGGGTCAAAGTTTGCTCAATGATGACGAATAGGGGGCGGACCAAACATTGCATATGTTCACCCGCCGCGGCGAACGCGAACAAGCTATGTTCGCCGGGAACTATTCGCCGGCGAATAGTTCAGGACATCTCTAGTGCTAATATCCCAATGAACATTAAGGCTTATAGCCATATAGTATGTGTTTCCAAAATGAACATCCAAAAAGTGATTGTAAAGTCTTGGGGTTTTGTTCTTTAAAAATAACAAACATGTTATACGTATCTGTTCTGTGCAGTGGTTTTGCACAGAGCAGCCCAGATCCTCCTCTTCTCAGGTCCCTTGCCAGCTCTCCTGGCCCCTCCCTCCTGTCCTGTCGAGTGCCCCCACAGCAAGTAGCTTACTATGGGGGCACCCGAGCCACGTCGCAGCTCCGTGTTTCCATTCAGGCACGGAGCCGCAGTTCCCCCTCTCTCCTGATTGGCCAACTAACTTTGATTGACAGCAGCGGGAGCAATGGCTCTGCTGCTGTGTCTCAGCCAATCAGGAGGGAGAGTCCCGGACATCTGAGGCACTCGTGCACATCACTGGAGGAAAATCTGGCTCAGGTAAGTATTGGGGGGCTGAGGGGTTTGCTGCACACAGAGGGTTTTTTATCTTAATGCATAGAATGCATTAAGATAATAAACCTTCTGCCTTTACAACCACTTTAAAGTGGTTGTAAACCCTTACATACCACTTTAACCTACAGCTAAGCCTAGATTAAAGCTTACCTGTAGGTGCAACAAATATCTCCTAAACCTACACGGTTTAGGAGATATTTGCAAAAGAAAGGCACCGCTGTCTACGGCGCATGTGCCGTAGACAACGGCGCGCAGGCGCACTGACCGTCTGTCAGAAAGCCGTGAATGAAGCCGTGAGTGGCAGCACCCCCGCGCATGCGCTGGAGCGACGTCACGCGACTCCGGGCAGTCACAGAGCCGGAGTTTGCGGTCCCCGGAGGAAGAGGGGTGAAGATGGACGCTCGCTGCCATGGAGGAAGACGGTGACATCGGGGGCTTCTACTGCAGGTAAGTGTCACATAATAGGCTACTATGCGATGCATAGTAGCCCATTATGTTTTACCTTTGCAGGGAAACAAAGAGGAAGTAAACCCATCAGGGTTTACTTCCTCTTTAAAGAGACCCTGGTGCCAGGTTTCAACAAAAATCTTCCCATAAGATTGCATGTGCATTTATGCATGTTATTTACCTTCAAAAACTTCTCTTGTATTGACATTCAGAAACCCTGAGACTGCCAGTGTGTGCCACCATCTTGGATATGATGTCAACAGCCCCATACAAGTGGCACTCTATATAAATTCCCTTCGTTCCTCCCTAGTCAGATACATAAAAATGTATATAGTGAGGTGAAGAGGCGAGAGAACCCAGACCAGCACACACAGCAATTAGACACTCCCAGAAGAGGAAAGGGCTATGACATGGCAGAGTGTAGGGCTGTGCTAGGGAATTGACTAATTACATTTCCTAGCAAGTTCAGAGGCATATTGCAAGTTAATAAAAATATTTAAGGAAAGGAAAAATTATGCACGTAAGTAATTAAAATACTTGATTTTTGAGTGCTTTTATTAAAAAAATTTTTTTAAGTTAACAGGGTCTCTTTAAACTTTAGATCACCTCCATGTTTACCCAATATATACCCTGAGAAATTAGGATAAAAATGTTTCCTTTATGTTTTTGTTGAAAACGCTTAACCACATTAGATGGATTCTGGGCACTTATATTTATAGCATTCGAAATATGATCCCTAATTCTCCTTTTTAAAAGTCTAATGTTAAACAATATATATGGACGCAATCGTAATCTCAATATAACATCTATTATTACCTCATTTATATGGCCTCTTTAGTATAAAATAAACATGTTTTTCTATTTGGTTCTTCTGATAACAATTAGTTTATTCACAACTGATAAAGAAACTAGTAGAAAACATGTTGCCTGGAGAAAGAGTCTTCCTGCATACAAAAAAGCAACCTGCTTATATCACCTGGTAAAATGCCCTAAAAAATTAAATGGTGAGGGTTTTTTTTTTTAATTACCCCTTCTATACTATCTGAATATATGTGAAGGTTATCCGAGAATTTAATTACATTTATTTTTTACCACTATTAGGTTTCCTATGGTGTGATTTTTAGGGCACACATAAAGCAACTTTTTTAAACTACCTAGTGCAATCCTGTGGCAAATGCAACCCCACTGAAATGTGTTTTTAGCTCATTTAAGATTTTAAAGTAGATGTAAACCCTCACATACACCCAGTGAAGTGAACATTCTCAGATGATACACAGGGATGAAACAAATAATCCTACATAAGTTTTATATGTATATCTGCTGTCTTCATCTTGCTATATTCTTTAGAATTCTTACACCGTGTTAGAATTTTCCCTTACTCATTCAGCAGGGGGAGGGGAGTCTTTTCTTACACTGGGAGACAGCTAATTGGAGGAAAGGCACACACACCCTCTCCACGTAGGTAGAGGAACCAAGATACTTTCAGAGCTGTGCTGTGACAAGACAAGCTCTCTGCTAATCTATTTATAGCAACCTCCCACGACACACATTTTCGGCTGCTTTTATCTCCCATCTCAGAGAACTTGTCAGAAGTTATCATGCTGATAACAGATGAACGAAACAGCAGAAACACACAGGACTTAGTGCTTTGGAGAGAAATAAGTAAACACTACAGATATATGTGCCTAGGTCAAATTTCATAAAATCAGGTTTACATCCACTTTAAGGTTTAATCCATATATAGATAGAAAAAGATCAGATTAAATGCTACAGATTGTCTTCCGTCCAACAGCGCCAATCAGCGCCCAATGCGCACGCGCGGCAAAATGGCGCTTCGGCGCATGCGCGGGACGGCATTGCAACGTTTTTGGGTGCGCGCACCGACGCGGCGGCGCACCAATAGGAATCCAGGCGGGTCTATTTAAAGAGACCCAGCTGCACTGACAAGTTGCTGGTTTGTCAGCTTTCCTGTGTATCCTAGACTCTGGAAAACTACCTGAAAATCTCCTTGTGACCCGGACTGGCTTGATTCCTCTGATCTCTCTCCTGGACCTGACCCTTGGCTTGTTATACAGACTTCTGCCTTTCTCTTGTGTTTGACCCTCGGCCTGTGACTCGGATCTGCTGCCTGTCTCCAACCCTTGACCTCCTGCCTGTACCTTGGACTTCCACGTTTCCTTGAAACCCTTGCCCTGTTCCCGGCATTTATCTGGACTTTTTACTGATTGCTGTGCTAGACCCCCAGCCGGAACTCTTACATCTGCAGTCGCTACCCGGATTCAGTTTGCACCTGCTTCTATTGACTCTTGCTGCTTGAACTATACCTATCTAGCTCATTCCCGCTGGAAGCCTGCCCTTCAGTCTACTCAGCACTACCAGACCGTCTGCAAGTACCCACCACCTGCTGGTAGCCGGTGCCGCTTCTCGCCATCCACTCCCTGTCTCACCTCCAGGGGGTGGAGTGCGTCAAGTCGCTAAGGTGAACCACTCTCGGCATCTCGGCCTCAGTAAGTACGTACCTGACAGTACAAACCAGCCAGATGTCTGAGGCCGACAGGGTGCGTTCACCGTTCGAGACCCTCTGTCAGCAGGTCACCGCGCTAACCGATGCGGTTCAGAAATTACAAGAGGGTTATACCCAAATGGATGGCCGCTTTCAGCTACTCACCGGAGCTATAGGACCAGCATCACCAGCTGCTACCGCTGCCAATGTTACCGCCACTTCTCAAAATCAGGCAAACCCTACCGTAGTAATGGCTACCCCTGAACCCAGGGTCCCTCTGCCCGAACGATTCTCTGGCGTCCGCAAGAAATATCGGGCTTTCAAAAACGCATGTTCTCTTTACCTCGCCCTTCAACCCAGGACTTTTTCTTCAGAAGTGGTAAAGGTGGGGTTTGTTATCTCTCTCCTAACCGACGAACCTCAAGCCTGGGCCCATGGCCTGATGGAGCAAAGCAGCCCTATACTAGATTCTGTGGACACCTTCTTCGAGAGTATGGCGCAGCTGTATGACGATCCTCAACGATCAGCCACAGCTGAGTCTGTTCTCCACAGCTTAACCCAGGGGAGAAGGCCGGTGGAGGACTACACGGCAGAATTCCGGAAATGGTCAGCTGACACTGGCTGGAATGAGACGGCTCTCAAATACCAGTATCGCCAAG
Organism: Rana muscosa; assembly: GCA_029206835.1. Classification (NCBI taxonomy): domain Eukaryota; kingdom Metazoa; phylum Chordata; class Amphibia; order Anura; family Ranidae; genus Rana; species Rana muscosa. The sequence goes on from CM055121.1 coordinate 577,192,882, forward strand.
GACTGTCTGAAGCTCTCAAAGACGAGCTGGCCAGGATTGGTGTTCCCACTACTCTGGAAGATTTGATCCAGTCTGTCATCCAGCTTGACAGACGCCTGCGGGAGCGGCGTGCTGAGCGTTTCCAGACTACCCGTCCGAACTGGACTTTGCCCAGATCAGCTCCTGTCTATCCATCCATCCCAGTTCCTGCAGCATCTTCTCTCCCCGAACCTGAACCCATGCAGCTTGGTCTGGTCCGGCCTCCCCTTTCTCCTGAAGAAAAGCAGCGCAGGCGTCAGGCCAATCTATGTCTTTACTGCGGGGGTACTGGCCATTTCCTTCGGAGCTGCCCAGTAAGACCTAGTAAGTGTACCCCCAAAGACACTTTGAACTACCAAGTTTCTGGCTTACCACAGACTTATGTTGTTCTCTCTATTTCTCTACAGCAACCAACAGGAGTAACCCGCCTACCGGCGATTATTGATTCCGGAGCCTGCAGCTGCTTTTTGGACTCTTCACTTGCTTCTCAACTTCGCTTTCCTCTGCTAACCATGGACCGCTGTCTTCAAGTCCGTCTGGCGGATGGATCCCTGCCCCGTTCAGGGGTGATTACGCAAGAAACAAAACCCATCCTTGCTATCACTGATTCGGGCCACCAAGAATACCACCGATTTGACCTCATTCCATCTCCCATGTTCCCCATCATCCTGGGCCTCCCTTGGCTGCAAGCACACGAACCCCACATAAACTGGGCCAAAAGGGAAGTTAACTTCACTTCTTCGTACTGTTCTCAACACTGCCTCCCTGCACTCCCAACTGTTTGTGCTACTTTAACCCCTCAACTGGATAACCTACCACATGTTCCATCCACATACTTGGAATTCCGGTACGTCTTCGACAAACAGCAGGCCGACCGCCTACCACCACATCGGCCCTACGATTGCCCCATTGATCTTTTGCCTGGCTCCGAAATTCCGTTCGGCCGCATCTTTCCCTTGTCTGAGTCTGAGTTGAAGGCCCTCAAGGCCTACATCGAGGAAAATCTGGAAAATAAATTCATTCGCCCCTCTTCTTCTCCAGCCGGTGCAGGAATATTTTTCGTCGAAAAAAAAGACGGGTCTCTGAGGCCCTGCATCGACTACAGGGAACTAAATAAAATTACTATTAAAAACAGATACCCGCTGCCTCTCATCCCGGAGTTGTTCCAACGATTCCGATCAGCTCGGATCTTCTTCAAATTGGACCTTCGAGGGGCCTACAACCTCATCCGAATCAGGGCTGGAGACGAATGGAAGACCGCTTTTAGATCTAGGTTCGGACATTTTGAGTACCTGGTTATGCCATTCGGGCTTTGTAACGCTCCAGCCACTTTCCAACACCTGGTCAATGACATTTTCCGTGAACATCTTGACGATTTCCTAGTAGTCTATCTAGTCGATATTCTTATCTTTTCGTCCTCCCTTGAACTGCACCGGATCCATGTCATTAAGGTCCTCACTATTCTCAGAGAACATAGACTTTACCTCAAGGCCGAAAAATGTGACTTTGAGAAAACCACTGTGCAATTTCTTGGATTTATTATTTCTACCAATGGGGTCGCAATGGACCCACAGAAGGTCAAGGCTATCCAGGAATGGCCAGCCCCAACAGACAGGAAAGGGCTACAACGGTTTATAGGTTTCGCCAATTTCTACAGGAGGTTCATTATCGGGTTCTCCTCTATTGTGGCACCTATAACCCAACCAACACGCCAGGGGAACCGTTGTCACTGGTCGCAGGAGGCCCAGGATGCCTTCGATAAACTAAAAAACGCATTCACATCAGCACCTGTATTGAAGCATCCAGATCTGCTACTGCCGTTCACTCTGGAAGTAGACGCTTCCGAGTCAGCCACTGGGGCCATCCTCTCTCAAAGGCAGGGCCCCAAATCTCTTCTTCATCCAGTAGCCTTTGCCTCCCGTAAACGAACTGCTCCGGAACATAATTATGACGTCGGAGACCGGGAGTTATTGGCTATCAAATTCGCCCTGGAGGAATGGCGATACCTTCTGGAAGGAGCCCCTCACCCTGTCATGATATTCACGGATCATAAAAACCTGGAATATCTGAGAACAGCAAAACGTCTACGACCCAGTCAAGCCCGATGGGCCCTCTTCTTCACTAGGTTTAACTTTCATATTTCTTATAGGCCGGTTCCAAGAACGTGAAGGCGGATGCACTCTCTAGGATGTTTCCTGAGACCTCCAAAGCAGAGGAACCAAGTACCATCCTGTCAGCACAAAACTTTCTGCTCATCCCACAGGTTGATCTGTTAACCTCCATCAAAGCTGCCTCTAGGCACTGTCCTGACCAAGTAACCCCTTCCCTAGAGAAGCGTGACGACTTGCTCTGGTCCCAAGGTAAAGTCTTTGTCCCTCTGGAAACAAGGCAACTGGTCCTGAAAACTTTCCACGACCACAAACTAGCTGGCCACTTTGGAGCCCGAAAAACCATGGAACTAGTCTCCCGCTCCTTCTGGTGGCCTGGTTGGAGGCAGGATTGTAAGTCTTATGTTGCCTCCTGTACCCGATGCCAATGGAATAAGGGACCCAATACGAAGAGTTGGGGGCTACTCAAACCTCTGCCTATCCCTGAACGTCCATGGGCAGATGTGTCCATGGATTTCATTGTAGATCTACCGCCCTCTGGGGGTTTTACCACGATTCTGGTCGTAATTGACCGCCTCTCCAAAATGGCACACTTCGTGCCCATGATTAGTACCCCTCTGCTGCAGATACAGCCAAAGTCTTCTTTCAGGAGATAACCAGGCTCCATGGGCTACCTAAGAGCATCACCTCTGACAGAGGCGTCCAATTTACATCCAAATTCTGGAAGGAACTTTGCAAATCTTTAGAAGTCAAGATTTGCCTATCATCGGCATATCACCCTCAGAGCAACGGACAGACAGAGAGAACCAACCAAACTCTGGAACAATATCTCCGTTGCTTTTGCTCAGCTTCCCAAGACGATTGGTCCTCCCTATTATCCTACGCTGAATTTGCATATAACAACTCGGTGCATTCAGCCACCAGTCAGACTCCTTTTTGGGCCAACTTTGGCTTCCATCCTTCTTTCCTCCCTGACGACATTCCGGAGAGCTCTGTCCCTGCTGTTCAAGATCGGATAGCTTTTGTCCGATCTAATTTTCTGATACTTCAGGAAATGATGCAAAACGCCCAGGAATCTTACAAGAGACACTATGACAAGGGTAGGAAGGAAAATCCAACCTTCAAAGTTGGGGAGGAAGTATGGCTCTCCGACACCAACCTTAAATTGCCTATTCCCTCACGGAAATTGGGACCAAGATTCATAGGCCCTTTTAAAATCAAGCGGGTAATCAACTCTGTGGCCTTTGAATTGGCACTGCCCGACTCCTACAGGATACACCCGGTCTTCCACACATCTCTGTTAAAACCGGTAGTCTCTAGTTCCTTCCCAGGAAGGGATGAGTCACCTCCTCCACCTGTGGAGGTTGATGGTGAAAACGAATACGTGGTGGAATCTATCTTGGGCTGCAGGAAAAGATGTAGGCAACTACAGTATTTAATTAAATGGAAGGGGTATCCCCCAGAGGACAATTCTTGGGAACCATCTAGGAACCTACATGCTCCCCATCTAATTAGAGTCTTTCACCAGGAACATCCCGAGTTGATGTCTAGTCTGGGAGTCCAGAGTCCGCCCCTAGGAGGGGGGCACTGTCAGGGAAATCTTCCGTCCAACAGCGCCAATCAGCACCCAATGCGCACGCGCGGCGGAATGGCGCTTCGGCGCATGCGCGTGCACGGGACGGCATTGCAACGTTCTTGGGTGCGCGCACCGACGCAGCGGCGCACGCGCATGCGCGGCAGCGCACCAATAGGAATCCAGGCGGGCCTATTTAAAGAGACCCAGCTGCACTGACAAGTTGCTGGTTTGTCAGCTTTCATGTGTATCCTAGACTCTGGAAAACTACCTGAAAATCTCCTTGTGACCCGGACTGGCTTGATTCCTCTGATCTCTCTCCTGGACCTGACCCTTGGCTTGTTATACGGACTTCTGCCTTCTCTTGTGTTTGACCCTCGGCCTGTGACTCGGATCTGCTGCCTGTCTCCAACCATTGACCTCCTGCCTGTACCTTGGACTTCCACGTTTCCTTGAAACCCTTGCCCTGTTCCCGGCATTTATCTGGACTTTTTACTGATTGCTGTGCTAGACCCCCAGCCGGAACTCTTACATCTGCAGTCGCTACCCGGATTCAGTTTGCACCTGCTTCTATTGACTCTTGCTGCTTGAACTATACCTATCTAGCTCATTCCCGCTGGAAGCCTGCCCTTCAGTCTACTCAGCACTACCAGACCGTCTGCAAGTACTCACCACCTGCTGGTAGCCAGTGCCGCTTCTCGCCATCCACTCCCTGTCTCACCTCCAGGGGGTGGAGTGCGTCAAGTCGCAAAGGTGAACCACTCTCGGCATCTCGGCCTCGGTACGTACGTACCTGACACAGATACTCCAAATATAAAGTTCCATTTATGTAAAAATGTATCTTCAGGTCAAGTGAGCATACCTCATTTCTACAGATCCCCACTATCCCCTAAACATGATGGCCTTCACAATCCGTTTTGATTTAGGTGAGCACAGTAATCATAATCCCAGTCTTCCCAAAATTAATTTGGCATTATAGAAACATTTTAGAGAACAGTCTGAAGAGTTCATCTTAATGTATATAATTGTATTAGCATGTGTTAATGTTTTTAAGACTGTGGGGGAGATTTTCTAAAACTGGTGCACACAGAATTTGGTGCAGCTGTGCATAGTAACCAATCAGCTTCTTGGTTTTAGCCCTCATTCACATTGGAGGCGGGGATTTGAAAGAAATCTATGTGCGGGTTCATGCACAGATGTCTATTGAAATCGCCCCCGAAGTCACCAAAAGTAGTGCAGAACCTACTTTTGTAAATGGGTGCGGCGCCGCAAAGTCAACGTCGCACCAATTCAGACGGTGCAGTTGCCGACAATAGACTCCGATTTGGCATGCGATTTGACCTGTCAAATTGCATGTCAAATCGTCCCGATGTGAACGGGGGCTTATTGCCAAAGCTTATTTGAACATGCTAAAGGTAGAAGCTGATTGGTTACTACGCCCACCTGCACCACATTCTGTGTGCACCAGTCTAGTAAATCTTCCCATATATTTACAGGTATATGTATTGTGACAGCAGGAAGGTAAAGTCACCTGGTTGCATCCAGGGGGGTAGATATATTTCGCCCAGATTCAGGCTTTACGCCGACTTATACAACTAGGTGGAGAGTTGTATAAGGCTAGTGGGCTCATGGATGACTCATACCTCTAGGGAGAGTGTGGGGCGTCGTACAGACAGGGAGTTGATGAGACCAGCTGAAGCTTGTCAGCTCATTTAGGCCTCTATAAGAACTCCCAGCTTCATTAGATGTTAGCTCATGCCTGGAACCAGACCTGTGTGGACTGTCTAGGGAGAGTGAACCCCTGTGCGGTGAGACAAAGCCTGTGTGGCTATTTGCTTGGACATTTAAAACCAGGGACTTAGGGACTAGGACAGCACTAGGCTGATCCCAGTTGTTAGTTAGGAAACCTGTATGTTTAGTCAGAGGTCAAGTTGACCAGGATTTATTTTGTTTATGTTTCTTTTGCTTTGCTGTGTTTTGTCACTGTAAATAGAAAATAAACCGCACCTTTTTGATTTTGAAAACCACAACCTCCGTTTGCTGGGCCTGTTTTTGTGTGGGGAGCCCATCTTGGGGGTCACACACACCCGCTGCCGAGCTAACCCCCTCACAGTTGGTGGAGAACCAGTGGCAGTTTTTTTTTAAGCCAGCATGGAGGAGATACTGAAGCAGCTGGCTCTAGCAAATGCCAATCAACAGCAGACAAATGCAGGTTTGCAAAAGAGCCTTGCAGCTCAACAACAGAACTTCACAGCCCAGCAGCAAGCTCATCAACAGAGCCTTGCAGCCCAGCAGCAAGCTCATCAACAGAGCCTTGCAGCCCAGCAGCAGACAAACGCAACTTTGCAACAGAGTCTGGAGGCTCAGCAACAAGCCCAGCAGCAATCTGAGGCCCGCTTCATAGACCTGTTACAGAAGCAAGAGCAGAGACTACAACAACAGATGGAAGCAGCAATGCAGCAACGTCCGCAGACCAGTGAGGAAAGCCGTCCCACTAATACCGCGTCCTTTGGGGTGAGTCGTTTATTGACAAAAATGACTGGAGAGGATGATCCAGAGGTATTTTTGACCACATTTGAAAGGACCGCTGAAAGAGAAAAGTGGCCTGAGGAGCAGTGGGCTGGACTGGTGGCTCCTCTGTTAACTGGTGAATCGCAGAAAGCTTACTATGACCTAGAGCCTAACCAAGCAAAAGACTATGCGATGCTAAAAGCTGAAATATTGGCAAGGCTGGGTGTCACCCAGGCTGTCCGGGCTCAGCGTGTGCATAACTGGACTTTCCAGCTTGGAAAACCCCCCAGGTCTCAAATGTATGATCTCATTCACCTGAGCAGAAAGTGGCTACAGCCAGAGACTTTGTCCGCACCAAAGATTGTGGAACGTGTTGTAATGGATCGGTTTTTGAGAGCTCTTCCTACTGCCATCCAAAAGTGGGTAAGCCATGGAGACCCAGAGACGGCTGATGGTCTTGTGGATCGTGTGGAGAAATACTTGGCTACAGAGAACCTGACGGCCTCTTCCAGAGACACTCGGACTTTCCACCCTAAGACCAGACCATCCCCAGGGGCAGATAAGAGGATTCCAAGGGGTGAGGGTGGAGAGAGTGAGAGGGTGGGAGCTCTACCCCAAGTTTGGCGAGAACAGCCTGGGAAATCAGCGGCTCAAGAGGCCGCAAGAAGGATCGTTTGCTACCGCTGCCGGCAAGCGGGACATATTGCAGCCAATTGCCCGGTTGTGGAGGAACCCATGCAGTGTGACTTTCTGACGGGCAGACGTCAGTCGCTGTGTGCGACAGTCGCATGCACTGCCATTCGAGGAACTGAGAAACATTTATGCAAAATGTGTGTTAATGGTAGAAATGTTGTGGTATTGCTGGATTCAGGTAGCCTTGTGACCCTGATAAAGGCTGAGTTAGTTAAAACAGAGGTCTCTGGGAATAGCAAGGTAGCTGTTATTTGTGTGCATGGGGACACCCGAGAGTATCCAGTGACTACAGTGTGTTTCGAGACCCCCAAAGGTACCCTCTCTCATCCAGTGGGCTTAGTATCTCAGTTACCGCATGACGCCATTGTGGGAAGGGATTTTCCGAAGTTCTGGGAACTGTGGGATGATCCTGAGCCCCCCACTGGTGCCCCTATGTACCAGGAATGTGATAGCCAGAACTCCCCTGAGAGTGGTGAGGACTCTCCGGAATTTCCCTTATCAGTATTGGCAGGGGAGACTCAAGAAACTGGAGAGGAGCCCACCTCCTCAGACGAAAACCTACCGTCTGTGGAGTTTTCTGATCTTGAGGTTCACAGGGAAAACTTTGCCACAGAACAGTTGAAAGACCCCGCCCTAATAAAGGCACGGGAAAACGTAGTGAAAATAGATGGCGAGTTAGTGAACCCAGATAATACCTGCACTTACCCATACTTCAGCGTAGAGAAGGACCTACTGTATCGGGTGGCAAAAAGGGCAGAAGAAACCGTTGAGCAGCTTGTGGTGCCCAAACCTTACAGGAAGTTGGTGTTGGAGTTGGCCCATGGGCACATTCTTGGAGGTCATCTGGGGACAGAGAAAACCCGAGAGAGGGTATTACAGAGATTCTATTGGCCGGGGGTGATGAAGGACATAGAAAATTATTGTTCCTCCTGCCCTGTGTGTCAGAGGTCGGCCCCGATGCCACATTTCCGTAGCCCGCTGGTCCCTCTACCCATCATTGAGGTCCCGTTTGAGAGGATCGCCATGGATTTGGTAGGTCCTATAATCAAGTCCGCTAGGGGGCACCAGTACATATTAGTTATAATGGACTATGCCACCCGTTATCCAGAAGCGATCCCTCTCCGAAATACCTCGGCCAAAACCATAGCCAAAGAGCTATCTCTTGTGTTTAGCCGGGTGGGTATTTGTAAAGAACTGCTTACGGACCAAGGTACACCCTTTATGTCCCGGGTTATGAAGGAGCTGTGTAAATTGTTCAAAGTGACGCAATTACGTACATCTGTGTATCACCCCCAAACCGATGGGCTGGTTGAAAGGTTCAACAAAACCCTAAAACAAATGTTGAAGAAAGTGGTGGATAGAGATGGAAAGGATTGGGACTGTCTACTTCCTTATCTGATGTTTGCTATTAGGGAGGTGCCCCAATCCTCTACGGGATTCTCCCCCTTTGAGTTACTGTATGGGAGACACCCAAGAGGGCTGTTGGATATTGCCAAGGAAACTTGGGAAAGTGAGAGTTCTCCCCACAGGAGTGTGATTGAGCATGTCGCCCTGATGCAAGACCGAATTGCACAGGTAATGCCCATCGTGAAGGAACATTTGGCCCAAGCGCAGTTAGCACAGCAGAGAGTGTACAACCGTGCAGCCAAGACCCGTACCTTTTCCCCAGGGGATAGGATACTGGTACTTGTCCCTACGGTTGAAAGTAAATTCCTTGCCAAATGGCAAGGCCCCTACGAGATAATGGAAAAAGTGAGCGAAGTGAATTACAAGGTCAGACAACCAGGAAGGCGAAAGCCCGAACAGATCTATCACGTTAATCTGTTGAAAGCCTGGAGGGATAGAGAGTCCCTAGTCGCAGACACTTGGTCACCAGCTCAAACTGGTTGCGTGATTCCGGAGGTTGGAATAGCAGCCACCTTGTCACAACCCCAACAACAGGAGGTTAAGGAGTTTGTGCTTCGCAACAAGGAGGTATTCTCTGAGCTGCCGGGACAAACATCTGGGGTAGAGCATGACATCATTACCCCGCCCGGTGAAAGGGTGAAGTTAAAACCCTATCGGATCCCAGAGGCCCGACGGGAGGCAATACGGGAGGAAGTACAGAAAATGCTGAACTTAGGGGTGATAGAGGAGTCCCAAAGTGATTGGTCTAGTCCCATTGTGTTGGTGCCTAAACCGGATGGGAGCTGGCGATTTTGTAACGATTTTCGACAGTTGAACAAAGTTACAAAATTTGACACCTACCCCATGCCACGTATAGATGAGTTGATCGACCGGCTGGGAACAGCCCGATACATGACGACTCTTGACCTCACAAAAGGGTATTGGCAAATCCCCCTGGCCAAGTCGGCCAAAGAGAAAACCGCATTTGTAACCCCAGACGGGGCGTTCCAATATAAAAGAATGCCGTTCGGGTTACAGAATGCGCCGGCCACATTCCAGCGGAAAATGGACCAGATGCTGAGGCCCCATCGGAAGTATGCTGCGGCTTACCTGGATGAAATAATTGTCCATAGCACAGATTGGGCCTCACATCTGCCAAAAGTGCAAGCAGTCCTGGACTCTGTTCGGGAAGCGGGGTTTACGGCTAACCCCAAGAAGTGTACCATTGGGCAGGAGGAGGCCAAATATCTTGGGTACACCATTGGGAGGGGAGTAATAAAACCCCAACTCAACAAAGTCGAGGCCATCCAGAGTTGGCCACGTCCCAACAGCAAGAAGCAGGTACGAGCCTTTCTGGGAATCGCTGGGTATTATCGGCGATTCATTCCCCACTTTGCTTCTAAGGCTGTGCCCCTAACCAACCTGACGAAGGGGAAAGGGTCGGTCATGATTAAATGGACCCCCGAGGCTGAGGCAGCATTCCAATTCTTGAAACAAGCCTTATGTAGCCAGCCAGTGTTGTACTCACCCGACTTCTCTAAAGACTTTGTCGTACAAAGTGATGCGTCAGATGTGGGGTTAGGAGCAGTATTGTCCCAGGTCTGGAACGGGGAAGAGCACCCAGTCATTTACCTCAGCAGGAAGTTGAAGTCCCATGAGGTAAATTACGCCACCGTTGAAAAGGAGTGTTTAGCGGTGAAGTGGGCTCTAGATTCCCTTCGGTACTACCTGCTAGGTAGGCACTTTGACATGGTTACGGATCACGCTCCGTTAAAGTGGATGGCTCAAAACAAGGAAACAAATAGAAGAGTGAATAGGTGGTTCCTGGCCCTCCAGGAATTCAACTTCACAGTAAAGCATCGCCCTGGCGTTCAAATGGGGAATGTGGTTGCTTTGTCTCGAGTACATGAATGCCTGATTGCTGGTGTTCCAACCCCGAGGTTAAAACAAGAGGGGGGGGTATGTGACAGCAGGAAGGTAAAGTCACCTGGTTGCATCCAGGGGGGTAGATATATTTCGCCCAGATTCAGGCTTTACGCCGACTTATACAACTAGGTGGAGAGTTGTATAAGGCTAGTGGGCTCATGGATGACTCATACCTCTAGGGAGAGTGTGGGGCGTCGTACAGACAGGGAGTTGATGAGACCAGCTGAAGCTTGTCAGCTCATTTAGGCCTCTATAAGAACTCCCAGCTTCATTAGATGTTAGCTCATGCCTGGAACCAGACCTGTGTGGACTGTCTAGGGAGAGTGACCCCCTGTGCGGTGAGACAAAGCCTGTGTGGCTATTTGCTTGGACATTTAAAACCAGGGACTTAGGGACTAGGACAGCACTAGGCTGATCCCAGTTGTTAGTTAGGAAACCTGTATGTTTAGTCAGAGGTCAAGTTGACCAGGATTTATTTTGTTTATGTTTCTTTTGCTTTGCTGTGTTTTGTCACTGTAAATAGAAAATAAACCGCACCTTTTTGATTTTGAAAACCACAACCTCCGTTTGCTGGGCCTGTTTTTGTGTGGGGAGCCCATCTCGGGGGTCACACACACCCGCTGCCGAGCTAACCCCCTCACAGTATATTTAAGAATAAATTATGTATAGTCATAATTGTTCATGACATATGCATGCCTGGCTATCTCACTACAAGTTTTCCCTACAGTAGTGATGAGCCGAACACCCCCGGGTTCGGTTCGCACCAGAACCCGCGAACGGACCGAAAGTTCGTACGAACATTAGAACCCTATTAAATACAATGGATGCGAACGTTCGAATTCTAAAGTGCTAATTATAACAACTATTATGCATGTTATTGTCCTAAAAAGGGTTTGGGAACCCGGGTTCTGCACCAGGGGACATGTATCAATGCAAAAAGAAGTTTTAAAAACGGTCGTTTTTCGGGAGCAGTCATTTTAATGATGCATAAAGTGAAAAAAAAAAGTCAAATATTCCTTTAAATATCGTACCTGGGGGGTGTCTAAAGTATGCCTGTGAAGTGCCACGTGTTTCCCGTGTTTAGAACTGTCCCTGCACAAAATGACACTTCTAAAGTAAAAAAAAACCATTTAAAACCTCTTGCGGCTTTAATGTAATGTCTGGTCCCGGTAATATGGATGAAAATCTTTAAGAAAAATGGCATAGCTACCCCATGACCCCCCCCCCTACCCCAGCCCATTACCAGCCCCTTTGGGTCTTGTATGGATATTAAGGGGAACCCCGCACATAAAATAAAAAAGGCCCTATATACTCTGAACAGCCGTATACAGGCGGTGCATACAAGACAGGGACTGTAGGTTTGTTCTTATGTAGAATGTGTTTGTAATTTTGAACAGGTACATTGTTGAAGTGTAGCTCCAGCCCAAAAATCTATTTTTAAACTTTTTGGGAAACATAGGTAAGGGTTATCACCCCTGTAACATTTGTTTTGCTGTCTGTGCTTCTGTTCAGAACATTTCACCTCACTTTCCGTCCCAATGACAACTGTTTTTGAAATGTGGTGTTTTTCTTGAAACAAGGATTGCTGATAAAGCATCAGTACAGAGGAGACACCTTTCTCCCATATTTATTCTTACAGGAGAGAATTTTCCTTCCTAGGGGTAGATTTCCTCTCACTTCCTGTTGTCTTCTTTCGTTTGCAAGTAGGAGTCGTTTGTAAGTTGGATGTTTGAAAGTAGGGACCTGCCGTATATACTCTGCAGAAATAGGCCCCTTAGTTGTTGGTGTTGGCACAACACTGTAAGCACTCACAGTTACTCTTGGTTGGTGCTGGAACGCCCTGCTGTCAACTATTATATCAGGAATTTTAATTACATATAATTCTTGAACAGTGGTAGTAAAAATTGGGGCTTTGATGGTGGTGCTGGTGCCACAACACTGTAAGCCCTGACAGTTACTCTTGGTGGGTGCAGCAATGGGCCCTGCTGTGAATTATTAGATCAAGAATTGTAATTGCATGCCCCTGTTGAACAGGGGCTGAAAAATTGGGCTTTTCGTGGTGGTGGTGGTGGTGGTGGTGTTGCCACAACACTGTAAGCCCTCAGAGTTACTCTTGGTGGGTGCAGGAATGGGCCCTGCTGTGAATTATTAGATCAAGAATTGTAATTACATGCCCCTTTTGAACAGGGGCTGAAAAATTGGGCCTTTCGTGGTGGTGGTGGTGGTGGCGTTGCCACAACACTGTAAGCCCTCAGACTTACTCTTGGTGGGTGCAGGAATGGGCCCTGCTGTGAATTATTACATCAAGAATTGTAATTGCATGCCCCTGTTGAACAGGGGCTGAAAAATTGGGCCTTAGGCACTGGTGGCACAACACTACAACCCCTCACAGATACTGTACTTGGAGCACAGCAATGAGCCCTGTTGCAAAGTATTGCTTCAAAAATTGTAATGACACGCCCCTGTTAAACAGGGGCTGAAAAATTGGGCCTTAGGCACTGGTGGCACAACACTACAACCCCTCACAGATACTGTACTTGGAGCACAGCAATGAGCCCTGTTGCAAAGTATTGCTAAAAAAATTGTAAGTACACGCCCCTGTAAAACAGGGGCTGAAAAATTGGGCCTTAGCCACTGGTGGCGGCACCCATAAACAAAAATGATCTTCCAAGCTATCATCATCAATCGTATCATTGAGGACTCGGAGGAGGAGGATAGCCAGTCAACATAACAGCACAGGCACTCAGCATCAGCATCAGTCTTGAAGGGGCGTGACATGTTAAAATCAATTAGTCTGTTATATCAGCATCAGGTGTGTGGTAGCTGGTGGTGATCCAAGACTGGTTCATCTTGATGAAAGTCAGTCGATCAACCGAGTCGGTGGACAGGCGCACCCTGTGATCCGTGACAAATCCTCCAGCAGCACTGAATGTGCGTTCCGAAAGAACGCTGGATGCAGGACAGGCCAGTAGCTCAATTGCATACTGTGCAAGCTCTGGCCAGTGATCCATCCTCAAGACCCAGTAAGCCAGAGGATTTTCGGTGGGGAAGGTGTCCAAGTCTGACCTTGCCCCTAGATATTCCTGCACCATGTTTATCAGACGCTGGCGATGGTTGCTGGAACCAATCATACTTTGGGGCTGCGGACTAAAGAATTGTCTGAACGCATCGGTCAGACGGCCACCTTCCCCACCGCTCCTTCTTTGACTGGCCGAAGCCTCAGCAACTCGTTGTCCTGGACCAGGAGTTTGTAACCTCCCAGTCTCTGGGAACGCGTTGCACAGACCTTTCTGCAAGGCCTCCCGGAGTTGTCTCATCCTCTGCTCCCTCTGCGACGGTAACATAAGGTCCGCAACCTTACCCTTGTACCGTGGATCAAGGAGAGTGGCCAGCCAGTAATGGTCCCTCTCCTTGATCCGAAGAATACGAGGATCCTTCCGCAGACTTTGCAGGATCAGGGAGGCCATGCAGCGTAGGTTTGCTGAGGCATTCGCTCCGGAGTCCTCTGGGTCACTAAGGACGACATGATCCGCAGTCACCTCCTCCCAGCCACGTACAAGTCCACTGGTTTCTTGGGACTGTAAATCATCCCTAAAAGACTGCTGCTGATGATGCTGAGTGCCAGCCTCCACCTCCATGCTGACACAATCCTCCTCCTCCTCCTCCTCCTCCTCCTCTTCCTCTTCCTGTGCGATGGGTGGGACAGAAGGAACACTGTCTGGGTAAAGGGGGCCTTGAGAGGCAAGGAAGTCCTCCTCTTCCTGCCTCTGTTCTGCCTCAAGTGCCCTGTCCATTATTCCACGCAGCGTGTGCTTCAACAGGTGGACAAGAGGTACAGTGTCACTGATGCATGCACTGTCACTGCTCACCATCCTCGTGGCCTCCTCAAATGGTGCCAGGACAGTGCATGCATCCCTGATCATGCCCCACTGGCGTGGAGAAAAAAAACCAAGCTCCCCTGACCCTGTCCTGGTGCCGTAGTCGCACAGGTACTCATTGATGGCCCTCTGCTGCGTGTGCAGCCGCTGCAGCATGGCCAATGTTGAGTTCCACCTGGTGGGCATGTCACATATAAGGCGGTTCTTGGGCAGGTTCAACTCCTTTTGCAGCTCAGCCAGGCGAGCACTGGCATTATAAGATCTGCGGAAATGCACACAGACTTTCCTGGCCTGCCTCAGGACATCCTGTAAGCCCGGGTACCTGCCCAAGAACCGCTGCACCACCAGGTTAAGGACGTGAGCCACACAGGGCACATGGGTCAGTTGTCCCTGTCGGAGGGCGGAGAGGAGGTTGGTGCCATTGTCGCAAACCACCATTCCTGGCTTAAGCTGGCGTGGCGTCAACCACCTCTCGGCCTGGCCCTGCAGAGCAGACAGGACCTCTGCCCCAGTGTGGCTTCTGTCCCCCAAACACACCAGCGCAAGCACGGCATGGCATCTTTTTGCCTGCGTACTTGCGTAGCCCCGTGAACGGCTACGGAGCACCGCTGGTTCATAGGACAAACCACAGGAAGAGGCCATGGAGGAAGAAGAAGAGGAGGGGGTGGAGGAGAGAGGTGTGTCACAACCAGTAGTAGCATTTTGGAGGCGTGGCGGTGGGACAACCTCCAACACTACTGCACCTTGTCCTGCATCCTTCCCAGCTGCCAAAAGAGTGACCCAATGGGCCGTGAAAGAAAGGTAACGTCCCTGTCCATGCCTGCTGGACCATGAGTCAGCGGTAATATGCACCTTACCGCTGACCGCCCTGTCCAGCGAGGCCAAGACATTGCCTTCCACATGCCGGTAGAGAGCCGGAATAGCCTTCCGTGAGAAAAAGTGGCGTTTGGGAACCTGCCACTGAGGAACCGCACATTGCACAAACTCACGGAAGGGGGCCGAGTCTACCAACTGAAAAGGCAGCAGTTGAAGCGCTAGCAATTTAGCCAAGCTAGCATTCAACCGCTGGGCATGTGGATGGCTGGGAGTGAACTTCTTTCGACGGTCCAGCAGCTGGGGCAGGGAAATTTGCCTGCTAGAATCAGACGTCGGTGTACTGCTAGCAGAGTGGCCGCAAGTACTTGGCTGTGACACGCCTAATTCTACACCTTCATTCCTCTTAGTGCATGTTTCAGAGAGGACTGAAGTTATAGTGGGGTTGGAGATCCCAGCTGATGCGGTGCAAGGAGAGGTCCGCTTTGTTCTTTGGTGTGGGTCTTTGAGGTAGGCTTGCCAACGAGCTGCATGGCAGGTCAACATATGTCTGGTCAGGCATGTGGTACCCAAGCGGCTGATGTTTTGGCCACGCGATATACGCTTGAGACATATGTTGCAAACAGCAGCTGTGCGATCTGATGCACTAGCCTCAAAAAAGGCCCACACCAAGGAACTTTTTGAATGACGGGCAGAGGCAGCGCCCTGCACAGGCGGAGCTCTGCGGTGTGATTCCGTCGGTGTACTGCCCTTACGCTGGCCACCAAAGGGCATCCTGTCTCGTTGGAGATGTGCCTCCTCCTCATCCTCCTCCTCCTCTCTCCTATTAGGCACCCACGTGGAGTCAGTGACCTCATCATCCCCTCCCTCCTCATCACTGGAGCCAATCTGGCAGTATGCTGCAGCTGCTGGAACATGACTGCCAGATTGGTGTCCTTCTTGAGCATCCCCTCTGTCTGCTCTCACCCTACTGCCTTCCTGTAGCTGGGTTTCATCATCAGACCCTTCGAAACGCTGGGCATCCTCCTGGAGCATGTACCCAACACTGTGCTCAAACAGTTCGGGGGACTCCTCAGGAGGAGGACATGGTGGGTCTAGGGAAGGAGTGACTGATGATGAGTCTGACATTGATACCAGGGAAGAGGACGCTTTGGCAGCTGCTTTGCCAGTACCCTGAGCCTGGGTGAGAGAGGATGAGGAGGAGGAGGAGGGCTTGGTCATCCACTCTACCAAGTCTTCGGCATGATGTGGCTCAACATGTCCAGCTGCCGAAAAGAAGGACAAGCGTGTCCCATGGCCATGTGCTGATGACAATGCACCGCGTCCACGACCAGCACTGTTGCCCCCAGACACAGAGCCTGCTTGCCCTCTTTTATTGCCTCCTGACTGTCTGCCTCTCCTTGTTTGCCTTCCAGACATTCTAATAGATGGCCTGCAGGGAGATGGGAAAAAAGCAATAAGGGCTACCTTCAGGTGTCCTTCTCTGTCCCTTGAAACAAGGACTTGCACAGTGAAAGAAACTGACACTCTCCCTACCTACAGTTTTCTGTCCCTAGAAAAAATGTTTTTTTTAAGCACAATATAGCACAAGGAGAATTCACTCACTGTCCTTCCAGGTCCCTGGAAACAAGGACTTGCACAGTGAAAGAAACTGACACTCTCCCTACCTACAGTTTTCTGTCCCTAGAAAAAATGTTTTTTTTAAGCACAATATAGCACAAGGAGAATTCACTCACTGTCCTTCCAGGTCCCTGGAAACAAGGACTTGCACAGTGAAAGAAACTGACACTCTCCCTACCTACAGTTTTCTGTCCCTAGAAAAAATGTTTTTTTTAAGCACAATATAGCACAAGGAGAATTCACTCACTGTCCTTCCAGGTCCCTGGAAACAAGGACTTGCACAGTGAAAGAAACTGACACTCTCCCTACCTACAGTTTTCTGTCCCTAGAAAAAATGTTTTTTTTAAGCACAATATAGCACAAGGAGAATTCACTCACTGTCCTTCCAGGTCCCTGGAAACAAGGACTTGCACAGTGAAAGAAACTGACACTCTCCCTACCTACAGTTTTCTGTCCCTAGAAAAAATGTTTTTTTTAAGCACAATATAGCACAAGGAGAATTCACTCACTGTCCTTCCAGGTCCCTGGAAACAAGGACTTGCACAGTGAAAGAAACTGACACTCTCCCTACCTACAGTTTTCTGTCCCTAGAAAAAATGTTTTTTTTAAGCACAATATAGCACAAGGAGAATTCACTCACTGTCCTTCCAGGTCCCTGGAAACAAGGACTTGCACAGTGAAAGAAACTGACACTCTCCCTACCTACAGTTTTCTGTCCCTAGAAAAAATGTTTTTTTTAAGCACAATATAGCACAAGGAGAATTCACTCACTGTCCTTCCAGGTCCCTGGAAACAAGGACTTGCACAGTGAAAGAAACTGACACTCTCCCTACCTACAGTTTTTTGTCCCTAGAAAAAATGTTTTTTTTAAGCACAATATAGCACAAGGAGAATTCACTCACTGTCCTTCCAGGTCCCTAGAAACAAGGACTCGCACAGTGAAAGAAACTGACACTCTCCCTACCTACAGTTTTCTGTCCCTAGAAAAAATGTTTTTTTTAAGCACAATATAGCACAAGGAGAATTCACTCACTGTCCTTCCAGGTCCCTGGAAACAAGGACTTGCACAGTGAAAGAAACTGACACTCTCCCTACCTACAGTTTTCTGTCCCTAGAAAAAATGTTTTTTTTTAAGCACAATATAGCACAAGGAGAATTCACTCACTGTCCTTCCAGGTCCCTAGAAACAAGGACTTGCACAGTGAAAGAAACTGACACTCTCCCTACCTACAGTTTTCTGTCCCTAGAAAAAATGTTTTTTTTAAGCACAATATAGCACAAGGAGAATTCACCCACTGTCCTTCCAGGTCCCTGGAAACAAGGACTTGCACAGTGAAAGAAACTGACACTCTCCCTACCTACAGTTTTCTGTCCCTAGAAAAAATGTTTTTTTTAAGCACAATATAGCACAAGGAGAATTCACTCACTGTCCTTCCAGGTCCCTGGAAACAAGGACTTGCACAGTGAAAGAAACTGACACTCTCCCTACCTACAGTTTTCTGTCCCTAGAAAAAATGTTTTTTTTAAGCACAATATAGCACAAGGAGAATTCACTCACTGTCCTTCCAGGTCCCTGGAAACAAGGACTTGCACAGTGAAAGAAACTGACACTCTCCCTACCTACAGTTTTCTGTCCCTAGAAAAAATGTTTTTTTTAAGCACAATATAGCACAAGGAGAATTCACTCACTGTCCTTCCAGGTCCCTGGAAACAAGGACTTGCACAGTGAAAGAAACTGACACTCTCCCTACCTACAGTTTTCTGTCCCTAGAAAAAATGTTTTTTTTAAGCACAATATAGCACAAGGAGAATTCACTCACTGTCCTTCCAGGTCCCTGGAAACAAGGACTTGCACAGTGAAAGAAACTGACACTCTCCCTACCTACAGTTTTCTGTCCCTAGAAAAAATGTTTTTTTTAAGCACAATATAGCACAAGGAGAATTCACTCACTGTCCTTCCAGGTCCCTGGAAACAAGGACTTGCACAGTGAAAGAAACTGACACTCTCCCTACCTACAGTTTTCTGTCCCTAGAAAAAATGTTTTTTTTAAGCACAATATAGCACAAGGAGAATTCACTCACTGTCCTTCCAGGTCCCTGGAAACAAGGACTTGCACAGTGAAAGAAACTGACACTCTCCCTACCTACAGTTTTCTGTCCCTAGAAAAAATGTTTTTTTTAAGCACAATATAGCACAAGGAGAATTCACTCACTGTCCTTCCAGGTCCCTGGAAACAAGGACTTGCACAGTGAAAGAAACTGACACTCTCCCTACCTACAGTTTTCTGTCCCTAGAAAAAATGTTTTTTTTAAGCACAATATAGCACAAGGAGAATTCACTCACTGTCCTTCCAGGTCCCTGGAAACAAGGACTTGCACAGTGAAAGAAACTGACACTCTCCCTACCTACAGTTTTCTGTCCCTAGAAAAAATGTTTTTTTTAAGCACAATATAGCACAAGGAGAATTCACTCACTGTCCTTCCAGGTCCCTGGAAACAAGGACTTGCACAGTGAAAGAAACTGACACTCTCCCTACCTACAGTTTTCTGTCCCTAGAAAAAATGTTTTTTTTAAGCACAATATAGCACAAGGAGAATTCACTCACTGTCCTTCCAGGTCCCTGGAAACAAGGACTTGCACAGTGAAAGAAACTGACACTCTCCCTACCTACAGTTTTCTGTCCCTAGAAAAAATGTTTTTTTTAAGCACAATATAGCACAAGGAGAATTCACTCACTGTCCTTCCAGGTCCCTGGAAACAAGGACTTGCACAGTGAAAGAAACTGACACTCTCCCTACCTACAGTTTTCTGTCCCTAGAAAAAATGTTTTTTTAAGCACAATATAGCACAAGGAGAATTCACTCACTGTCCTTCCAGGTCCCTGGAAACAAGGACTTGCACAGTGAAAGAAACTGACACTCTCCCTACCTACAGTTTTCTGTCCCTAGAAAAAATGTTTTTTTTAAGCACAATATAGCACAAGGAGAATTCACTCACTGTCCTTCCAGGTCCCTAGAAACAAGGACTCGCACAGTGAAAGAAACTGACACTCTCCCTACCTACAGTTTTCTGTCCCTAGAAAAAATGTTTTTTTTAAGCACAATATAGCACAAGGAGAATTCACTCACTGTCCTTCCAGGTCCCTGGAAACAAGGACTTGCACAGTGAAAGAAACTGACACTCTCCCTACCTACAGTTTTCTGTCCCTAGAAAAAATGTTTTTTTTAAGCACAATATAGCACAAGGAGAATTCACTCACTGTCCTTCCAGGTCCCTAGAAACAAGGACTTGCACAGTGAAAGAAACTGACACTCTCCCTACCTACAGTTTTCTGTCCCTAGAAAAAATGTTTTTTTTAAGCACAATATAGCACAAGGAGAATTCACTCACTGTCCTTCCAGGTCCCTGGAAACAAGGACTTGCACAGTGAAAGAAACTGACACTCTCCCTACCTACAGTTTTCTGTCCCTAGAAAAAATGTTTTTTTTAAGCACAATATAGCACAAGGAGAATTCACTCACTGTCCTTCCAGGTCCCTAGAAACAAGGACTTGCACAGTGAAAGAAACTGACACTCTCCCTACCTACAGTTTTCTGTCCCTAGAAAAAATGTTTTTTTTAAGCACACTATAGCACAAGCACAAAACACACTGACACTCTCCCTACCTATCCTTCTCTTTCCCTAAACTAAAGGAATCCAGGTTAAGCAAGAAAGAAATAAAAGTCACTGTCCCTGCCTATGCTGCTCTATCCCTGCTCCGGAACACACTACACTAGGCCGCCGTGCTGGCGGCCTTTTAACATGTGGGGCGTGTACTAAACACCCTCAGCAATAATTGGCCACAGGCATCCTGCCTGTGGCCAATCATTGCTCTCCTCGCTGCCGGCGCTGTGATTGGCCAAGCATGCGGGGTCACAGTGCATGCTTGGCCAATCACAGCACCTGGATGACACTGCGATGGCGTAGTGCATTGTGGGCCGTTCGCGTCACTCGAATTTGGCGCGAACGGCCCAAATCGTTCGATCTTCGTCGAACGATCGAACAGCCGATGTTCGAGTCGAACGTATGTTCGACTCGAACACGAAGCTCATCCCTACCCTACAGTGACTGAAAACAGTTGACTCTACAGTCTCTAATGGCATGATACAGCCACAGTGCTCATGGTAGCCAACCACCATGTGCATTTTTCTCAGGCTCTGGGAAACTAGAGAAAGCTTAGGAAGAAGCATTCTTTTGCATGGCTAGGAACAGCTACTTTGTTACTCAAAATAAAAAAAGTTTGTTTGATAATGTTTGAATTTTAATGACAGGTCCACTTTCATATAGCAGCTTCTACCTACCACCAAAGCTATAATTTTTCTTTAGTCCTGTTTAGAATGTGGTCTGCAACAGCAGTGCCATATTCTCTTAGCATTAATGCCCGTGTATGTATAGTGGCCAGAACATTTTTGTTTTAAACTACTGCTGGCCAGTTTAATATTTTTATTTTTTTACTCAAGTTGGGCTTTGGCTGTAAATGATGTTATTCCTACTATTCCTGTTAATTACTCCAATAATAATAATGACTTTCATGCTTGCTATTTCCCTTTTATAAATTAGGTGAAGAGTAAATAATAAAATATTTAAAGAGTAGTTATTATTTTCAGCATATGGAAAAGCTGTACGTTTTCTATACAATACTAACGTTTATTTTAATTAATCTTTTTTTTTTTCATAATACTTGAAAAAAAGTAAAGCAAAAAAACAATTTCCTTTTAGCACTTCACACAGTCTCCGAAGTCCTGTTACACAATGAGTATAAAATTCTAAAATAGCTAATTAAACATTTGTTATGTTATGAGCTTCAGGGTGCAATAATGTAACTAATTTATCAGTGTTTAATTGAAATTCATTACACATTTTTTGTCTGTCATGCTAACAAAACCGCTTTGTGGGGAATGGTAATTAAGGGAGAGTTTTCTAAGTAGTGTGTGGGGAATTGAATTTATAATGGCAGCTGTGTGCATAATTTCCTTTACACCACCTTAAATGTTTTCTCTTTAAGTTCTTAGGTGTCAATAGCATTGCTTGTCACAAGATAATATAGCCATAAAAATACATAAATTAAAGGGTTTCAAACTATAAAATGTTTTCAGATCCCTACAACTCAATGAAATGTGGAGGAGGGTTTAAGCATTAGTCAGACACTTTGCAAAGAGCAGGAAATTGCTCCTAAAATCCTGGTTGCTGATTTAGCTCTTTTAGGATTTTTTTTTTTTTTTTTGCTCTGCTATGTTTTTATATTAATTTCCAGCTTGTCCAGATGGATTTTTGGGGCTTGAGTGTCTCAAGATTTGTGATTATAAGAATGGTTCTCTAGTGCAACCACATCACAGGATAAAGTCAATACTTTCCTGGCTGGACCAGAGCCATGTGTAACCAATGTCTGTATATCAGTCATCCATCCAGCACAAACATATTCCAGGGCTTCTAAAATCTTCCCTGAGAGGGGTCAGATGCATTAACACTGTTGCTGCTATAGGGGTTTATAAAATATTCAAGTGGCACAACTGGATAGCTCCTGATTCAGCAGAAGAGTTAAAAAATGTGGCTTTGGTGACTCAAAAAGAACATTTATTTCTTAGGTAATGACAAGCAAATCTAGGGGAACTAATGCGTTGTACACGTCACTCATATTAAACACCAATAAAAATATATTTGCAATAAAAGGAACCAAATATTTGTGGAAATAAAAAATGTGCAAAACAAATTAATCAGAAAAAAATTGACAAATCTCTGTTGACCTTGATTGATCGTACCTCAGTTGTATGATTAATTCACAAAATTTACTAAACAAGGAACACAAGAAAAAAATTATCCTAGTCTCTGAGGATTAAATAATAAAATGAGCACATCCATCTTCATAAAAATATTACTTTTTTTGCAATGTGTAACTGAACTAATGGTAAAATACACAGACACACACACACAGACACACACACATTTTTTTTATATACATAACTTGATATAAATCTAGTTAGTACGTATGAAAAGCAACTAAAATCCTGTTAATACATTTTACGGCTTGTTTGCATTATTCTGCATTAATGTCTATTACATTTATCTTTTCACATTTTCTTTTAGGGAGGTTACTCCATTCTGACCTAAATTTTTAGTGCCAGGGGAACATAATTTTAGGTCTGCTACTAACCCACAAATTCAATAAATTAATGTACGGTATGTAGCTAAATTCTGTTATGGTCATAGTTGTCTGCTACTATTGCAATCTTTTGCGTCCAATAACTGCACTCATTTAATTTTTACTGAATGCAATATTAATATAAATCATTTAATAATTATAGCAATAATTTGTGTTTATTTGACAACTTATCCAACCAGACAGTACAGTTAGCCAAGTTACACCCAAACTTGGGCAAAATCATTCACTTCTACTCTTTCTATATGGACCATGCTGTTTTCATTGTATTTATGTTACTGTAACCTTTCATCAGATATTTTTTAATACAGCTAAGACTATAGATATATATATATATATATTTGATACAGTAGGGAAAGATTAGAACCTCTGTTATGTTTGTATTGCCATTTGTGTCTGTGTCGGGAAGATTCACCCTCTTTATTTGTCCCAATGTTGTGAGAACTGAAAGAAAATCCAAACTTTTGAGTTGTTGCTAGAGCTTAAATAGAAAGGAAATCTTTCTATGCAAACACTTTGTCTGATGACAAGAGAGGATTTGCCTCACTTTGAAAATATTTCCTTTCACTTGGTGTTGTATTTACAGAACAGGAAGTAAAGGGAAATCTCCCCAGTTAGTGATTTGGTCTCATTATGCATGTCTTGGGCTTCTCTTTGTTTCTCCAACTTCACCTCCAAGTAATAAACATGAATATATTTTCTGTTCAATATTTGTTATTGAGGTTATAAAGAAGAACACAGAGTTTACTCCAAAATAAAGTATAACATACAATTTTACATAAAGCGGAAGTACTCCAATAAGAATCATCAGTGCAAAACTTGCACTAGGAATACAACAGACATCTGAACACATAATAAGGGAAAAATACAAGTAACATCATAGTCAGTATCAGTAACTAAACTATGCAATTTGGTCAGCACTGGTAAACAAGGGAAGTAATGTAGTATAAACTCACTATATCATGTACCAGTGAATTAAGGCATTGAATTAGGACAATACATCAAGAAAAGGAAGAAAGAAGGAGAGAAGTTGGAAGTGCTACAATGTTTTGAGAGGAAGATTTAGTGGCCGCCCAGATATCATCCCAATCCTCCGCCTCCAGGTCAATCTCCAAGTCTCTAGACCACTGTGCAGTATAAGAGGGCATTTTGGCTGAAGTGGACATGAGATGAATATACATACGTGATATAATACATGGGGCATGCGGTCAGAGTTACATAGAGACTGGTTAGAACTGAGTGTATACGTATAATCATATGGAAAAAATTTGAGATCTGGAGGTAACAGAAATATTCCTGAGATGGAAGCTGAGCCTTCTCCTGCAGGACAGGAAATGTTTTCAGGCCACTATCAGTTGCAAGGTCACAGACCAAGAGAGTTCCAAAGGTTAAATTGAGAGGGGTCAGAGTAACCTGAATGAAAACCTGGGTGATGTAAGAAAGAGAGTCGCTGTGTGTAGGGAGATGCTAATTTGAATGGGCCCCAAAGTTTATTCCATAACATTAGGGAGTGCTGGGTTATTGGATTTTCTATAATCTCAGGGTCAGAGTGCACCATCCATAACAGGTTGGTAACTGATAAAGAAAATAGGTAAATCGCCTCAAGGCCTACCCATAGCGGGATCTCAGACGAAGAAAGAAAATTAGGTATCCCCAGTCCACCGTGAAGTCTGCCACACAGTAGCATAGAGCAGGGAACTCTGGGTGGGGATGGAGAAAATAAAAGGGGGGAATAATAATGAAAGAAAGAAGGGGAGGGGGAGGGGGAAAGATTGGAGAGGTGCCATGCTAATGCTAATATGTGAAACTGTGAACATATATAGGTAGGTATATTGGTTGGCAAATGGTCACGCAAATAGAGCTTCAATGGAACAATAACAAATAGTATAACACATCGTCTGAATGGATGTAGAAAAGGGGATGGAGAAAATAAAAGGGGGGAATAATAATGAAAGAAAGAAGGGGAGGGGGAGGGGGAAAGATTGGAGAGGTGCCATGCTAATGCTAATATGTGAAACTGTGAACATATATAGGTAGGTATATTGGTTGGCAAATGGTCACGCAAATAGAGCTTCAATGGAACAATAACAAATAGTATAACACATCGTCTGAATGGATGTACAGTAAACATAAACGCTAGAATAAGAATTATGTTAACATAAGCCGGTAATGATATATCTATTCCGACAACTGGGCAATAGGTTAGTCCCCAAGTATAGAGGGAGATTAAAATATATATATGTATATATATATATATACAGAGAAAAAAAGCCCTAGGGCTAACGTTGCGCTGGAGAAGCAATTGAAATTGGTGAAGTGATCAGTGATCCAAAAAAAGCAGCTAGCATAAATAGCTAAATACTAAAACTATACAAAACATAAAAAACAAAGGTATGCAGCGCTGAAATAAGATCTCCAAAGTAAAATTAGGAGAACATAAAATAGGTTGATAATCAACTAAATGATTAAACACAAAATATAAAGTGAATTATAAATAAGTGCAGTAGTGAACCACAAAAGATTATTAAATAAGTAAATGTTGACTATATGAATAATGTTAATAACTAATCCGTGAAAAAGTTCATAAACAAAGTCCATCAAAAGAAACCTCCTTGGTGCAAAAATAAACAACAATCCAATGTGAAGTGAAGTGTTCCAAAAAAAAGAGGAAAGCTTGCTCCCAAACGTGAAGTAATGGATACAATGGTGACACCCGGGTGAGAAAGATATATATCCTGCTTACCAGATGCTCATGACTGCATCCAACAGTCTCACCCAGCACAGGGAAATTAGGCTTCCCCCACAGCCTTTAAATTTCAATGGTGTAGATTCCTCGTCCAACCTTAAACTCAGGCATGAAAAAAGAATTCCATAGGGTAGTATGTCAAACCAGCTTAGTTTATTAAAAAGTATTGCACTTACAATGTCGAAGATCGTTGAAAGCAGTGATCACAATACAACGATATGGCAGTAACAGCTCCGGCGTTCGTCTGTGTCTCTCGTTCCTGTATGTTCCGTGGCACTTCCTCATATTCAAAAAATGCGTGATGACGTCACTGGCCCCCTACGCGTTTCGTCACAATAGGACTTCAACTGGGGATTGGCCAAGGTGAACGTCAGCACGCTGAAGATATATATACATAACAGCGCCATTTTGAAAGTTGGCAAACCGTTAAAATGCAGCGGAGAAAAAGGGCAAACCATTGAATGGCTAATAATACACAGGAAACAAAAGATTATAGACAGGAATTAATAGCACCATCTTGTGGCTAATTAGAAAAGTGCAGCAGTGCATAACAGGAATAGGAGATGAACACAGACCCACGCTCACAGCTAACATAACATGTAAAATAAATAAACTAAATGGTTGAAACGCTGGTGATCAAATATAGGATAAATATAAATCAAAATACATAAATCCTACAAACATTCAATATTAAACAAAAAAATATATGTTTAATGGTTAAAAGCGAATAAAAAAAAAATATATAAAAATATATAAAAATATGTTAAGAATTATTAATAAAACAATTAATATCCCAATCCACATTGAGGCCAAAGGGTCTAAAAGATTTCATGAGAAATATCCATCTCGTCTCAGATCTAGAAATGGCTCTCACCATATTGGTCCCTCTCCAATGTGGACTGAGAGACTGGATAGCTAAAAATTTGGTTCCCTTAATCTGACGATTGTGATACTTATCATAATGTTTAGATAGATTATGTTTAGGAAAACCTCTCAAGATATTGCCTACATGTTCATTTAAGCGTATGTGCAACTCTCTTTTCGTACGTCCTAAATATTGTTTGGAGCAAGGGCATTGAATCAAGTACACTACATACTTGGTAGAACAGGTAATGAATGAATCAATCTCATAGTTTTTTTTAGTCACAGTAGATGAAAAACTTTCCTGCTTACGGCCTATAGATGAATTGATCTTACATATGCTACATTTACGGCAGGGAAAGTAACCCTTCATATTATGAAAGAAGGACAGTCTCTTGGGTGGATCAATGACATTAGGAGCCAGAGTCAATCTAAGAGGTGGTGCACCTCTATAGATCATCACTGGTTGTTCCGGAATGACAGGACCCAGAATCCTGTCACTCCGCAACACGTCCCAATGTTTTTTAAAGATTTTTTTAATAGAAAAATGTTGATCAGAAAATCTCGTGATCATTGACCACCCAAATCTTTCCACAGAAGAATCTTCTTTAATTTTCCTTAATAACAAAGAATCTCTATCCATCCCAGCAACATTACTGATAGTTTCATCAATTACAGAAACCTGATAACCCTTACTGATAAATCTTTGCTTCAGTACATCAGCCTGTACATAAAACTCAGAAATATCTGTACAGTTACGTCTAATTCTTTGGAATTGACCTTTGGGAACAGCCGCAAGCCAGGATTTATGATGACAACTGTGGGTGGGAATGAAAGCATTCCGATCTGTTTCTTTGAAAAACGTGTTAGTAGTGAGACGCCCCTCTTTAACAACAATGTTAAGGTCTAAAAAGTGCACCACCTCTTAGATTGACTCTGGCTCCTAATGTCATTGATCCACCCAAGAGACTGTCCTTCTTTCATAATATGAAGGGTTACTTTCCCTGCCGTAAATGTAGCATATGTAAGATCAATTCATCTATAGGCTGTAAGCAGGAAAGTTTTTCATCTACTGTGACTAATAAAACCTATGAGATTGATTCATTCATTACCTGTTCTACCAAGTATGTAGTGTACTTTATTCAATGCCCTTGCTCCAAACAATATATAGGACGTACGAAAAGAGAGTTGCACATACGCTTAAATGAACATGTAGGCAATATCTTGAGAGGTTTTCCTAAACATAATCTATCTAAACATTATGATAAGTATCACAATCGTCAGATTAAGGGAACCAAATTTTTAGCTATCCAGTCTCTCAGTCCACATTGGAGAGGGACCAATATGGTGAGAGCCATTTCTAGATCTGAGACGAGATGGATATTTCTCATGAAATCTTTTAGACCCTTTGACCTCAATGTGGATTGGGATATTAATTGTTTTATTAATAATTCTTAACATATTTTTATATATTTTTATATATATTTTTTTATTCGCTTTTAACCATTAAACATATATTTTTTAGTTTAATATTGGATGTTTGTAGGATTTATGTATTTTGATTTATATTTATCCTATATTTGATCACCAGCGTTTCAACCATTTAGTTTATTTATTTTACATGTTATGTTAGCTGTGAGCGTGGGTCTGTGTTCATCTCCTATTCCTGTTATGCACTGCTGCACTTTTCTAATTAGCCACAAGATGGCGCTATTAATTCCTGTCTATAATCTTTCGTTTCCTGTGTATTATTAGCCATTCAATGGTTTGCCCTTTTTCTCCGCTGCATTTTAACGGTTTGCCAACTTTCAAAATGGCGCTGTTATGTATATATATCTTCAGCATGCTGACGTTCACCTTGGCCAATCCCCAGTTGAAGTCCTATCGCGACGAAAGGCATAGGGGGCCAGTGACGTCATCACGCATTTTTTGAATACGAGGAAGTGCGGCGGAACATACAGGAACGAGAGACACAGACGAACGCCGGAGCTGTTACTGCCATATCGTTGTATTGTGATCACTGCTTTCAACGATCTTCGACATTGTAAGTGCAATACTTTTTAATAAACTAAGCTGGTTTGACATACTACCCTATGGAATTCTTTTTTCATGCCTGAGTTTAAGGTTGGACGAGGAATCTACACCATTGAAATTTAAAGGCTGTGGGGGAAGCCTAATTTCCCTGTGCTGGGTGAGACTGTTGGATGCAGTCATGAGCATCTGGTAAGCAGGATATATATCTTTCTCACCCGGGTGTCACCATTGTATCCATTACTTCATGTTTGGGAGCAAGCTTTCCTCTTTTTTTTGGAACACTTCACTTCACATTGGATTGTTGTTTATTTTTGCACCAAGGAGGTTTCTTTTGACGGACTTTGTTTATGAACTTCTTCACGGATTAGTTATTAACATTATTCATATTGTCAACATTTACTTATTTAATAATCTTTTGTGGTTCACTACTGCACTTATTTATTATTCACTTTATATTTTGTGTTTAATCATTTAGTTGATTATCAACCTATTTTATGTTCTCCTAATTTTACTTTGGAGATCTTATTTCAGCGCTGCATACCTTTGTTTTTTATGTTTTGTATAGTTTTAGTATTTAGCTATTTATGCTAGCTGCTGTTTTTGGATCACTGATCACTTCACCAATTTCAATTGCTTCTCCAGCGCAACGTTAGCCCTAGGGCTTTTTTTCTTTCTATTTTTGTTTACATACTTACACGTTGCTGCTTTAGTGTCAACATGGATATTTTTGAATTCAGATCCCAGCATAATATTAATCTTGACGGTGTGTTTGATGGGAATGGGGACGAGCCTGATGAATTAGGTGGTCTCTTTTTGAGGCTTAAAAACCTCTTAGTCTCAGAACTACACACCAGCTGGGATATTGGATATTTGGAGCACTATGTTTCTAAGAAAATGGTGCCCCGTAGCCTTAGATGGGAAGTTAGTCCCCAGAAAGGCGAAACAGACCTTGAAGGCTGGTTTGTTTATTTTAATGATATAGGGGTTAAGTTTTTGCTATTTCTCCTGGGTAAAAAACAGGTTAAATTGCGAACCTTAAATGAGGAGATCTCATCGATTAAAGAAAGGCTAACCCCTTTTAAAAGCCAAGAAGCCTATAAATCGAGGTCTGACCAGTTGAAGTTATTTTTAGAAAAAGAGGAATCTGAACAAAAGAATAAAAAGAAGAAAAAGTTTAATCGTGATTTTTCCGATTATAACAATAAGGTCGTTTTTAAATGGCAGACCAAATTAGAAGGAATGGGAGGTAGTGAGGTGGTGGGTGTAGCTGATATTCAACAGTCAGATGCCTTACCCTCCACCCCATCTACCAGAGTTATACCCTCCCAACCAGAAAATAAAGGTCCAGATAGGAAAGGTAGTAAAAAAGCATCAACTCTCCCTAATACAGGTGGATATAAGGGAGGTTACCAACAACTTTCCCACCACCCTAATCATCACCTTTATAGCCCCCGTCCACAGGCTGCCTCTTATCAGCCATGGCCTAAGGGTAATCCACACCAGCCACGCCCCAGAGATCCCTACTATGGTAATTATGCTCAATCTAATTACCCTCCCACTAGAGTTCCCTATTATGATAAGAACTATTCCCAAGGACCATGGGAATATACGGATAATTTGAGAAACCATGGTTATTCAAAACCTTCCCCTCAGGTAACAAGGGAATATAGGAATGATAGGAGTGATACTTGGTTTCAAAAACCGAAACATCATAAACCTGTGGATCTGAGGAGAGATCCAAGGGATGAGATTCGCTATCACAGTTCTGGACCTGGTAACCAAACACCCCAGGGAAGACCTATTGCTTTAGAAAACCGATTTGCCCCTCTTACAGATTATCAGGATGAGATGTATGAGGAGAATTATGTGATCACACAACATCCAAATCAAATGAATGATTTTCCCATACCCCAT
Organism: Rana muscosa; assembly: GCA_029206835.1. Classification (NCBI taxonomy): domain Eukaryota; kingdom Metazoa; phylum Chordata; class Amphibia; order Anura; family Ranidae; genus Rana; species Rana muscosa. The sequence continues at coordinate 577,223,160 of CM055121.1, forward strand.
AGAGAATATTATCAGGAGTCCCCCCATGACTCTGGGGACAATTCTCAAAGTTTTTTTCCCATGGCCAATCACAGGGGCAAACGTGGATACGAAGACAGAGAGGTACCAGAGGGGGGAGGAGAATCAGGGCCAAAAAAAAGGAAAAATTAGATATTGGTGGTATTTTTAATTTGAGCACGGCGACACTTTCTGAGGGTGAACAAAGAGAGTTTTAGGTCATGGTTTGAAATTCACTCCTTCACGGAAGCTGAATAAATTCGAGACATTCATTGATGTTCACAAATTTATTAGAAAAATGAACATCAAGAGGCATTTTATGCTGAATCCCATTGGTAATCGGAGTCAGATTGCCCAGAGAGCTCTCACTTGTTCTAATAATAATCAGACAATCAGCATATCAGACAACCCCTGCATTCAGCATACTGACCTGAGGAATGCCTCACTTTTTAATCCACCTGGTTTTATAGCGCCCTCAGTACAAGTTTTTAGAGAATTAGTTCTTCATGACCTTTTAGCATTAAAGGCTCCCAAGAAGAGAGGTAGGGATGTACATCAACAGTATATTAAACAGATTTGTGAACATAAAGATATCCTGATACGTCCAGCAGATAAAGGAGGGGGCATAGTGGTTTTAGATAAATCCCAATATGTTGTAGAGATGCATAGATTATTGTCAGATGAATCCACATACACTCCCCTGCCCTCCAATCCCACTGTCAAATATAGAAAAGAGTTATCTACCCTTATCGAATATGGATTTGAAAGGGAGATCCTTAACAAAAAGGAACGTATGCATCTGATTCCCATCACTCCCAGAGTGCCGGTAATTTATTACTTACCCAAGTTGCATAAAAACTCCATTAATCCACCTGGCCGCCCTATTATAAGCGGCATAGACTCTGTTACGTCTAGGATTAGTAGGTATGTGGACCATTTTTTACAGCCTTTGGTGGTTACTACTCCAGCATATTTGCGAGATACCACACAAGTTCTCAATTTATTGGGCGATTTTCAATGGAAGGAAGGTTGCGTCTTGGCTACGGCAGACGTAGCCTCCCTTTATACTATCATCTCTCACCAACATGGTTTTGAAGCTGTGGAATTTTATCTTCAATGTGATCCCTCTCTTCCCTGCTTACAGAGAGATTTCATTATGGAGTTATTACGGTTCGCCACGAGCCACAATTATTTCTGGTTCGGTGGAAATTTCTTTTTACAAACCAGGGGTGTTGCGATGGGGGCAAAGTTTGCCCCCAGTTTGGCAAACCTTTTTATGGCCCATTGGGAACTAGAAGCCATTTATGCCAATCCCCCTAAAGAACTGCTGTTCTGGAAAAGATACATCGATGATGTGATCCTTATCTGGGAGGGTGACATCCCATCTCTAGATAATTTCTTTTTGCAATTGAATGAAAACAATAGAGGCATTTTTTTGGAACATACAGTGAGTGATACTCAGATACACTTTTTAGACCTTAACATTGTTGTTAAAGAGGGGCGTCTCACTACTAACACGTTTTTCAAAGAAACAGATCGGAATGCTTTCATTCCCACCCACAGTTGTCATCATAAATCCTGGCTTGCGGCTGTTCCCAAAGGTCAATTCCAAAGAATTAGACGTAACTGTACAGATATTTCTGAGTTTTATGTACAGGCTGATGTACTGAAGCAAAGATTTATCAGTAAGGGTTATCAGGTTTCTGTAATTGATGAAACTATCAGTAATGTTGCTGGGATGGATAGAGATTCTTTGTTATTAAGGAAAATTAAAGAAGATTCTTCTGTGGAAAGATTTGGGTGGTCAATGATCACGAGATTTTCTGATCAACATTTTTCTATTAAAAAAATCTTTAAAAAACATTGGGACGTGTTGCGGAGTGACAGGATTCTGGGTCCTGTCATTCCGGAACAACCAGTGATGATCTATAGAGGTGCACCACCTCTTAGATTGACTCTGGCTCCTAATGTCATTGATCCACCCAAGAGACTGTCCTTCTTTCATAATATGAAGGGTTACTTTCCCTGCCGTAAATGTAGCATATGTAAGATCAATTCATCTATAGGCCGTAAGCAGGAAAGTTTTTCATCTACTGTGACTAATAAAACCTATGAGATTGATTCATTCATTACCTGTTCTACCAAGTATGTAGTGTACTTTATTCAATGCCCTTGCTCCAAACAATATATAGGACGTACGAAAAGAGAGTTGCACATACGCTTAAATGAACATGTAGGCAATATCTTGAGAGGTTTTCCTAAACATAATCTATCTAAACATTATGATAAGTATCACAATAGTCAGATTAAGGGAACCAAATTTTTAGCTATCCAGTCTCTCAGTCCACATTGGAGAGGGACCAATATGGTGAGAGCCATTTCTAGATCTGAGACGAGATGGATATTTCTCATGAAATCTTTTAGACCCTTTGACCTCAATGTGGATTGGGATATTAATTGTTTTATTAATAATTCTTAACATATTTTTATATATTTTTATAAATATTTTTTTATTCGCTTTTAACCATTAAACATATATTTTTTAGTTTAATATTGGATGTTTGTAGGATTTATGTATTTTGATTTATATTTATCCTATATTTGATCACCAGCGTTTCAACCATTTAGTTTATTTATTTTACATGTTATGTTAGCTGTGAGCGTGGGTCTGTGTTCATCTCCTATTCCTGTTATGCACTGCTGCACTTTTCTAATTAGCCACAAGATGGCACTATTAATTCCTGTCTATAATCTTTCGTTTCCTGTGTATTATTAGCCATTCAATGGTTTGCCCTTTTTCTCCGCTGCATTTTAACGGTTTGCCAACTTTCAAAATGGCGCTGTTATGTATATATATCTTCAGCGTGCTGACGTTCACCTTGGCCAATCCCCAGTTGAAGTCCTATCGCGACGAAAGGCGTAGGGGGCCAGTGACGTCATCACGCATTTTTTGAATACGAGGAAGTGCGGCGGAACATACAGGAACGAGAGACACAGACGAACGCCGGAGCTGTTACTGCCATATCGTTGTATTGTGATCACTGCTTTCAACGATCTTCGACATTGTAAGTGCAATACTTTTTAATAAACTAAGCTGGTTTGACATACTACCCTATGGAATTCTTTTTTCATGCCTGAGTTTAAGGTTGGACGAGGAATCTACACCATTGAAATTTAAAGGCTGTGGGGGAAGCCTAATTTCCCTGTGCTGGGTGAGACTGTTGGATGCAGTCATGAGCATCTGGTAAGCAGGATATATATCTTTCTCACCCGGGTGTCACCATTGTATCCATTACTTCATGTTTGGGAGCAAGCTTTCCTCTTTTTTTTGGAACACTTCACTTCACATTGGATTGTTGTTTATTTTTGCACCAAGGAGGTTTCTTTTGACGGACTTTGTTTATGAACTTCTTTACGGATTAGTTATTAACATTATTCATATTGTCAACATTTACTTATTTAATAATCTTTTGTGGTTCACTACTGCACTTATTTATTATTCACTTTATATTTTGTGTTTAATCATTTAGTTGATTATCAACCTATTTTATGTTCTCCTAATTTTACTTTGGAGATCTTATTTCAGCGCTGCATACCTTTGTTTTTTATGTCTTGTATAGTTTTAGTATTTAGCTATTTATGCTAGCTGCTGTTTTTGGATCACTGATCACTTCACCAATTTCAATTGCTTCTCCAGCGCAACGTTAGCCCTAGGGCTTTTTTTCTTTCTATTTTTGTTTACATACTTACACGTTGCTGCTTTAGTGTCAACATGGATATTTTTGAATTCAGATCCCAGCATAATATTAATCTTGACGGTGTGTTTGATGGGAATGGGGATGAGCCTGATGAATTAGGTGGTCTCTTTTTGAGGCTTAAAAACCTCTTAGTCTCAGAACTACACACCAGCTGGGATATTGGATATTTGGAGCACTATGTTTCTAAGAAAATGGTGCCCCGTAGCCTTAGATGGGAAGTTAGTCCCCAGAAAGGCGAAACAGACCTTGAAGGCTGGTTTGTTTATTTTAATGATATAGGGGTTAAGTTTTTGCTATTTCTCCTGGGTAAAAAACAGGTTAAATTGCGAACCTTAAATGAGGAGATCTCATCGATTAAAGAAAGGCTAACTCCTTTTAAAAGCCAAGAAGCCTATAAATCGAGGTCTGACCAGTTGAAGTTATTTTTAGAAAAAGAGGAATCTGAACAAAAGAATAAAAAGAAGAAAAAGTTTAATCGTGATTTTTCCGATTATAACAATAAGGTCGTTTTTAAATGGCAGACCAAATTAGAAGGAATGGGAGGTAGTGAGGTGGTGGGTGTAGCTGATATTCAACAGTCAGATGCCTTACCCTCCACCCCATCTACCAGAGTTATACCCTCCCAACCAGAAAATAAAGGTCCAGATAGGAAAGGTAGTAAAAAAGCATCAACTGTCCCTAATACAGGTGGATATAAGGGAGGTTACCAACAACCTTCCCACCACCCTAATCATCACCTTTATAGCCCCCGTCCACAGGCTGCCTCTTATCAGCCATGGCCTAAGGGTAATCCACACCAGCCACGCCCCAGAGATCCCTACTATGGTAATTATGCTCAATCTAATTACCCTCCCACTAGAGTTCCCTATTATGATAAGAACTATTCCCAAGGACCATGGGAATATATGGATAATTTGAGAAACCATGGTTATTCAAAACCTTCCCCTCAGGTAACAAGGGAATATAGGAATGATAGGAGTGATACTTGGTTTCAAAAACCGAAACATCATAAACCTGTGGATCTGAGGAGAGATCCAAGGGATGAGATTCGCTATCACAGTTCTGGACCTGGTAACCAAACACCCCAGGGAAGACCTATTGCTTTAGAAAACCGATTTGCCCCTCTTACAGATTATCAGGATGAGATGTATGAGGAGAATTATGTGATCACACAACATCCAAATCAAATGAATGATTTTCCCATACCCCATAGAGAATATTATCAGGCGTCCCCCCATGACTCTGGGGACAATTCTCAAAAAAAAATTCCCATGGCCAATCACAGGGGCAAACGTGGATACGAAGACAGAGAGGTACCAGAGGGGGGAGGAGAATCAGGGCCAAAAAAAAGGAAAAATTAGATATTGGTGGTATTTTTAATTTGAGCACGGCGACACTTTCTGAGGGTGAACAAAGAGAGTTTTAAGTCATGGTTTGAAATTCACTCCTTCACAGAAGCTGAATAAATTCGAGACATTCATTGATGTTCACAAATTTATTAGAAAAATGAACATCAAGAGGCATTTTATGCTGAACCCCATTGGTAATCGGAGTCAGATTGCCCAGAGAGCTCTCACTTGTTCTAATAATAATCAGACGATCAGCATATCAGACAACCCCTGCATTCAGCATACTGACCTGAGGAATGCCTCACTTTTTAATCCACCTGGTTTTATAGCGCCCTCAGTACAAGTTTTTAAAGAATTAGTTCTTCATGACCTTTTAGCATTAAAGGCTCCCAAGAAGAGAGGTAGGGATGTACATCAACAGTATATTAAACAGATTTGTGAACATAAAGATATCCTGATACGTCCAGCAGATAAAGGAGGGGGCATAGTGGTTTTAGATAAATCCCAATATGTTGTAGAGATGCATAGATTATTGTCAGATGAATCCACATACACTCCCCTGCCCTCCAATCCCACTGTCAAATATAGAAAGAGTTATCTACCCTTAACGAATATGGATTTGAAAGGGAGATCCTTAACAAAAAGGAACGTATGCATCTGATTCCCATCACTCCCAGAGTGCCGGTAATTTATTACTTACCCAAGTTGCATAAAAACTCCATTAATCCACCTGGCCGCCCTATTATAAGCGCATAGACTCTGTTACGTCTAGGATTAGTAGGTATGTGGACCATTTTTTACAGCCTTTGGTGGTTACTACTCCAGCATATTTGCGAGATACCACACAAGTTCTCAATTTATTGGGCGATTTTCAATGGAAGGAAGGTTGCGTCTTGGCTACGGCAGACGTAGCCTCCCTTTATACTATCATCTCTCACCAACATGGTTTTGAAGCTGTGGAATTTTATCTTCAACGTGATCCCTCTCTTCCCTGCTTACAGAGAGATTTCATTATGGAGTTATTACGGTTCGCCACGAGCCACAATTATTTCTGGTTCGGTGGAAATTTCTTTTTACAAACCAGGGGTGTTGCGATGGGGGCAAAGTTTGCCCCCAGTTTGGCAAACCTTTTTATGGCCCATTGGGAACTAGAAGCCATTTATGCCAATCCCCCTAAAGAACTGCTGTTCTGGAAAAGATACATCGATGATGTGATCCTTATCTGGGAGGGTGACATCCCATCTCTAGATAATTTCTTTTTGCAATTGAATGAAAACAATAGAGGCATTTTTTTGGAACATACAGATACACTTTTTAGACCTTAACATTGTTGTTAAAGAGGGGCGTCTCACTACTAACACGTTTTTCAAAGAAACAGATCGGAATGCTTTCATTCCCACCCACAGTTGTCATCATAAATCCTGGCTTGCGGCTGTTCCCAAAGGTCAATTCCAAAGAATTAGACGTAACTGTACAGATATTTCTGAGTTTTATGTACAGGCTGATGTACTGAAGCAAAGATTTATCAGTAAGGGTTATCAGGTTTCTGTAATTGATGAAACTATCAGTAATGTTGCTGGGATGGATAGAGATTCTTTGTTATTAAGGAAAATTAAAGAAGATTCTTCTGTGGAAAGATTTGGGTGGTCAATGATCACGAGATTTTCTGATCAACATTTTTCTATTAAAAAAATCTTTAAAAAACATTGGGACGTGTTGCGGAGTGACAGGATTCTGGGTCCTGTCATTCCGGAACAACCAGTGATGATCTATAGAGGTGCACCACCTCTTAGATTGACTCTGGCTCCTAATGTCATTGATCCACCCAAGAGACTGTCCTTCTTTCATAATATGAAGGGTTACTTTCCCTGCGTAAATGTAGCATATGTAAGATCAATTCATCTATAGGCCGTAAGCAGGAAAGTTTTTCATCTACTGTGACTAATAAAATCTATGAGATTGATTCATTCATTACCTGTTCTACCAAGTATGTAGTGTACTTGATTCAATGCCCTTGCTCCAAACAATATATAGGACGTACGAAAAGAGAGTTGCACATACGCTTAAATGAACATGTAGGCTATATCTTGAGAGGTTTTCCTAAACATAATCTATCTAAACATTATGATAAGTATCACAATCGTCAGATTAAGGGAACCAAATTTTTAGCTATCCAGTCTCTCAGTCCACATTGGAGAGGGACCAATATGGTGAGAGCCATTTCTAGATCTGAGACGAGATGGATATTTCTCATGAAATCTTTTAGACCCTTTGACCTCAATGTGGATTGGGATATTAATTGTTTTAATAATAATTCTTAACATATTTTTATATATTTTTATATATATTTTTTTATTCGCTTTTAACCATTAAACATATATTTTTTAGTTTAATATTGGATGTTTGTAGGATTTATGTATTTTGATTTATATTTATCCTATATTTGATCACCAGCGTTTCAACCATTTAGTTTATTTATTTTACATGTTATGTTAGCTGTGAGCGTGGGTCTGTGTTCATCTCCTATTCCTGTTATGCACTGCTGCACTTTTCTAATTAGCCACAAGATGGCGCTATTAATTCCTGTCTATAATCTTTCGTTTCCTGTGTATTATTAGCCATTCAATGGTTTGCCCTTTTTCTCCGCTGCATTTTAACGGTTTGCCAACTTTCAAAATGGCGCTGTTATGTATATATATCTTCAGCGTGCTGACGTTCACCTTGGCCAATCCCCAGTTGAAGTCCTATCGTGACGAAACGCGTAGGGGGCCAGTGACGTCATCACGCATTTTTTGAATACGAGGAAGTGCCGCGGAACATACAGGAACGAGAGACACAGACGAACGCCGGAGCTGTTACTGCCATATCGTTGTATTGTGATCACTGCTTTCAACGATCTTCGACATTGAAAGTGCAATACTTTTTAATAAACTAAGCTGGTTTGACATACTACCCTATGGAATTCTTTTTTCATGCCTGAGTTTAAGGTTGGACGAGGAATCTACACCATTGAAATTTAAAGGCTGTGGGGGAAGCCTAATTTCCCTGTGCTGGGTGAGACTGTTGGATGCAGTCATGAGCATCTGGTAAGCAGGATATATATCTTTCTCACCCGGGTGTCACCATTGTATCCATTACTTCACGTTTGGGAGCAAGCTTTCCTCTTTTTTTTGGAACACTTCACTTCACATTGGATTGTTGTTTATTTTTGCACCAAGGAGGTTTCTTTTGACGGACTTTGTTTATGAACTTCTTTACGGATTAGTTATTAACATTATTCATATTGTCAACATTTACTTATTTAATAATCTTTTGTGGTTCACTACTGCACTTATTTATAATTCACTTTATATTTTGTGTTTAATCATTTAGTTGATTATCAACCTATTTTATGTTCTCCTAATTTTACTTTGGAGATCTTATTTCAGCGCTGCATACCTTTGTTTTGTATATATATATATATACATATATATAAGGAAGTTAAAAATATGTAAAAATGTATATAAAATATATAAAAAATATAAAAATAGATTCCGTAAAGAATCTAATCCTAGATGTGGGCCTCTACAATAATACAATGACAAATGAAAACTTACAGAGCCAGATATAGAACATATAAAAATATATAAAATAAATAAAATATATAATGAAACATATGGGCCTCAACAATGGTACGAAAACGGGTGAGGAAGAACCCACAGGTATGAGGAGGTGGAGTCATATAATTTATAATTTATAAAATGGTGGAGATCTCAATCCCTTCATTTATACCACCAGGCGAGAGAACGTCTAAGGTGTAAATCCAAAAAGTCTCTCTAGCACATAACTTTTTTAACCGCTCTGCTGCTGGAAGTGAGCGTGGTATCTGTTCAATCAACCAAACCTTTAGACCGCTGGTGGATTTTTGATGAGCTATGCAAAAGTGTTTGGGGACACTATGGGGGTCGGTACCACCTTCAATTAGCCTCCTGTGTTCTCCGAATCTGACTCGCATGGCTCGTATAGTGCGGCCCACATACATGAGGCCGCAAGGGCAGCTGAAGCCATAGACTACAAACTCGGAGGAGCAGTTGTAGAACTCCCTGAGTGGGTAGGTCTTACCCTTCGTGGAAAAGGATTTTTGTCCATGTTGAACAAATTTGCATGTTTTACATAGGGTTTTGTTACATTTGTACATGCCAACTAACGGTATAAGGACTAGAGGGGTAGGGGTACAGTCACGAGAGCGAATCTTACTGGGAGCCAATTTGCTTTTGAGATTGGGTGCTCTATGGTAAGTGACTTTAGGACGAGTGGGGATAATGGATTGGAGGACAGGATCCTGTAAAAGGATCTTCCAATGGTTGGCCAAAATACTTTCCATTTTTTTATATTCAAAGTGGAAAGTAGCGCTTCCCGGATCACCTTCGGAGGTTTACCCTTCAGGTAAAATTGGAAGGCTTTATCGATAAGGCCATCAGGGTATCCTTTCTCACTAAATTTCTTCTTTAAAAGCTTGCTTTGGTCAACATAATCTACATCTCTGGTACAGTTCTGCCTAAGTCGGCAGAACTGTCCTTTAGGGATATTATCAATATTATCAATCCATTTAGGGAAGTGGCAGCTCTTGTGGTGTAGGTAGGAGTTGCCGGCTGTGGGCTTAATGTAATTTTTGGAGGTGATGGCTAAGGTCTCTTTATCCGCGGCCAATTCCAAATCCAAAAAGGGTAAGGAAATAGGGTCGCTGACGGACGTGAAGGATAGGCCAAACGAATTGTTGTTGCAGTATTCTACAAAAGGTAGAGCACTGTCCACAGAACCGTCCCAAATGACAATAATGTCGTCAATATAGCGACCGAAAAAAACGATATTGCCCGAGAATGGATTGTTGTTGTTGTAGATGTATTCTTTTTCCCAGAATCCCATCGCTAGGTTGGCATAAGAGGGTGCGAAATTGGCGCCCATAGCGGTTCCTTGTAGCTGTAGGTAAAAGTCATCATCGAATTTAAAATAATTGTGTGTAAGACAAAAGGTGGTGGCATCTACGATAAATGAGGCTTGGCGTGAATTGATAAAAGGATCATGAGAGAGGAGAAATTCTAGTGCCCGAAGGCCAAAAGCGTGGGGGATAGAGGTATAAAGGGAATTCACGTCAAGTGAAAGCCAAATGTAAGTGGGTTCCCATTTATACACTGAGAGCAGTTCTAAGAGGTGGCTCCCATCCCTGATGTATGAGTCTAGTTGCTGGACAATGGGCTGGAGGAACTGGTCTACATATAGACTGAGCCCTGTGGTGATACTGTCCATAGCGGCCACTATTGGTCTCCCTGGGGGATTGTCCAGACTTTTGTGCACTTTAGGGAGATGGTAAAAATAAGGGATTTGATAAAAATTCTTTAAAAGGAAGGATTTTTCTACTTTATTGAGGACGTTGTCGAGACAGGCAGCAGTGACTAAGGAGTCAAATTCTGTAGCAAAATCCGAGGTGGGGTCTTTGGAGATTTTTTTGTACGTGTTACTATCAGAGAGTAATCTCCTGGCTTCACCTAGATAGTCATTCAGGTCCTGTATGACAATTCCTCCACCTTTATCGGCTAACTTGATGATTATGTCTCCAGCTTCAGTGAGGCATCGTAGGGCTCTGGTCTCAAGAGGAGAGAGATTGTTGGATCTTGTGTGGGCTGCTGATTGGCAGAGTTTTTGAAAGTCAGCAAATACTACTCTATAAAAACTCTCGATATATGGGCCTTTGGAGTGTACAGGGTTAAAAATGGACTTAGGTTTAAAAGCGGTGTGGATGACGGGAGGGGAAGTGGATGGGTGTTGGGTGAGCAAGTAAAACAATTCTTCGTCAACTAGAGGATCTTCCGTGTCATCAGTAAAATTGGAATTATATAAAAACAGATTGGAAGTGGTGGTAGGAGATGTGGGAAGGGAAGGGGTGTTATTCAGATGATCCTTTTGTTCTTTTATATGGTAGTGCCTCTTAAGGGTAAGATTACGTTTGTATCTATTTAGATCTTTGAATAGTAAAAACGGGTTGGGTTTGTTAAGTGGTGCAAAGTTAAGGCCTCTACTCAGGAGTAGGGATGAGCTCGGTGTTCGAGTCGAACATACGTTCGACTCGAACATCGGCTGTTCGATCGTTCGACGAAGATCGAACAATTTGGGCCGTTCGCGCCTAATTCGAGTGACGCGAACGGCCCACAATGCACTACGCCATCGCAGTGTCATCCAGGCGCTGTGATTGGCCAAGCATGCACTGTGACCCCACATGCTTGGCCAATCACAGCGCCGGCAGCGAGGAGAGCAATGATTGGCCACAGGCAGGATGCCTGTGGCCAATTATTGCTGAGGGTGTTTAGTACACGCCCCACACTATAAAAGGCCGCCAGCACGGCGGCCTAGTGTAGTGTGTTCCGGAGCAGGGAAAGAGAAGCATAGGCAGGGACAGTGACATTTTTTTTTCTTGCTTAACCTGGATTCCTTTAGTTTAGGGAAAGAGAAGGATAGGTAGGGAGAGTGTCAGTGTGTTTTACTGTGCTAATCCTTGTTTGTAGGGACAGGGAAGGACAGTGAGGGAAATTCTCCTGGTGCTATACTGTGCTAAAGCATTGATCATCAACCATCTTTAAAAAAACATTTTTTATAGGGACAGAAAACTATAGGTAGGGAGAGTGTCAGTGTGTTTTACTGTGCTAATCCTTGTTTGTAGGGACATGGAAGGACAGTGAGGGAAATTCTCCTTGTGCTATAGTGTGCTAAAGCATTGATCATCAACCATCTTTAAAAAAACATTTTTTATAGGGACAGAAAACTATAGGTAGGGAGAGTGTCAGTGTGTTTTACTGTGCTAATCCTTGTTTGTAGGGACAGGGAAGGACAGTGAGGGAAATTCTCCTTGTGCTATACTGTGCTAAAGCATTGATCATCAACCATCTTTAAAAAAACATTTTTTATAGGGACAGAAAACTATAGGTAGGGAGAGTGTCAGTGTGTTTTACTGTGCTAATCCTTGTTTGTAGGGACAGGGAAGGACAGTGAGGGAAATTCTCCTTGTGCTATAGTGTGCTAAAGCATTGATCATCAACCATCTTTAAAAAAAAAAAATTTATAGGGACAGAAAACTATAGGTAGGGAGAGTGTCAGTGTGTTTTACTGTGCTAATCCTTGTTTGTAGGGACAGGGAAGGACAGTGAGGGAAATTCTCCTTGTGCTATACTGTGCTAAAGCATTGATCATCAACCATCTTTAAAAAAACATTTTTTATAGGGACAGAAAACTATAGGTAGGGAGAGTGTCAGTGTGTTTTACTGTGCTAATCCTTGTTTGTAGGGACAGGGAAGGACAGTGAGGGAAATTCTCCTTGTGCTATAGTGTGCTAAAGCATTGATCATCAACCATCTTTAAAAAAACATTTTTTATAGGGACAGAAAACTATAGGTAGGGAGAGTGTCAGTGTGTTTTACTGTGCTAATCCTTGTTTGTAGGGACAGGGAAGGACAGTGAGGGAAATTCTCGTTGTGCTATACCGTGCTAAAGCATTGATCATCAACCATCTTTAAAAAAACATTTTTTATAGGGACAGAAAACTATAGGTAGGGAGAGTGTCAGTGTGTTTTACTGTGCTAATCCTTGTTTGTAGGGACAGGGAAGGACAGTGAGGGAAATTATCCTTGTGCTATAGTGTGCTAAAGCATTGATCATCAACCATCTTTAAAAAAAAAAATTTTATAGGGACAGAAAACTATAGGTAGGGAGAGTGTCAGTGTGTTTTACTGTGCTAATCCTTGTATGTAGGGACAGGGAAGGACAGTGAGGGAAATTCTCCTTGTGCTATAGTGTGCTAAAGCATTGATCATCAACCATCTTTAAAAAAACATTTTTTATAGGGACAGAAAACTATAGGTAGGGAGAGTGTCAGTGTGTTTTACTGTGCTAATCCTTGTTTGTAGGGACAGGGAAGGACAGTGAGGGAAATTCTCCTTGTGCTATAGTGTGCTAAAGCATTGATCATCAACCATCTTTAAAAAAAAAATTTTTATAGGGACAGAAAACTATAGGTAGTGTGACAGCAGGAAGGTAAAGTCACCTGGTTGCATCCAGGGGGATAGATATATTTCGCCCAGATTCAGGCTTTACGCTGACTTATACAACTAGGTGGAGAGTTGTATAAGCCCAGCTAAGGCTAGTGGGCTCAGGGATGACTCATACCTCTAGGGAGAGTGTGGGGCGTCGTGCAGACAGAGATGAGGAGACCAGCTGAACCTTGTCAGCTCATTTAGGCCTCTATAAGAACTCCCAGCTTCTTTAGATGTTAGCTCATGCCTGGAACCAGACCTGTGTGGACTGTCTAGGGAGAGTGAACCCCTGTGCGGTGAGGCAAAGCCTGTGTGGCTATTTGTTTGGACTTTTACTAAACCAGGGACTTAGGGACTAGGACAGCACTAGGCTGATCCCAGTTGTTAGTTAGGAAACCTGTATGTTTAGTCAGAGGTCAACTTGACCAGGATTTATTTTGGTTATGTTTCTTTTGCTTTGCTGTGTTTTGTCACTGTAAATAGAAAATAAACCGCACCTTTTTGATTTTGAAAACCACAACCTCCGTTTGCTGGGCCTGTTTTGTGTGGGGAGCCCATCCCGGGGGTCACACACACCCGCTGCCGAGCTAACCCCCTCACAGTTGGTGGAGAACCAGTGGCAGTTTTTTTTTAAGCCAGCATGGAGGAGATACTGAAGCAGCTGGCTCTAGCAAATGCCAATCAACAGCAGACAAATGCAGGTTTGCAAAAGAGCCTTGCAGCTCAACAACAGATGGAAGCAGTAATGCAGCAACGTCCGCAGACCAGTGAGGAAAGCCGTCCCACTAATACCGCGTCCTTTGGGGTGAGTCGTTTATTGACAAAAATGACTGGAGAGGATGATCCAGAGGTATTTTTGACCACATTTGAAAGGACCGCTGAAAGAGAAAAGTGGCCTGAGGAGCAGTGGGCTGGACTGGTGGCTCCTCTGTTAACTGGTGAATCGCAGAAAGCTTACTATGACCTAGAGCCTAACCAAGCAAAAGACTATGTGATGCTAAAAGCTGAAATATTGGCAAGGCTGGGTGTCACCCAGGCTGTCCGGGCTCAGCGTGTGCATAACTGGACTTTCCAGCTTGGAAAACCCCCCAGGTCTCAAATGTATGATCTCATTCACCTGAGCAGAAAGTGGCTACAGCCAGAGACTTTGTCCGCACCAAAGATTGTGGAACGTGTTGTAATGGATCGGTTTTTGAGAGCTCTTCCTACTGCCATCCAAAAGTGGGTAAGCCATGGAGACCCAGAGACGGCCGATGGTCTTGTGGATCGTGTGGAGAAATACTTGGCTACAGAGAACCTGACGGCCTCTTCCAGAGACACTCGGACTTTCCACCCTAAGATCAGACCATCCCCAGGGGCGGATAAGAAGATTCCAAGGGGTGAGGGTGGAGAGAGTGAGAGGGTGGGAGCTCTACCCCAAGTTTGGCGAAAACAGCCTGGGAAATCAGCGGCTCAAGAGGCGGCAAGAAGGATCGTTTGCTACCGCTGCCGGCAAGCGGGACATATTGCAGCCAATTGCCCGGTTGTGGAGGAACCCATGCAGTGTGACTTTCTGACGGGCAGACATCAGTCGCTGTGTGCGACAGTCGCATGCACTGCCATTCGAGGAACTGAGAAACATTTATGCAAAATGTGTGTTAATGGTAGAAATGTTGTGGTATTGCTGGATTCAGGTAGCCTTGTGACCCTGATAAAGGCTGAGTTAGTTAAAACAGAGGTCTCTGGGAATAGCAAGGTAGCTGTTATTTGTGTGCATGGGGACACCCGAGAGTATCCAGTGACTACAGTGTGTTTCGAGACCCCCAAAGGTACCCTCTCTCATCCAGTGGGCTTAGTATCTCAGTTACCGCATGACGCCATTGTGGGAAGGGATTTTCCGAAGTTCTGGGAACTGTGGGATGATCCTGAGCCCCTCACTGGTGCCCCTATGTACCAGGAATGTGATAGCCAGAACTCCCCTGAGAGTGGTGAGGACTCTCCGGAATTTCCCTTATCAGTATTGGCAGGGGAGACTCAAGAAACTGGAGAGGAGCCCACCTCCTCAGACGAAAACCTACCGTCTGTGGAGTTTTCTGATCTTGAGGTTCACAGGGAAAACTTTGCCACAGAACAGTTGAAAGACCCCGCCCTAATAAAGGCACGGGAAAACGTAGTGAAAATAGATGGCGAGTTAGTGAACCCAGATAATACCTGCACTTACCCATACTTCAGCGTAGAGAAGGACCTACTGTATCGGGTGGCAAAAAGGGCCGAAGAAACCGTTGAGCAGCTTGTGGTGCCCAAACCTTACAGGAAGTTGGTGTTGGAGTTGGCCCATGGGCACATTCTTGGAGGTCATCTGGGGACAGAGAAAACCCGAGAGAGGGTATTACAGAGATTCTATTGGCCGGGGGTGATGAAGGACGTAGAAAATTATTGTTCCTTCTGCCCTGTGTGTCAGAGGTTGGCCCCGATGCCACATTTCCGTAGCCCGCTGGTCCCTCTACCCATCATTGAGGTCCCGTTTGAGAGGATCGCCATGGATTTGGTAGGTCCTATAATCAAGTCCGCTAGGGGGCACCAGTACATATTAGTTATAATGGACTATGCCACCCGTTATCCAGAAGCGATCCCTCTCCGAAATACCTCGGCCAAAACCATAGCCAAAGAGCTATCTCTTGTTTTTAGCCGGGTGGGTATTTGTAAAGAACTGCTTACGGACCAAGGTACACCCTTTATGTCCCGGGTTATGAAAGAGCTGTGTAAATTGTTCAAAGTGACGCAATTGCGTACGTCTGTGTATCACCCCCAAACCGATGGGCTGGTTGAAAGATTCAACAAAACCCTAAAACAAATGTTGAAGAAAGTGGTGGATAGAGATGGAAAGGATTGGGACTGTTTACTTCCTTATTTGATGTTTGCTATTAGGGAGGTGCCCCAATCCTCTACGGGATTCTCCCCCTTTGAGTTACTGTATGGGAGACACCCAAGAGGGCTGTTGGATATTGCCAAGGAAACTTGGGAAAGTGAGAGTTCTCCCCACAGGAGTGTGATTGAGCATGTCGCCCTGATGCAAGATCGAATTGCACAGGTAATGCCCATCGTGAAGGAACATTTGGCCCAAGCGCAGTTGGCACAGCAGAGAGTGTACAACCGTGGAGCCAAGACCCGTACCTTTTCCCCGGGGGATAGGATATTGGTACTTGTCCCTACGGTTGAAAGTAAATTCCTTGCCAAATGGCAAGGCCCCTACGAGATAATGGAAAAAGTGAGCGAAGTGAATTACAAGGTCAGACAACCAGGAAGGCGAAAGCCCGAACAGATCTATCACGTTAATCTGTTGAAAGCCTGGAGGGATAGAGAGTCCCTAGTCGCAGACACTTGGTCACCAGCTCAAACTGGTTGCGTGATTCCTGAGGTTGGAATAGCAGCCACCTTGTCACAACCCCAACAACAGGAGGTTAAGGAGTTTGTGCTTCGCAACAAGGAGGTATTCTCTGAGCTGCCGGGACAAACATCTGGGGTAGAGCATGACATCATTACCCCGCCCGGTGAAAGGGTGAAGTTAAAACCCTATCGGATCCCAGAGGCTCGACGGGAGGCAATACGGGAGGAAGTACAGAAAATGCTGAACTTAGGGGTGATAGAGGAGTCCCAAAGTGATTGGTCTAGTCCCATCGTGTTGGTGCCTAAACCGGATGGGAGCTGGCGATTTTGTAACGATTTTCGTCAGTTGAACAAAGTTACAAAATTTGACACCTACCCCATGCCACGTATAGATGAGTTGATCGACCGGCTGGGAACAGCCCGATACATGACGACTCTTGACCTCACAAAAGGGTATTGGCAAATCCCCCTGGCCAAGTCGGCCAAAGAGAAAACCGCATTTGTAACCCCAGACGGGGCGTTCCAATATAAAAGAATGCCGTTCGGGTTACAGAATGCGCCGGCCACATTCCAGCGGAAAATGGACCAGATGCTGAGGCCCCATCGGAAGTATGCTGCGGCTTACCTGGATGACGTAATTGTCCATAGCACAGATTGGGCCTCACATCTGCCAAAAGTGCAAGCAGTCCTGGACTCTGTTCGGGAAGCGGGGTTTACGGCTAACCCCAAGAAGTGTACCATTGGGCAGGAGGAGGCCAAATATCTTGGGTACACCATTGGGAGGGGAGTAATAAAACCCCAACTCAACAAAGTCAAGGCCATCCAGAGTTGGCCACGTCCCAACAGCAAGAAGCAGGTACGAGCCTTTCTGGGAATCGCTGGGTATTATCGGCGATTCATTCCCCACTTTGCTTCTAAGGCTGTGCCCCTAACCAACCTGACGAAGGGGAAAGGGTCGGTCATGATTAAATGGACCCCCGAGGCTGAGGCAGCATTCCAATTCTTGAAACAAGCCTTATGTAGCCAGCCAGTGTTGTACTCACCCGACTTCTCTAAAGACTTTGTCGTACAAAGTGATGCGTCAGATGTGGGGTTAGGAGCAGTATTGTCCCAGGTCTGGAACGGGGAAGAGCACCCAGTCATTTACCTCAGCAGGAAATTGAAGTCCCATGAGGTAAATTACGCCACCGTTGAAAAGGAGTGTTTAGCGGTGAAGTGGGCTCTAGATTCCCTTTGGTACTACCTGCTAGGTAGGCACTTTGACATGGTTACGGATCACGCTCCGTTAAAGTGGATGGCTCAAAACAAGGAAACAAATAGAAGAGTGAATAGGTGGTTCCTGGCCCTCCAGGAATTCAACTTCACAGTAAAGCATCGCCCTGGCGTTCAAATGGGGAATGTGGATGCTTTGTCTCGAGTACATGAATGCCTGATTGCTGGTGTTCCAACCCCGAGGTTAAAACAAGAGGGGGGGGTATGTGACAGCAGGAAGGTAAAGTCACCTGGTTGCATCCAGGGGGGTAGATATATTTCGCCCAGATTCAGGCTTTACGCTGACTTATACAACTAGGTGGAGAGTTGTATAAGCCCAGCTAAGGCTAGTGGGCTCATGGATGACTCATACCTCTAGGGAGAGTGTGGGGCGTCGTGCAGACAGAGATGAGGAGACCAGCTGAACCTTGTCAGCTCATTTAGGCCTCTATAAGAACTCCCAGCTTCATTAGATGTTAGCTCATGCCTGGAACCAGACCTGTGTGGACTGTCTAGGGAGAGTGAACCCCTGTGCGGTGAGGCAAAGCCTGTGTGGCTATTTGTTTGGACTTTTACTAAACCAGGGACTTAGGGACTAGGACAGCACTAGGCTGATCCCAGTTGTTAGTTAGGAAACCTGTATGTTTAGTCAGAGGTCAACTTGACCAGGATTTATTTTGGTTATGTTTCTTTTGCTTTGCTGTGTTTTGTCACTGTAAATAGAAAATAAACCGCACCTTTTTGATTTTGAAAACCACAACCTCCGTTTGCTGGGCCTGTTTTGTGTGGGGAGCCCATCCCGGGGGTCACACACACCCGCTGCCGAGCTAACCCCCTCACAGTAGGGAGAGTGTCAGTGTGTTTTACTGTGCTAATCCTTGTTTGTAGGGACAGGGAAGGACAGTGAGGGAAATTCTCCTTGTGCTATAGTGTGCTAAAGCATTGATCATCAACCATCTTTAAAAAAACATTTTTTATAGGGACAGAAAACTATAGGTAGTGTGAGGGGGTTAGCTCGGCAGCGGGTGTGTGTGACCCCCGAGATGGGCTCCCCACACAAAAACAGGCCCAGCAAACGGAGGTTGTGGTTTTCAAAATCAAAAAGGTGCGGTTTATTTTCTATTTACAGTGACAAAACACAGCAAAGCAAAAGAAACATAAACATAATAAATCCTGGTCAACTTGACCTCTGACTAAACATACAGGTTTCCTAACTAACAACTGGGATCAGCCTAGTGCTGTCCTAGTCTCTAAGTCCCTGGTTTTAAATGTCCAAGCAAATAGCCACACAGGCTTTGTCTCACCGCACAGGGGTTCACTCTCCCTAGACAGTCCACACAGGTCTGGTTCCAGGCATGAGCTAACATCTAATGAAGCTGGGAGTTCTTATAGAGGCCTAAATGAGCTGACAAGGTTCAGCTGGTCTCCTCATCTCTGTCTGCACGACGCCCCACACTCTCCCTAGAGGTATGAGTCATCCATGAGCCCACTAGCCTTATACAACTCTCCACCTAGTTGTATAAGTCGGCGTAAAGCCTGAATCTGGGCGAAATATATCTACCCCCCTGGATGCAACCAGGTGACTTTACCTTCCTGCTGTCACATACCCCCCCTCTTGTTTTAACCTCGGGGTTGGAACACCAGCAATCAGGCATTCATGTACTCGAGACAAAGCATCCACATTCCCCATTTGAACGCCAGGGCGATGCTTTACTGTGAAGTTGAATTCCTGGAGGGCCAGGAACCACCTATTCACTCTTCTATTTGTTTCCTTGTTTTGAGCCATCCACTTTAACGGAGCGTGATCCGTAACCATGTCAAAGTGCCTACCTAGCAGGTAGTACCGAAGGGAATCTAGAGCCCACTTCACCGCTAAACACTCCTTTTCAACGGTGGCGTAATTTACCTCATGGGACTTCAACTTCCTGCTGAGGTAAATGACTGGGTGCTCTTCCCCGTTCCAGACCTGGGACAATACTGCCCCTAACCCCACATCTGACGCATCACTTTGTACGACAAAGTCTTTAGAGAAGTCGGGTGAGTACAACACTGGCTGGCTACATAAGGCTTGTTTCAAGAATTGGAATGCTGCCTCAGCCTCGGGGGTCCATTTAATCATGACCGACCCTTTCCCCTTCGTCAGGTTGGTTAGGGGCACAGCCTTAGAAGCAAAGTGGGGAATGAATCGCCGATAATACCCAGCGATTCCCAGAAAGGCTCGTACCTGCTTCTTGCTGTTGGCACGTGGCCAACTCTGGATGGCCTCGACTTTGTTGAGTTGGGGTTTTATTACTCCCCTCCCAATGGTGTACCCAAGATATTTGGCCTCCTCCTGCCCAATGGTACACTTCTTGGGGTTAGCCGTAAACCCCGCTTCCCGAACAGAGTCCAGGACTGCTTGCACTTTTGGCAGATGTGAGGCCCAATCTGTGCTATGGACAATTATGTCATCCAGGTAAGCCGCAGCATACTTCCGATGGGGCCTCAGCATCTGGTCCATTTTCCGCTGGAATGTGGCCGGCGCATTCTGTAACCCGAACGGCATTCTTTTATATTGGAACGCCCCGTCTGGGGTTACAAATGCGGTTTTCTCTTTGGCCGA